>CM075808.1:29207936-30433770 GCA_037975025.1 Excoecaria agallocha
TTTAGTCAGCTTGTCAACTATAACCCAAACTGCATCATGCTTTTTCTGTGTAAGGGGTAATCCTGTTACAAAATCCATGGTAATATACTCCCATTTCCATTGTGGAATTGGAATGGGGTTCAACAAACCAGAGGGTAACTGGTGCTCAGCTTTTACCTGTTGACCAGTCAAACATATGGAGACATAGGCTACCACATCTCTCTTCATGCCAGGCCACCAATAACTTTGTTTTAAATCCTAGTACATCTTATTCCCACCAGGGTGCATAGTAAACACTGTATTGTGAGCCTCATTTAATACTGTTCTCTTTAACTCTTTGTCATCAGGAACATATAATCTATTCTGATAATACACACCCCCATCTTCTTTCACTGAGTACTCAGACTGGGTCCCTTCATGTGAAGACTTTAAAATCTGTTGCAACTTTTCATCATGTTTTTGTGCGTCAAATCACTGTTTGCCTCACACAAGGGCTAGCCTTCAACTGTGCTATTAAAGCACCATCATAAGCAAGTCTCAATCGACCGCGATGTGCAATCATAGCAGCCATCATCTTACGGCTCAAGGCATCAGCTACAACATTAGCTTTGCCTGGATGGTAATCCATTATACAATCATAATCTTTAAACAGTTCTAACCATCTTCGCTGTCTCAAGTTAAGTTCCTTTTGAGCGAGCAAATATTTGAGACTCTTGTGATCTGTGTAGATTTTGCACTTTTCCCCATACAAATAATGTCGCCAAATTTTCAAAGCAAACACTACTGCTGCTAACTCTAGGTCATGGGTTGGATAGTTTTGTTCATGTGGCTTCAACTGTCTAGATGCATAGGCAATTACTTTGCCATCTTGCATTAGCACACAACCCGAGCCAACTCTAGAAGCATCACTATACAAAGCATACTCCTTTCCTGTAACTGGCTGTGCCAAAACTGGAGCCTCAGCCAGAAATTTCTTCAATTGATCAAAACTTGTTTGACATCGATCAGTCCACTCAAACTTTATACCCTTTCTCAACAATTTAGTGAGTGGTGTGGCTATAACTGAAAAGCCTTTCACAAATTGACGGTAATAACCTGCTAAACCCAGAAAACTTCTCACTTCCGTCACATTTCGAGGCGGCTTCCAATTCACTATAGCCTCAATTTTTACTGGATCCGCTCTAATGCCTTCAAAAGACACAACATGACCAAGGAAAGAAATTTCCTTAAGCCAAAAATCACATTTGCTCAGCTTAGCATATAACTTATTCTCCCTCAGAGTCTGTAGAACAATTCTCAAGTGCTCAGCATGTTCCGCTTCATTTCTCGAATACACCAAAATGTCATCTATGAACACAACAACAAATTGATCCAAGTAGGGTCTAAATACCCTATTCATAAGGTCCATAAACGTAGCCGGTGCATTTGTTAACCCAAATGGCATCACCAAAAACTCGTAATGCCCATATCGGGTTCTAAAAGCCGTTTTGGAAACATCCCCATCCTTAACCCAGAGTTGATAATAACCCGTTCGCAAATCAATCTTGGAAAACACTCCAGCACCCTTCAATTGATCAAATAAATCTTCAATTCTGGGTAAAGGGTACTTATTTTTCACTGTTACCCTATTTAACTATCTGTAGTCTATGCACATCCTCATAGACCCATCCTTTTTCTTCACAAACAAAACCGGTGCACCCCAAGGCGACACACTAGGCCTAATGAAGCCTTTGTCAAGCAACTCTTGTAGCTGTACTTTAAGTTCCTTCAATTCCAAAGGAGCCATCCTGTATGGTGCCTTCGAAATAGGAACTGTACCCGGTAGAATGTCTATAGACAATTCAATGTCCCTTTCAGGTGGAAGACTAGGCAAGTCTTCTGGGAACACATCAGGAAACTCTTTCACCATTGGAATCTCTTGAAGATTTTCATACTCTATTCTTGAATCAAGCACAAGTGCTAAGAAAGCTTCACACCCTTTTCTCATAAATCGTTTAGCTTGCATAGCTGATATCACATTCGCTATTGGTTTAGCTCGAATGCCCTGAACTAACGTTTTTTTACCATCAGCACCAATAAGAGTTACAGTTTTAGCTTCATAATTAACCACTGCATGGTGTCTAGACAGCCAATCCATACCAAGTATAATATCAAATTCCCGGAATGGTAACTCAATAAGATCAGCAAGGAATTCTTTCCCTTGAATTACTATAGGACACTGTTTATGCACTCTATTAACAACAACACTATGACCCAAAGGGTTAGTTACACATATATCATATTCCATTTCCTGTATAGTAGACTCATCTCTACCCAAATCCCCAGTGCAAACATAAGAATGAGTGGAGCCAGGATCAATAAGTGCATGCATGTCAGAATCAAAGAGAGAGAAAATACCAGCTATGACTTCTGGAGCACACTGATCCTCTCTAGCTTTCAATGCATAAGCTCGAATAGGAACAACTGGAGCTGCGGGCCTGTTAACGGATTTAGAAATGTTCCTGGACTGGGATCCCTGGGGCCTCGATCCCCCAAGTCCTCTCCCTCTGCCTCTACCAGAAGATGGTGCATTAAAGGTTCCTCTACTGCCTTGTTGTTCAACATCCTGGTCCCTTTTCAAAGGATAGCTTACCATGTAGTGACCAGTACCACCACACTTGTAACATGCTCCAGACAATTTCCTACAACTACCCCAATGTTTCCTAGTACAATGGAAACACTCTGGAGGTTGTCCCCCACTCTGATTCCCTGAAGCTCCCTTTCCCTGTTTAGACATTACAGAAGACTCCTGTCTCCTGTCCCTCTTTGCAGAACTATAGCCAGATTCAGCTGGCTGATTTCCTTGTGCTCCTCTAGCTTTCTTTCCTGTAAAAGATCCACCCTTGGACCCACTTCTTCTCTGTTATGCTCATTCAACCCATCTTCAAACTGTCTACATTTAAAAGCATCAATCAACATCTCATTAGGAACATATTTGCACAAGCGACTGAATTCTTTCTCATATTCAGCCACAGACATAGCTCTCTGTTTCAAGTTGAGAAACTGTTTTAACTTCTCTTGCTTATATGCCTCTGTAACATACTTTTTCTTGAATTCAACTGTGAAGAATTCCCATGTAAGGGGATCTGGTAGCTGGGGTTGTCTCAACACCAACTTCCACCAATCATAAGCTGCTCCTTGCAATAGAGACACAGCACAAGATGCCTTATGACTCACTGGACAGTGGATTTCATCAAAAATTCTCTCTAGTCTTTCCAGCCAAAATTCAGCTTCCTCAGACTGTTCCAAATTAGTGCCTAGAAACTCTTCAGCACCATGCTTCCTAATTTCTGAGATTGGAGCTTTAGGTGCTGTCATTCTTTGAAGAATTTGAGCCATATCCTGTGACATCTTTAACAATGCTTCTGTAGGGATGGCTGCTGGGACCTCATTTGGATTGGAGAATGAAGGTCCAGTATTGGAAGGATTATTTCGAACCGGCCTATTACTTTCAGCCGATTCCTCCAAAGCATCTCTAGAGCTTTCCATCTTTGATCTATAAGAAAACAGGGACTTCTGCATCAGGCCAGCAATCACTATATCATACTATAGAATCCTAGGTTCATCTTTACCCAGAAAAGACTAAACCTAGGCTCTGATACCAAAATTGTAGCACCCCTTATGCAAATACCCTATTATCACATGTATCATGAATGCTATTAATCATGCTCATACTACATGTTCAATTAACCATCACTTAGCCATTAATCATGCCATACGATTTCATATACTATTATTTATGCCACCTGTCTGTTCCTGTTTTTCATTTCATGCTTAGTATCATGCATACTAACTATATGGATATTTCTTCATGCATATCACATGCACACATGTTCTTTCGTAGCTTTACTACTAGTGAGTTACATTATCCCACATAGGTTATACACATATCAAAATATGACTGGCCATTATACAAAACATAAGATAGCTGTATTACAAAAAAAAACATCCTACATCAAGGTTATAAGTCGATGGCTGGCCCTTCCTGATGCAGAGAATGTCCCTGAGCAAAAGTCTTTCTAGAAGGTACCTACATGGATGAATAACCCGTGCTAAGCTATAAAGCTTAGTGGGGAATATCTACAGATGGATAGCCATACACAAGGCCATCAAAACATACATATACAATATGTTCATATACTATAATCAACATGTCCAACATAACATGGCCACAATAACATATACTTTAAAACATAAGCATATTCTCATGTACATAAGCATTGTACCCAAGAGAGAGAAACACATATTTCTTTTTCATAATTCATATAGATGGCAATATTCCATGTGAACATATTCAATTGAAGCATAATTCCTGTGGTAGACCAACAATATAAGCCACATATCAATCTTTAGTCAAATAACTTTAACGGTTTACTTTTGATCATTACTATGAATAACGTTTAGCCTGCCTTAGCTTTATCAGTGGATGCGGGAACTATGGATACACAATGGTATCAAATGAGGGATATCCGAAGATATCGAATCTATAGACCCAAACGGGGCCAACTGTACTATGGACCGGTCAAGCATACCCAAACGGGGTAGCCTATCAACCCAAACGGGGCTGATCATGATCCAAACGAGATCATAAACTATGGACCCAAATGGGCCAACTATGGTAGCTGCAATTTCCCTATAGGCGCCTATCTATCCACATCTAAAACTCTATCGCAGGCGGAACTATATTCGTGTTCAATTCACATTTTAATACTGTATTCATAGTATACTGTTTGCACATATGCATAGTCTTATCAACCTGTGAGTTCTCTGGTGCATAATCAGATACATGCACATTTCATATGCCAAGATATATATATCTGGCTCATCTATATCTGTATGACTGTATCATTTGCATCATATCATATAAGCATGACATATAATCATCATATCATAGACTTGATCATGCCCTCATTAAGCATTTCACATGTTCATAGTCATGCTAATTCATCTTCTATCTCACAGGCAAATACATGTTCATATACTCATATACATAATCATAAATGTACATACCTGTGGGTACATTCGCATATAGTCGATTTATTCTTATGAGCATGTTTCCAACACATATATATATATATACCTTTATCATCATTCAAGTCATGTGCTATACAAAATATCAACATGTTTTCATATGGCATATACACATGCCAAGATCATGCTATTATTCTCTTTTTCATATCACAAGTGCATATAAAAAGGTGCACTTACATGTCATAAAATTTACATGTATGGGTTCGATAATTCCTTTCTAGTCTTTATTCATATTCGCAAATGAACGCATGTGTATGCATACAATTCCTTCATTGACAATCATATTACATGCCTTATTCATTTAACTTTCTATCACATAAGCAATTTGCTGTCTCAATCAATTTAAGAATCATATTATCAAGTGTAGCAACAATCTGTTCATACTAGCAATTTCTGTTACATAGAGTAGTCTAGAAAACTTGTCCGCATTCAACTATAGATTACATGTACATAGAGACAGATTTAAGCTTAGGTTTCTTCATGTGAAATATAGGTATGGAAGTCTATTTTTCAATGCAAAAAGAATCACTCAATTTGTTGTTCTATAGCTCAACTTATGAGCAAAACATTCAAGACAGGTCATTCAGTCGTGAAGAGGAGTTCGACTCGTGAAGGGATTCACGAGTGAAGCAAATAAGGTGATTCTCACGACTCGTGAAGGAGTTCACGAGTGGAGAAGGAACTATACTTCACGACTCGTGAAGTAGCTCACGAGCGAGGAAGAAAAGCTGAACTTCACGACTCGTGAAGAGCTTCACGAGTCGGACTGATGTTCACGACTCGTGAAGTCATTCACGACTCGGCAAGTCTGTCTTCTTCAACCTTTCAACGATAAACTTCCAGAAAAACTTAAATTCAATTCTGTAAATTCTATTCACTTCCAGTAATCCATTTTTACATGCAATATGAATGGCTTAAATTCCCATACCTTGGCTGATAAACCCAATGTCTTCAACCTCTATCAATTCCCTTTCCTTTGATCCTTCTTCCTTCCTCTTCTCCTTAGCTTAGAGCCTTAAACTCTTGATTAACCAACATGCACCATTAACATCTAAATGCTTGAGATAAATCTATGGAAATCAAAGAGGAAGAAGAAAATGAATTTCTGGTTTTGCTCTCCACAAATGCCGATTCTCACCATCAAATTCTCTAACCCAAGCCTTTTATACCCACATGACAATCTCCTCTTTAGTCCTTCATCAATTTGCATGTCACACAAATGCCACAAGCCTTTATGCATGTTAGACTTTAACCCCTCCACTAATTCCTTTTCAAACATTAACCTATCCATTTAAGCATTCTTTCAATTTAACCTTGAATTAAATGCTTCTCTACACAATTGGCCACCAAAATGCCGAAAATACCAATTAACCCCAAATTAATACCTTTATCCTCAATTGCATCCTTAATTAACATTAAACCATACTCTTTTATTATATTTTCATGCAATTAACATAATAACATGTTAATTTACCCCCTTACTTAATTACAATAATATGCAAATTAAATTAGGGTCATGTTAGGGGCCTTACATATGTAATGTATCCATATATTAACCAAGTAGAACCAAACTAAGCATAGTAATAATATGGTACGCAAGTCGATTGTTAGGATGATGCATGATGCATGTCAAGGATGCATGTGATGTATGGTATACATATGATGCATGAGTGTGAGTATGTTATACATGATGCATGAGAAAATACATGTCAATGATATACATGTGATGCGTGAGTGTGAGTATGCTATACATATGATGTGTGAGTTAATAGATTATGCTTATGCATGATATACAAATAATGCATGGTGATATATAGATAATGTATATGAATAATATACAATATAGTGTATGGTGCATGAGTGTGTTAGGTGTCAATCACAACCCCATACAAACATAACAATAACCTTCCAACTTTATTGCTCCTACATATGAGGTAGTGTGGTCCCTTTGTTAGGTGGACTAAGCCTATTGGTCAACGAGGAACCCAATGGATGTTTATGGTGCAAAATGAAAAATAAGTATAATAATGCTCATAATTCAAGTTCAGATGTATGAGTTTTAGCCATCATGTATTTAAACAATTTAAATAAATTGGTTTGGGCCCAAGGCATGGCAGCCTTTGATAAATACCACCTAACTTAGTTGACTTTTTTCATTACATGCAGGCCCACATATCAAGCAAAAGGATTACCATCATACCACTTAGGGGAAGTAGCTATTGTCGTTACATGGACTTTAGTTCAGTGTTTGAAACTTTAGGGCTACACAAGCTTGGTCCTTGCCAAGAGGTCTAGCTCATCACTAGTATAACAATCGATGGGTCACCATTTATACTATAACAATGGAATGGGATTCAATAGTTTCCCATTTATACTATAACAATGGAATGGGATTCAATAGTTTATAAGGGAATTGGTGTTTAGCTTTCACTGGTTGGCAAGTTAGGCACTTAGAAATGTATTCCACCACATCCCTTTTCATTCCCAGCCACCAATAAAACTACTTTAAGTCTTGATACATTTTACTACCTTTAGGATGTATAGTGAAAACTATGTTATGCACTTCTTGTAGTAAGATCTTCTTTAACTTTTTATCATCCGACACATATAACTTATTTTGATAATACATGCCTCCATCTTCTTTCATTGAGTACTCTAATGGGCCTCCTTCTTGTATTAATTGAACTACTCATTGTAACTTTTCATAAGCTTTTTAGGCATTGCTTATTGCTTATTTTACATTGGATTACACTTTAGTTGGGCTATTAATGTTTTATCTGATGTAAATCTCTATTTGTATTGTTGTAACTGTAGTGATGCCACCATTTTTCAGCTTAATGCACCTGCCATAACATTCGCTTTACCTGGGTTATAGTTAACTATATAGTTATAGCCTTTAAACTATTCTAACCATATATACATTTTAAAGTTGAGCTCCTTTTGAGTAATTGATACTTAAGGCTCTTATAATCCGTATAAATGCTTCACCTTTCTCCATACAAGTAGTGTCACCAAATCGTCAAAGTAAAAACCACTACCACCAATTACAAATCATGTGTGGGGTAATTTTGTTCAAGAGGCTTCAATTATCTTAATGCATATACCATAACCATGCGATCTTGCATTAACACATAGCCTAAGGGTACTGACCATGATATAGGTGTAGTTTTGCTTCTAGACTAATTTTGAAGTTTTTCACAATTAGTATAAATTTTTTGCTAACCAGAGGTAGATTCCTCGGTTCGATTTGTATAAACTTTTAGTCCTACAAAATGGAATTTTAAGCTAAAATGGCCTCCAATAAATTTGTTTCCTTGTGTCTCCAGTTTCAAAAAAATTAAAAATAACTCCATTTATATTTGTAAATCTCTAGATATTTAATAAATAACACATATTATTCCCAATGATAGGGCAGTAGCCACAAATAAAATTCAAGCTCAGTGTTTACCATCATATAGTAAGATTTAACTTTCAAGTTCTAAATATGAAATCTAGATATATAAGTCCGGTTTCTACTCCAACTAGAATTACTCAATTTATATTTCTTTATCTCAAGTTATAACTAAAACAATCCAGATTGGTCAAGTGAATCATATAATAGTTTTTACTAGTTTGAAGTGCAACCTTCGTATTTTGGTTCTCAAGAATTAGTAAGCATTATTTCCATGAGAACAACTTATTCTAACATAAGATATCTCATTTCTCATATTACATGCACCAAAAAAAATCATGATAAATTCCTATATCTTTTTATGGTGTCCACCTCCTTCAATTTCTTCCTTCTTCCTTCTCATTTCCTTTGCTAGATTGCCCTTTTACATAAAATAGATCCACATGGTGTTATAGCATAAAAAACTCATATATACTCTCTCAAATTTATTATTAAATAACAAGAAATAAAGGAAAGAAACGAGCAAGTCATTACCCTAAAATTATAACATCTAAATTCTCTCGCTTTTAGATAATAGAGTTGAACTTTTTAGGTGATGTTTAGGGGTTAGTTAGGGGTTAAGAGTGGGAAATAATGGTTGCCTAAGGATTCTTTAAAGTGTCCAACCATCACACCGGCATTTTCCTTAATGTTTCTTTACATTTCATGAAACTTATAGAGATAATAGGTGTCATGCTCCCATAGGTCCCTATTTTTATCCTTGCAAAATTATTTTTAAACCCCTTCTTATTCAAATTTTATATTTCTACCCCCCAAAATTACTTTTTCTCTTTTCAATTATGTTATTTAATTTGTGTATTTCCTATAATTAACCACACATATTGCTTAATTTAAAATGACCATTTTGCCCCTCATCTTTTACAATAATTACCTTTATACCCTTACTTGTAATTTACTAATTGTGGCATGCATAGTGTACATAATCTCATTTAAGCACACTTATGCATTCTTCTAAGGTTTAAATAAGGGCCTCACACCTTTTCTGTAAATAAATTTATTATGTCAAACTCCAAAACACCTTTTGCCTTGGCCATAGTTGGTTCATCTCCCATATACCTTTACGATGCTAGTTTCTCAAAAAAAGTTATTGCATCCTTGGTTGTTTTTTCCATCCATTTGCCATTTAAGTCTGCATTAACAACATTTCAATTCTCATCCATCCAACCATTGTAAAAGATTTGAGAAATCATCCAATCCAGCAAGCCTGATGAGGACATTGTCTTTGGAGTTTCTTAAACCTTTTCCAAGCCACATAGATGTCTCTTTTGCATGTTTTCTAAAAGCTGTGATTTCATTTCTTAACATGGCCATTTTATAGGGTGGAAAAAACTTGTGAATGAATGTTTGCTTTAATTGATCCCATGTAGTAATGGACTCACTAAGCAAACTAGCAAGCCATAGTTATGCTTTATCCTTAATGATAAATGAGAATAACTTAAGCTGAATTACATCATCTATCACTCTATTAATTTTGAATGTTGAACACATATTAAGAAACGTTGATATATAGGCATATGGATCTTTTTTTAGAGACCTATGAACAAATTATTTTTTCATCATTTGGATAATACTTAGCTTGATTTCAAAGCTATTATTGGCAATTGTAGGAACCTTAATTCATTTAAAACTCCCTGATATATTAGGCATAGAAAAATCTAATAAGGTATTCCTATCTTCATCAGCCATGATATTTGGTTTTCTTTTTTTTGTTGTTGTATTTGATCCTTACTCAAACCATGAAAGGTTCTATCAATTTTAGGATAGAAAATAAGATTATTATAACTATTATTACTTCTATGCGTAAAAGAAAGAAAACAATTAAAACTAAACTAAACTATTACTAATTAATTGCACTAAAATAAAATTTTAAAAAAGGCCTAAAACAACCTTTTTCTACTTAAGTTAATAAAACAATCACTTATTTGACTCCATGAAAATGGCACCAAAAACTTATTGCTGTGTAAATTTTATTACCCTAGTCTTTAAGATATAAATAGAGTGAGCAGGGTATATATATATATATGAGTTGCTTTCCATCGATCAAATAAATACTAGGATGGATAGGTAGTGATAACTTTGGATGAATTATTTATACTGTAGTCTTAATCTATATGCTAATAATCTGATCTAATTTTGTAACTAGCAATACTATCAAATAAGATATCAAAATTAAAAGTTATAGATTGATTAAACAAAGACTTAATGAAACATATATGAATGCAATTCTTATTATCAAATAAGGGTATTCCCATCTAGAGTCCATAAGCACTCTTATGTCACTATGGAGATAGATGAAAACCATGAATTTTTATGCCTATTATTTAACCCCTCAAAGTTAACTTCTTATATCCTATGTGATTTCTAGACGATAAATAAATTCAATTGCTTATCCACCAAAATGTCCTAATTCTCATTGTGAAAAATTGACTAACACATTTTATATTGTGATCAAGAATACATAACAAGTTAAGCACCCAATTGAACTTTAATCATTCATACATTAACATAAAATATTGTTATTAATAAACATCAATACATACTTGCAATTCTAAAAAACAAGTTATCATAAATACATATTGTCAAAATAATAAAAATAATTAAGAAAAATGATATAAAGCAATGATCTAAAGTAAAAGAAAAGAAATATTGTTTGATGACTCTTTAAAGCTTCTTCAGAAAAACACTTGAATGCTAAATGACCTTTTTTGATCTCTATTATTCGTTGAAGTATTCTTTTTCCTTATAATATTTTCTAAATATTTTTATAGTTACTAAGTTATTTTTAAATATAGTTATAATAATGTATTCATAGGCCCTAAGGTGTCCCAAATGATGCAATTTTAGAGAGGGCTATAAACTTGAAGAAGCATGTGAAGGGTTATGAAGGTTAACTCTGGGGATGACTTGGTATACTGGTGTCGAGTTGGATAAGTCAGCACAGGCAGGTTGTGAGTCCTTAAAGAATATCCTAGTGGGATTTGTATGTATTTAAAAGAGAGGTTGAAAGAGTTTTGGTGTGAAAGAATCAATAATCATGCAATCGGGATGTAATATGTATTAATGTAAAAGTGAAGGATAATTTTAAAAATTGTCAAATTAGGGGTAAATGTGCATTATTTGGGAATAAATGGGGATTAATGTATTAAAAAGAGTTAGTGTGGTGTGTAATTGGTAATTAAGAATAATTAGGGGGGTTAAAGTGCAAATATTTTTGGGATGACAACTGAGCCAATTAGGTTATGGGATGTGTTTTCTCTAGAAAAGTGAAGAGATAGCTGGAAAAAGGAAAGGAAATTTGCCTTTTTGTGTGTATTGGCTAGCCAATTGATGGCTAAAATATCAAGAAATTCTTATTTTTCTCCATAGCACCTTTGATTCATATTTTACTTAAAAAGAGCTTATATATATTGACAAATTTAAGGCTAGTTTTTAAGGGATTTTTGCTAAAATTTTATTGTTTAGTTATTATAAAATATGAGAAGCTAGAGTTATAGATAGGATTTAATATTGATGTGTATTTATGAATTGTTTTAGCTAGAGAAAATAATAAGAACAAAGGGAAGTAGAAAGAAGAGCTCTAAAGGAGCTAATTTGGATCCATTTTAAGGTATAGGAGTTTTTATTTTATTTGCATGTGTTTAGCTTGATCTTAGGTTGGAAATGCATTTTAGAGGAACTATATTTGATGTCAAAGTTCATAAGTGATGAATAATTACATGGAAAGAGTGATTAATATTTTAAGGAATGACTTAGCAAAAATTTATCCTAGGTTCATTTGACCAATTTTAGTGTAGAGGTCATAAGTCTTTCTGTAGGAGTCTAAATGAGCTGATTCAAACTAAAAATAAATTATAAGACATAGATCTACAATTTTGTAGAGACATCAAATCTTTTAATCTACATCTAAAGTCTTTGAAATATAGCTTGAAGTTGAATAACCCCTGCTACCTTGCCATCTAGAATAATCTTCACTATTTTATCAATATCTTGAGATTTAGAAGTCATAATGGAGTATTTCTAATTTTATGGAAACTAGATACATAGGAGAACAACTTTGTAGAATAATAATTTGACTAAAAAATGCCATTTGGTAGGTTTAAAGTGATGTGTAATTTGCCCTAGAAAAACTATCTACAAAAATCATAGGGCAGAATGGTGAACATTAATAAGACCATTTATCTGAACTATGTGGACCTTTCTATATCCACTAAGACCATTATACACACTTGAGATTAATTATTAGCCTTGTGCCTCTGATATTATAGCTTATACTTGATTTTTAGGCCCGTATGGTAACCAAAATTGACCCAAACTTTCTCGAACACATTTAAAATATTTTTAAACATAAAAGCAAGGATAATATGTGGCACAAAATGTATGTAGAGCATAACGAATTATTGAAATAAAGTTATAGGTTAAACCTAACATAATAAGAACACAAGCACATTAATATGTGCAAAACATGATTAATGATATGCATAGTGTTACATATTACATGACAAATGAAAACCACATTGAAATGTATGCTAAGCATAATTGAGTATGGATTGTTTTATGATCTTTTACATGCTCTACTATGTATATTAACTTTATGATCTTAAAAGTATAAAATGTGATATTCTTGAGTTACCAAAGTCTTATTGTGTGCCTGAATTTCGCATAGTAGTGGATAGATAGATATGCCTATAAGGGATAGTGAGTGTAGCTGCTAGTGTTAGAAACAGATGTAATGTAGTGTTGATACCTTTTGGTATCTAGTGATTGGAGATCTATATCTCCAGTGTCTGATACTGCTCGTCGGTATCCAATGTTTGTCTCATTATCTACCATTTAAGGAAATTCAGGCTATGAAATAATAACGATGTGATGAGTGAATGATAGTGAATGACAATTATCTGAAAGTGTTAGTACCTTAGTGTAGGGTTAGTGTTTCTTTTTGACATTGCTAGTGTGATTAAATGTGATAATGACATTGAAATGTCACTAAATGTTACACACTATAATATAATAAAGTGTTGATGCTAATTAATTTAGCATAGTAATTTAGTGTGATATTACATTATTTCTTTAGTTGTTTTATGTATTTTGTTATGTTTTAGATTACTTTTTATGTCTTTTGTCTTTTGTAGGCTAAATGTGCTTCATTGAGTGAAATAAAGCATAATTAAAGGGATTTTCATAGAAGAATAGAATAAAAAGGTCTTCAAAGAATTCAAGAGCTTGTGTAGAGTTATAACGATGTGTGTTGAAATGACTCATGAAGTAGTCAAGGATATGACAACTCATTGTAGGCATGATGACTTGTTAAAGAGCCCTAATTTGGCGACTAGTCTAACTCAGCACATGTTGTGCCCACTTGTAACAAAGACCAACATTTGCATCCTTTCATTCGCCTCTTTAGAATTTCAACCACTTTTCGAAACGGCACTAATTAGGACACCTTTGGACCTATAAATTTATGAAGACAACCATATTTTAGAGATGGTTACATAGAGAACAAAATATGAACCGATTGGACTATGATGTATGTTCGAATAAGATATTATGTTACAATTAGGTTAAAATCGAATTATTGATATTCATATTATTTGAGTAATCGTAATATCTTGTTAGAGGCCGCTTATTACTTATGGAGTGTGATGGGATTGGGGCCTACGACCAACATAATATGAATCGATTGGGTCACACAGATAGATGTGATGAATGGAAAAAGGGTTAATTTAGGCACTTGGAATTTTATTTTGTGACAAATTAAAATTCAAAATAAATAAATAAAATAAATAAATATAAATTAAGGTAATATTATAATTCTATTTTAAATAAGAAATAAATTATTTCTTATTTTAATAAGAAATGTGGGCTTGAAATTATATATATATATATAGTTTTTAAAAATCCCTAAGAAGACATACTAAAAATGTTCGAGCTGTCATCCTTGAGAGAGTGAAAAGAGAAATTTGCTTTCTCTATTACCCTAGTTGCCAAGGAAGGGAGCTAGCATCCTGGGCGAATTTGTTCATTGTGATCAAGTGTGGATACCAATAGAAGGTGTTCATTTCATATGAGCCAGCATCTATAAGATGATTTTACGTTTCAAATGGTTAGTAATTGTTACTTTCACTTCATTGAATCAATTGGATCACATGGATCCTGGTGGGTTTCATTTATTCACTGCATTTTATTTTATTTTTCTTTATTGAAACCCAAAATTTAATTTATTTGAAAGATATTTATGACCTTAGTAAGTTCTTAATCTATCATGTCATAGTTTCACATTGTTTTTATAACCATGTAGAGAATAAGTAATCAAAGAAAAACTAATTTTCTTTATGAATTCAATATTGATATCAACAACTATAAAATCTTTCAAAATAAAACAAAAACCATAATAAACATCATCCATGAACAAGCATACACTATGTGATGCATGCATATAAAAAACATTTGGACTTTTGCTCATTAAGCAATGAATTTGAGACTTATGTCCATTTCCTTAAGTAATCTCTAGGTCATAAGTCGCTTAATCTTCACCTTGGAAATTTGGCTCCTCTTTTATCGTCTATAGAGGTTAAGGTTCCATAGCCAAGGTAATCGATCGCTTTATAATGGTTAAGGAATTTAATTAGATTTACAGAAGTCTATGTTTTAAAAAGGCATGAGATAGCATATCGACGTTTATCTATCCCATCATTGGTAATTGATCATTGGATGGCATCTTTTTTGGGCACCAAAGGTTAATACAAGGAGTTTTCATCCAATAAAACATTGGGAAATGGTATTCAACCTCAAGAGGCCAAAACCTAAAGAGTGTTTGGAACTTCACACTTATTTATACCTTTGATGGATGTGACATAATGGCTTTTAGATTAATTATGTTGTCTCATTTCTTGCATGCAAGATCATAGCCTAATAAATTAAAGGCACACCTAAGCACATAGGAAAGTGATAAATCATGGCATAAATATAAAGTCATCCATAAAAAGTAGGCATCCATAAGTTGGGCAATTCATTGTGATCCTTTTGAAGAAGATATTAGTCTTCACATGCAATCTCGTGAAGAAGCATTTCATTAAGAGCTTTTAAAGACAAGGACTAGCCAGCCTATGTTTTATTTAAGAATCATGTTATTTAATTATGTACAAAATCTTTACATTTAAAAGCTAAATATTTACATTTGAGTTTTAAGGAAAAAAGTAGGACATTGGTCCAATTTTGCTAACGAAGAGTCCAAGTTATTTAATATAAAATATTTTTGCTGCATTTTCCTTTAGGGATAGAAACATGCCTTTTTATAATAAGAGAAAAGACATGTGGACTTACCTTAATCGCTCATGCAGTTACAATAACAAGCAATTTATCTAGAACAAAATAATAACAATAATAATAAAGAAATAATAAAGTGAAATGAAAAAAATCACATTTTTTATCTTGTATCAAGTGATGCATAGGTGTGTATTAGGTGATGCATAGTCATACTCGCTGCCAAGTGAGTAATCATTCCTTTCATTTTAAATAATATCTTTGTTAACTATTAGATCCAAAAAAGAGGGCTCATAAAATGCTTATAAATGATTTTTAAATAACTTTCTCCAAAAAGAGATAAAATAAAGATAAAGAACAAGTAATGATAATGCAAAAATTGTATTTACTTCTACCATATGATAAAATACCCTTTTAAAATGGTTTCACAACCTAGATCTAAAGATAGATAGTGAAAATAGAAAAATTTATAAATGAACCAATATTAAAACTTGTAACGTCTAGGTATAAATGTATAAACTTTATATTGACAAAAACTAAATGAAAATAAGACTTTTCATTTGACCTTTATTACACTTACTCAAATAGACCATAAAATGTTAGATTCTTTGGTCTTTTTATTGTTAAAATGGTCAAAATGTGCATTTTTCAGAGAATTACAAAATAAAACATTAGAAACTTCTTAAGGATCACTTCTTCATCAAAATAGCTAACCTTTCTAATGTAGCTCAATAAGAACCATATATAGTGTTGTTGCACGAGTGCAAACTACTATACATAAGTGTGCAAACTGCTATGTATGAGTGTTTAACCTTGTTTACATGCGTGTGTAACCCAAGGAGGTCAGGAAAAATGGCAATTTGAAGTTGGAAAATCATTACTTTTTGCTTACACGGGGTGTGCAAACCTATTTGGATAGGTGTGCAAATCAAATAGATTAGTCAAGTTGCCAATTTGTTCTAGAAAAAATAGATTTCTAACTTGCATGGTTATGAAAGATAGTTTGCATAGGTGTACAAATTGGAAAAGTCACTGATTTGGCAATTGGACCAGTAATGCAAAAATTCCAAGTTTGCACGGATGCATAAACCTAAAAATGGCAAAAATGCCTTTTTAAGTGCATTTTCGAGAATGTTCTTTATTTTTTAACCCCTTTGCTTTCTCCATTCACTCAAAATAGACTCAAAATACACTAAAACATTTAAAAAAGCTTTGTAATGCAAAATACTCCAAAATCCTCAATCTATTACCTTTTAAAAAGTAGGTTTCCTTATTAGGTAACCTCGATAAAAGTCTTCTCAATACCTAGTGTTTACAATTATCCCAAACTTTATGGATGCAGTACATAAGGTTTTTAGACGAGCCAAAGTTTAGAGTGAAGGGAGAAAGGCACTTACCTGAGGATGTGGCCTCTCGGTTACTTCTTAAATAGTCCTATAAAGGTTATAGATAGAGTGATTGGTGCTAATTTGTTGATAATGACTAAGCTTTAGAGTCTCTATTTACCCTTAAGAGGTCTTGTGAATCTATAGTGGATTGAATGGTCGATGCCAACTCATTGGCACATCTTGACTCTAATTTTTCAATTGTTACTTCGATGTCTCTTAAGGGGACTTGGACCTCCTGAGAGGCCTGACCTATAGGAGATTCCACTTCAGTGGCTATAACTTGGTCAGAAGTGAACTCTATTGCTATGGTTGTGCTTTTATTTGAAGGCAATTCCATTTCTATTGTTATGCCTTGGTCAGAAATTAACCCTGCTGCTGTAGCCATGCTTTAATTTAATAGTGATTTCACTTTTGTAGCTATGCCATAATCTAAAGGTGATTTAACTTCTATGGCTATACCTCGATTACAAGTGAATCTCACTGCAATGACAGTGCTTTGATTTGAAGGGCATTCCACTTATGCTATTATGCCTTGACCTAAAGGTGATTGCAATTCTACTGCTATACCTCAGCCATAAGTGAACCCCACTACTGCAATAATACTTTAATTTAAAAGAAATTTTGATTTTGTGACTATACCTTGACCTAAAGGTGATTCCATTTTTGCAACTATACCTTAATTAGAATGAAGCTTGCTATTGTAGCTATGCTTTGATTTTGAGGCAATTCTGCTTTTGTGGCTATATCTTGAGAGATATTGGAAAGTGAAGTGGTTGATGCTACTTTTATTAGCATGTTGACTTACCGAGGATGTATATAAAGATTAGGACTTAATACATTAAGGGATACAAGAGATCTAAAGAGGCAATCCACTAAGGACATTTAGCAAGAAATTCTTTTGCTAATGATGTCTAGCAAAAACTTCTTGTGAGTTGGAGACGCTTGGAACTGTTGGAGGTGCTTAAGATATGGTCTGGTTTATCAAAAGTTCTTTCAATGGGGATATTAGATAAAAATTTCTTAAGTTTTGGAGATTATTGGGACCTGAGCTGATCGTATGGCCATTTGTCCCTTTTAGTACAGAGAATGCCATCCCATTGGCGGTCTTAAAATTGCATTAACCCATACAAGATTGGTTAGAGGGACATACTTTTTATCAGTTTTCATTATTCCATTCGAGGATTTTTCTTTGTTTCGATCACCCTACCTTATCAGTGTTGGCAAAGGTCAATTGATTTGGCCGATATAGTTAGCCCTAGCATGCAATGATGATGTTGGTTTCCTCACATTGTTTAAAATTCTTTAAATAATGTGAGTTGTGGGAGATTATTGGCATCTTGTTTATGCTATTGCTTTTCTTTTCTTTTTTTTTTCCATCATTTTTTAACATTTTTGTTCTTTTTTATTGTTGTTGTTGTTATTGTTATTATTATTATTATCATCATCATTATTTTATTTTGAGTGCTAGCGGAGAACACGTGTGAGCAAAGTGTGAGATGTGATTAGGCATTACACCGTGCACTACATGCATCCTTGTAGTAAAAGGTTATGAAATGTCATTTCTAAATGTAAAGCAAAAAATTGAAGTAAAACAATATCATCCAAAAAGGAAAACATACCAAATGTATAAAATCATATTGTATGAAAGAAACAAGAAAAAGAGAGTGTGATGACTGTCTAATAAAAGACTCCCTAAATATCCATATAGTAACTCAATGTGCAGTTAGTGGACCCTACAACATGGTGGATTAAGATGATAAATAGAGTTTGCACGGTCAGTCACTTCCCAAAATGACCTATGATTTTTCCTAACTCTTTATGCATACCAGCGAGCTCCATCACCTAGTGGTTGAAGCACTGCTAAATAGTAAGCTTAAAGTGCATAGGGTATCCCTGGAGATCCCAATCATATTTTTCGATCCTCCTCTCTATCTCATCCCGTGTCTCAATGATGCTCTTCATTGAGATATCAAACTCTATCTCTATTGCCTAAAAGCTCTTAGTCACTTACTCTACACTCATATATATATGCTCTATACTCATCATATTGCTGACTAGGGTGACATCAATATGGTATAACTTGTACTTAATCTCGAAAGGGTAGGCCTCATTGAATTCAAGTTGCTCCCATTAAAAGTAAACCTGGTCCCAGCAAAGTTATTGGATATCAGTAGCCATGGCCTTCTGGGCTATCTTTATACACTGAAGTCCTTACAGTATGGTCATTCATAGGGTGGTGTGTATGACAAGCTGAGAAGGTGGTGGCATTGTTGAAGATGAGGCAATGGGATGACTATTTTCCTAAGGAGGAAAATCCCGCTGAAATGTAGGGAACTGCTATGATGGTTACTCTTCGTCTCACACTTAAAGGGTTGCATAAACTAAAAAATAATTAGTAAAGTGGGGCTCATCATTCTCTCTAAGTCTTAGGTCTAAAATATCCTCCATCTACTTATTTTTTGAGGGCTTTTGATTGCATTGGGCCTGCTAAGGCTACCCTTCTAACTGGTGACCTAGATGGAACACCTCATCCATCTCCCTCAAAGTAAGCAACCTTAACCTATGCAGGGCACGATCATACTTTTAGGCCATGCATATGTCAGATGATGTCTCTTGATCTAGGAAAATGCCCTTCTCGATTACCAAGCCCATCATCTTATTGGACATCCCCTCACACAAGAGTAATAGGGTTACCAACCTACTAAGGACTATCTTTTACCTTGACTTGTACTGCACTCTCCTCGGGTACTCTACAACCCGTCATGGCTTAAGTCTACTCTCCTGCCAAAATTCATCCCCTATAACCTACATATCTCAGCTACATTCATAGCCCTTGAATTGGAAGTCTTACTAAAATAAGAGCATGATAACACTATTTGTAGATATCTAAATAACTAGGACCTTAACATAGTTGACTTTGCCCTTCTATAGCTATAGGGAACTATAGCTACTAGGCTTGAGTCAACCTCTATTAGGGTTACCTACAGAGCTTAATGCTATTTTAGAAACAACTAGGAAGTAGTGGCACTCTATTCTGCTTCAGCACAAAGTTTTCTAAAAATATTCTATCACAAGTTTTAAAAGCCAAAAAGGTGGTGTTTTATTGGTGTGCATGTGTTTTTCTCTTTGGAATGAGTGAAATAAGCACATATGTAGGCCTTGGATTAAATCAGAAATGAGTCATAACTTTGATGATTGAAGTCTAGCAAGTGTACTAGTTTGGCTAGTAATATAGGAAAATGTAATTATGATCCCAAGAATATTAAACCCAAGGGAATATGGATTGCTAAAAATAATATCTATAATTAAGTTGAATTAATCTAAGATTATTTCCAATTTTTTTGAATTAAAGGCAAGAACTAGACTAAATGAACCATAAAGCAAAACAAAAAGAAAAACAAAAACTAGACTAACATAAATTAAACACAAAACAATAGCTAAAACACTTATGTTAAAGCAACTATCCAGCTCAACATCCATTATAATGACTCAAATCAAAAGTAACATAAGTGATTATGGAAAAATCAGTTAAATAAATTCAGATATTTTATTCAGACTATCATTCTAAGCATTAAATCTTTTTATTATGATCAATTTAATACCTAGAGTAAAGATCAAGTTTTAAACTCCTAAACCTTTATTAGACCTTCTTTTAAGAGATATAAACCTAGCCCATTCTTAATTTAAAATTCTTAAATTTAAATCAACTTATAAGTAATAAATTACTACCTCAATTGTCAAAATCTAATAATAGATCGACATGATAAGAGTAACCTAAGAACATGCATATCCTCAATTAAAGTCTAAATGAACATTTAACCATCTATTTGAAATGTTAAACACCAATCCAACCATAACCAAAGATAAGATTTAGCATTAGAATTAAAAAATAACATACTTGCATTAAAATTAAGCTCAAATCTGAGTCTTTATAGTAAAAGTATGAGGGTTTAAGTTTCCCTCAGCAAAAAGTGAAGAATTACTTTCCAAACATGTTTAAAATGAAAGAAAATTAAAATAAAGAGATAAAATACTCATGAAGCTTCGAACTTGCTTTTGATGACTTCTCAGAATATTAGTAGAAGGCTTGAATCTTTTAGGCAATTACATAGCAGGAAAATGAGAAAATTAAGCTAAAAGCTACTGTACAAATAAACCAAAGAAAACTAGTGCTAAATCTTGCTTTAAAATCACAAAATTACCCCAAATCTCTTCCTCTCTTTAATTAACTTCTCCTTTTCTACAATTTATCCATTAAAAACACCAAAACTTGCAATTAGAGCCATAAAAACACATATTAAATAATTAATCATGAAATCAACCAAATGAACACAAAACTAAACTACTTAAACACATAAAAACATACTAAAAACATAGTATAATTCACAACTATCACTTCACTCATAAGTCAAGATCGTGACTCGCTATTGAGTTATAACTTAAAGGATTACTCACTTCCTTTTCCATTTTGACCATGATTTAAGTCACTGGATCTAACTTAAGGCTTTGACTCACCAGCAAGTCACTGTCCAAGATTGTGATTCACCTTTTTTTACCAGTAAATTATTTTTTTGGATTTTTCTGAGGGGTTTGTACCTTAGTTAATGTCGTGGCTCATAAGTAAAGGTCATGACCGATTTTTTTCCATCCATAACTCCAATTTTTCTTTCAAAATAAATGATTATTCTCAAGATAAAAAATCTTATGCCTTTTTTGGTCTTAGTCTAAGGAATTTAAAGGTAATGATTTCTATAAAATGGGTAACAAATTCTTTAGAAAAATAACGAAGAAAATTCTTAAAAGAGAGGAAGGAAAAAACACTATATTTTCATCTAGTTTTTGGGTTTAAAACTAGAAAAGTAGGAAGTGGAAAAGGATTTGCTTTCACTAGATTGATAAAGTAGCTCAACTAAAGCTAATGTAAGTGAAAAACTCATAGTTTTTTTATAGATCTAGGACTTTTATTTTTGTAAATTATAACTATGAGTTTTTTGTGCATTCTTTATGCTCTGCTTTTCTAGTTTCTTCTTTGTATAATGAGTGAACCTTGATATTCTTGTGCAAAAAAATGCTATATAATTATATTTGTATGTGATATTATGTTTTATGCATGAATATCTTTTTTGTATATGAATTTATCTATGTTTGATGTTTGTTGGTTGTCACTTTCTCTCTCTAAAGCATATTTCTCTCACATGTCATTTTTGGTGAAACTTATGTTATTTTATGTTTTTAAAGTTGTTTTGAGCAAATGAGGTCATTTTATTAAGCTTGAGAGTGTTTTATGAGTTTTAAAGCCTTATAAGGAATCTTGAAAGTTTAAATTTTATGTTGTGGTGTTGTTTTAGTAGCCATTGGACATTCTAGAGTTGGCTTATGGCCTTGAGTCACGAGCGAATCATGGCTTTAAGCCTTGAGTCACCCATTAATGGGCCGTAACGCATTTCGAGGTTGTGACATGCCCTTTGCTTCTTGAGTGAGTCTTTGTCTCACTCTTAGCCCTTTTCATTGGCTTTTATGTGTTTATTTTAATTATTTTATGCTTATATTTATTTATTTAGTGTTTTTACTTTGTAATTAATTTTCTTTATCCTTGAAACTACTTTTTACTCTATTTAGCTTTTTTAAAATTAGATTTATTATCCAGCTAATGTTATTTTTCTTTTGATTTTATCTTGGATATACGTCTCAAGTTTACATGTAAGTTAGAGGAGTTGGAGATCAAGCTCATTCGGCTTAGTATCAAATTTTAGATTTGATGTGATTATTTATTTATTATGTGTTTTATTATTTGCTTTATTTTAGCATAATAATTTGTAACTATTAGTAAAAAATGGTATTTTTCGGTAGGATAATCATAGGGAGTTCACACTAAGTGTTCTTTACTCAATTAACCAATGTTTTTAAATAGACCAATGTCCATCCTTGTAGCCTTAAAGTCACATAATTTTTATGTAAAATATACATGGGGAACCAAAGTTCCTAAAATAATTAATTACCCGATTTATGCATGTTTTTATTGCTTTATTATTCTTTTCTCTTGTTTTGTCAAATTATTCTTACACTATTAACTAGAAAACTTATTAAATAATTTATACAAGTTTGAGTGGAATTTTTCCATAATAAAAAGGACCAATGTCTAGATTTCCACCCAAGGCTCTAATTTCTTAAATATGCATGTAAGGACCAATGTCCTCAATGACATTAACAAGTTCCTTAATTTATTTATGATCTATTAACATATCTTATGTGATTTATCAATTTCTTTATGCTTGTAATGTGCCATTAAATTATTTACCTCATGACAGGTGAGAAGAGAGCCGAGATAACTGCCCATTAAGCAATCACTTTTGTAAACATTAACTAAGTATGTAAATAGGAGTGAAGTATAAACTATCACTAGTTTTACATCTATGAGGTTAGAACTTATTTTCTATTGTTTTATTGGGTGGTGACTCTATGATACCCATCGTGTGTTGCCCACTAGATGCCTTACAGGCTAGTCACTAGCAAATGAATGGAGATACCCTGAGACACTATCTCATGCCTTTTTAAGCCTTGAGCCATCATAGATTGGGTTGAATCCCTATCTATTATGAAGTAATTAACCTTCATGACTTTAATAAGTCTTGATCCAATCTTAAACCCTAAAAGTGGATTTTCAAGAATTAACTAGATGTTTGTGGGGTTCGAATAGGTCATAGGCACAACAAGTTATGCCATGACCTCTTACATGTGAAGTATGATAGATCGTTTTAGGTGGAGCCCACCCTCCTCCATCTGTAGTCTTAGCATATCGGTAAAGTGCATACATGTCATGGACATCGAGTGGCCTAAGATGAGGAATGTGATGACATCTAGCTCATCATCTATTCTCTACTGATCACCATAATGGTAGGTGGCCAAGAACTACTAGGTTATCTTTAGGTATATCATTTAGGCTCTATTAAAGAACTCCATCCACCCCACTTGAGCTAATAACTAGTTAGAGTCTCCTTAAAAATACAAGGTCTAGAATAGTCCTTCAGATATGAACCTTTTCAGTATTATGCAAACCTTGGCAAGAGTCCGATAGTGAGCAGACTACTAAGGCATCATCCTAATGGGTGCCTGCTATATGAGATTTATAATCTAAAAAAGTAAATCTCGCAATTTTTTAATATCTTTGTAAGCAGATGTTATTTACAAATTAGTTTTATATGCAATTTTTTAATATCTTTGCAAGCAAATGTTTTTTTAATACCTGCACGAAATACACCTATAAAGGCCTATAGATAAACAACACAAAAGGTATCGTAACTTGCCACCATGCACCTAGCAATCAAAATAATAAATCATTGGTAAAGAAGATTTTGGTCACATATCGCAATTTTTTCTTTTTCTTTATTTTGTTATTAGTTCTTTTATTTTTATTATCATATTTTTTTCATTTTTCATTTTTTTATTTTATATATATTTTTCCTCTTCTATCTTTTTGATTTCACCTACACACACATACACGTACTTTATACCTATATGTATCATATAAACATATGGCATACTTAATTACTATACCTAACACCTTATAGTCATTATTATCCTTTGTAATGCCTATATACCCCCGGGAAGGATATGAAATGCACTCGAATGGGAATTTAAACAAGAAATATTAACACATTATAAATTCTTCTCGAGAAGGAAAGAAAGAGTATATGTAAAGTATGTGTGTGTATGTGTATATATACATACATAATTTAGTTGCAATTTCATAATAAATGTTTTTAAAAATTTTTACTTAGGTATTAATTACGACATTCCAAAAAAAAAGAATAATATATTGGATTAACACTAAAATTAGGCATCAAGGCAAGATACCATTGTGCTTACTGTTTGGATACATCTATATTTAGTAAAATTTTGATGAAATAAGATAGGTACTAATCAAAGGTTGTCATGTCCCAGTGGGCCTAAAGTTGTTTGTCTAAATTACCGAAATATATACTAATCAATTCTACATTCGCTTATGCTTTAAATAAAGAGAGTTTATGCCATCAATTTTCTACTATACACCATATGTATTTATCAGGTTCCCCAATAATCCATGAGCTAATCTTGATAAAGAATAAGATAGTATGAGCACCTTTGTGGGACAAATAAGGTTGGAAGGTTTACTTTTTAATTGTGTATGTTTTTTGAAACTGATGTAAAAATGTCCATGCATAACCATGCTAACACATTTTTTTAGCGATCACAGAATCATCAAAGTGGCTTCAGTATTCGACCTATTAATGGGAAAATGAGGGTTCACTAGACTACCTTCAAGCCCAAGTTTCTCTAGGAATTCACTCTAAGTGAAGCTTTAATGGCATTGATCGAAATGTATTGGTAGGAGCAAAATCTTTTGGCAGATAATTTTAGGTTATTGCAGCCACTATATAGTAGATAGGGTGGTCTAGGAGTTTGAACATATGTTTGCTTAGGAGGTCTTTATCATTGCTATTAAAGTCGACATCAAAAATTAATTTTTGTTTCGCTATAGTTATTGAGCTAGCTTCAAAGAGCACAACCATTGCAGATCCAACATAGACTGAGGCTATAGACAATCAGGAATTATATGGGAAACTGGATGAATTTGAAAGAAGAATGAGGGTTATGATAATAGATATTATGAATTTCCGAGCATAGCCCACTGGTCAGCAAATTATGGCGACTGCTATTACATATGGGAAGCCTCTAGTTAGTTAAAAAACTTCAATTGCTACCACTGTAGTGCCTTCTTTAATGACCGAATAAAGAGGTATAGGGTTAAGAAACTATTTGTTGAATAATGAAAGGATAAAGGTGTTACTCCTAAAGAAGATTTCATTCCTGAAAGAGCTAACAATAACACAACCCCTGAGGAGGAAACTACCAAAAATAGAGGACCCTATTCTTAGGAAATTGGAAGAAAAGATAAAAGTAATGGCATAGGTCTTATCGATTGGAAAAGGAGTCAGTTTGGAGGATAAAGACTTAGAAAGTAAAGATGTGCTACCTCAACGGTTCAAGATGCCTGATTTGCTTAAGTTTAGTGGTACTTCTAACCCATTCGCCCATATCAAGTAGTATACCCTATTCATGAAAGGTACCACTCTTACTATAAGGCAAAAGGTTGAGTATTACAGCCTTAGTCTTATAGGTCCTACCATTGACTGGTATCATGGCCTAGATAGACATACTATGGAATATTAGGATAGGTTGATAGAAGAGTTTCTAAGGTTGTATGATTTTAACACATGGATAGAGGTTACTTTGAAGGATCTTAAGTTGCTGTAATAGTAGCCGAATGTGTCCTTTCGTGAATGTTTGTTGAGGTAAGGGAATAGGGTAATAGTAAAGAAAAAAGCCTAATACTGCTAATTAGATTAGGATTTTCATTAGAAATTTAAGCCCTTATTTGAGATAAGGCTTAAAGATAAAGGGGCTAAAGGATTAGGTGTCCTTAAAAGATATTGCTATTAAAGCCAAGGGTGAATACTTGGTTTAAAAAGTAAGTTTTATAGGTAGTACAAGCTTTATCTCTAGATATCAAGGGGGTGAAGGTGCGGCTGGTAAAGCTAGTGGTATAGGCATTGTTGGAAAGACAGCTGAAGTATCTTCTGATGAAGGCAATCAAAGGTATTATTCAAGCCTAGGCGATTTTTTGCCATAGGTACTTGATCACTTGATAAAGGAAGGGAAATTGCAGCCATTACAAGCTAAGCTTGCTTAAACATTAGGGTCAGCCTAATCATCGAGTTGATTAATACTGTGTATATCATCAACACACAGGCCATCTTATAGATTACTATAGGACTTTAAGTGACAAGATCCAATCTCCTATTTATAGCAAACATATTACTAATCATGAAAATTAGGAAAAAGAAAGGGAATTATAATGCAGTCCTTCCTTCTGTATGGATGTTTGGTTTAGGTTTGCCAGAATGGCATTTATTATGTGATTTTTATTGTAATGAATACCTGGTCATTACTTTTCCTAAGGAGTTAGTGGTAAGAGAGGAGAATAAGCTAGTAGTATGTGTGATTGGCTATTGGGAATCACCAAGTGAAGATGAAAATTGTCATGGTACCATAGATTTTTAGGATTCTGAGTATAAAAAAGAAGGAAAGAAGGTAAAGTTGATTACTCGAAGTGGTAGGATGGTACCAGAAGTAGAAAGATAGCCAAATCCATAGCCATTACATATAAAAAAGGAACAAAATGAGGATTAGATCCTTAAATATTAATAGTGATATTGATGTGAATATATAAAGGCATGGCCAATATATAGATATGGCCAATTTATCCTTCTTTTATAATAATAGTACACCTCTCATGCTTATAAATGTAACATTTATGCATACTACACCTCCTTTGTTTTGCTACCAATATTAGTCCATGAGTGAGATTCAAAATTATATAGAAAAGAGATACTTTTTCTTTATTTATTTTTTATACTTTATAAATACATAAAGTTGACTTAAAAAACTTCAATAATATTTTATATTGATATATATTCATTGGTCTTGGACAGCTTCTTAAGATTTTATCAATTTATATCTTTTATATTTGTTAATTTATTTATTAATTTATTTGTTAAGCTTGTTAATTTATATCTTTATATATTATTCAAATAGTGCATTATTATAAATGTCTTTAAAGAAGTGAGAGATTTGAGAGATTATGCTAATCGCCTTATCGTTTATCCATACCCTGGCTATGGCTTCATCATTTTTAGATCTTAGTTATTAAATTATTTAGTTTGATAATCTATATGGTGGGGCACATTAATTTATTTTAGATTAATGATTAGACTAGAAATATATTAAATAAAAGGATTAATTATGCATTTGAATAGAATTATACTTTCATTGAAAGAAAATGGACTTGCATTAGCATGTGTTTTAACTTTTTGAATGAAACCAACTTACTTATAGGTATTTGTTTAAAAACAATGCAGTTGTTAGCTATTTATAATTGAAACAATGTGTTTGGGTTTTAAGTAGATGTGAGCCAATCAGTTAATTGAGTGGTGAAATTAAATAGATATTAACCATGTAGTTATTTGTTTTGAGAAATTAAATAGATAGAGAATGAAATTAAATAAACAAAAAATAATATGTCGATTATTGCCTTTGATAATTATTATTGATCATTTAGTATTTATTGCTATTAATAATAGAAAGTAGGTTTATTATTGGATTGTAGTTATTGATTTTTTTAAATTATCATTCAAATAAAATGATATAATTAATATAAAATCATACTATGAGTTTGCAATTATATTTAACTTTTTTTAAAGAAAAAATAATATATCTTTTAATTTTAAATATCAACTAATAGAGATTTGTTGAATAAAGTTTTAATTAATATTTTATATGTCACAGATATGTAGTTTAATTTATATGTAAGTTATACAGTATCATTAGTAAATTTGTTTGAATGTATAATTTATATGACATTCATGGAAATTATTATACAGTATAATAAATCTTCCTCTGCATGTGGTGTAGGTGGTGCCTTTATTGGTGGGATTCTCATCAGTGTAGCATTTGATCTAAGTATTTTGAAGGTACCTTTATTAGTTTTATATTTTCCTCTCATTAATGCCTTAAAATATATCCTAAGTCAATGCATTAGGATCATGAATTATGATTGCATAAAGACTCTAAATATGTAAGCACAATGAATTTATATATATGTCAAAATATTTCTTCATATATGTACAATTAGAAAATATATGGTAGCTATGATGTGAAACATATATGCCTTGAATTATTAAAAATATATAATATTTTAGTGATGGAATGATGATGGATAATTTCATCATAAATGTTTTTTGTAAAAGGAAAACTTGCCAATGGAATATATCATTCCTTTGGTAAATTTACCTACAGAAACTAAATCCATTAATAAATATTGTAAATGATGATAATTGTTCAGTCTACACCTCCAATGGAATTAACAATGGATATTTTTCCATCAAAAAAAGTGTTTACAATTGATTCTTTTACAACTTTTTTTGTCACTAAATTCCATTGTCATTTGACTTTTCTATGAAAATTCACTCAATTTCATCAGGAATTTTCGTTCAAGAAAATGATTTTTCTTATATTAAGGATAGACCAGCCAAAGTGGATTGGGCAATAGAAATTCTGATGCTAAGAAGATGAGTCTATCAAAGCCAGAGAGTATACCACACATTCTTGACAGCTTTTTACTCACATATGTTATACCTCAATATTATGGTGAGATTGATCCTGTGATGATTAAGGGGAAAGTTATCCCTAGGTTTGAAATATTCAATAATATTTTTAACTAGGTCAATCGAACTATCAAGTCTACCAAGGGGTTTTGGGATAAAGAAATCATGATTAAGCTATCTGACTGGGATAATGATGTTTTTAAAGAGATCCTAACTCCAGAACTATTGGCTTTTAGGGCTAAAGGAAATGAGAAATTTGAATTTGAAATTCTTCTACTTTAGTTGCAAGAGGATATTAAATAGCTATCACAAAAGTGGATCAAAAGGCTTCGTAGGATACAGGAGATGGAGCAAACTCATCTAAGGCATCAAACTCACTAGATGTAGATGAGGATGTTTTTATAGATATGCTTTTTGTACTTGAACTTTTTAATGATGATGTATGTAGCTCCTTTTATATTAGTAATGTGAAGGGCTTTTTTACTTGTGTGAAGTTTCACATAATCATGATCATAAAAGCATCTATTTTTGACATTTATTCAATAAGTACTAGTTCATTCAATCTTGGTACTCTTGAAAACCAAAGAGAAATCTTGACAGCATATGATGTTACTGTTAAAGAGAGAAAATAATGTGAGAGAATATTGAAAAAATAAGGAAAAATCTTTGCCTAGACCTATGAAGGCATGGTAGGAATCAAACATTCAATCATTGAGCATTCCATCCCCACTTATCCTGGGTATAAGCTTGTCAAGCAAAAACTCAAAAGCCTCAAGCAAAAATGGGTAGAGAAAGTCAAAAAAGAAGTAAAGAAGCAAATAAAGGCTACGTTTTTAGTAGAAGTACAATATCTCACTTGCTTGGTAAATTTATTTCCAATGGCTAAGAAAGATGGAAGGGTTTGAGTCTTAGTAAACTACAACGATTTGAACTAGGCTTATCCGAATGATGATTTTTGGCTTCCTCACATAGATGTTTTGGTAGACAGTGTAGCTACCTATGCAATTTGTAGTTTTGTTAATGGGTATGTTGGATACAATTAGATCCTAAATAAGATTGCGGATAGGATCAAGATGGAATTCATTACTAAATAGGGCATATATGCTTACCTGGTTATGCCATCCGGGCTAAAGAATGTAGGTGCTACTTACCGAAGAATGGCTTTGAGGATCTTGGATGATTTGATCTGTAAGGAAGTGGAAGTATACATTGATAATATGATGATTGGCCATTTTGATACCTTAGAAAGGTTCTTTCAAAGGATTGATAGCTACAGCCTTCATCTAAACATAAAGAAATACATGTTTAAGGTAACTTAAGGGAAACTTTTGGGATATGTTGTGAGCCAAATTGGGATAGAAGCAAATCCTAATAAAGTAAAGGCCATCAAAGAGATGCTTATGCAGCATAAAAGAAAAAGAAGTTTGAGGGTTTCTAGGTAGGCTGCAGTACATCAGGTTATTCATCACTAAGTTGACTTCCACCCATGAGCCTATCTTTAAGTTATTCCAAAAAGATTAGCTGATGGTATGGAATAAAGATTATCATGTAGCTTTTGACACTATTAAGGAATATCTCTTATGTCCACTAGTTTTGAGGCTACCACAAGTCGGAAAGCCTTGGATTTTGTATCTGGCTATGAAAGATAATTCAGTAGGAGCCATGATGGCTCAGAAAGATGGTCTTAGGGTTGAGTATGTCATATATTATCTAATCAAGAAATTTTTACCATAAAAAAGTAAGTATGTGGAGGTAAAAAATATTTACTTGTCGATTATTTAGGCCTCTAAGAAGCTAAGGCACTATTTTCATTTGTACATAGTGCAAGCAGTAGCTAAGCAAAATCCTTTTACATACTTGTAAGAGGCACCCTTGCTATTAGGAAAAATGGAAAGGTGGTTGATTCTCTTATAGGAGTTTGATATTGAGTACATTACACGAAAAAACATCAAAGGAAAGGTTATGGTAGAATTTCTAGTAGACTAATCATTAGAGGAGGAATAAATACCTTATAAGTTCACTGACGAAAACATTGCAATGATAGTGGTTCGAGGTTGGTAGATATTCTTTGATGGAGTTATGAACAACAAAGGCATAGGGGTAGGAGTAATTCTAGTAAACCTTGAGGGAGAAAAGCTCCATTTAGTAAGGAAACTTACATATAAGTCCATAAATAATAAAGTTGAGTATGATGCTTGCATTTTCGAAATGGAAGCTTTATTGGAGAAGTGTAAAAGTTTATAGTGATTTATCTTTGTTAGTTTATAAAGTAAAATATGAATAGATCATGAATGAAGAGTAATTGATGCCTTACATGTTAGAGAGTATGCCTTAGAGCCCATGTAATAGGGATTTTTTTTCATATGTATGACTTTATTTTCTTAATAAAAGGCATCATTCATTTATTGATGCTATGTTTAAGTACATGAGTTTGTAAATCTTAAATTAATAAATGAAGTCCTAGATATTATAAACATAGTGCAAAGGCAATCATGAAAGTGTTCATGATATGAGATGACTATTGCATGCAAATGTGTTAATATCTAAATATCCCTAGTCATAGAATTAACAAGATAGGACATTGTTAATTCGGACAGACTAGCACATGTTATGCTTCTTGAATGGTTCAAGTAGTGGTTCTCATAACTGTGATTATGGAAGGTAATCAAAGCTAACATGTGGATGCTTGTTAGAAGAACAAGTTCATTGGAGACCTGCAAAGAGAATCCTCATATGGATATTAAATTTATGTCAGTGAGGAATCTCTTCATAACGGTTGTGCAAGTATCCTTAGAATTGAGATCACCAAAGTTATCTTAAGTAGCAAGTGGTATACTTTGACTCCATAACTGATTACTTCCAACTAGGAGTGAACATAGTTAGGAGATTGGGTATATCATGACCTATTTGAAGATAGTTGAGTGATTAACAAAGGATTCACCATCCCAGATTTAACAAGGGAAGTTATCTCGCATGATTCTATAATTGCCTTGTTAAGAAAATCTCTGGCCAGAGTAATATGCCAAGATAGATGGAGATCCATGAAGGGCATTTTAGGAACAATGGTTAAATTAATAGAACATACATAATTAGATTTATATGAGTTGACAGAAATCTATACTCAGAATCTAATTGACATAAGAGTGGTGAAAGGAGTAATTGCACGCTAACTGTTTCTATGGAAGGGTACAGTCAAACCACATGACTTTCCTGACATTTGGGTAGTCATGATGCCTAGCTAGAGGCCAATCATGACTTGTATAATGATGTATCAAAATATCAATAGAGATTGATAAAATGATTTAAAGGAGTTTAAATCATGTGAGTTTTGAATAGAACTCACAATTACATATTATACTGCCAACATGGACAGGAACCCAATAAGTCACACATATATAGAGAAAAGGGTAAAATGGTAAAATGACAAGGATAATAATATTTGATATTATTGTGAAGGTAGAGAAGTAAATATGATAATAATTAATTAAAGAGTTTGATTAATTATGATCAAATAAAATTGTCCGCGAAACTTTTGAGAAATGTTTTGTAAATTGGACCTAATTGAAATAATGTATTTCATGATTAATTATTATCGTCTTATAAGTGTTATAATAATACTATAAGTGTTATAGGACTGATATAATAATTAATAGGTCCATTGGAGGAATTATTAAGGGCTAGAGGAATGAAGAAAGTATGCGAATGCCCTTCTGTAAGGGGCACACGCTTACTCCAATACAGAAGGTCTTAATGGCCCATTTCATGCACCAAATTAATTTATATATGTTAAATAAGTGTTATGGAACTCAAATATTTAATTTGGTTGGATTTGGAATCCATTTGGGTATTTAAATTCAATTAGATGTACAAAGGGCCTAGTTTGTGGATTTTGTGCATGGTCTTTTTTGAAAAGATTTAATTTGGATTTAATTAAGCCCAAATGATTATATTTAAATCCATAGGCCTAATTAATAGTTCTCCAGAAATTTTAAAGAGTCTTATCTCATCTAGAAGTTGGAATTTTAACTTGATTTAAAGAGTCCAACTGATGAGGATAAGAGTTAAGTGATTAAATTGAAAAGAAGGTCTTTTCTCTCAATTCTTTTTTCTCTCTCTTCTACGCCATTCTCAATCTAGCTCTTTAGAATTTTGGCCAGTCCTAGGCAAATGCCAATTTGTTGGTTCAATTTATCCTTCTCTAGTGTGGATTACTCATTGGAGGTATTCAATGTTGGACACTATGATTTGCGACAACCCAGTGCGAAGTAAAATCAATTGTTCAACAAAAATCAAAGGTTATTTTTCTTATTCTCATATAGTTATATTGTGTATTCATGGCAAGATCGGATCTAATGGTTAAAAAATTTTAAAATTTCGCTCATGTATGTGATGCATGTAACCGTTAAATTCCAACATGGTATCAGAGCCACGGTTTTGCCATTGATATACAATTCTATATTTTTTTGCGATATAAGTTTTGTTTTGTTTTGAGTTATTTATTTCATGAACTTTAAAATATTAGATTTGATTGTTCATGAATGAGAAATGTTCATTTCTGGTTGTATGTGTGATCAAATAAATTTGGTGGAAACAAAAACAAATTTTTTGAATGATTGTGATTAGGGTTTGGCGTGAAACCCATTAGGGTTTGGCGTGAAACCCTAGGTGATTTAAGGGGCTGTTCTAATTTAATTTCTTATGGATCCATTAAAACATCATTTAGATGATATTTTATGTGTTTAATATGGGATATTAAGCCGTAGGATCGAACGGAATTAAAATCGAACAAGTTTTGCATGAAAACTAGTTTAGTCGAAAAGTTCGATAAATTGGTGTTCTTCGTGTGTTCTTGATGTGTTATTGGTTAGAACGACTTTTGATCTTCTAAATCTGATATATATGATATATTAAAGTGTTTTTAATTAATCTGATTAATTAAAATGGGCCTTAAATTAATTTGATTAATTTTAATTTATTAAAACCACTTAATGGGCTTAATTATGTTTACGGACTTGGTTTAAATTAGTGAATGATTTGGTGGGCCCAAGGAGTTGATTTAAATTAAACATTATAAACATTAATTAAGTTTATTAATGGGTTTTAAGGGCTGGAGTGGGCTTGGCTCATTCCAAGAGGCCCAAATGGTCCAAAAGACAAAACCAGTTTGTGTGTGAACACGTTTAGGGTTTACTTTTGTGGGTTTCGGCCCACCCTTGGTTTTAAGCCCAAAGTTGATTTTTTTAATTATTTAATATGATTAATTAATTAAATAATAAATTTATATTTAATTAATAATCAATTGGATTGATTATTAAGGCAAGAACACATGCATGCAAAAAGGTTTCCTAAAATGAAAGTTTCCAAAATGAAAAAAAGTTTCCTAATTTGATCACATCATTAAAATAACTCAAAATATAGTTTTAAAGGTTGAAACAAAGTTAGCAATCCATTTCTTTATGCATTAGAGAGGCATATAAGGGTTTATGATTGGCATGATGGTTAGTTATGGACAAAGCCCAATGTGATTGAGCATAATGCATGTTTTGGCCCAATGAGGACTTTCATGTCCCGGCCACTTGTTTTTGGTTTGTATTTCTTTTCAAGTTGTAATATATAATTAGATTACTTAGATTAGAATTAGAAATAGAGATGGAGATGGAGACCAATATCAAGGAGCAAGATGGGCCGGATAGAGATCCAACAAGCTTAAAGATAATGTAATTATTTTCTTGTTTGAATCATGCATACTACCTAGGTGTGACCTTTTGATTTCCCTTTTGGCTCGGGGAAATCAATGTAGTAAAGTCCATAACTATACCATATTTGTATGCTTATATTTATGTGATAGATATAGGATGCATACCAATGTATGTCAACCATGTATGATGAGACTTAATTAACTAAACCCCTCAAACAAATACTAAGGTATATAAGCCTTCTATTAATTTGAGGAGAACCAGAGTTCTTTATAGTGTGGGTTGTTGACCACAGTCAAGCTCACATTGTATCGAATATGTTCAAATCTAATTAAATGGCTCATCTTAGCTAGCCCATTAGTTTGTTGACCACAGTCAAGGTTAATTGTTCTAGAGGCAATATTAGGGAATGCATATATATATGCATGCATCAAGAGTTGGTAACCTAATGATCCAATAGTTGTGTAGATACACAATTGGTATAGAGATACCTACCTTTCAAGGGTATGGAATTTGGCTTGTTGACCACAGTCAAGGTCAAATTACATATCAAGGATTGGATATTGGCCCACTAAGAAAACCATCGGGTTTTCTCGGATTATATAGTGAGGGCTATTAATTTGCAATAAAATAGTGGGAGTAAATGGATTAATTAAAGACCTTATTAATGCATACATATATATATGAACATACTCTCATATCTTTTCTTTATCACATCTAGGTCATCATCATGAGCACATCAAACATTAATATACGATCAATCTTGGATAACAAGCTGGTTGGCAACAACTATTCTGACTAGATCAGGCAAGTGAGAATTGTTCTCAGAGCTGAAAAGATCCACTATGTCTTGGATAAAGATCCACCACCACTTCCATCAGATGATGCCATTGATGAGATCAAAGGCATTTATCGAAAATACATGGAGGATAGTGAAGTAGCAGCATGTCTGATGCTGGGTGCTATGTCCTCAGAGCTTCTGAAGCAATATGAAATGATGGATGCTAGAACCATCGTTTTGCATCTAGAGGAGCTTTATTCTTCTCAGGCTAGAACTGAGCAATATGAGATTGCTTGGCCTCTTTTTAGTTGCAAAATGGTGGAAGGCACTTCAGCTGCTACTCATGCATTGAAGATGTATGGGTATATTGAGCATTTGAGTAGACTTGGCTATATTATGGATAATGATCTATACATAGATTTAATCTTGTACTCGTTGGCTCCAAGTTGTACACCTTTCATGCTTAACTTCAACATGAACAAGATCCAAGTGAGTATTCCTGAGTTAATGAATATGCTCAAGTCAGCTGATGGATCATTTAAGAATAATCCAAAAAGTGTCATGGTTGTCACTTCTGCTAAAGGCAAGAAGCAGAAGAAGAAGAAGATAACCAAGGCGCAGCCAAAGAATGGTGGGATCTCCAAGAAGAAGGTTTCCAAGAAAGAGAATCCCAAAGGAACTTGCTTTCATTATAGAAAGGATGGTCATTGGAAGCGTAACTGCAAGGCCTATCTAGATTCTCTAAAGGAGAAGAAGCAACCTGATGCTTCTACTTCAGGTATTCATATGATTGAAATTAATACTTATTCTATTGCTTCAAAACGATCTTGGGTATTAGATACCGGATGTGGATCTCATTTATGTAATGATCTACAGGGGCTTAGAAGCTTTAGAAGAGTTGGAAAGGTAGAGATATGTTTGCAGTTAGCTACTGGACATAACATTTCTACAACAATTGTGGGGACTTACTATTTGCCTCTTCCTAGTGGATTAGTACTGGAATTAAATAATTGTTATTATGTTCCAGCTTTGTCTAAAAGTATTATTTCTTTCAGTTGTTTGTTGAATGATTATGATATTTCTTTAAAGAACAAGTGTTGTTTTATTTTCAAGAACAATATGTTTTATGCAAAAGCTATCATTAAGAATTGTATATTTGTTCTTGATTTAGTTAGAGAAGTACATAAAGTGGATACTAAGAGAATAAAACATGATAATCTAAATACCTCATATTTATGTCATTGTCGTTTAGGCCATATAAATGAAAAAAGCATGACCAAATTACACTAGTCTGGTGATTTGGGATTATTTGATTATGAATCATTTGATACATGCAAATCTTGTTTATTGGGAAAAATGAAAAAAGCTCCCTTTATTGGTAAAGGAGAACGAGCTAATGTGGTTTTGGACTTAATACATTCAGATGTATGTGGTCCAATGACTACACATGCCAGAGGAGGTTATTCCTACTTCATTACTTTCATTGATGATTATTCCAGGTTTGGATACATCTATCTAATGAAATATAAATCTGAAGCATTTGAAAAGTTCAAAGAGTTTAGAAATGAAGTAGAGAAACAACTTGGTAAAAGTATTAAAACACTTAGATCAGATCGAGGTGGAGAATACTTAAGCCAAGAGTTTGAAGATTATCTTAGAGATAATGGGATTTTATCTCAGTGGACTCCTCCTCATACGCCACAACACAATGGTGTATCTGAAAGGAGAAATCAAACACTATTAGATATGGTTTGATCTACGATGAGCCGAGCGGACTTGCCTAGGTCCTTTTGGGGATATGCACTAAAAACTACTGTTTATGTGTTAAACAAAGTTCCTAGTAAATTGGTTGATGTTACTCCATATGAGATGTGGAATAACAAGAAACCCACGCTTTCTCATATGAAAGTATAGGCTTGTCCTGCTTATGTTAAGAGGACAATGTCAGACAAACTGGATGTTAAGTCTTACAAATGTTTCTTTGTGGGATATCCAAAAGAAACGTTTGGATATTATTTCTATCATCGCTTAAAACAAAAGGTGTTTGTTTCAAGGCATGTTGTCTTCTTGGAATGAGAATTTATCCTACGAGAGGACAGTGGGAGTAAAATTGAACTTGGTGAAGTTCAAGACCCATAAATAGAAGATGATCAATCGATTGAACCCGAAACTAAATTTCATAATGATGAGATTACAGTTGAACCTGATTATACACAAAATCCTAGAAGATCTACTAAGATGTGCTCTATCCCTGTGAGATATGGATTTCACATAGATTCGGATAGAGGCATAATTTTAGTAGAGGACAATGAGCCTACTAGCTATCAAGAAGTTTTGAACAGTTCAGAATGTGATTTATGGCTTAAGGCTATGCAGTCTGAAATGGACTCCATGTTTGAGAACAAAGTATGGACTTTAACTCAACCACCTGAAGGGATAAAACCCATAGGGTGCAAATGGGTCTTCAAAAAGAAGACTGACATGGAAGGTAATATAGTTACCTTTTTCTCCTGTCAAAAAGGTTATCGTCAAAAAGAAGGTATTGGCTATGACGAAACTTTTTCTCCTGTAGCAATGCTTAAGTCTATAAGAATACTTTTAGCCATTACAACTCATTATGATTATGAGATTTGGCAAATGGATGTGAAGACAACTTTCCTTAATGGAAATCTTACCGAGGATGTGTATATGACACAACCAGAAGGATTCATATCAGGAAATGGTGAAAAGGTATGCAAGCTTCAAAGATCCATTTATGGATTGAAGCATGTCTCTAGGAGCTGGAACATACGATTCAATGAGACAATCAAAGAGTTTGGTTTCTCACGGAATGAAGATAAACCTTGTGTGTATAAAAGGGTCAGTGGGAGTGCAATTGTCTTCCTCGTTCTATATGTAGATGACATATTGATCATGGAAAATGACATTTCTCTTCTCCAATCTGTTAAAATATTGTTATCCAAGCAATTCTCCATGAAAGACCTTGGAAAAGCATTCTATATTCTAGGAATAAGGATCTATGGAGATAGATCCAATAGGTTACTAGGTCTTTCTCAGAGTACATATATAGATAAAGTATTGAAGAGGTTCAATATGGATCTCTCTAAGAAAGGGTTTATACCCATAGTGCATGGGAAACACCTTTCTAAGTCTATGTATCCACAGACACTAGAGGATAGAGAGAGCATGAATAGAATACCATATACATCTGCAATTGGTTCTATCATGTATGCTATGTTATGTACACGTCCTAATGTAGCATTTGCTTTGATTGTCACAAGCAGATTCCAATCCAATTTTGGAGAGGAACACTGGGAAGCTGTCAAGAATATTCTTAAGTACTTGAGAAGGACTAAGGATATATTCTTGGTATATGGAGAGGGCAGTTTGGAAGTTCCAAACAAGAAACGACTACTGATTCCACGTGAAAGCTGAGTACATTGCTGCTTCAGAAGCAGCTAAAGAAGCAGTCTGGATCAAAAAGTTCATAACCGAACTAGGAGTGGTGCCTACCATTGTTGATCCGATTCCTTTATATTGTGACAACAATGGAGCCATTATGTAAGCAAAGGAACCACAGTCTCATCAGCATTCCAAGCATGTTCTCAGACACTACCATCTCATAAGGGAAATAATAGCTAGAAATTATTTGAAAATAGACAGGGTTCCAACAGATGACAATATGGCGAATCCCCTCACTAAAGCACATTCCCAGATTAAGCATGATCAGCATATAAATAGCATGGGTCTGAGACATATGAGTGATTGGCTCTAGTGTAAGTGGGAGATTGTTAGAGAGTATGCCCTAGAGCCCATGTAATAGGGATGTTTTCTCATATGTAGGACTTTATTTTCTTAATAAAAGGCATCATTCATTTATTAATGCTATGTTTAAGTACATGAGTTTGTAAATCTTAAATTAATAAATGAAGTCCTAGATATTATAAACACAGTGTAAAGGCAATCATGAAAGTGTTCATGATATGAGATTACTATTGCATGCAAATGTGTTAATATCTAAATATCCCTAGTCATATAATTAACAAGATAGGACATTGTTAATTCGGACAGACTAGCACATGTTATACTTCTTGAATGGTTCAAGCAGTGGTTCTCATAATTGTGATTATGGAAGATAATCAAAGCTAACATGTGGATGCTTGTTAGAAGAACAAGTTCATTGGAGACCTGCAAAAAGAATCCTCATATGGATATTAAATCTATGTTAGTGAGGAATCTCTTCATAGCGGTTATGCAAGTATCCTTAGACTTGAGATCACCAAAGTTATCTTAAGTAGCAAGTGGTATACTTTGACTCCATAACTGATTACTTCCAACTGGGAGTGAACATAGTTAGGAGATTGGGTATATCATGACCTATTTGAAGATAGTTGAGTGATTAACAAAGGATTCACCATCCCAGATTTAACAAGGGAAGTTATCTCGCATGATTCTATAATTGCCTTGTTCAGAGAATCTCTGGCCAGAGTAATATGCCGAGATGGATGGAGATCCATGAAGGGCATTTTAGGAACAATGGTTAAATTAATAGAACATACATAATTAGATTTATATGAGTTGACAGAAATCCATACTCAAAATCTAATTGAGATAAGAGTGGTGAAAGGAGTAATTGCACGGTAACTGTTTCTATGGAAGGGTACAGTCAAACCACATGACTTTCCTGACATTTAGGTAGTCATGATGCCTAGCTAGAGACCAACCATGACTTGTATAATGATGTATCAAAATATCAATAGAGATTGATAAAATGATTTAAAGGAGTTTAAATCTTGTGAGTTTTGAATAAAACTCACAATTACATATTATACTGCCAACATGGACAGGAACCCAATAGGTCACACACATATAGAGAAAAGGGTAAAATGGTAAAATGATAAGGATAATAATATTTGATATTATTATGAAGGTAGAGAAGTAAATATGATAATAATTAATTAAAGAGTTTGATTAATTATGATCAAATAAAATTGTCCGCGAAACTTTTGAGAAATGTTCTGCAAATTGGACCTAATTGAAATAATGTATTTCATGATTAATTATTATTATCTTATAAGTGTTATAAGATTACTATAAGTGTTATAGGACAAATATAATAATTAATAGGTCCATTGGAGGAATTATTAAGGGCCAGAGGAATGAAGAAAGTTGGCGGAAGCCATTCTGTAAGGGCCACATGCCTACTCTAATACAGAAGGCCTTAATGGCCCATTTCATGCACCAAATTAATTTATATATGTTACATAATTGTTATGGAAGTCACATATTTAATTTGGTTGGATTTGGAATCCATTGGGGTATTTAAATTCAATTAGATGCACAAATGGCCTAGTTTGTGGATTTTATGCATGGTCTTTTATGAAAAGATTTAATTTGGATTTAATTAAGCCCAAATGATTATATTTAAATCCATAGGCCCAATTAATAATTCTCCAATAATTTTAAAGAGTCTTATCTCATCTAGAAGTTGGAATTTTAACTTCATTTAAATAGTCCAACTGATGAGGATAAGAGTTAAGTGATTAAATTGAAAAAAAGGTCTTTTCTCTCAATTTTTTTTCTCTCTCTTCTGCACCCTTCTCAAGCTAGCTCTTGAGAATTTTGGCCAGCCCTAGTAAAATACCAATTTTTTTGTTCAATTTATCCTTCTCTAGTATGGATTACTCATTGGAGGTATTCGATTTTGGACACTGTGGTTTGCGACAACCCGGTGCGAAGTAAAATCAACTGTTGAACAAAAATCAAAGGTGATTTTTCTTATTCTCATAAAGTTATATTGTGTATTCATGGTAAGATCAAATCTAATGGTTAAAAAATTTTAAAATTCCGCTCATGTACGTGATGCATTTAACCGTTAAATTCCAACATTACGCAGCATGTTTGAATGCTTTAAGTGATCAATTTGAGGTTTGTACTTTTGAGCATGTTACTCAGGATGAAAATTAGTTAGCTGATGCCTTAGCAACATTTACAATGATGTGGGATAACCCAAAAGGGGTAGGCAAGAACCCATACTCATGTTTAGTTTTAATAAACCATGTTTAAAGGTCGATCGGGTAACAGACATTGAGGCAGATGATAGGAAGCCTTGGTATTTTGAAATCCAAAATTACCTTTAGAAATCTATACTTTTAAAAAGAGCCATGAAAAAGGATTAAAGAGTGTTACACAAGTTATCTCACTACAAGAAAAATGCAAAATAGCGAGGACTTTGTCCTTGCTAAATGATGATTTTTAGTCGCTAAATCAATTTAGCGAGGATAAAAATTTTGTAACAAAAGTCATCCTAGCTGAATTTAACGGGCATTTATTTCTTTATGATTGACCTATAGCATAAGCCTGTTAATATGTACATCCAAATTTCTCCACTACAATGATTGAGGAAGACTTTTGTAAGTTTAGAAGAGCTTTTTGATTATTGGCATTATGATAATGAGATGTTAAGGCTGTTAAGATGCTCTATATATTTGTCAGAGTTTTCCTAATCAGTATGGGCAATTGAACATATTTCATTGTATCGGGATGAGACATAACGTATTTAGTACATGAGAATACACATTTGTATTCTATTACATATATGAAATCATTCACTCATTTCATAGCATTCCCAATCATTGGATAGACATTAATAACATCATATCATATTTCTAACCCTAGCTGAAAAGGAAAATTAATGGAAAATATAACGAGCATAAGAGTATTTGAATACAAAAGAAAGGTATTATTTGTATAGAGGGATGAGTTTGTTTATGGTTTTAGAAAACTTATTTTATAGCTGTTTATGGTTAAAGCAGAATTTGTAAAGTTGATATCGATGATAATACATATTATCTATAACATCCTAATCCACAAGATATGTATAATCAACAATACAATCATAAGCCTAGTAAAGATCAGGCAGAAATAATAATAATAATAATAATAATAATAATAATAATAATAATAATAATAATAATAATAATACAAGCCTTAATTACATGCCATAATGTAACCAAATCAAACTCTAAAATAAGGAGACCTAACATAGTTGGCCTTCAATACATTATGAAAACCTCAAGGACAACTGCAACCTACCAGATCTTGTCTTTAATACGAGTTGACCCACTACAATTACTGATCAAAAGTGGAGCTTATTCTGAGTCTTACATAGATAAACAAACCCATACTAAGTTATAAAGCTTAGTGGAGAAACATAAATTGTATAGACAACTCTTTAAAGGCATCATTAAATCATGGCAATACTTATACCTAATGAAACATGAGTTCTAAACTTTAATAGGAAATACCATACATCAATACTCCATCACCTTAGGTGAATTAAATGAGTTCCTAAAGACTTTTCAATTTACTTTTATAATCAAAGCTCTTTCTTGTTAAACTAGCATGGTTCATGCACCTTTAATCCTTTTATTCATGCATCTGGACATCATTATTATTGATAGTGAAAAACTTCAAATTAATGCATTTAATCACATTGGTTACATAAGATATGCATTCAATGTTCAAACAAAGCATAAAGGAGTGCATATGTCATGTAACTCTATAAGAGATACTATTAGACATAATTACTTCACATATATCACGAAATCTTAAGTATGCAATACATTTGTAATTCGTAATCCTGTTTATAATCATGTATTCCTTAATGCTATCTTAGCATGGCAAACTAAATATCATACAACCTCATATTATGTCATACATGGTTTTTGGCTTATGTCAAAGTTATCAGTATGCATATAAATGTGTAAATATTTATGTATATAGACAAACAGATTTGATGTAATTACATAATATGACATTACATATAATGATACCTGAGATAGTACAATTATCACATGCATACTTTTTATAAAATTTCATTTCATTGAAATAATTTATAGCCAAAAAGGAATTTAACACAAAGTAACATAATAGGCTATTCATCATGTTTATATTTTATAAGTGAAGTAATCGCTGCATGCATTTCTTTATTTTGAGCACATTTCTTCATCTTTAATCATTAATAGCTTGCCTAAGTACTAGTTTAGAGGGTGGATAACTGAAGCAATGGATACCCAAAGGTATCAAACAATGGATATCCGAATATATCAAACAATGGGTATCCGAATATTTCAAATAATAGACCTAAAAGGGCCCAACTATGGTTCCATTATAGGAACAAACAATAGACCCAAACGGGGTCAACTACAGCAGCTGTGGCTGTATCCCTCTAGGCATGCCTATCTAATCCATGTCTGAACCATTTTTTAGAACATTTTTTATTTAACATATCCTTCTTTATTCATTACAACATTTGTTTAAAGTCACAATTCATATAAGAATGCATATTATTCTCCTCATAAATCAATCTTGAGCTTGAGGCTCCAGTACGTATAGATGCCGGTCATATGATCACATTGTTGCATCATCATTCATTCATTTGTATCATAGTAGTTGCATGATTATGCAAACATTAATAAGGTATGATCTTTCATTGATCTATCTCGTCATAATTAACATTATGCATAATGCTAATAAGGAAATATGAAAGTGTAGTCCTTGCCACTAAAAGTTGTCATAAGGTTAAATGCAAGTCCATATATATATATATATATATATATGCAACTTGAATCATGGTAATACATGTTTTTGATACTCATACTTGTTCACATATTGAGTAAGACTACTTATCATAGCATAGTTACATTAACAATAAGATATTGAACTTACATAACTCATTGATAGTTCTCAATAACGTACCTTTTTGTTGTTTGCCGTGGGTAGCTTCCATAAAACATCATAGTTGTTTAAATCAATACATAATCACTTGAACAACATTTAAGCATATATGATCCCTATAATAAGATGAATAAGTTGTTTCCATCCTAAAGTCAACACTTGTTCTTATTTAACTCCTGAGTTCACTTTTATAGTATATTAGATTGTAGACAATAGTTATACACCCTAATATGATCATATATGCATCAATCATCTTACTTTTACTTTGCATCTTATAACATTTTATAACCAGATAAGTTTATATAAAATTATAACATCTCAAACGCCAGCACACTACTAGCAGACATGTGCTAAACATAATAAGGCATAGGGCATGAGCAAGAAAGCAAACATTTTCTTTACATCAAAGCTATTCACTACTCTCCATTATGACTTCATGCATAACTAACCTTCTATAGTCACCTAGCCAAGCATAAAATGTAATACCCCATCTCTTTTAACTTAAGCATATAACATTACAACTATCATCTTATCATCACTAGGCTATATCATAGTATCTTCATGCCATTGTAAAGGAATATCAGTGTATAGTAATTTGGGTAAAACCATTTACTTTGGTAGGGAACATACATTCAACCTAACTATATAGGTCAGATTGAATAGCATGTAATTCTAAGGTACTATGTTGCCTTTTGCTCTCTTTAGTTTTGTGCCCAATATGCATAAAAACACATTCTAACAAAAAAAAATTCATATTAGCATTGCCATATGCAAATCCCTGAAAATCAGCATTCAAGTGAAGCCCATACCTTAACACAGTAGGTTTTATTACTCTAAAACTTCTCACTCATTTTATACACATATATGCATACATAGGGACCATCCAATTAAGTGACCATGACATATATAGCATATTGGTGGCTTTAGGTGACTTACAACTTAAGTCAATCTACTCCCTCTTATAATAACAATCATGGCATTCAAATTCTTATAATATCTCATCTTATAATTATACCTTTCTAACTATATCTTTCTAAACTTTAGCATTGGTAAGACTTCACAATCCTATTAATTCATCAAAAATTAGATAGCATACCAACCACCACTTTAATATACAATCATCATCAATATTACTCATTGCTAGAATAATTCACCACAATTATGTAACTCTCTTCATAATTGTATACTTTATACAATATTGTGTTAATGATTTATGAGTGATTTACTGCTTAGGTAAATGAGTACAGTTGAGTAGGGGGAGTACAAGTGACCATACATTGGGAGAGGAAAGGCCATGTTGTGCGCAGTGAAGAACATAAGGCCACTTGGGCGTGCAATGCAAGAAGAGAAGGGCCACTTAGCCATGCATTACAAGAGGAGAAGGCCACTTGGCCATGCATTGCAATAGGAGATGGGCCACTTGGCCATGCAAGGGAAAGCAAAAAGGCTTGAGCAGCCATGTAATGGAAAGCAAAGGCTTAAGCGGCCGTGTAAGGGAATACAAAGGTTGTGTGTGACCATGCAGGGAAAAACAAAAGGGCACGCATGGCTACGTATATGGAAACCAAAGGAGATACGCAGCCATGTAGGGAGAAACAAAAGAGGGTGTATAGCCATACAGAGAGAAACTAAAGGGGATGCACGACCATGTAGAGAAAAAACCAAAGGGGACGCACAGCCATGTAGAGAAATCAAAGGGGATGCATGGCCGTGCAGGGAGAAACCAAAGGGATACGGGACCATGAAGGGGGAAACCAAAGGGGATGTGCAACCATATAGGGAGAAACCAATGGGATGTGCAGTCGTGCATTGGATCTTTGCTAAAAATCCAAATCTCACTTGTACAGATCAAACACTTAAATCCCATATCTCAACCTAACAACTTACAATAATGTTCATTAAACCTTTAAATATTTCCAAACTCATCTAAATTGTTATATTAACTTTTAACCACATTAAATAGGACATATATACAAGAACAAAAGGAAAATTCCCATAACAAAAATATTGAAGCTTCATGTTCTCCAGCTTCCTTGTTCTGATTTTTTTCCTTCTCTACTATTGATCTAACTCACAACCTTAAGCTTCACCTTTTTCAATTCTCAATCCATAACCAGTGAGAGAGAGAGAGACATTCATCTCCCTTATCTGCCTTATCTCCTATCTCCTTCTTCTCTAGAAAGATTTAAGATAGGGGGTAAATATCTCACTAAAGGAATTTCCAAAATTACCCTTAAACACTTTAACCCCTAACAACTTATATTTCTTATATTTTAACCCAAAACTTCTAATTTAATTCAATTGCATCCTTCAATATAATTTAACTATACTCCACTTCTCATATGCGTAATTAACAAAATACCACTCATGGGACTTAACTTTAATAATGCAAAATAATCTAATTTTTTCCTTATTTTACCATAATCCTCATTAATTTACTATAATGTGATTGGGGCTAAGATTGGGGCTTCACATTATCAGTTTAAATCTTGAGCATGAAATTCTTTAAGGAAGAGAGATTTATGAGACTTAGGCCCTAATCGGATTATGGAAAATTAATAAGGATGATGGCTAAATAAGGTAAAATTAGAGTATTTTGCATTATTGAAGTCAAATCCTATGAGGGGTATTTTTTGTAATTGTAATCTATATGTAACTCGAATATAGTTAAATTTTAAGGAAGGATGTAATTGAATTAAATTAGAAGTTTTGGGGCTAAAGTTTAAGAAATATAAGTTATTGGGGGGAGGGTTAAATTTATAAGTGTAAATTTGGACATTCACTTAAAGAGATATATACCCCACTAACTCCTTTAAAAGCTTATTGAGAAAGAAACTTAAGGGAGATGAGCTGTAGAGATCAACTCTAGGGGAAAGAAATGAGAGATATAACTTCATTTTCTTTCTCTCTCTATCTTCTAGTTTCATATGGAAGATGGTACATGGCTTAAGGTTGAGGAGATGGTGATCTTAAGGGTAATGTTTCCTCCTCTTGTGCAATTTTCCTTCTCTTTTTTATTGGATTTGATTTTGTTGACTAGATGAAAAAAGAAACTATGTTTGTTATTCATTTTATGTAAAGGAAGGAAGACATCATCACTAAAAGAGCTGGATCAAAAGTTTTAAAGGAGGTGTTGAGGCTTTAATACGTGGTATGGGAACTAGGTTTAACTAAAGTGCTTTTGTGAGTTTGTAACAAGAACTTTTATCTCTTTTTGTATGGGTGTGTTTCTTTTTTTATGAAAATAAAGCTAAAGTTGGTAATGTAGAGAGTTGATTAGTTAAGCCTCTTGTATGTAATTCATTTGGGGTTTTATTGGTTTATTTGGGATGACCTATAGCTGATAGATGGGTAAAAATAAAAATGATTCATGAGATGAATATGAATAGAAAAATTAATTACTGAAATTATAATTTTGCTAACTTAAGTTATTGATTTGATTTTGGTTATAATGCTTGATTAGAGTGTTGTGAAAGGTAATAAAAATTATAGCAAGTCTTGCTATTAGATTATGAGGCTATCATTTTGGCAGTGAGCTTAATATGCTATGAATGGTTGAATTTCACTTGAAATTCATGAATTAAGTTGGGATTTAATGGATTATAAATCTAAGAGTTAACTAATGATACTTAAAGATGAGTTCATAGATAGATTTATATGAGATTAATGCTGGGAATTGATAGTGATGATTTAAAGTGGGTTAAGTATATAGGATTTGAGTTATTTAAGGGAAAGGGCTATTTTGGGCACTCTAGGCCGAAGACCATCACTCAATCGAGTTGTAACACCTTAATCTACTTAACTTGCAGAGTCATCATCATTATCAATATAAACCTAGTAAAGATCAGACAATAATAACAATAACACAGGCCTTAATTACTTGCCATAATAGAACCAAATCAAACTCCAAAATAAAGAGACATATAGTAAATGGTCTTCACTACACTTAGAAATCCTTAACGACAACTGCAACCTACTAGATGTTCTTTTCAATGTGGTTCAAGCAATAATAGCTATCAATCCAAAGTGGAGCTTATCTAGAAACCTAAACAAATAAACAAACCCATGCTAAGCTATAAAGCTTAGTGAGTAAACAAAGACTATGGAAAAACTCTTAATAAATATCATAAAGATAGTACAACCTTTATAATTAAGGAAAAACATATGAATCTGTAATATTAATTATTTACAATGAATATTCCGGAGGACTCTCTAACCTTAACGATAAGTACTATTCTTACAATAATCTAGAGCATTACATGAACTCATCTAGTTCTTGAAGACTTTTCAATTCACTATTATCATTAAATCTCTTACTTAATGAACTAGTATGGTTCATGCACTTTAATCCTTTATATTCATGCCTCCAAACCTCATGATTATTGATTGTGCAAATCTTCACTTGTATGCATTTAATCACATTGGTTACATAAAATATGCATTCAATGTTCATTCAAAGCATAAGGCAGTGCATATGTCATGAAACATTTATAAGCGTTACCGCTAGGCATAACTGCTTCACATATCTCATACAATCATAATTATAGAATACAATTATAATTCACAACTTCTGATCATAACCATGTATTCCTTAATGTTGTCTTAGCATGGCCACTAAATGTCCAACAACATTATATTATGTCATACACTATCCTTTGGCTTATGCTAGAGTAATTGGTATGCACACTCATGTGTAAACATCTATATGTATTGACTAACAGGCCTTGCATGTAATTACAAGGAATGGAATTACTTATCATGATTACCCGAGAAGGTTCAATTATCATATGCATACATTTTATAAATTTCAAAGCATATGAAACTCATTGCATATGTTACAACCCATACAGTTTTTCGTATAACAATGTATGCTTTAGGGGCCCATCTATTCGCCGTGGAACCCATCAGTGGAACTAGCTCACACCAGTACTCACACGGGAAACTTAACCCCTCATGGTTATAATGAGATATCATAATTATATAGTACAAAACATAGATCTTCATTTCATTGAAACCATTTATAGCTAAAAGAAATTTAAGACAAAACAATATAATAGGCCATTCATCATGCTTACATTATATAAGTGAAGAAATTGATATATGTATTTCTTCATTTCGAGCACCTTGCTTAATCTTTAAACTTTTAGTAGCCTACCTAAGTACAAGTTTGAAGGGTGGATAACAAAAGCAATGGATACTCGAAGGTATAAAACTTTGGATATTCAAAGATATCAAATGATTGATATCCGAGGATATCAAATGATGGACCTAAACGGGCTGAGCTATGGTTCCAATATGGAATAAAAAAATAGACCTAAACGAGGTCAACTATGACATCCGCAACTATATCCATTTTGGCATACCTATCTAATCCACAAGTGAGCGAAGGCCCGCAAGCTTTACCATCTTTAAGAGCATCTTTGATTCAACATATCCATTTTTATTCATTACAACATTTGCTTAAAGGCACCATTCACAAATGTATACATATAATTCTTTCACATAGTAATATTGGCTTAAGGCTATGACATTTAAGAATACATATCACCTGTTTATATAATTGCATCGACACTTGATAATTTATATCATTTCACTAGTATGCTTTAGTATAGCAGTAAACTGAGTGTCATGCAACACTAGCTCAAAATCAATATTTTATGAACCTAAAGCAATACACAAATTAAGCATATGATCATGAAATAACAATATGATTTTAAATCCCTAGGTTGACCCTGCTCATACCAGTCATGATAGTTCATGAGAATGCAATCATGCATATAGTCATATAAACCATGAGCGTATAACCTAGCACGTAAAAACATATTCATTTCAGAAGAACATACTTGTATGGTTCTTTATAACCATCTTCCCTACTTCATCATACTCAATTTAAACATCACACATTCAAATTCATCCAATACATTATATACATGTATTCAATGTATCACAATAGGTGGAAGTGTTCTAATATGAGATTAACATCTAACTATGTTATTTCATATTGCCTTGGTTATCACCCATGCATATGGGTTCAATAAGGGATCTCACTTCTAGATATTCGCCTAGATTTTTAAGCATCATACAAGGGTTCATATAAGTAGACAATTAGTCCTTAATATTCCTCAATTTATGATACTATAAGGCATTTAACTATGAGATATTGCAAATGGATGTCAAAATAATGTTTCTTAATGAATAATTAGTTGATGATGTGTATATGATGCAACTTGAAGGTTTTGTTCATCATGAAATTCTAAGAAGCTATACAAGCTGCAAAGATTCATTTATAGATTAAAGCAAGCATCTCGGAGCTTGAATCTTCATTCTGATGAAACTATCAAATAGTTTTAATTCATCAAAAATGAAGATGAACCTTGTGTGTACAAGAAGGTTAATGAGAGTACAGTAATGTTTCTCATCTTGTATGTTGATGACATATTACTCACTGGGAATGATATCCCTGCATTGCAAAAGACCAAAAATTCATTAGGGAAATATTTTTCAATGAAAGATCTAGGTGAAGCTGCTTATATCCTTGGAATTAAGATCTATAGGGATAGATCTACAAGGATAATTTGTCTGAGTAAAAGTACTTATATAGATAAGGTGTTGAATAGGTTCAGTATGCAAAATTCTAAAAGAGGATTTTCGCCAATGTCTCATGGCATCACTCTTAGAAAGACTCGATGTCCTTTGACATCTGATGAGCGATATTGCATGAGTATGATTCCTTATGCCTCGACTATAGGATTTATCATGTATGCCATATTATGTACTAGACTGAACGTTTTATATGCATTAAGCATGACAAGCTATTACAAATCAGATCTTGGTGAAAGTCACAGGATAGTAGTTAAGAATATCCTTAAGTACTTTAGAAAAACAAAGGATTAATTCTTAGTTTATGAAGGATTGAAAGATGAGCTAGTAATAAATGGTTATATAGATACAAGCTTCCAATTTGACAAAGATGATTATAGATCACAATCTGGATATGTGTTTATTTTAAATTGAGGTGTTGTTAGCTGGAAAAGTTTTAAACAAATCACTATCATTGATTTTAAAATAGCACTTGAGTATATAACAACATCAGATGCAGCTAAGGAAGCAATATGGATCAAGAAATTTACTGCTGAATTGTGAGTAGTTCCTAGTATGACAAATCTTATAGACCTTTATTATTATAATAATGGTGCTGTAGCATAGGCTAAACAGCTTAAATCCCATCAAAGATCCAAACATATACTTAGGTATTTTCATCTCATTCGAGAAATCATGTAGAGTACCAACAAATGACAACATTGTCGTTCCACTTACAAAAGCTCTCCTACAACCCAAACATGATAATCATACTAGGTCCATGGGTATTGAACACTTATGTGATTAGGCTTAGTGCAAGTGGGAGATTGTTAGTAGTTATGCCCTAGGCCATACATTTGGTTCTTTATGTAATGTCACATTTCATTTTATAAAATTGAATTTTCTTCATGTTATTATATTTTAGCATGTTAGAATATAATAATATTTGTAAATAACAATTTAATGTTATTTTGACTATCACCAATTATTTATCATTAAAGGAATAATGATAAATAAAATTAGTATGAGTTTGATTGATAATCATGGGATGATTATATATGGTGATATAAATCAAACTTGTAGGTACTCATTGCAGAATAAAGTACTAGATTGACCCGCTATGAGATACTACATGGGTTAATGTCATTAGTGATCTCATCATAGTTATGTTATTGATCCTTAGACCTGAGATTATTATAGTATCTTACATGAGGAACATTATGTTTTGACATTACTAAACATTATATTTAATCGGATAAAAATAAAGGTTATGATTTGATATGATGATAATCATGTAGAGGATAGTGAATAATCAAGATGGAATTTGTCCCTCTTTTTTTAGAGAGATATCTATTGGGCCCCACGAGAAGTAGGACTGAGAAATGTATGGTCGTGCTCAAATGAATTCATGGAGCAATTACCGTCATTTAATATTATTAGTCTACTTAGTGATCTAGAAATTATATGTTTGAACTATATAAGTTTGATATGGACCAAGACTTACATAACAAAAAAACTGGCAATTAGCGATGGCATTTTCATCGCTAATTGCCAAAATTTTGTCGTTAATATAATTTAGCGATGGAAACATTCATCACTAATAAGCTTGTGTCGTTGCTAATTTAATTTCATAATTAGTCGTCGGTATTATAATAATAATTTTTAACGACTACATTTTTCGTTGAGAATTTTGCCGCTAATTATTAATTTACTGCAAAAGTTAATGATAAAATATTAGTCGCTAATATTATCACTAATTATTTGTTAAATTCTAACGTTTACACAGTAGCGACAGTGTCATGTCATGAATCCATCGCTAAATTATTGCATAATTTAATTTTTCTTTTACTATATTTTTAAATTTTCATCTTGTACATAATAATTGCTATTTATTTATTTTCATCTTGTACATAACAATGATCTCACACATACAAACATATATTTATTTCAAATCAGAATATGTTCCAAAATACACACATATATAGAAAATTATTTGAAACCTTACATAATAATATCCTTAAACAATCTATCATAAAACAACAAAATAGTAATAATATCATACAATCTTTGAAAGTAATATTCACAGTTTGAGTTTCTCTTGCACAAAAGTTTAGTTTCGGTTTCTCTTATATAAAAGTTTTGTTTGAGGTTGTCTAATTTGAAAGTTTGATGTAGCGTTACCATCTGTCATTTTGGCTTCAATAATGGAAATATCTTCATCGTCATTAATAGGATAATACCCATAACGTCATTTACAAGTGCCAGTTTGTTCATCTGACAACACCTTATCTTTCTTACGTATCTTTATACTTGTAAAACCAATCAACAAAACACAACCAAGCACTGGTGGTATAAGGCTCCATTTTATAATTTAATTATAAATCTCAAGATTTTAGAGCATTACAATTCAGTTATTAGATTACCAATGTGTATAAGCAAATGAATTTTCAATTGAATTTATATACTTATTTCTGGAGAAAAAGTAAATTTCATAATAATTATATATTTATAGGATAAATTATTTTGATAAAAATTTATTATTAATATAGTCACTAAATAAAAATTTTCATAAATTTAGTTTAGATTAAATTATATTTTAATTAATAAATTTACTGAAATAAAACTTTATAATTTCTTTGTTTTAACTTAAAGAGATAGCCGTATATATATATATATATATATATATATATATATATATATATATATATATATATATATATATATATATTATCAGACGACTTAAGTTTTGGGGCATTACAATTTTATTCTTATAACATTCACTTATTTTATTTTTAATTTATTTTTGTGTATAATTTGTTTAATTTATTTTAAGTTTGAGTTTTGCAAATAAATTATTTTTATAAAAACAAAATAGTTTTTTTTTATTAATTAATCTCTTCATATTTTAGTTTAACTAATATTGATAACGATAATTTGAGCATCTCATATACCTTCTCAATTTATTTTATTAGAAGCAAAAAAATTTTTAACATCAATTAAGTTTGAAATTAAAGAAATTAATAAATAAAAATTTAAATAAAAATGAGACATGGCCATTTATATATAATTTTGAGAAGGGAAAAGAACATATTTGATCAATTTTGAGAAGTGAAGAGAATAAAAATAGGGTTTTCAATTTTTTCCAATTTCCTTATGTAATGAAATTTTCGTAGGGAAATTACTTATGGAAAAATAATTTGTTGTTATTATCTTGAAATGATTTAAAGCAGGTATTTTATTTTGTGTGTGTATGTGTGTGTGTGTATGTGTATATATATATATCAACCTTCAAATTATACTAACTCATATAGTATCCTCAATAAATTGACCTTCGTGAACCAATATAAGAAGTACTGTTCACATATTACAAAGTATTATCAGGCGACTCAAATTTTGGAGCGTTATAGATTTAACTTCCCAATTTCAGATCTTATTTCTTATTTTCATTGAGATAACTAAAATTTTTAGTATTGATAGCAATTATTTTTCGATTTATCTCTTACCGACGGTTGGGAATGATTGATGGATCTAGAAAGGAGCACCGAACCACTAAAAGTCTAAAAAAATACCTCTCAGATTTTGAGATATTACATAACTGTCATATAAAACTAGACATAGGTTTATGTTTATTATGATAAGTTCATATTTATTTATTTAAAATAAGTTAAAATTTAATAAACAACTTTATTTATTTGGGTGCTAATTTTTATTTCATTATAGATTATTATGTGATCACAAATAATAAATAAATGATTTATTAAAATATTTTAAAAAAAATATCAATTTCACTAGTTTTAGAAGTAAATTATATTTAGTTAAATATATGGTATAATAAGATTACACAAACAAATATAATTAAAATATAATACGATTGCAAGTGAAAAAATAAAAGTAAAAAATTATAATGTCCCTCTTAATTTTCATTATTTTATCTTTATATTTAAAGATGGTTTGATAAATATTTATAATTAAAATTTCTAATAATTTAATATTTGAACAAAATTTTGCAAAATAAAAATAAATTAAAAATTTTCATTTTTCTATTTTATAAATATTTATTTATACTAATCTTTATAATGCAATTATAAAATAATTGAAATAAATAGTTTATTTTTATTATTAAAAATGTAACTTTTGTAAGTAAATAAATAACTTTAAATGTTGGTATAATTGATAAAAAATTATTATCAAATTATAATTTAATTTATAAATTTCTGTTATAAAATAGAATATCCATTTCATATGGTTTATATTAAAATTACTTGAAATCATACATAAGTCAAATGACTGAAATAAAAAAAAAATTACGATGGATTGGCAACTAAATATTTTTGTCGCTAATATTTTTGCATTATACTATTAGCGGCAGAACAATTTACGTCGCTAAACCATCGCAAAAAAGTGGCACTACATTTTTCCTCGAAAATTAGCGATTAAAACTTTTGCCGCTATATTTTTTGGAACTAATTTTATGAAAAAAATAAAAACAATTAGCGACAGAACTATTATTGCTAATTCCATCGCAAAACATGGCACATATATTTTCCCAAATAATTAGCGATTGTTTATTCATTCCATCGTTATTTTGTCACAAAAAAATGAAAAATAACCTTTTCACGACGAATTTGAAAAAATAGTTGCGAAATCGTTGCAAAAATAATGTTATCATATTTTTAGTCTCTAATTTATAGTTTTTTTTGTAGTGTTATGTTCATACAAGTTCTCATGTGATAAAGGAATTATAACATGTTCTATGAGGTGATAATTGAATTATCAATATTCATATAATTTTGATAGTCGTAATGTCTTGCAAGAGGCCACTTATGACTTGTAGGCCCATGATGGGACTAGGGTCCATGGCCAATATGATATGAACCTATTGGATCACACAAATAGAATGTGATGAATGGACTGAGGGTTAATTCGGGCATTTCGAATTTTATTTTATGGCAAATTAAAATTCAAAATAAATAATGAAATAAAGAAATATTAATTAGGATTAATATTATAATTTTATTTTAAATAAGAAATAAAGTACTTCTTATTTTAATAAGAAATATAGGCGCGAAATTCTCTCTCTCTCTCTTAATTTTAGTTAGGCCAACTATATATATACACATATATATATATGATATATATGGTTGATAACCCTAACACACATGTCTAAGAGGGTAAACCATCACTTTGAGAAAGTGGAGAGAGAAATTCACTTTCTGTAACCCTACCACTAAAGAAGGGAGTTGGCACCCCGGGCAAATTTTTTCTTCACGTTCGAGTATGGATACTGGTAGAGCATGTTCATTTTAAGTGAGGCAGTACCTGTAAGATGATTTTACGATTTAATAGGTTAGTAATCGTTACTTTCTCTTCTTTAAGTCAATTGGATCGCATGGATCCTGATGGATTTCATTATTTTTGCTACATCTTAATTTTTATTTTTCCTATGTCGAAACCCAAGAACATATACCCTAAGATAATATATGCATGTTTAAATGATATTATGATAAATATATGTTTCATTAACTAATGCATTATAAGTTGGGATCTAAAGGGGATTGTCTTGAAAGGGTAGGGACAATATGGTTATTTTAAAAATAATTTATACAAGTACTTAATTAAAGGAAAATGTTATGGAGGGGTTTAATTGAAAAGCAACAAAGAAAGTTTAGGGGAAGAAATAACAAAGTGAAAAGAAGTAAGGAGCTAAGTAAAGTTGTCGTTGGCAAACAAAGTGGACTAATGAGATGATAAGACATAGCCTCCCTAGATTATTCTTTAAAGGTGAAGAAAGTTTGAGAGATTTTTTTAAAGGGATGGCTAACCACTTTAGAGGTTGAAGGCAGCCATTCTTTTCACTCATTTCCCCTAAACTAACCTAAAATAACCCATAAAATGTAACCAAACAATTGGAGGAAAGACAATTTATGTTGGAATTTATCGATTACATGCATCTCATACATAAGTGGAATTTAAAATTTGTAACCAATAGATCTGATCTTACCATGAATTTAAAATATCTATATTAATGAGAATAAGAAAAGTCACCTTTGATTTTTATTATATAGTTGATTTTCCTTCTCACCGGGTTGTCGCAAACCATAGTATCCAAAATCAAACACCTCCAATGAGTAATCCACTGTAGAGAAGGATTGAATGAATCAACAAAGGAAGAGAACAAGGGCTGGCCAAAATTCCTTAGATGCTAGCAAGGGGAGTGGTGGCTAGGGTTGAGAGAAAAGAGAGAAAATGTTTTCTCTTAATTGTTCAGACTTAACCCTAAAACCCTATCCCTTGGATTTTTGTAGTTAGGTTAAAAATCCAACTTCATAAAAGGATTGGGCTCTCTAAAATTTATGGAGAATTATTAATTGGGCTTCTGGAATTATTAATAATTTATTTGGCCTCAATTAAATCCAATTTAAGCCCTTTCACAAAATACTATGCACAAAACCCACAAATTAGGCCCTTTGTGCATATACTTGGATTTAATTACCCAAATGAATTCCAAATCCAACAAAATTAAATATGTAGGCTCCATAACACTCATAAAATATATTTAATTTATTTTGGTCCAAGAATTAGGCCTCTAAGGCCTTCTGTTTGTAGTTGGCATGTAACCCTTCCTTTGGAGGGTTTATGCGCCAACTTCACTTCTTTGGGCCTCTTTAATTCCTCCAATGGATCTATTAATTATTATATCAGCCCTATAAAACTTATAGTACAATAATAATTAATTATAAAATACATTATTTCAATTAGTTCCATTTTATAGAATATTTCTAAAAAGTTCTGCGAACAATTTTACTTGATCATAATTAATTAAACTCTTTAATTAATTATTCGCTTATTCACTTATGTATCCCCATAATAATATCAAATATTATCATCCTTGTCATTTTACTATTTTATCATTTTCTCTATATGTGTGTGACCTATTGGGTTCCTGTCCATATTGGCAGTATAATATGTAATTGTTAGTTCTATTCAAAACTCACTTGATTTAAACTTCTTTAAATCATTTTATCAATCCCTATTGATATTTATGATACACTATTATACAAATCATAAATGGCCTCTAGCTAGACATCATGAATACCCACATGTTAGGAAAGTCAAGTAGTTTGACTATACCCTTCCATAGAAACAGTTACCGTGCAATTACTCCTTTCACCACTCTTATCTCAATTAAATTATAAGTATGGATTTCTGTCAACTCATATAAATCTAATTATGTATGTTCTATTAAATTAACCATTGTTCCCAAAATACTCTTCATGGATCTCTATCCATCTTGGCATATTACTCTAGCCAAAGATTTTCTGAACAAGGCAATTATAGAATCATGCGAGATAACCTCCCTTAATAAATCTGGAATGGTAAATCCTTTGTCAATCACTCAACTATCTTCAAGTAGGTCATAATATACCCAACCTCTTAACTATGTTTACCCCCAGTTGAAAGTAATCGGTTATGGAATCAAAGTATACCACTTGCTACTTAAGATAACTTTGGTGATCTCAAGTCTAAGGATACTTGCAGAACTGCTTTGAAGAGATTTCTCACTGACATAGATTTAATATCCATGTGAGGATTCTCTTTGTAGGTCTCCAATGAACTTGTTCTTCTAACAAACATCCACATGTTAGCTTTGATTATCTTCCATAATCACAGTTATGAGAACCACTGCTTGAACCATTCAAGAAGCATAACATGTGCTAGTCTATCCGAATTAACAATGTCCTTTCTTGTTAATTCTATAACTAGGGATATTTTGATATTAACACATTTGCATGTAATAGACACCTTATATCATGAACACTTTTATGATTGCCTTTGCACTATGTTTAAAATATTAAGGACTTCATTTATTAATTTAAGATTTACAAATTCATGTAGTTAAACATAGAATTAATAAATGAATAATGCCTTTTATTAAGAATAAAAATTCATACATATGAAATACATCCCTTTACATGGTCTTTAGAGCATACTCTCTAATAATCTCCCACTTGTACTAGAGTCAATCACTCATATGTCTTAGACCCATGCTATTTATATAGTGATCGTGCTTAATCTGGTTAAGTGCTTTAGTAAGGGGATCAGCCAAATTATCATATGTGGGGACCCTTTCTATTTTCATGTCATTTCTAGCTACTATTTCCCTTATGAGATGATAGCTTCTAAGAACATGCTTGGATCGCAGATGAGTTGGATCAATAATGCTAGGTACCACTCCTAGTTCAGATATGAACTTTTTGATCCAAACTGCTTCTTTGGCTGATTCCGAAGTAGCAATGTGCTCAACTTTTGTCATGGAATCAGCAGTTGTTTCTTGTTTGGAACTCTTCCAACTAACTGTCCCTCCTGCCATTATGAACACATAACCAAATTGTGATTTACAATCATCCTTGACAGATTGAAAGTTGGCATCTGTATACCCATTTACTTCCAAACTGCCCTCTCCATATACCAAGAATATATCCTTAGTCCTTCTCAAGTACTTAAGGATATTCTTGATAGATGCCCGGTGTTTCTATCCAAAATTGGATCGAAATCTGCTTGTGACATTCAAAGCAAATACTACATCTGGACGTGTACATAAAATAGCATATATGATAGAACCAATTGCAGATGCAATAGGTATTCTATTTATGCTCTCTCTATCCTCTAGTGTCTGCAGACACATAGACTTAGAAAGGTATTTCCCATGCACCATGGGTATAAACCCTTTCTTAGAGAGATCCATATTGAACCTCTTCAATACTTTATCTATATATATACTTTGAGAAAGACCTAACAACCTATTAGATCTATCTCTCTAGATCCTTATTCCCAGAATATAGGATGCTTCTCCAAGGTCTTTCATGGAAAATAGCTTGGATAACCATATTTTAACAAATTGGAGAAGAGAAATGTTGTTTCCCAGGATCAATATGTCATCCACATATAGAACTAGGGAGACAATTATACTCTATTGACCCTTTTATACACACAAGGTTCATCTTCATTCTGTGAGAAACCAAACTCTTTGATTGTCTCATTAAATCATATGTTCCAATGCCTAGAGGACTGCTTCAATCCATAAATGGATCTTTGAAGCTTGCATACCTTTTCGCCATTTCCTGATGTGAACCCTGCTGGTTGTGTCATATACACATCCTCAGTCAAATTTTCATTTAGGAAAGCTATCTTCACATCCATTTGTCAAATCTCATAATCATAATGTGCTGGAATGGCTAAAAGTATTCTTATAGACTTAAGCATCGCTATAGGAGGAAAGGTTTCATCATAGTCAATACCTTCTTTTTTATGATAGCCTTTTGCTACTAAGCGAGCTTTATAGGTAACTATAGTACCTTCCATACTGGTCTTCTTTTTAAAGACCCATTTACACCCTATGGGTTTTATCCCTTCAGGTGGTTGAGTTAAAGTCCATACTTTATTCTCATACATGGAGTCCATTTCAGACTGCATAGCCTTAAGCCATAAATCACGTTCGCAACTGTTCAAAACTTTTTGATAGCTTGTAGGCTCATTGTCCTCTACTACAGTTATGCCTCTATCTGAATTAATGTGAAATCCATATCTCACAGGGATAGAACGCATCCTAGTTGATCTTTTAGGATTTTGTGTATAATCAGGTTCAATTGTAATCTCATCATTATGAAACTTTGACTCGGGTGCAATCGGTTGATCTACTTCTATTTGTGGGTCTTGAACTTCACCAAGTTCAATTTTACTCCCACTATCCTCTCGTAGGAGAAATTCTCTTTCCAAAAAGACAGCATGCCTTAAAACAAATACCTTTTATTCTAAAGGATGATAGAAATAATATCCGAATGTTTCTTTTGGATATCCCACAAATAAACATTTGTTAGATTTAACATCTAGTTTGTCTGACACTGTCCTCTCCACATAAGTAGGAGAACCCCATACTTTCATATGAGAAAGTGTTGGTTTCTTGTTATTCCATATCTCATATGGAGTAACATCAACCGATTTACTAGGAACTCTGTTTAACACATAAACAATAGTTTTTAGTGCATATCCCCAAAAGGACTTAGGCAAGTCTGCTCGGCTCATCATGGATCGAACCATATCTAATAGTGTTCGATTTCTCCTCTCAGATACACCATTGTGTTGTGGTGTATATGGTGGAGTCCATTGAGATAAAATCCCATTATCTCTAAGATAATTTTTAAATTCTTGGCTTAAGTATTCTCCACCCCGATCTGATCTAAGTGTTTTAATACTCTTGCTAAGTTGTTTCTCTACTTCATTTCTGAATTCTTTGAACTTTTCAAATGCTTCTGATTTATATTTCATTAGATTGATGTATCCAAACTTGGAATAATCATCTATGAAAGTAATGAAGTAGGAGTAACATCCTCTGGCATGTGTAGTCATTAGACCACATACATCTGAATGTATTAAGTCTAAAGCCTTTTTAGCTCGTTCACCTTTACCAATAAAAGGAGGTTTTGTCATTTTTTCCAATAAACAAGATTCACATGTGTCAAATGATTCAAAATCAAATGATCCCAAATCACCTGACTTGTGTAATTTGGTCATGTGTTTCTCATTTATATGGCCTAAACGACAATGTCATAAATATGAAGTATTTAGATTATCTTGTTTCATTCTCTTCGTATCCACAATATGCACTTCTTTAATTAAATCAAGAACAAATATACCATTCTCAATGATAGCTTTTGCATAAAACATATTGTTCTTAAAAATGTAACAACACTTATCCTTTAAAGAAATGTCATAATCATTCAATAAACAACTGAAAGAAATAATAATTTTTTATAAAGCTGGAACATAATAACAATTATTCAATTCCAGTATTAATCCATTTGGAAGAGGCAAATGGTAAGTCCCCAACACCGTTGTAGAGATGTTTTGTCCAGTACCTGACTGCGGACATATTTCTGCCTTTCCAACTCTTCTAATGCTTTTAAGCCCCTGTAGATCATTACACAAATGAGATCCACATCTGGTATCTAATACCCAAGATTATTTAGAAGCAATATAATAAGTATTAATTTCAATCATATGAATACCTGAAGTAGAAGCATAAGCTTGCTTCTTCTCCTTGAGATAATCTAGATAGGCCTTGCAGCTACGCTTCCAATGACCATCTTTTCCACAATGGAAGCAAGTTCCTTTGAGATTCTCTTTCTTGGTAACCTTCATCTTGTAAATCCCACCATTCTTTGGCTGCGCCTTGGTTATCTTTATCTTCTTCTGCTTCTTGCCTTTAGCAAAAGTGACAACCATGACACTTTTTAATTCCTTCTTGAAGGATCCATCAGCTGTTTTGAGCATGTTGATTAACTCAAGAATGGTTACATGGATCTTGTTCATGTTGAAGTTAAACATGAAATGTTCAAAACTTGGTGCCAATGAGTACAAGACTAAATCTATGTATAGATCATTATCCATTACATAGCCAAGTCTACTCAAATGCCCAATATACCCATACATCTTCAATGCATGAGTAGCAGTCGATGTGCCTTCCACCATTTTGCAGCTAAATAGAGCTCAAGCGATCTCATATTGCTCAGTTCTAGCATGAGAAGAATAAAGCTCCTCTAAATGTAAAATGATGGTTCTAGCATCCATCATCTCATATTGCTTTTGAAGCTCCGAGGACATAGCACCCAGCATTAGACATGCTACTACTTCACTATCCTCCATGTATTTTCGATAAGTGCCCTTGATCTCATCAATGGCATCATCTGATGGAAGTGGTGGTGGATCTTTATCCAACACATAATGGATATTTTCATCTCTAAGAACAATTCTCACTTGCCTGATCCAGTCAAAATAGTTGCTACTAACTAGCTTGTTATCCAAGATTGATCATATATTAATGTTTGATGTGCTTATGATGATGACTTAAATGTGAAAAAGAAAATATATGAGAGTATGTTCATATATATGTATGCATTAATTAGGTCTTTAATTAATCCATTTACTCCCACTATTTTATTGCGAATTAATAGCCCTCACTATATAATTCGAGAAAACCCGATAGTTTTTTTAGTGAGCCAATATCCAATACTTGATATGTAATTTGACCTTAAATGTGGTCAACAAGCCAAACTCCATACCCTTGAAAGGTAGGTATCTCCATACCAATTGTGTCTCTACACAACTATTGGATCATTAGGTTATCAACTCTTGATACATGCATATTATATATGCATTCCCTAATCTTGCCTCTAGAACCCTTAGCCTAGACTGTGGTCAACAAGCTAATGGGCTAGGTAAGATGACCCATTCAATTAGATTTGAACATATTCGATATAACGTGAGCTTGACTATGGTTAACAACCCACACTATAAAGAACTCTAGTTCTCCTCAAATTAATGGAAGGCTTATATACCTTAGTATTTGTTTGAGGGTTTTAGTTAATTAAATCTCATCATACATGGTTGGCATACATTGGTATGCATCCTATATCTATCATATAAATATAAGCAAACAAATATGGTATAGTTATGGACTATACTACATTGATTTCCCCGATCCAAAAGGGAAATCAAAAGGTCACACCTAGGTAGTATGCATGATTCAAACAAGTAAAAATAATTACATTATCTTCAAACTTGTTGGATCTCCATCCGGCCCATCTTGCTCCTTGATAGTGGTCTCCATCTCTATCTCTAATTCTAATCTAAGTAATCTAATTACATATTACATTTTTAAAAAGAAATACAAACCAAAAACAAGTCGTCGGGACATAAAAGTCCTCATTAGACCAAAACATGCATAATGCTCAATCAAATTAGGTCTTGTCCATAACTATCTATCATGCCAATCATACACCCTTATATGCATTTCTAATGCATAAAGTAAAACATATAATGGATTAATAACTTTGTTTTAACTCTTGAAACACACTTTTGAGTTATTTTAATAATGTGATCAAATTAGGAAACTTTTTCTATTTTGGAAATTTTCATTTTAGGAAACATTTTTGCATGCATGTGTTCTTATTATTAATTAATTATCAATCCGATTGATTATTAATTAATTGTCAATTGATTATTTAATTAATTAATCAAATTAAATAATTAAAAAATTAATTTTGGGCTTAAAATAAGGGTTGGCCGAAACCCACACAATAAAACCCTAAAATGTATTCATACACAAACTAGTTTTGTGTCTATTGGATCATTTGAGCCTTTTGGAATGAGCTAAGTGTTGGATTTTTAAGGTTACATGCATCATATACATGAGCGGAATTTTAAAATTTTTAACCATATGATCTGATCTTGCCATGAATACACAATATAACTATATGAGAATAACAAAAATCACCTTTGATTTTTGTTGAACAGTTGATTTTACTTCGCACCGGGTTGTCGCAAACCACAGTGTCCAAAATCGAACACCTCCAATGAGTAATCCACACTAGAGAGGGGTAAATTGAACCAATAAATTGGTGTTCAACTAGGGCTGGCCGAAATTCCCAAGAGCTAGCTTGGGAAGTGGCGCAAAAGTGGAGAGAGAATTAAGAGAAAAAGACTTTCCTTTTGTTTTTAATCACTTAACCCTAATTCTCATTAGTTGGCCTTTTATAGTTAGGTTAAAATTCCAACACCTTAATGAGATTGGGCTCTTTAAAATTGCTGGAGAATTATTAATTTGGCTTTTGGAATTAATTATAATCATTTGGGCTTAATTAAATCCAAATTAAATCTTTTCATAAAAGACCATGCACAAAATCCACAAACTAGGCCCTTTGTGCATCTAATTGGATTTAAATACCCAAATGGATTCCAAATCCAACCAAATTAAATATGTGAGTTCCATAACACTTATGTAACATATATAAATTAATTTGGTCAAAGAAAAAGCCCTCTAAGCCCTTCTGTATGGAGTTGGCGTGTAGCCCTCTTCTGGAGGGCTTCCTCCAACTTCTTCATTCCTTTGGCCCTCTATAATTTCTCCAATGGTCCTATTAATTATTATATCAGTCCTATAACACTTATAGTAGTATTATAACACTTATAAGATAATAATAATTAATCATGAAATACATTATTTCATTTAGGTCCAATTTACAGAACATTTCTCAAAAGTTTCGCGGACAATTTTATTTGATCATAATTAATTAAACTCTTTAATTAATTATTATCATATTCTCCTCTCTACCTTTATAATAATATCAAATATTATTATCCTTGTCATTTTACCATTTTATCCTTTTCTCTATATGTGTGTGACCTATTGGGTTCCTGTCCATGTTGGCAGTATAATATGTAATTGTGAGTTCTATTCAAAACTCACATGATTTAAACTCCTTTAAATCATTTTATCAATCTCTATTGATATTTTGATACATCACTATACAAGTCATGATTGGCCTCTAGCTAGGCATCATGACTACCCAAATGTCAGGAAAGTCATGTGGTTTGACTGTACCCTTCCATAGAAACAGTTACCATGCAATTACTCCTTTCACCACTCTTATCTCATTTAGATTCTGAGTATGGATTTCTGTCAACTCATATAAATCTAATTATATATGTTCTATTAATTTAACCATTGTTCCTAAAATTCCCTTCATGGATCTCCATCTATCTCGGCATATTACTTTGGCCAGAGATTTTCTGAACAAGGCAATTATAGAATCATGTGAGATAACTTCCCTTGTTAAATCTGGGATGGTGAATCCTTTGTCAATCACTCAACTATCTTCAAGTAGGTCATGATATACCCAATCTCCTAACTATGTTCACTCCCAGTTGGAAGTAATCAGTTATGGAGTCAAAGTATACCACTTGCTACTTAAGATAACTTTGGTGATCTCAAGTCTAAGGATACTTGCACAACCGCTATGAAGAGATTCCTCACTGACATAGATTTAATATCCATATGAGCATTCTCTTTGCAGGTCTCCAATAAACTTGTTCCTCTAACAAGCATCCACATGTTAGCATTGATTATCATCCATAATCACAATTATGAGAACCATTGCTTGAACCATTCAAGAAGCATAACATGTGCTAGTCTGTCCGAATTAACAATGTCCTATCTTGTTAATTCTATGACTAGGGATATTTAGATATTAACACATTTGCATGCGATAGACAACTCACATCATGAACACTTTCATGATTGCCTTTGCACTGTGTTTATAATATCTAGGACTTCATTTATTAATTTAAGATTTACAAACTCATGTATTCAAACACAGCATTAATAAATGAATGATGCCTTTTATTAAGAATATAAATTTCATACATATGAAAAACATCCCTATTACATGGGCTCTAGGGCATACTCTCTAACAATCTCCCACTTGCACTAGAGCCAATCACTCATATGTCTCAGACCCATGCTATTTATATGGTGATCATGCTTTATCTGGGAAAGTGCTTTAGTGAGGGGATCCGCCACATTGTCATCTGTGGGAACCCTTTCTATTTTCACATCATTTCTAGCTACTATTTCCCTTATGAGATGGTAGCGTCTGAGAACATGCTTGGATCGCTGATGAGATTGTGGTTCCTTTGCTTGCGCAATGGCTCCATTGTTGTCACAATATAAAGGAATCGGATCAACAATGCTAGGCACCACTCCTAGTTCGGTTATGAACTTTTTGATCCAGACTGCTTCTTTGGCTGCTTCTGAAGCAGCAATGTACTCAGCTTCTGTCGTGGAATCAGGAGTTGTTTCTTGTTTGGAACTTTTCCAACTAACTGCTCCTCCTCCCATTATGAACACATAACCAGATTGTGATTTACAATCATCTTTGTCAGATTGGAAGCTGGCATCTGTATACCCGTTTACTTCCAAACTGCCCTCTCCATATACCAAGAATACATCCTTAGTCCTTCTCAAGTACTTAAGAATATTCTTGACAGCTGCCCAATGTTCCTCTCCAAAATTAGATTGGAATCTGCTTATGACACTCAAAGCAAATGCTACATCTGGACGTGTACATAACATAGCATACATGATAGAACCAATTGCAGATGCATATGGTATTCTATTCATGCTCTCTCTATCCTCCAGTGTCTGTGGACACATAGACTTAGAAAGGTGTTTCCCATGCACCATGGGTATAAACCCTTTCTTAGAGAGATCCATATTGAACCTCTTCAATACTTTATCTATATATGTACTTTGAGAAAAACCTAGCAACCTATTGGATCTATATCTATAGATCCTTATTCCAAGAATATAGGATGCTTCTCCAAGGTTTTTCATGGAGAATTGCTTGGATAACCATATTTTAACAGATTGGAGAAGAGAAATGTCATTTCCCATGATCAATATGTCATCTACATATAGAACTAGGAAGACAATTGCACTCCCACTGACCCTTTTATACACACAAGGTTCATCTTCATTCTGTGAGAAACCAAACTCTTTGATTGTCTCATTGAATCGTATGTTCCAACTCCTAGAGGCTTGCTTCAATCCATAAATGGATCTTTGAAGCTTGCATACCTTTTCGCCATTTCCTGATGTGAATCCTTCTGGTTGTGTCATATACACATCCTCGGTAAGATTTCCATTAAGGAAAGCTGTCTTCACATCCATCTGCCAAATCTCATAATCATAATGAGCTGCAATGGCTAAAAGTATTCTTATAGACTTAAGCATCGCTACAGGAGAAAAAGTTTCGTCATAGTCAATACCTTCTTTTTGACGATAACCTTTTGCTACTAAGCGAGCTTTATAAGTAACTATATTACCTTCCATGTCAGTCTTCTTTTTGAAGACCCATTTGCACCCTATGGGTTTTATCCCTTCAGGTGGTTGAGTTAAAGTCCATACTTTATTCTCATACATGGAGTCCATTTCGGACTGCATAGCCTTAAGCCATAAATCACGTTCTGAACTGTTCAAAACTTTTTGATAGCTTGTAGGCTCATTGTCCTCTACTACAGTTATGCCTCTATCCGAATCAATGTGAAATCCATATCTCACAGGGATAGAACGCATCCTAGTAGATCTTCTAGGATTTTGTGTATAATCAGGTTCAACTGTGATTTCATCATTATGAAATTCAATTTCAGGTTCAATCGATTGATCATCTTCTATTTTTGGGTCTTGAACTTCACCAAGCTCAAGTTTACTCCCACTGTCCTCTCGTAGGAGAAATTCTCTTTCTAAGAAGACAGCATGCCTTGAAACAAACACCTTTTGTTCTAAGGGATGATAGAAATAATATCCAAACGTTTCTTTTGGATATCCCACAAATAAACATTTGTCAGACTTAACATCCAGTTTGTCTGACATTGTCCTCTTCACATAAGCAGGACAACCCCATACTTTCATATGAGAAAGCGTGGGTTTCTTGTTATTCCACATCTCATATGGAGTAACATCAACCGATTTACTAGGAACTCTATTTAACACATAAACAGCAGTTTCTAGTGCATACCCCCAAAAGGACTTAGGCAAGTCTGCTCGGCTCATCATTGATCGAACCATATCTAATAGTGTTCGATTCCTCCTTTCGGATACACCATTGTGTTGTGGTGTATATGGAGGAGTCCATTGAGATAAAATCCCATTATCTCTAAGATAATCCTGAAACTCTTGACTTAAGTATTCTCCACCTCGATATGATCTAAGTGTTTTAATACTTTTGCCAAGTTGTTTCTCTACTTCATTTCTGAATTCTTTGAACTTTTCAAATGCTTCAGACTTATATTTCATTAGATAGATGTATCCAAACCTGGAATAATCATCTATGAAAGTAATGAAGTAGGAGTAACCTCCTCTAGCATGTGTAGTCATTGGACCACATACATCCGAATGTATTAAGTCCAAAACCATTTTAGCTCGTTCTCCTTTACCAATAAAGGGAGCTTTTGTCATTTTTCCCAATAAACAAGATTCGCATGTATCAAATGATTCATAATCAAATGATCCCAAATCACCTGACTTGTGCAATTTGGTCATGCGTTTTTCATTTATGTGGCCTAAACGACAATGCCATAAGTATGAGGTATTTAGATTATCACGTTTCATTCTCTTGGTATCCACATTATGTACTTCTTTAATTAAATCAAGAACAAATATACCATTCTCAATGATAGCTTTTGCATAAAATATATTGTTCTTAAAAATGTAACAACATTTGTCCTTTAAAGAAATATCATAATCGTTCATCAAACAACTGAAAGAAATAATACTCTTGGACAAAGCTGGAACATAATAACAATTATTTAATTCCAGTACTAATCCACTCGGAAGAGGCAAATGATAAGTCCCCACAACAGATGTAGAGATGTTTTGTCCAGTAGCCGACTGCAAACAAATCTCTGCCTTTCCAACTCTTCTAAAGCTTCTAAGCCCCTGTAGATCATTACATAAATGAGATCCACATCCGGTATCTAATACCCAAGATTGTTTTGAAGCAATAGAATAAGTATTAATTTCAATCATATGAATACCTGAAGTAGATGCAACAGCTTGCTTCTTCTCCTTAAGAGAATCTAGATAGGCCTTGCAGTTACGCTTCCAATGACCATCCTTTCCACAATGGAAGCAAGTCCCTTTGGGATTCTCTTTCTTGGCAACCTTCTTCTTGGAGATCCCACCATTCTTTGGCTGCGCCTTGGTTATCTTCTTCTTCTGCTTCTTGCCTTTAGCAGAAGTGACAACCATGACACTTTTTGGATCTTTCTTAAATGATCCATCAGCTGTCTTGAGCATGTTGATTAACTCAGGAATGGATACTTGGATCTTGTTCATGTTGAAGTTAAGCACAAAAGGTGCATAACTTGGAGCCAACGAGTACAAGATTAAATCTATGTAAAGATCATTATCCATAACATAGCCAAGTTTACTCAAATGCTCAATATACCCATACATCTTCAATGCATGAGCAGCAGCTGAAGTGCCTTCCACCATTTTGCAACTAAATAGAGCTCGAGCAATCTCATATTGCTCAGTTCTAGCCTGAGAAGAATAAAGCTCCTCTAGATGCAAAACGATGGTTCTAGCATCCATCATTTCATGTTGCTTCTGAAGCTCCGAGGACATAGCACCCAGCATCAGACATGCTGCTGCTTCACTATCCTCCATGTATTTTTGATAAATGCCTTTGATCTCATCAATGGCATCATCTGATGGAAGTGGTGGTGGATCTTTATCCAAGACATAATGGATCTTTTCAGCCCTGAGAACAATTCTTACTTGCCTGATCCAGTCAGAATAGTTGTTGCCAACCAGCTTGTTATCCAAGATTGATTGTATATTAATGTTTGATGTGCTCATGATGATGACCTAGATGTGAAAAAGAAAAGATATGAGAGTATGTTCATATATATGTATGCATTAATAAGGTCTTTAATTAATCCATTTACTCCCACTATTTTATTGCGAATTAATAGCCCTTACTATATAATCCGAGAAAACCCGATGGTTTTCTTAGAGGGCCAATATCCAATCCTTGATATGTAATTTGACCTTGACTGTGGTCAACAAGCCAAATTCCATACCCTTGAAAGGTAGGTATCTTTATACCAATTGTGTCTCTACACAACTATTGGATCATTAGGTTATCAACTCTTGATGCATGCATATCATATATGCATTCCCTAATCTTGCCTTTAGAACCATTAGCCTTGACTGTGGTCAACAAACTAATGGGCTAGCTAAGATGACCCATTTAATTAGATTTGAACATATTCGATATAATGTGAGCTTGACTGTGGTCAACAACCCACACTATAAAGAACTCTGGTTCTCCTCAAATTAATGGAAGGCTTATATACCTTAGTATTTGTTTGAGGGTTTTAGTTAATTAAGTCTCATCATACATGGTTGGCATACATTGGTATACATCCTATATCTATCACATAAATATAAGCATACAAATATGGTATAGTTATGGACTTCACTACATTGATTTCCCCGAGCCAAGAGAGAAATCAAAAGGTCACACCTAGGTAGTATGCATGATTCAAACAAGAAAAATAATTACATTATCTTCAAGCTTGTTGGATCTCCATCCGGCCCATCTTGCTCCTTGAAAATGGTCTCCATCTCTATTTCTAATTCTAATCTAAGTAATCTAATTACATATTACAATTTGAAATCAAATACAAACCAAAAACAAGTGGCCGGGACATGAAAGTCCTCATTGGGCCAAAACATGCATTATCCTCAATCACATTGGGCTTTGTCCATAACTAACCATCATGCCAATCATTCACCCTTATATGCCTTTCTAATGCATAAAGAAATGGATTACTAACTTTGTTTCAACCTTTGAAACTATATTTTGAGTTATTTTAATGATGTGATCAAATTAGGAAACTTTTTCCATTTTGGAAACTTTCATTTTAGGAAACCTTTTTGCATGAATTTGTTCTTGCCTTAATAATCAATCAAATTGATTATTAATTAATTATAAATTGATTATTTAATTAATTAATCATATTAAATAATTAAAAGAATCAATTTTGGGCTTAAATAAGTGTAGGCCGAAACCCACAGAAGAAAAACCCTAAGTGTGTTCACACACAAACCAGTTTTGTGTCATTTGGACCATTTGGGCCTTTTGGAATGAGCCAAGCCCACTCCAGCCCTTAAAACCCATTAATAAACTTAATTAATGTTTATAATAGTTAATTTAAATCAGCTCCTTGGGCCTACCAAGTCATTTACTAATTTAAACCAAGTCCGTAAACATAATTAAGCCCATTAAGTGGTTTTAGTGAATTAAAATTAATCAAATTAATTTAAGGCCCATTTTAATTAATCCAATTAATTAAAAACACTTTAATATATCATATATATCATATTTAGAAGATCAAAAGTCGTTCTAACCAAGAACACATCAAGAACACACGAAGAACACCAATTTATCGAACTTTTCGACAAAACTAGTTTTCATGCAAAACTTGTTCGATTTTAATTCCGTTCGATCCTACGGCTTAATATCACATATTAAACACATAAAATATCATCTAAATGATTTTTAAATGGATCCATAAGAAATTAAATTAGAACAGCCCCTACATTACCTAGGGTTTCACGCCAAACCCTAATGGGTTTCACGCCAAACCCAAATCAAAATGCTTCAAAAAATTCATTTTTGTTTCCACCAAATTTATTTGATCACACATACAACCAGAAATCAATATTTCTCATTCATGAACAATCAAATCTAAAATTTTAAAGTTCATGAAATAAATAACTCAAAACAAAACAAAACTTATTCCGCAGAAAAATATAGAATTGTATATCCATGGCAAAACCGTGGCTCTGATAACATGTTGGATTTTTATGGTTACATGCATCATATACATGAGCGGAATTTTAAAATTTTTAACCATATGATCTGATCTTGCCATGAATACACAATATAACTATATGAGAATAAGAAAAATCACCTTTGATTTTTGTTGAACAGTTGATTTTACTTCGCACCGGGTTGTCGCAAACCACAGTGTCCAAAATCGAACACCTCCAATGAGTAATCCACACTAGAGAGGGGTAAATTAAACCAACAAATTGGTGTTCAACTAGGGCTGGCCGAAATTCCCAAGAGCTAGCTTGGGAAGTGGCGCAAAAGTGGAGAGAGAATTAAGAGAAAAAGACTTTCCTTTTGTTTTTAATCACTTAACCCTAATTCTCATTAGTTGGCCTTTTATAGTTAGGTTAAAATTCCAACTCCTTAATGAGATTGGGCTCTTTAAAATTGCTGGAGAATTATTAATTTGGCTTTTGGAATTAATTATAATCATTTGGGCTTAATTAAATCCAAATTAAATCTTTTCATAAAAGACCATGCACAAAATCCACAAACTAGGCCCTTTGTGCATCTAATTGGATTTAAATACCCAAATGGATTCCAAATCCAACCAAATTAAATATGTGAGTTCCATAACACTTATGTAACATATATAAATTAATTTGGTCAAAGAAAAAGCCCTCTAAGCCCTTCTGTATGGAGTTGGCGTGTAGCCCTCTTCTGGAGGGCTTCCTCCAACTTCTTCATTCCTTTGGCCCTCTATAATTTCTCCAATGGTCCTATTAATTATTATATCAGTCTTATAACACTTATAGTAGTATTATAACACTTATAAGATAATAATAATTAATCATGAAATACATTATTTCATTTAGGTCCAATTTACAGAACATTTCTCAAAAGTTCCGCGGACAATTTTATTTGATCATAATTAATTAAACTCTTTAATTAATTATTATCATATTCTCCTCTCTACCTTTATAATAATATCAAATATTATTATCCTTGTCATTTTACCATTTTACCCTTTTCTCTATATGTGTGTGACCTATTGGGTTCCTGTCCATGTTGGCAGTATAATATGTAATTGTGAGTTCTATTCAAAACTCACATGATTTAAACTCCTTTAAATCATTTTATCAATTTCTATTGATATTTTGATACATCACTATACAAGTCATGATTGGCCTCTAGCTAGGCATCATGACTACCCAAATGTCAGGAAAGTCATGTGGTTTGACTGTACCCTTCCATAGAAACAGTTACGATGCAATTACTCCTTTCACCACTCTTATCTCATTTAGATTCTGAGTATGGATTTCTGTCAACTCATATAAATCTAATTATATATGTTCTATTAATTTAACCATTGTTCCTAAAATGCCCTTCATGGATCTCCATCCATCTCGGCATATTACTCTGGCCAGAGATTCTCTGAACAAGGCAATTATAGAATCATGTGAGATAACTTCCCTTGTTAAATCTGGGATGGTGAATCCTTTGTCAATCACTCAACTATCTTCAAGTAGGTCATGATATACCCAATCTCCTAACTATGTTCACTCCCAGTAGGAAGTAATCAGTTATGGAGTCAAAGTATACCACTTGCTACTTAAGATAACTTTGGTGATCTCAAGTCTAAGGATACTTGCACAACCGCTATGAAGAGATTCCTCACTGACATAGATTTAATATCCATATGAGGATTCTCTTTGCAGGTCTCCAATGAACTTGTTCCTCTAACAAGCATCCACATGTTAGCATTGATTATCATCCATAATCACAATTATGAGAACCATTGCTTGAACCATTCAAGAAGCATAACATGTGCTAGTCTGTCCGAATTAACAATGTCCTATCTTGTTAATTCTATGACTAGGGATATTTAGATATTAACACATTTGCATGCGATAGACATCTCACATCATGAACACTTTCATGATTGCCTTTGCACTGTGTTTATAATATCTAGGACTTCATTTATTAATTTAAGATTCACAAACTCATGTATTCAAACACAACATTAATAAATGAATGATGCCTTTTATTAAGAATATAAATTTCATACATATGAAAAACATCCCTATTACATGGGCTCTAGGGCATACTCTCTAACACTAAGCCCACTCCAGCCCTTAAAACCCATTAATGAACTTAATTATAGTTTATAATATTTAATTTAAATCAGCTCCTTGGGTCCACCAAGTCATTCACTAATTTAAATCAAGTCCATAAATATAATTGAGCCCATTAAGTGGTTTTAATGAATTAAAATTAATCCAATTAATTTAAGGCCCATTTTAATTAATTCAATTAATTAAAAAAACATTAATATATCAGATATATCATATTTAGAAGATTAAAAATCTTTCTAAACATGAACACACCAAGAACATCCAAGAACACATGAAGAACACCAATTTATCGAACTTTTCGACTAAACTACTTTTCATGCAAAACTTGTTCGATTTTAATTTTGTTTGATCCTATGGCTTAATATCACATATTAAACACATAAATTATCATCAAAATAATCTTAGAGTGTATCAATAAAAAATTAATTTAGAACATCTCCTAAACATTATTGAAAAATAAAAGCCATTCACGCTATTCTATATGATTCTTTACTTAAAAGAATCGTTTTTATTTTTCATTTTATATAATTGATCACATATATCCAGAAATGATTATTTCTCATTCATTAACAATCAAATATGATATTTTAAAGTTTATTAAATAAATAACTCAAAAATAAAACTTATTCCGCTGAAAAATATATAATTGTAGATTCATGGCAAAATCGAGGCTCTAATACCATGTTGGAATTTATCGGTTACATGCATCTCATACATAAGCGAAATTTAAAATTTTTAACCGATAGATCTGACCTTTCCATGAATTTACAATATACATATTAATTAGAATAAGAAAAATCACCTTTGATTTTTGTTGTACAGTTGATTTTCCTTCTCACCGGGTTATCGCAAACTATAGTGTCCAAAATCGAACACCTCCAATGAGTAATCCACACTAAAGAAGGATTCAATGAAACACCAAAGGAAGAGAACAAGGTCTAGCTGAAATTCCCTAGAGGCTAGCAAGGGGAGTGGCGTCCAGGGTTTATAGAAATATGAGAAAATGTTTTCTCTTAATTGTTCACACTTAACACTAAAACCCTATCACTTGGATTTTTATAGTTAGGTTAAAAATTCAACTTTATAATAATATTGGGCTCTTTAAAATTTCTGGATAATTTTTAGTTGGGCTTCTGAAATTATTAATAATTTATTTGGGCTCAATTAAATCCAATTTAAGCCCTTTTTACAAAAAACTATACACAAAACCCACAAACTAGGCCCTTTGTGCATATACTTGGATTTAATTACCCAAATGGATTCCAAATCCAACAAAATTAAATATGTAGACTCCATTAAACTTATGAAATATATTTAATTTATTTTGGTCAAAGAATTAGGCCTCTAAGGCCTTCTGTTTGTAGTTGGTGTGTAACCCTTCCTCTAAAGGGTTTTTGCACCAACTTTACTTCTTTGGGCCTCTTTAATTCCTCCAATGGATCTATTAATTATTATGTCAGCCCTATAAAAATTATAGTCCAATAACAATTAATTATGAAATACATTATTTCAATTAGGTCCATTTTACATAACATTTCTAAAAAGTTATGCAAACAATTTTACTTGATCATAATTAATTAAACTCTTCAATTAATTATTCTCTTATTCATTTCTCTATCCCCATAATAATATCAAATATTATTATCCTTATTATTTTACCATTTTATCCTTTTCTCTCTATGTGTGTGACCTATTGGGTTCCTATCCATATTGGTAGTATAATATGTAATTGTGAGGTTTTTTCAAAACTCGCATGATTTAAACTTCTTTAAATCATTTTATCAATCCCTATTGATATTTATTATACAATATTATACAAATCATGAGTGGCCTCTAGCTAGACATCATGGCTACCCAAATGTTAGGAAAGTCCAATGGTTTAACTATACCCTTCCATAAAAATAGTTACCGTGCAATTACTCTTTTCACCACTCTTATCTCAATTAGATTCTGAGTATGGATTTCTATCAACTCATATAAATCTAATTATGTATGTTCTATTAATTTAACCATTGTTCCCAAAATTCCCTTCATGGATCTCTATCCATCTTAGAATATTACTCTGGCTAGAGATTCTTTGAACATGGCAATTATAAAATCATGCGAGATAACTTCCCTTAATAAATATGGGATGGTGAATCCTTTGTCAATAACTCAACTATCTTCATGTAGGTCATGATATACCCAATATCCTAACTATGTTCACCCCTAGTTGGAAGTAATCAGTTATAGAGTCAAAGTATACCACTTGCTACTTAAGATAACTTTTGTGATCTCAAGTCTAAGGACACTTGCACAACTGCTATGAAGAGATTCCTCACTGATATCGATTTAATATCCATTTAAGGATTCTCTTTACAGGTCCCCAATAAACTTGTTTTTCTAACAAACATCCACATTTTAGCTTTGATTATCTTCCATAATCACAGTTGTGAGAACCATTACTTGAACCATTTAAGAAGCATAACATGTGCTAGTCTGTTCGAATTAACAATGTCCTGTCTTGTTAATTCTATAACTAAGGATATTTAGATATTAACACATTTGTATGCAATAGACACCTCATATCATGAACACTTTTATTATTGCCTTTACACTGTATTTATAATATCAAGGACTTCATTTATTAATTTAAGGTTTACAAACTCATGTATTTAAACATAGCATTAATAAATGAATAATGCCTTTTATTAAGAATATAAATTCATACATATGAAATACATCCCTTTTACATGGACTCTAGGGCATACTCTTTAACAATTTAATGGTTGGGAAAATTTTTAGGTGATAACTCTCTTTCTCTTCTTCTTCATACTTTTTATTCAAGAGGGAAGCAAATAACCATTAATTGACAAAATATATGATTTTTTAAATTTATAATTCTATGTTATATCAAATGACAATCAAGTAAGGGCAAGGAAAAAGAAGAAGAGAAAGCTTGAAGAAAAGGTGTAGTGCTTGACTAAAAGGTTTGGCAATTTTTCATTTTCTTTACTATATTTATTTTGTTCAAGTTTATGCGTATGCTATATTTGTTTTACGTTTGATTTTAGACATAATTGATGATGTTGTTGTTGTGTGAGAATAATGATTTGTGCCATGGAATGTTAAATAGTGAAAATATATTTAGGATTCACTTGAATTAGTTTTAGTGTTGTGAGCATAAATTATTTATAAATGTTTAAATGAAGTGATTATATACAACTTTGTAGAAGACCCCATAACCTAAATCTACCTTTAAAGTTTTCGAAATTAAGCTTGAATTTGAAAGTACTTTATTGTTTTATCATCTAGAATAGTTTGCAATGTTTTATCGATATCTTGAGATCTAGAAGTATAAATGAAGTTATTTTTTATGTTATAGAGATTAGAGACATTATGGAACAACTTTGTAGAAGGTCACTTTGCCTAAAATTGAAGTTTACTTTGTCTAAAATGATATACAAAATTAACTTGGTTATCTATCTTTTGTATTTCTAAGATAAAATGGACCTCATGGTTAGCATTATTTAGGTAATGACCGTGAGGTAGTGCAAAATCAGTACAAAACCAATTTAACAACTATCTGATGGTCAGTACTGATTAAGTAATGACCATAACCCTCCCCTATTTCCTTCTAAACTTTATTTTAAGGCCCTAAAATGATACCAAAGCGTACTCAAAAACTTATATAGAAATCAGAATAGAAAAATTCCAAATACTCTCTTGACTGCATAATCATTCCAGGAAAATAACATCGAGTATAGGATTAGCAAATATGCCAGCCCAAGGAAGCATTTACTCTTTCACGCAAGGCAAATTTAGTGAAAAATACCCTTTCACACGTCTACTTAACCACGCGAAATAGAAATGCACATCTCCTCCAAAAATATTTATAATATCTAATAATCTTATCAAACATCAATTCAACCTCAAGAAATGAAGCAAATTGAATAAATAAGTAACATACAATGAGAAGCTTTTTCAAATCTTTTTTGGATGCAATATTATGCAAGACTGCAAAACCACGGTTGATTTCACATGTGAGTGTTGAATCAACATGCAGGAATGATTCTTCTAAAAGATGGACTCGGGATATGAGGTGAGCTCCTAAAAATGGCAAAGATAATAGCAAGTCAAAGAATAAATAAGGATTTTGATTCTCCTCCTTAAAAAGCATCAAAATAAAATATAAAGGAATCAAATCACAGCCCCTTTAACTTGATAAAGTAGGAAATAAGTGAAAAATACTAAAGAAAGATATAACCTTGATGTAGTAAAGCATTTAACAAGTTCACAAACCTTATGGTTTCCTCCACCAAGAACATAACGTACTGGTCTCTCTCTACCAGCCAAATGAAAAATATTTGCCTTGACCAATGAAGGTGAAAATAGTATCTTCTTGGGCTTTGAATCTGAATTGAAACACGGTGATAAACTATGAGAGTGAATCTTTTCGCTTATCTTCTCTATCACAGACTCAATCCCCTCTTCTAAAGTGAGGCACTTAAGAGCAAGAAGAACGAAGAGGGCAAGGGAGAGAAATAAAAGGTTATATTTATACCTAGGGCAAATAGAAAAATACCAATGGAATATTAACTCAGTTGCTATTTTAGCAACTAAATATATATTCCATTGCTAAAATTGCAATCGAATTTAAATTTTGTTGTTAATTTAGCAACAAAAAAATAAATCCATTGGAATTTTTTTCCAAAATTTTTCCATCCATTTGGGTCCAAAAATACCAACGGAAATTTTTTTGGGTTGGTAAAATAGCAAGCGATTTCAAATTTTGTTGCTATTTTGGCAATAAAAAAATAATTTTGCTGGTATTTTTGGTCCCAAAGTTATTCCATTTGCATCAAAAAATACCAATGGAATTATATTTCAATTGCTAAAAGTGCAACCGAATTAAAATTTCATAGCTATTTTAGCAACAAAAAATAACTCCGTTGGTATTTTTAGACCCAAAGTTACTCTACCTCCTTAGGACAAAAAATACCAACCGAATCAATTTTTCATTGCTAAAATAACAATGAAATTTAAATTCGGTTGCAATTTTAGCAACAAAAATATAATTTCATTGCTAAATTAGTAACAAAAATTTTTTTCCGTTGCTATTTTTCGTTCCAAAATTTTTCTACCAACCATTGGCACCTTTTTTAGCAGCAGTTTAGGGATTCCATTGCTAAATTTTGGCACTAATAATTCCCATCACTTTTAGCAACAGAAAATAATCAAACATATTTCTATTGCTACAACTGGAAATTTAAACCAAATTTAGCAACAAAATATATTTTTCGTTATTAAATAGCAATGGAATTCATTTTTCGTTGCTAATATAGAAACAAAATACATTTCGTCGCTATTCTTTTCTTGCTATTTCCATATTTTCTTGTAGTGATAGTAAATGAATTAGATTTTATTTTGAATTAACAATGGCTTATTTTATTTCCATGTTTTTCCACCGAATTATGTTGCATGAATTGCATAACTAAAATGTTAATATGGATTTAACCTTATTTTTTAATATCTTTAAGATTCTTACATCTATTTTTAATATTTCATAATTAATTAATTAACTACTTATGCCCACTATAACTAATTAATCACTGTTAAGTTATAGCTCATAATATATATGAATATTGTGTGCCAGAATATGCAATGACAGTTCAGCTAATTTTTAAATTAGACATTCATATCTTTGGATTGGTTCTGTTAAAGCCCATTACAAGCAGGAAAGCAATTGATCAAAGGAATGATTATAATAAATTAAATCTTATTGCTTTGGTAAAATAATATCTAGCCAGTCACCATGTGATTAAAATTAGTCCAAGATTCTTTTTACTTGGTGAAATTATTTGCTTTATGATTAAACCTCAAATTGATGTGGGTTATAAATTTATTATAGTTGTTTTTTACAATAGTTTATGAATGGGTTCTTTTCAGATTATTTCCAACTTTATTAAATGTATATTTCTTGCTTGTTAGTTTTATAAAGCAAATCATTCTTGAAATCATTTATTTATGAAAGACTTTGACCATCAATCCAACTTAATGGCTTTAATAGATTCCTCTTTTCCAACATAGCATTGGCCTTGCTGGCGTTGTCAATGTTTATAGTTTTCTATATTTACAATGTTCTTTTATAACTTACTTGTTCCTATGCTATAGGTGGCTTAAGAAATTAAGTTAGAAGCAAAGTTCCATAAATATTTCTTGGACCAACTTGTAGGTTTTTGACTTTTATACATATCTGTGACATTGCCATTTTGTGGAATAGATTATATATATATATATATATATATATATATATATATATATATATAAATTATAATATTTGCAAAAAATAAAATGAAAATATGCAGTATTTGATGCAAAGATTAATAGATCATAAACATGTTTCTCTCTAGTTTTGGATGTGCAGCTTTCTATAGCACAAACATAACATTTTCAACTCCTTACGTGCTTCCATCAACATGGATATAAAATTATAAAATTCAGGAAAAAAAAATCTTATCCCTTAATTTTTAAATTTTTATTTAAATTTTCATTTATTACTTTTATTGAATCCTTAAATATTTATTTTATTGATTTGCTAGAAATTTTGTTCATGACATTTTCTTTGGTGAAATTTGTTTATATCTTTTTTGTTAGTGTAAGCCCTAGCCCCAATGCATTGTTATAAAACTCTTAAATTAATAAATGAGGCATTTGTTTTATCTATTGTATTCCTATGCATATCAATTGTTAGAACTATACAAGAATGTAGTTTCAGTTTAAGTTATCATGTGTGAGGCACATGATTTTAAGACCTTGAAACAATAGAGACTTCATTCAAAATATCCCTAGTCAGTTATGGTTATGGGAATAACAAATGAATTAAGACTAGTATGCTCTCTCTGATAAGATGAGTTCTGTCTTATGGATCATAAGGACAAGTGTGTCAATCAGAGATCATAGATACATGTTTAGAACATGGTATTTAGATTCGATCCACTCATGAGAACACTGCATGGTACTAGTCATAAGTGTTTCTCATCTACAAGTTTTGCATCAGAGTTCTTAGACTTAAAATCTCTATAAAACTCTTTATGAATTACAGTGTACTTTAACATACACCTAATGTACTCGTAATAGGGTGACAAGTATGGGTATGCTTTGGTATGCACTAATTCATGTTAGAGAGCATGAGAGAAGTAAAGGGATTACCCCTCTCAATAAAAGATAAAATATCATCGACCACTTTATCAGTGAACTGAGAAGTGTATGGCCATACCAAGATGAAATAATGAGTAATCATTATTCACCTGAGAGTTCAATGTCACTAGAATATCAAGAAAGGAATTAGTATATATAAGAATAACTAGTTCCATGCCTTATATTAATTCTGATATTTAAGGGTAAGGGACTATGCAAAATTGCATTAGGTCACTAAATGCCATTTGCATTTTCATTTAATTTGGAATGCTATAATATCTTACTAGAGAATATATGTAGCCCTTGAATTAATTTATTAATTCATTGCCAATATTAAATGGACCTATAGGATCGCACACAAAGCATTAGACTTAAAATATTTGGGCTTTTAATTAAAGTCAAATTAATGTATGTAATGGGTATTAAATTGCTAAATGGACTTTAGCTCATGGAGAATGAAAAACACGACAAAAGAAGTGAATAAATCGATTATTTATTTATCTTTAGATATTTGGTTATTTATCTTTAAATAATTAAGTTAATTAAATTTAAATTCCTATATGTCTTTGAATCAATATATACCACTTAATTAGGAAGTGATGGAGGCTGAAATTACTACCTAAATGCTAGTGAATTTTGGCACACACAAAACCCTAAGCTAAGTGATATATGAAGATAAGAAGTAACTTTGCTAACTAGGTTTTTTCTCTCTCTAAGGTGCCACTCTCAAGGGGAAAGGGCTCTTTCTTCTTCTCTTGGATTTTGGGCAGCCTTTGGTGAACCTTAGAAAGAACAAGATCAGGACTTGTGTCTTTAGTTTAATACCCATTGCCAAATACACATACATAGAGCTAGCACTCTCGATTTTAAGCCATCTTCGCAAGTGTGTGTGTGAGCATAGAAAGGAGTGGCGTAAAGGCTATTCCTTTGGCATTGGTGATCAAGATCTAAGGCATATAAGTTCATCTTATTTGCTGGTCATCATCAAAATCAAGATTTGAAGTGCATCTAAAATTGTAAGTTTTAAAACCCTAAAATTGCATGTTTTCGATTCTTGTTATGGATTGCGTGGTATGTATGATCAATATTTTTATTTTTTCGCTGCGTGATCATCATTGATATACAATGTTATATCCCATTAGTTTCCATTTATCAAATTTATTACTATATTTTATGATGACGACCAACCATTTTGCTATTGAAATTAATGATAAAAATTAGGTAATAGTATTTTTCCAAAATTTATACTATCCATATCTTTTATGTTGTTCCATTTTTATCTTGTAGGGAGATAAACTTGAAATGGTTGTCTTAAATGCTGATAGAATTCGTCGAGACTATATGGTACTCATGAAAGATTGATTTGTCTTAAAATCTTGATGTAAGTCTCGGAAGAAAAGCTTTATAATCCATTGTTTAGGGCTTATTAGACACTGTGTTACAAAAATTTTAGCATTTTTATCTTGTTCAGTCACACCTTTGTATTAAGTCCAGCTTGAAGATATGCATTTCATAGTTATAGGTGTTAAATTAAGATGAAAATTATGTTTTGGGATATATACATTTGATGTGTTAATTGGCAATACTGTGTATGAAAAAACTTGTATTTGTATATTATTCTCCTCATTTTAAATTTTAAGCATTGCCCACTTTTAACTTATTTTTGTTATTTATTTTTGAGACTTATAGATGGGAATGTAATAGTTTGTGAAATTTAGTTATTTATGCTTGCTTAAAGGTTGTTCAGGGATAGCCATAAAATAATAGTTAAAAAATTGAAATAATTTTTGGCAATGGAATAGCGACGGATGGCACCGTCTTGAATTTTTTTATTGGTGGGTGAAATTAGCAATGAAAACAGATTCCGTCGCTAAATTTAGCAAAATAAATGTTATTTCATTGGTAATTTTGACCAATTCACCAAATTATACATTGGTTTGATTTAGGAACAGAAAAAAATTTTCTGTTGCTAAAAAATAGCAACTATCAAATTTGCATCCACTGATTCCATAAGTAATTTTTGTTGCTATTTTTTTATTAGCAACAAAAGATTGACATTTTCATTTTTAAATGGATATTTTCTTGTAGTGCATGGTGTTGCCAAAGCACTTTGATCAGAGAAATTTATCTTTTCCTTAACTATTTGATTTTTCTAGCCAGAATTTCTTTTGATTTTTCATCATATAATAAATTAGGTTGAAATTGAATATCTTTCATTGGTAGCATATGAGATTCATTTGAATGATATATACACAATATAGATATATGAAACACATCATGAATTTTGGCTAATTCCAAGGAAAAGCTAATTTGCATGCTACCAATCGAATTCTTTGAAGGATTTCATATAAACCAATATATCTCGGCTCAATTTACCCTACTTCCAAAATCTCAATATCTTTTGCCAAAGGGGTACTTTCAAAAACACCTTATCACCCACTTGATACTCAACATCCTTCCCTTTTAAATCAGCATAGAACTTCTACCTGTCATTAGCTACTTTCAATTTTTGCTTAATAACCTGTACTTTCTCCTCTGTATCCTTAACAATGTTAGGACCAATCATCCTACATTTAGATAACTTTGTCTAACAAATTGAAGTTCCATATTTTTTTCCATATAAAGCCTCAGATGGTGCTATAATTATATTCGTCTGATAAATAATATTGTAAGAAAACTTCATTAAAGCCAAAAATCTATTCCAACTCCCTTTGAATTCTAGAATCCATCCCTTTAATATATCGTTTAAATTTTGGATAACCCTATCAGATTGTCAATCTATTTAAGGATGAAAAGCTATATTATATCGAAGCTATATTCCTAAGGCTTTCTATAGGCTTTGCCAGAATCTAGATCTAAATCGTGGATCTCAGTCCAAAATTATGGACATCGGTATACCATGTAACCGAACAATCTCATTTACATAAAGTTTCGCCATTTTATTCATAGAATAATCTGATCAAACTAGAATGAAATGAACCGATTTATTTAGCTTATCAACTATTACCCATACTACATCATGCTTTTTCTAAGTGGAAAGAAACCCTGTAATAAATTCGATAGTAATCTCTTCCAATTTGCAATGTGGAATTAGAATGGGATTCAACAATCCTGAGGGAAATTGATGCTCTATTTTGACCTGTTGACAAGTTAAGCAGTTAGAAACACAATCCACTACATCTTTCTTCATACTAGGCCATCAATAACATTATTTCAGATCTTGATACATCTTATTCCCACCAGGATGCATGGGAAATACTTTGTTATGCACTTCACACAATAATGTTCTTTTCAATTCTTTGTCATCTAGGACATATAATCTATTCTGGTAGTACACACCCCTAACTACATTTACTATGTACTCGAACTACTTTCCTTCATGTAATGATTGCACAATATGCAACAACTTTTCATCTCTTTTTTAAGCATTTATAACTCATTGCCTCACATAGGGTCTAGCTTTCAACAGAACTATAAGTGTACAATCCAATGCAAATTTCCATCTACTCTACTATAACTTCATAGCTGCTATTGTCTTTTTACTTAAAGCATCAGCTACAACATTTTCTTTACTCGAGTGATAATCCACTATATAGTTATAATCCTTAAACAACTCTAACCATCTATGCTATCTCAAATTGAGTTCCTTTTGAGTGAGCAAAAACTTAAGACTCTTATGATCTATATAAATTCTACATCTTTCTCCATACAAATAATGTCACAATATTTTAAGGAAAATACTACTATCGTTAACTTTAAATCATGTATAGGGTAGTTTTGCTCATGCAATTTCAATTATCTATATGCATAGTCTACTACTTTGCCATCTTGTATTAGTACATAACCCAAACCAACTTTTGAAGAATACTCTCTAACCAAAATTGGTTGAGTTAACACTAGCTTCTATCAAATTTTTTATTAACTGATCAAAACTTGCTTTACAATGATATGTCTACTCAAACTTGATATTTTTTCTCAACAATTTAGTGAGTGCTGAAGCAATGGCTGAAAACCCTTAGATAAAATGACAGTAATACCCTGCTAGACCCATAAAATTTCTCACTTTAGAAACATTCAAAGTTGGTCTCCAATTCATAATGAGACTTTCTTAAGCCAAAAGTCACACTTGCTCAATTTTGCAAACAATCAATTTTTAATCAAAGTATGCAATACAATTCTCAAATGTTAAGCATGGTCTTCTTTATTTCTTGAATAGACTAATATGCCATCTATGAACACTACGATAAATTAGTCTAAGTAAGGTGTAAATACCCTATTCATAAGATCCATAAAAGCAACTAATGCATTTGTTAACCAAAATGGCATTACTAGAAATTCATAATACATATACTAGGTTCTAAATGTAGTTTAGGAATATCCCCATCCTTTACTCGAAGTTAATAGCACCTTAATCGCATGTTGATCTTGGAAAACACTCCAACACCTTTCAACTAATCAAATAAATCTTTAATTTTAGGTAATGGGTACTTATTTTTCATTGTCACCTTATTTAGTTTTTGATATTACATACACATTCTTATAGACCTATCTTTCTTCTTTACAAATAAAACTGGTGCACCCCAGGCAATACACTAAGCCTAATAAATCCTTTATCAAACAACTCTTACAATTGAACCTTTAACTCCTTTAATTCCATAGGGGCCATTCTATATAACATCTTATATATAGGAGTTATACTTCGTAGGACTTTTGTAGAAAATTCCATATTTATTTAAAGTGAAAGATTAGGTAAGTCTTCATGAAATGCATTAGGAAACTCATGCACTATAGGAATATCTTGAATTTTCACCTTTTCCCTTTTTATATAAAGTGCCAGGGCCAAAATGCTTCACATCCTTTCCTAAGAAATTTCCTAACTTGCATTGCTGATATCATATTAGTTAAGGGTTTTGTTTGAATGCCCAGATTACTACTTATTTACCAATATTAACTCTAAGTGTTACTATTTTAACCCTACAATTAACCATGGATTCATTTTTAGACAACTAATCTATACCCAGTATAACATTAAATTCTTGAAATGTCAACTTAATGAGATCAGCAAAAAATTCCTTCCTTTTGATCATAATGGGATGCTCTTCATTAATTTTATTAACACACACATTAGGCCTCAATGGGTTAGTTACATAAATATCATAATCCAATTCATGTGCGGTTAACATATTTCTACCTATATCCTTAATACAAATATAAGAATTAGTAGAATTAGGATCAATAAGTGTATGAATAATAGAATCAAAGAGAGAGAAAATACCAACTATAACTTCTAAAGTATCCTGATCCTTTCAAGCTTTTTTTACATAAGCCTGACCAGAAACAATTGAAGCCATTGATGGATTAACTAATTCAGGCACATCCTGGGCTAGGATCTATTATGATTTCATCCGCCATGCTTTTTTCCTCTACCTCTACTAAAGAAGGATGCATTAAAAGCTTCCTTGCTACCTTGTTGTCCAAATCTTTGCTCCTACTTTGAGGGATAGTTTGTCATCTAATGGTTAGTGCTATTGTCTGAAACATCCTCCAGCCAATTTCATGCAATTAACCCAATGCTATCTAGAACAATAAGGACATTTTTGTGGCTATCCCTCACTCTATCTCCCCAAAGCTTCTCTATTAGATTAGATATTGTAGACGATTCTTGTCTTCTTCCTTTATTTATAAGACTAAAGGCAAACACTTCTGGTTGATTTGCCTGTGCTTCTCTAAATATCTTTTTAATGGAATATCCATTCTTAGTCTAGCTTTTTCTCTGTTCTTTTTCGCTTTTTACTAGCTCATTCTTTACAACTCTTATAACTATTATAACAAGTTAATGAAAATCCACCATATTCAAAGATATAGGTCCTATCAGTGTATACAATGTTTTGCCTCCTTCAGTGTATATGACATAGTCAAGCTTGCCCTGTAACACCCCTTATGCAATTACCCTATTATCACATGTATCATGAATACTATTAATCATGCTCATACTACATGTTCAATTAACCATCACTTAGCCATTAATCATGCCATACGATTTCATATACTATTATTTATGCCACCTGTCTATTCCTGTTTTTCATTTCATGCTTAGTATCATGCATACTAACTATATGGATATTTCTTCATGCATATCACATGCACACATGTTCTTTCGTAGCTTTACTACTAGTGAGTTACATTATCCCACATAGGTTATATACATATCAAAATATGACTGGCCATTATACAAAACATATGATAGCTGTATTACAAAAAAAAACATCCTACATCAAGGTTATAAGTCGATGGTTGGCCCTTCCTGATGCAGAGAACGTCCCTGAGCAAAAGTCTTTCTAGAAGGTACCTACACGGATAAATAACCCGTGCTAAGCTATAAAGCTTAGTGGGGAATATCTACAGATGGATGGCCATACACAAGGCCATCAAAACATACACATATACAATATGTTCATATACTATAATCAACATGTCCAACGTAACATGGCAACAATAACATATACTTTAAAGCATAAACATATTCTCATGTACATAAGCATTGTACCCAAGAGAGAGAAACACATATTTCTTTTTCCATAATTCATATAGATGGCAATATTCCAAGTGAACATACTCAATTGAAGCATAATTCCTGTGGTAAACCAACAATATAAGCCACATATCAATCTTTAGTCAAATAACTTTAACTGTTTACTTTTGATCATCACTATGAATAACGTTTAGCCTGCCTTAGCTTTATCAGTGGATGCGGGAACTATGGATACACAATGGTATCAAATGAGGGATATCCGAAGATATCGAATCTATAGACCCAAACGGGGCCAGCTGTACTATGGACCGGTCAAGCATACCCAAACGGGGTAGCCTATCAACCCAAACGGGGCTGATCATGATCCAAACGGGATCATAAACTATGGACCCAAATGGGCCAACTATGGCAGCTGCAATTTCCCTATAGGCGCCTATCTATCCACATCTAAAACTCTATCGCAGGCGGAACTATATTCGTGTTCAATTCACATTTTAATACTGTATTCATAGTATACGGTTTGCACATATGCATAGTCTTATCAACCTGTGAATTCTCTGGTGCATAATCAGATACATGCACATTTCATATGCCAAGATATATATATATATCTGGCTCATCTATATCTGTATGACTATATCATTTGCATCATATCATATAAGCATGACATATAATCATCATATCATAGACTTAATCATGCCCTCATTAAGCATTTCACATGTTCATAGTCATGCTAATTCATCTTCTATCTCATAGGCAATTACATGCTCATATACTCATATACATAATCATAAATGTACATACCTATGGGTACATTCGCATATAGTCGATTTATTCTCATGAGCATGTTTCCAACACATATATATATATACCTTTATCATCATTCAAGTCATGTGCTATACAAAATATCAACATGTTTTCATATGGCATATACACATGCCAAGGTCATGCTATTATTCTCTTTTTCATATCACAAGTGCATATAAAAAAAAGGTGCACTTACATGTCATAAGATTTACATGTATGGGTTCGACAATTCCTTTCTAGTCTTTATTCATATTCACAAATGAACGCATGTGTATGCATACAATTCCTTCATTGACAGTCATTTTACATGCATTATACATTTAACTTTCTATCACATAAGCAAATAGCTGTCTCAATCAATTAAAGAATCATATTATCAAGTGTAGCAACAATCTGTTCATACTAGCCATTTCTGTTACATAGAGTAGTCTAGAAAACTAGTCCGGATTCAACTATAGATTACATGTATATAGAGACAGATTTAAGCTTAGGTTTCTTCATGTGAAATATAGGTATGGAAGTCTATTTTTCAATGCAAAAAGAATCACTCAATTTGCTGTTCTATAACTCAACTTATGAGCAAAACATTCAAGATAGGTCATTCAGTCGTGAAGAGGAGTTCAACTCGTGAAGGGATTCACGAGTGAGGCAAATAAGGTGATTCTCACGACTCGTGAAGGGGTTCACGAGTGGAGAAGGAACTATACTTCACGACTCGTGAAGTGGCTTACGAGTGAGGAAGAAAAGCTGAACTTCACGACTCGTGAAGAAGCTCACGAGTGAAGAAGAAAGACTCGACTTCACGACTCGTGAAGAGCTTCACGAGTCGGACTGATTTTCACTACTCGTGAAGTCATTCACGACTCGGCAAGTCTGTCTTCTTCAACCTTCCAACGATAAACTTCCAGAAAAACGATAAACTTCCAGAAAAACGTAAATTCAATTCTGTAAATTCTATTCACTTTCAGTAATCCATTTTTACATGCAATATGAATGGCCTAAATTCCCATACCTTGGCTGATAAACCCAATGTCTTCAACCTCTATCAATTCCCTTTCCTTTGATCCTTCTTCCCTCCTCTTCTCCTTCATAAATACCATCACCATGAACATACATTTCCAGCAAATGACATATTCTCAGTCAACAGAAAATGAAGAAGAAGATGGTGATGATGAAGTGTTAAAATGAGAGTTTAATTACCTTAGCTTAGAGCCTTAAACTCTTGATTAACCAACATGCACCATTAACATATAAATGCTTGAGATAAATCTATGGAAATCAAAGAGGAAGAAGAAGATGAATTTTCTGGTTTTGCTCTCAACAAATGCCGATTCTCTCAATCAAATTCTCTAACCCAAGCCTTTTATACCCACATGACAATCTCATCTTTAGTCCTTCATCATTTTGCATGTCACACAAATGCCACAAGCCTTTATGCATGTTAGACTTTAACCCCTCCACTAATTCTTTTACAAACATTAACCTATCCATTTAAGCATTCTTTCAATTTAACCTTGAATTAAATGCTTCTCTACACAATTGGCCACCAAAATGCCGAAAATACCAATTAACCCCAAATTAATACCTTTATCCTCAATTGCATCCTTAATTAACATTAAACCATACTCTTTTATTATATTTTCATGCAATTAACATAATAACATGTTAATTTACCCCCTTACTTAATTACAATAATATGCAAATTAAATTAGGGTCATGTTAGGGGCCTTACAATTCTCTCCCCCTTAAGAATTTCGTCCCCAAAATTCATACCTGTGTTGAATAAGTGAGGATTCTGTTCTTTCATAGCTGTCTCTGGCTCCCAAGTAACTTCTTGTATATCGTGATGTTGCCAGAGCACTTTGACAAGTGGAATTTGCTTATTTCTAAGCTGTCTAACTTCTCTAGCCAGAATTGCTATAGGCTCTTCATCATAAGTGAAATCTGACTCTACTTGCACATCTTGAACTGGTATCACATGAGATTCATCTGAACGATACTTCCGTAGCATAGAAACATGAAACACATCATGAAGTTTGGCTAGTTCCACAGGGAGAGCCAACCTATATGCCACTGGCCCAACTCTTTGAAGAATCTCGTATGGGCCTATAAACCTCGGGCTCAGTTTACCCTTTTTCCCAAATCTTAATACTTTTCTCCAAGGGGACACTTTCAGAAACACTTTGTCACCCACATGATATTCAATATCCTTTCTTTTCAAATCAGCATAAGACTTCTGTCTATCACTAGCTTCTTTCAATCTCTGTTTGATAACTTACACCTTTTCTTCTGTGTCTTTGACAATATCAGGACCAATAACTTTGCGCTCAGACAATTCAGTCCAGTACATAGGAGTTCTACATTTTCGGCCATACAAGGCCTCATACGGTGCCATCTCGATGCTCCTTTGATAACTGTTATTGTAGGCGAACTCCATTAAAGGTAGATACCTATCCCAACTTCCTGCAAACTCCAAAACACAACCTCTCATCATATCCTCTAGAATCTGAATAACCCGTTCAGATTGCCCATCCGTCTGAGGGTGGAATGCTGTACTGTAACGAAGCTGAGTTCCCAAAGCTTGTTGCAAACTCTGCCAAAATCTTGATGTGAATCTCGGATCTTGATCAGAGATTATTGACACCGGAATGCCATGCAGTCTAACAATCTCATTCACATAAAGTTCTGCCAACTTATCCATAGAGTAATCCCTCTGAACTGGTATGAAATGAGCTGATTTAGTCAGCTTGTCAACTATAACCCAAACAGCATCATGCTTTTTCTGTGTAAAGGGCAATCCTGTTACAAAATCCATAGTGATATCCTCCCATTTCCATTGTGGAATTGGAATGGGGTTCAACAAACCAGATGGTAACTGGTGCTCTGCTTTTACCTGCTGACAAGTCAAGCATTTGGAGACATAGGCTACCACATCTTTCTTCATGCCAGGCCACCAATAACTTTGTTTCAAATCTTGGTACATCTTATTCCCACCAGGGTGCATAGTAAACACTGTATTGTGAGCCTCATTCAATACTGTTCTCTTTAACTCTTTGTCATCAGGAACATATAATCTATTCTGATAATACACACCCCCATCTTCTTTCACTGAGTACTCAGACTGAGTCCCTTCATGTGAAGACTTTAAAATCTGTTGCAACTTTTCATCATGTTTCTGTGCATCAATCACTATTTGCCTCAAACAAGGGCTAGCCTTCAACTGTGCTATTAAAGCACCATCATAAGCAAGTCTCCATTGACCGCGATGTGAAATCATAGCAGCCATCATCTTACGGCTCAAGGCATCAGCTACAACATTAGCTTTGCCTGGATGGTAATCCACTATACAATCATAATCTTTAAACAGTTCTAACCATCTTCGCTGTCTCAAGTTAAGTTCCTTTTGAGTGAGCAAATATTTGAGACTCTTGTGATCTGTATAGATTCTGCACTTCTCCCCATACAAATAATGTCGCCAAATTTTCAAGGCAAATACCACTGCTGCTAACTCTAGGTCATGGGTTGGATAGTTTTGTTCATGTGGCTTCAACTGTCTAGATGCATAGGCAATTACTTTGCCATCTTGCATTAGCACACAACCCAAGCCAACTCTAGAAGCATCACTATACATAGCATACTCCTTTCCTGTAACTGGCTGTGCCAAAACTGGAGCCTCAGTCAGAAATTTCTTCAATTGATCAAAACTTGCTTGACATCGATCAGTCCACTCAAACTTTATACCCTTTCTCAACAGTTTAGTGAGTGGTGCGGCTATAACTGAAAAGCCTTTCACAAATCGACGATAATAACCTGCTAAACCCAGAAAACTTCTCACTTCCGTCACATTTCGAGGCGGCTTCCAATTCACTATAGCCTCGATTTTTGCTGGATCCACTCTAATGCCTTCAAAAGACACAACATGACCAAGGAAAGAAATTTCCTTAAGCCAAAAATCACATTTGCTCAGCTTAGCATATAACTTATTCTCCCTCAGAGTCTGTAGAACAATTCTTAAGTGCTCAGCATGTTCCGCTTCATTTCTCGAATACACCAAAATGTCATCTATGAACACAACAACAAATTGATCCAAGTAGGGTCTAAATACCCTATTCATAAGGTCCATAAACGCAGCCGGTGCATTTGTTAACCCAAATGGCATCACCAAAAACTCGTAATGCCCATATCGGGTTCTAAAAGCCGTTTTGGAAACATCCACATCCTTAACCCGGAGTTGATAATAACCCGTTCGCAAATCAATCTTGGAAAACACTCCAGCACCCTTCAACTGATCAAATAAATCTTCAATTCTGGGTAAAGGGTACTTATTTTTCACTGTTACCCTATTTAACTGTCTGTAGTCTATGCACATCCTCATAGACCCATCCTTTTTCTTCACAAACAAAACCGGTGCACCCCAAGGCGACACACTAGGCCTAATGAAGCCTTTGTCAAGCAACTCCTGTAGCTGTACTTTAAGTTCCTTCAATTCCAAAGGAGCCATCCTGTATGGTGCCTTCGAAACAGGAGCTGTACACGGTAGAATGTCTATAGACAATTCAACTTCCCTTTCAGGTGGAAGACTAGGCAAGTCTTCTGGGAACACATCAGGAAACTCTTTCACCACTGGAATCTCTTGAAGATTTGCATACTCTATTCTTGAATCAAGCACAAGTGTTAAGAAAGCTTCACACCCTTTTCTCATAAATCGTTTAGCTTGCATAGCTGATATCACATTAGCTATTGGTTTAGCTCGAATGCCCTGAACTAACGTTTCTTTACCATCAGTACCAATAAGAGTTACAGTTTTAGCTTCACAATCAATCACTGCATGATGTCTAGACAGCCAATCCATACCAAGTATAATATCAAATTCCCGGAATGGTAACTCAATAAGATCAGCAAGGAATTCTTTCCCTTGAATTACTATAGGACACTGTTTATGCACTCTATTAACAACAACACTGTGACCCAATGGGTTGGTTACATAAATGTCATATTCTAATTCATGAACAGTAGACTCATTTCTACCCATATCCCCAGTGCAAACATAAGAATGAGTGGAACCAGGATCAATAAGTGCATGCATATCAGAATCAAAAAGAGAGAATGTACCAGCTATGACTTCTGGAGCACTCTGATCCTCTCTAGCTTTCATTGCATAAGCCCGTATCGGAACAACTGGAGCTGTGGGTCTGTCAACTGATTCAGAAATGTTCCTGGACTGGGATCCCTGATAACTCGATCCCCCACGTCCTCTTCCCTTGCCTCTACCTGAAAATGGTGCAATAAAAGTTCCTCTACTGCCCTGCTGTCCCACATCCTGTTCCCTCTTCGATGGACAACTAGCCATGAAGTGATCGGTACCACCACATTTGAAACATGCCCCAGACAATTTCCTGCAACTACCCCAATGTTTCCTAGAACAATGAGGACACACTGAAGGTTGCCCCCCACTCTGATTCCCTGAAGCTTGTTTTCCCTGTTTAGACATTGCAGAAGATTCTTGTCTCCTGTCCCTTTTTGCAGAACTATAGCCAGATTCAGCTGGCTGACTTCCTTGTGCTCCTCTAGCTCTCTTTCCTGTAAAAGATCCACCCTTGGACCCTCCTCTTCTCTGTTCTCTCTCCCTTTTAGCCATTTCATTCTTTTCAACTCGCAAGGCTGCTGTAACCAATTGAGTGAAGTTAACCACTTGCAAAGATGTAGACCCAATCAATTTTTCTCGGATACGATCATTCAACCCATCTTCAAACTGTCTACATTTAAAAGCATCAGTTAACATCTCATAGGGAGCATATTTGCACAGGTGACTGAATTCTTTCTCATACTCAGCCACAGACATAACTCTCTGTTTCAAGTGGAGGAATTGCTTTAACTTCTCTTGCTTATACTCCTCAGTAACATACTTTCTCTTGAATTCAGCTGTGAAAAATTCCCATGTAAGGGGATCTGGTAACTGAGGTTGCTTCAATACCAACTTCCACCAGTCATAAGCTGCACCCTGTAACAGAGACACAGCACAAGATGCTTAATGACTTACTGGACAACCGATTTCATCAAAAATCCTCTCTAGCCTTTCCAACCAAAATTCAGCTTCTTCAGACTATTCTAGATTAGTGCCTACAAATTCCTCAGCACCATGCTTTCTAATTTCAGAAATTGGAGCTTTGGGTGCTGTCATTCTCTGAAGAACTTGAGCCATATCCTGTGATATTTTTAACAATGCTTATGTAGGGACGGCTGTTGGGACCTCATTTGGATTTGAGGATGAAGGTCCAATATGGGAAGGATTAGTTCTAACCGGCCTGTTACTTTCAGCCGATTCCTCAAATGCATCTCTAGAGCTCTCCATCTTTAATCTATAAGAAAAACAGGGACTTCTGCATCAGGCCAACAAAACACTATATCATACTATAGAATCCTAGGTTCATTTTTACCCAGAAAAGGCTAAACCTAGGGCTCTGATACCACAAATTGTAACACCCCTTATGCAATTACCCTATTATCACATGTATCATGAATACTATTAATCATGCTCATACTACATGTTCAATTAACCATCACTTAGCCATTAATCATGCCATACGATTTCATATACTATTATTTATGCCACCTGTCTGTTCCTGTTTTTCATTTCATGCTTAGTATCATGCATACTAACTATATGGATATTTCTTCATGCATATCACATGCACACATGTTCTTTCGTAGCTTTACTACTAGTGAGTTACATTATCCCACATAGGTTATATACATATCAAAATATGACTGGCCATTATACAAAACATATGATAGCTATATTACAAAAAAAAACATCCTACATCAAGGTTATAAGTCGATGGTTGGCCCTTCCTGATGCAGAGAACGTCCCTGAGCAAAAGTCTTTCTAGAAGGTACCTACACGGATAAATAACCCGTGCTAAGCTATAAAGCTTAGTGGGGAATATCTACAGATGGATGGCCATACACAAGGCCATCAAAACATACACATATACAATATGTTCATATACTATAATCAACATGTCCAACGTAACATGGCAACAATAACATATACTTTAAAGCATAAACATATTCTCATGTACATAAGCATTGTACCCAAGAGAGAGAAACACATATTTCTTTTTCCATAATTCATATAAATGGCAATATTCCAAGTGAACATACTCAATTGAAGCATAATTCCTGTGGTAAACCAACAATATAAGCCACATATCAATCTTTAGTCAAATAACTTTAACTGTTTACTTTTGATCATCACTATGAATAACGTTTAGCCTGCCTTAGCTTTATCAGTGGATGCGGGAACTATGGATACACAATGGTATCAAATGAGGGATATCCGAAGATATCGAATCTATAGACCCAAACGGGGCCAGCTGTACTATGGACCGGTCAAGCATACCCAAACGGGGTAGCCTATCAACCCAAACGGGGCTGATCATGATCCAAACGGGATCATAAACTATGGACCCAAATGGGCCAACTATGGCAGCTGCAATTTCCCTATAGGCGCCTATCTATCCACATCTAAAACTCTATCGCAGGCGGAACTATATTCGTGTTCAATTCACATTTTAATACTGTATTCATAGTATACGGTTTGCACATATGCATAGTCTTATCAACCTGTGAATTCTCTGGTGCATAATCAGATACATGCACATTTCATATGCCAAGATATATATATATATCTGGCTCATCTATATCTGTATGACTATATCATTTGCATCATATCATATAAGCATGACATATAATCATCATATCATAGACTTGATCATGCCCTCATTAAGCATTTCACATGTTCATAGTCATGCTAATTCATCTTCTATCTCATAGGCAATTACATGCTCATATACTCATATACATAATCATAAATGTACATACCTATGGGTACATTCGCATATAGTCGATTTATTCTCATGAGCATGTTTCCAACACATATATATATATACCTTTATCATCATTCAAGTCATGTGCTATACAAAATATCAACATGTTTTCATATGGCATATACACATGCCAAGGTCATGCTATTATTCTCTTTTTCATATCACAAGTGCATATAAAAAAAAGGTGCACTTACATGTCATAAGATTTACATGTATGGGTTCGACAATTCCTTTCTAGTCTTTATTCATATTCACAAATGAACGCATGTGTATGCATACAATTCCTTCATTGACAGTCATTTTACATGCATTATACATTTAACTTTCTATCACATAAGCAAATAGCTGTCTCAATCAATTAAAGAATCATATTATCAAGTGTAGCAACAATCTGTTCATACTAGCCATTTCTGTTACATAGAGTAGTCTAGAAAACTAGTCCGGATTCAACTATAGATTACATGTATATAGAGACAGATTTAAGCTTAGTTTTCTTCATGTGAAATATAGGTATGGAAGTCTATTTTTCAATGCAAAAAGAATCACTCAATTTGCTGTTCTATAACTCAACTTATGAGCAAAACATTCAAGATAGGTCATTCAGTCGTGAAGAGGAGTTCAACTCGTGAAGGGATTCACGAGTGAGGCAAATAAGGTGATTCTCACGACTCGTGAAGGGGTTCACGAGTGGAGAAGGAACTATACTTCACGACTCGTGAAGTGGCTCACGAGTGAGGAAGAAAAGCTGAACTTCACGACTCGTGAAGAAGCTCACGAGTGAAGAAGAAAGACTCGACTTCACGACTCGTGAAGAGCTTCACGAGTCGGACTGATTTTCACTACTCGTGAAGTCATTCACGACTCGGCAAGTCTGTCTTCTTCAACCTTTCAACGATAAACTTCCAGAAAAACGATAAACTTCCAGAAAAACGTAAATTCAATTCTGTAAATTCTATTCACTTCCAGTAATCCATTTTTACATGCAATATGAATGGCCTAAATTCCCATACCTTGGCTGATAAACCCAATGTCTTCAACCTCTATCAATTCCCTTTCCTTTGATCCTTCTTCCCTCCTCTTCTCCTTCATAAATACCATCACCATGAACATACATTTCCAGCAAATGACATATTCTCAGTCAACAGAAAATGAAGAAGAAGATGGTGATGATGAAGTGTTAAAATGAGAGTTTAATTACCTTAGCTTAGAGCCTTAAACTCTTGATTAACCAACATGCACCATTAACATCTAAATGCTTGAGATAAATCTATGGAAATCAAAGAGGAAGAAGAAGATGAATTTTCTGGTTTTGCTCTCAACAAATGCCGATTCTCTCAATCAAATTCTCTAACCCAAGCCTTTTATACCCACATGACAATCTCATCTTTAGTCCTTCATCATTTTGCATGTCACACAAATGCCACAAGCCTTTATGCATGTTAGACTTTAACCCCTCCACTAATTCTTTTACAAACATTAACCTATCCATTTAAGCATTCTTTCAATTTAACCTTGAATTAAATGCTTCTCTACACAATTGGCCACCAAAATGCCGAAAATACCAATTAACCCCAAATTAATACCTTTATCCTCAATTGCATCCTTAATTAACATTAAACCATACTCTTTTATTATATTTTCATGCAATTAACATAATAACATGTTAATTTACCCCCTTACTTAATTACAATAATATGCAAATTAAATTAGGGTCATGTTAGGGGCCTTACATGCCCGATTTGTATGGGAATGGAATGAGTACTGGCTATTACTCGCTCTACCATAAAAGCAACAAAGCTAGTTAAGGAAAATTGACAATTTTTATGATTTACTGTTGGGATACTCCCATAGAGAGTGAGCATAAAGGTACTTTGATGCCTATTAAAATCTGGAGTTCAACCAGTGAGCAAGAGGAAGAGGTAGAAGAAGAAAGAAAAGTAAAGGTAGTTACAAGGAGCGGGAGAGTGGCCCTCAAAATAAAAAGGGAACTGACTTTTATTGTAGTACTTATGAAGAAAATAGTGAAGGATGATTAAATAATCAAGCAGCTAAAAAAGACATAGGCTTATATAGGTGTCTAAAACTTGTTGAGATAGTCTTCTTTGTGTAGATAGAAGTTGGTGGAGGCTTTAAGCGAGGCTACGCTTTAAGGACCCAAAATAAGCCCTAGTAGAATTCAAAGGCAATTACATGTTATTAAAGTTTAATTGAGCATTATTAGATGAATTATTAAGAGTTAAGCTATTAATTAGGGCAAAAATGTTATTAAGATATCATTAATTATGTGATAAATGTGTAAATTATATGGTATGAATTTTATAAGGTGATAATTAAATTATATTGGTTTAATAATGTTCAAGGGTGTAATTAAAGTAAAAAGTATTAATTTGTGGATAAAAGAAGGGTTTAAGAGCTTGAATTAAAAGAAGAAATAAATGGATAGGTTAATTTAAAAGATAGAAAGTTATAATGGATAAAAATTGAAAGAAAGGAAACAAGTTTTGGGGTAAAAATTGTGATTAGTAGTTTGGTGGGTCAATTGTAAAAATGAGAATCACATTCAAGGACTAATATGTACTTTACCCACTATAATGTTATGGAAACTTATTTTATCATTAAAAGGGGTAGTGGAGAGTGAGTGGGAGACCCATTCCACTCATAACTCCCAAGTCCTTCACGTGAACATGAATTAGGATGTGGGTTATGTTTACTCCTTTCTCTTATCTTTATATCCCTATCTCTAGATTTGAAGCTTTGTCATTTTAGGAAGTGGTTTTAGATGGCATGCTCTATGAAGTTTATATTTTCTCTTTTCTCATCTCTTTCAAAATTTAACTCCTTTATCTACAATCAAAGCCATAGCTTCTTGCATTTGACTTCAGTAATGGAAGATATTTGGCCTTGTTGATTTTAGTTAAGGTATAAGTGCTTATACTCTTCCTTTATTTTACGTTCAAATCTCCTCTTCACCTACCATGATTCTTTTTTTCTTCATCTTCATTTCTTTATGCGGGTAGGAAATCAAAGGAGATGATATTTATAGTTTTTTTTTGGAGTAGTGAAAGAAAAAGGAGATCTTGGAAGAAGACTAAGGTTACAAAACAGGTTTGGGAACATTTTCCTCTTCTTGCATGTGTTTATTTTGTATTGAAATATGGATAAAGTGTGATTTAGGAATGCATATGGAGATGTTGTTAGATTTGTAAAGATGAAAGTTAAAAATTATATGTTTTGCATGTGTGATTTGAAAGGGTATTAAGGATGATGGTTTGTAATGCTTGTGATTAGTTCATCAAAATCTTTGCATGAGAATATCTTGTAAATTTATTGAATGTGTTCATATTATTTAACGTTATTTTGAGTGATTTCTTGATAAATTAATGATGATAATAAGAATGAACATATATTTGATAAATAATTTCATTAGAAACGTTAGTTACTAAGTTTAAAGGCACATGCAAGTATATATCAAAATTCTAGGTTTTGGTTCACCGGACCTAGATGTACTCTTTTACTAATATCTTCAGTTTTATTATAGATAATTCGATGATTCTAATTGGAAATTAAACTATACTTACATACAAATATTTCATAAGAAGAAATTACACTCAAATTCTGTCTCTAAATGGGTCATAATCTATCTTGAAAATCGAATAAGTGTGCAGTCTTGTGCTCATGAACAGTCTTTAGTAATTTTAATATATCTCCAGTTCTAGAAATGATATTGTAATTATTTTTGATGTTATAGAAACTATAAATGTATATATACAACGTTGTAGAAGACAAATTGTTCTAAAAAGGCCTTTTACTATGTCAAAAATGAAGTACAAGATTAAGTTATTAAGCAGTTTGCAGGATTTTGGAAACAGGGTGAAAAACTCGTATGGCCAAGCATACTGTCGCGAGCGCGACACTTGCTGCGAGTGCGACATCATGATTTTGGCCCATAATTATGCTTTTTATTCCCCTTTATCAGTATATTAGGCTACCCCTATGTGTTGCACAATGACTGAACAAAATAGGCCTTGAATGCAAGTATACGAGAGCTATAAACTCATGTGTATATAGATTTGTATCAAAGGATATATATATGGATTTGCATGATTTGTGTCATTTACATTGAAAATTGTCTATAAATGTATACCTATGCATCATGGAAATTGTACATTAATAGTTAATTTATAGCACCATGAATAATTATAAAATTATTGTTAATCATATATGTGTATGATAATATGATTGTGATATTATGAGTTGTCTAAAGATCATATGTTTAAGTATAAGTTCATGATGAAAGTTAAATGTATGTTCCATATGGAAACATATTAATAGCATATGATTGATGAGTGATTGAGGTATATATATATTGATAATCATGCTTATCAGAACAAGCTTATTAGATGCGAATGTACTACAGGTATGTACAATCTATGATTATATTTATGAGTGCATGAGCATGTAATTGTCCTATGAGATAGAAAATGATTAAATGTCACTTAATAGGTGAGATTATATACATGTGCAAATGGTATACTATAAGTACAGCTTTGATGTATGAAATGAACATGAATATAGTGTTGCCTGCAATAGAGTTCAAATGTGGATATAAATACATGAATGATAGTTAATATTAAAAATGCTATCCATGAATGTTCATTTGGTGCTGGGGTTTATGAACTAAGAAAATGAAAACATGTCATGTTATATGTATTTATGTGTAAAGATGATGGTACTTAGTTGTATACATACTAATGAACCTAAGGCTACTAAATCTAGTTGTATGACTGGCCTTTAATTGGTTGATATATATATATATATATATATAAGTCTAGATGATTCTACATGATTCCTATGGATTTCTTCAAAATTACTATAGTACATATAGTTTGAAATGTTAACTTTGCTTGTATGAAGAAGTAAGGTGATTAGTAGAATATATGTGTGCATATAAACATATATGCATATGTATGATCTTACATGGTTGGGTTCAAAGCTTGAAAACTATTTTAGAGTAATGATTCAAATAATATTTTTAAAGTGAAATGTATAACTATGTCATTGCTTAATTGAAATGACATAATTAAGCATATGTGTTATCACATGTTGGCATGCGAAAATACAAATCTACAGTGCTATAGAAATCTTATTAAAGCATATAATGGTATTATATAAGTATAGTCTTGACATGCAGAAAAGTTACACATGATTGTGTATATGAATACATTGATTACAGTTATACCAGAGTATACATGTGCATATAAGAATATGAATGAAGAAAGAAAAGATAAATTAAAGAGATTGTTCTGCCTGCTTTGAGTCTAGGAAGTGGATAGATAGGCATGCCTATAAGCGTAACTTGCAACTGCTTTTGAACATTTTGACTTCTTTAGGTCCACTTGAATTTAAAAGTATAGTGACCCTGTTCGGGTTTAAAAGTTAAAGTTAATTTAAACAACCTTCGTGTGGGTTGTAGCCGACCCTGTTTGGGTCCGCTTGACCGGTCCATGTTATTTGTTCGACCACGTTTGGGTCCATGTTATTTGTTCGACCTCGTTTGGGTCCACCGATTTATCATACAGTTTTATCCCTACAAGGGATTATCATCGTTTAATACCTCCGGGTATCTCTTTGGTGCCTTCGGGTGACCTAGTACCTTCGGGTACCACCGTATAACCCGTTATCCACCTCTATAGAATAGTGGAGGCTTTATTATCATGGTTAAGAAAAGTTTAATAAGGCATGCAAAATCTTAGTTGACTTTATACTATTCTACATATGAAATTCCTTTTGATGCATACAAAACCCAAGTCTAAAATAATGCTCGATATACATGTGTATCTATACTGCTAGTACAAAAACAAATTGCATGTTAATTGCTAAATGCTCTCTATATATATGTGTCCTTTATTCTTATATGTATTACATTGTATGATTTCTATAAGTGAATTTAAATGTTTAATTTCTTTCATTTCTTGAAATAAATCATTGTTACATTTGAAGCATGTTGGATGCTTGTTAACGATCACTATGAGTGGTCGTTTATCATGATTTAGTTCCCCACTAAGCTTTATAGCTTAGCACAGGTGTTTCATCCGTGTAGGTTGCAAGGTTAAGACTTTCTCTCAGGATTGATATCTGTAGCTGGCTGGCCAACACAAGTCTTTGAAGATTACAAAGTATATAGTTTTCTTTTTTGTTCCTTTTAGTATTTCAAAGGTTTTATGTTGTGTTTGAAACCTTGTAAAAGTACAACTGTTTTGTAAGATGTTATTAGCGGATATATTTTTGTAAAGAGACTGTAATGTATATTGTGAAGTTTTAATAGTTTAGCACTCTTATGGATTAAGTATGAATATCAGTTCTCTATATAGTTGATATACGTTTATGTTGCACAGTAGAACATGTGTAATGAGATGGATAAAGTGATATGTATAGATTATAGAATAAGGGTGCTACATAGCTTGCTACAACTATCTCGCCCTCTGAATTGCTAGACTTGGTTAGAGGAGGAACTAGGGAAAATGAGGAATACTCTAATGCTAACTTGACTGCAAAAATGAAGAATTGCAATATCCTCTTTATATCAAGGCTCAGGTCAATGGTAAGCACATAGCTTGCTTAATGGTAGATGAAGGGTCTTCAATTAATATATGTCCTATGATAGCAATTTCATCTTTTGAACAAAATGAGAACATGCTTAGTATATCTAATCTAAAAATTTTTACCTATGACAATTCCAGAAGAAAGGCTGCTGGGACATTTAAGGCTATAGTGAAGCCTATCAAAATAGAAGCTAAGTTTGTAGTGTTACCTATCCTAGCAAATTTCTCTATGCTTATTTGAAGGACATGGTTTCATAAGCTAAAAGGTGTACCATCCACCTTGCATTAGATGATTAAAATCCCTCTTAATGGGAAAGTGGTCACTATTAAAGTAGCAACGAAAAATTAGGTATCTATGCTTGAAATGGCAAAGTAGCCATCTAGCAGGTTTCATATGGTAGTTATTAGCAATAAAGAGAATAACAATAGTTTCTCTGATAGTCCTCAAGTTATTAATATGCTTAAAAAGATGAGTTTCTTGCTTGGTGTTGGTTTGGGCAAGAATTCTTAAGGACCTCGAACCATGATTGTTGCTAAAGGTCAGAAGGATAATAAGAGGTTAGACTTTACAGGTCCCACTAAGAAGGGTAAAGAGAAAAAGGTAGTAAAAGGAATCCCTTATATTTCTAAAAGCTTTATGCCAACTCTGGGTTTTGCTTATATTATGGAAGGAATGAGCCTCATATGATAGAAAATGAGTTAGTGTTGGGATTTGAGCTATACAATGATGTCTTTAATTGGGAAAGGAGAAACATCAATCTAGTTGAGGATTTATGGGATGAAGAGATCTTATTGCATCACTCAGCCTGGGATAAAGAAATACCAGAGGAAGTTTTAATAGAGAAACTGCTTGCTACACAATTGAAAAGCAAAGGCAAGATTAAGGCTGAATAACAACTTAAAGTTAACTCGAAGATGGAAGAGGCGCCGGATGTTGACAAGATTAGAGAAGACATTTTTATTGATTTTGTTTTTGTTCCTAAAATTTTTAATGAAAATAATGTTTGCTTTTTTGATTATATTAATGAGATAAATAATTTTACTTACTTATGTGATGTTTTTCCGATTTCAATATGCATGATGATAATTATAAAATATTTAAATTTGACATTAACTCAACAAACACATGTTCATTCAATCTTAAAAATAAGGAAAACCCAAAAGAAATTTTATTGGCATTAGCCATAACTCCTAAAGAGAGAGAAAATTTTGAAAGAATATTAAAAAACATAAAAAAAAGCTTTGCCTGGACATACAAAGACATGTCATGGATAGATCGAGAAGTCACTGAACATGCCATTCAAACATACCAGAGGTACAGGTTGGTTAAGTAAAAACTTAAAAGACTTAGGCCAGAGTGGGCTTAGAAAATTAAAGAGGAAGTCAGAAAGTAAATAGAGGAAAAGTTTTTAATGGAAGTCAAATATATCATATGGCTAGTAAATGTGGCTCCTATAGCAAAAACGGATGGAAGTGTTAAGGTTTGTGTGGATTATAGGGATCTGAACAAGGTTTGTCTTAAGGATGATTTTCCATTACCTCATATAGATGTTTTAGTTAATAGTGCAACTACTTATGCAATGTACAGTTTCATAGATAGGTATGTCAAGTATAACCATATTTTGAATAAAATAGTGGATAAGATCAAAGTTGCTTTCATAACTGAATGAGGGATGTATGCATACCATGTCATGCCCTTTGGTCTTAAGAATGCATGTGATACCTACCAAAGAATTGCCACCATGATCTTAGATGACTTGATCTACAAAGAAATGGAGGTGTATGTATATGATATGATGATCAAGTTGGTCAAGCATGATGGTCATTTAAAAGTGTCAAAGAAGTTTTTCTAGATGATCAATAAGAACAACCTCAACCTCAATTGTAAAAAGTGTATTTTTGGATTCATCTGTTGGGAATTGTTGGTTACATGCATCACATACATAAGCGAAATTTCAAATTTTTAACCAATAGACCTGATCTTGTCTTGAATTTACAATATACATATTAATGAGAATAAGAAAAATCACCTTTTATTTTTGTTGAACGGTTAATTTTCCTTCTCACTGGGTTGTCACAAATCACAATATCCAAAATTAAACACCTCAAAATCGTAATCCACACTAGAGAGGGATTGAATGAACCAATAATGGAGGAATACAAGGGCTAGCCAAAATCCCCTTAATTCTAGCAAGGGGGGTGGTGGCTAGGGTTGAGAGAGTGAGAGAGTGTTTCATTTCTCTTAATGTTCACTTAACCCTAAAATCCCTATCACTTGGATTTTTATAGTTAGGTTAAAAATCCAACTTTATAATGGGATTGGGCTCTTTAAAATTTCTGGAGAAATATTAAATGGGCTTGTGGAATTATTAATAATTTATTTGGGCTTAATTAAATCCAATTTAAGTCCATTCATAAAAGACTATGTACAAAACCCATAAACTAGGCCCTTTATGCATACACTTAGATTTAATCACTCAAATAAATTCCAAATCCCTCCAAATTAAATATGTAGGCTCCATAACACTTATGAAATATATTTAATTTGTTTTGGTCCAACAATTAGGCCTCTAAGGCCTTCTATCAAGGTTTGGCGTGTAACCTTTCCTCTAGAGGGTTTCTACGCCAAAACCATTCTTCTGGGACTCTTTTAATTTCTCTGATAGATCTATTAATTATTATAATAGCCCTATAACACTTTTAGTCCAATAATAATTAATTATGAAATACATTATTTCAATTAGGTCGATTTTACATAATATTTCTAAAAAGTTCTGCGAACAATTTTACATGATCATAATTAATTAAACTCTTTAATTAATTATTCTCTTATTCACTTCTCTATTCCCATAATAATATCAAATACTATTATCCTTGTCATTTTACCATTTTATCCTTTTCTCTATATGTGTGTGACCTATTGGGTTTTTGTCCATATTGGCAATATAATATGTAATTGTAAGTTCTATTCAAAACTAACATGGTTTAAACCTCTTTAAATCATTTTATCAATCCCTATTTATATTTATGATACACTATTATACAAGTCATGATTGGCCTCTAGCTAGGCATCATGACTACCCAAAAATCAGGAAAGTCAAGTGGTTTGGCAATACCCTTCTATAAAAACAGTTATCGTGCAATTACTCCTTTCACCACTCTTATCTCAATTAGATTCTGAGTATGGATTTTATCAACTCATAAAAATCTAATTATGTATGTTCTATTAATTTAACCATTGTTTCCAAAATGCCCTTCATGGATCCCTATCCATCTTGTCATATTACTCTGGCCAAAGATTCTCTAAACAAGGCAATTATCAAATCATGCTAGATAACTTCCCTTAATAAATTTGGGATGGTGAATCCTTTTTCAATCACATGACCATCTTCAAGTAGGTCATGATATACACAACCTCCTAACTATGTTCACCCCTAGTTGGAAGTAATCAGTTATGGAGTCAAAGTATACCACTTGCTACTTAAGATAACCTTGGTGATCTCAAGCCTAAGGATACTTGCACAACCGCTATGAAGAGATTCCTCACTGACATAGATTCAATATCCATGTGAGGATTCTCTTTGCAGGTCTCCAATGAACTTGTTCTTCTAACAAGCATCCACATGTTAGCTTTGATTATCTTCCATAATCACAATTATGAGAACCACTGCTTGAACTATTCAATAAGCATAACATATAATAGTCTGTCTGAATTAACAATGTCCTATCTTGTTAATTCTATGACTAGGGATATGTAGATATAATCACATTTACATGCAATAGACATCTCACATCATGAACACTTTAGTGATTGCCTTTGCACTGTGTTTATAATATCTAAGACTTTATTTATTAATTTGAGATTTAAAAACTCATGTATTTAAACATTGCAATAAAAAATGAATGATGCCTTTTATTAAGAATATGAATTCATACATATGAAATACATACCTATTGTAAGGCCCCTAACATGACCCTAATTTAATTTGCATATTTTTGTCTTTAAGTAAGGGGGTAAATTATCATGTTATTATGTTAATTGCATGAAAATAAAATAGAAGAGTATGGTTTAATATTAATTGGGGGTGTAATTGAAGTAAAAGGTATTAATTTGAGGTAAATTTGTATTTTTGGCATTTTAGTGGCCAATTGTGAATAGAAGCATTTAATCATAGGTTAATTTGAAAGGATGAATAAATTGATAGGTTAATGTTTAAAAAAGAGTTAGTGGACGGGTTAAAGTCTAACATGCATAAAGGTTTGCGGCATTTATGTGACATGCAAGATGTTGAGGGAGTAAAAGGAAAAATTTTGCCACTTATATAAATAAAAAGAAGTTAGTAGAATGTGGAGGTGGCTGTGTGAGACCTTGTAGCACCCCTTATGCAAATACCCTATTAACACATGTATCATGAATACTATTAATCAAGCTCATACTACAAGTTCAATTAACCATCACTTAGCCATTAATCATGCCATACGATTTCATATACTATTATTTATGCCACCTGTCTGTTCCTGTTTTTCATTTCATGCTTAGTATCATGCATACTAACTATATGGATATTTCTTCATGCATATCACATGCACACATGTTCTTTCGTAGCTTTACTACTAGTGAGTTACATTATCCCACATAGGTTATGTACATATCAAAATATGACTGGCCATTACAAAACATATGATAGCTGTATTACAAAAAAAAACATCCTACATCAAGGTTATAAGTCGATGGTTGGCCCTTCCTGATGTAGAGAACGTCCCTGAGCAAAAGTCTTTCTAGAAGGTACCTACACGGATAAATAACCCGTGCTAAGCTATAAAGCTTAGTGGGGAATATCTACAGATGGATGGCTTTACACAAGGCCATTAAAACATACTCATACAATATGTTCATATACTATAATCAACATGTCCAACATAACATGGCCACAATAACATATACTTTAAAGCATAAGCATATTCTCATGTACATAAGCATTGTACCCAAGAGAGAGAAACACATATTTCTTTTTCATAATTCATATATATGGCAATATTCCATGTGAACATATTCAATTGAAGCATAATTCCTGTGGTAGACCAACAATATGAGCCACATATCAATCTTTAGTCAAATAACTTTAACGGTTTACTTTTAATCATTACTATGAATAACGTTTAGCCTGCCTTAGCTTTATCAGTGGATGCGGGAACTATGGATACACAATGGTATCAAATGAGGGATATCCGAAGATATTGAATCTATAGACCCAAACGGGGCCAACTGTACTATGGACCGGTCAAGCATACCCAAACGGGGTAGCCTATCAACCCAAACGGGGCTGATCATGATCCAAACGGGATCATAAACTATGGACCCAAATGGGCCAACTATGGCAGCTGCAATTTCCCTATAGGCGCCTATCTATCCACATCTAAAACTCTATCGCAGGCGGAACTATATTCGTTTCAATTCACATTTTAATACTATATTCATAGTATACTGTTTGCACATATGCATAGTCTTATCAACCTGTGAATTCTCTGGTGCATAATCAGATACATGCACATTTCATATGCCAAGATATATATATATATCTGGCTCATCTATATCTGTATGACTGTATCATTTGCATCATATCATATAAGCATGACATATAATCATCATATCATAGAGTTGATCGTGCCCTCATTAAGCATTTCACATGTTCATAGTCATGCTAATTCATCTTCTATCTCATAGGCAATTACATGCTCATATACTCATATACATAATCATAAATATACATACCTGTGGGTACATTCGCATATAGTCGATTTATTCTTATGAGCATGTTTCCAACACATATATATATACCTTTATCATCATTCAAGTCATGTGCTATACAAAATATCAACATGTTTTCATATGGCATATACACATGCCAAGGTCATGATATTATTCTCTTTTTCATATCACAAGTGCATATAAAAGGTGCACTTACATGTCATAAGATTTACATGTATGGGTTCGATAATTCCTTTCTAGTCTTCATTCATATTGCAAATGAACGCATGTGTATGCATACAATTCCTTCATTGACAGTCATATTACATGCCTTATTCATTTAACTTTCTATCACATAAGCAATTTGTTGTCTCAATCAATTTAAGAATCATATTATCAAGTGTAGCAATAATCTGTTCATACTAGCAATTTCTGTTACATAGAGTATTCTAGAAAACTTGTCCGCATTCAACTATAGATTACATGTACATAGAGAAAGATTTAAGCTTAGGTTTCTTCATGTGAAATATAGGTATGGAAGTCTATTTTTCAATGCAAAAAGAATCACTCAATTTGCTGTTCTATAACCCAACTTATGAGCAAAAAATTCAAGATAGGTCATTCAGTCGTGAAGAGGAGTTCGACTCGTGAAGGGATTCACGAGTGAAGAAAATAAGGTGATTCTCACGACTCGTGAAGGAGTTCACGAGTGGAGAAGGAACTATACTTCATGACTCGTGAAGTAGCTCACGAGTGAGGAAGAAAAGCTGAACTTCACGACTCGTGAAGAAGCTCACGAGTGAAGAAGAAAGACTCGACTTCAGGACTCGTGAAGAGCTTCATGAGTCGGACTGATGTTCACGACTCGTGAAGTCATTCACGACTCGGCAAGTCTGTCTTCTTCAACCTTTCAATGATAAACTTCCAGAAAAACGTAAATTCAATTCTGTAAATTCTATTCACTTCTAGTAATCCATTTTCACATGCAATATGAATGGCCTAAATTCCCATACCTTGGCTGATAAACACAATGTCTTCAACCTCTATCAATTCCCTTTCCTTTGATCCTTCTTCCTTCCTCTTCTCCTTCATAAATACCATCACCATGAACATACATTTCCAGCAAATGACATATTCTCAGTCAACAGAAAATGAAGAAGAAGATGGTGATGATGAAGTGTTAAAATGAGAGTTTAATTACCTTAGCTTAGAGCCTTAAAATCTTGATTAACCAACATGCACCATTAACATCTAAATGCTTGAGATAAATCTATGGAAATCAAAGAGGAAGAAGAAGATGAATTTCTGGTTTTGCTCTCAACAAATGCCGATTCTCACAATCAAATTCTCTAACCCAAGCCTTTTATACCCACATAACAATCTCCTCTTTAGTCCTTCATCATTTTGCATGTCACACAAATGCCACAAGCCTTTATGCATGTTAGACTTTAACCCCTCCACTAATTCCTTTTCAAACATTAACCTATCCATTTAAGCCTTCTTTCAATTTAACCTTGAATTAAATGCTTCTTTACACAATTGGTCACCAAAATGCCAAAAATACCAATTAACCCCAAATTAATACCTTTATCCTCCATTGCATCCTTAATTAACATTAAACCATACTCTTTTATTATATTTTCATGCAATTAACATAATAACATGTTAATTTACCCCCTTACTTAATTACAATAATATGCAAATTAAATTAGGGTCATGTTAGGGGCCTTACAATTCTTTCTCCCTTAAGAATTTCGTCCCCGAAATTCATACCTGTGTTGAATAAGTGAGGATGTTGTTCTTTCATAGCTATCTCTGGCTCCCAAGTAACTTCTTGTATATCGTGATGTTTCCAGAGCACTTTGACAAGTGGAATTTGCTTATTTCTAAGCTGTCTAACTTCTCTAGCCAGAATTGCTATAGGCTCTTCATCATAAGTGAAATCTGGCTGTACTTGCACATCTTGAACTGGTATCACATGAGATTCATCTGAACGATACTTCCGTAGCATAGAAACATGAAACACATCATGAAGTTTGGCTAGTTCCACAGGGAGAGCCAACCTATATGCCACTGGCCCAACTCTTTGAAGAATCTCATATGGGCCTATAAACCTCGGGCTCAGTTTACCCTTTTTCCCAAATCTTAATACTTTTCTCCAAGGGGACACTTTCAGAAACACTTTGTCACCCACATGATATTCAATATCCCTTCTTTTCAAATCAGCATAAGACTTCTGTCTATCACTAGCTTCCCTCAATCTCTGCTTGATGACTTGTACCTTTTCCTCTGTATCTTTGACAATATCAGGACCAATAACTTTGCGCTCAGACAATTCAGTCTAGTAAACAGGAGTTCTACATTTCCGACCATACAAGGCCTCATAAGGTGCCATCTCGATGCTCCTTTGATAACTATTATTGTAGGCGAACTCCATTAAGGGTAGATATCTTTCCCAACTTCATGTAAAATTCAAAACACATCCTCTCATCATATCCTCTAGAATTTGAATAACCCGCTCAGATTGCCCATCAGTCTGAGGGTGGAATGCTGTACTGTAATGAAGCTGAATTCCCAAAGCTTGTTGCAAACTTTGCCAAAATCTCGATGTGAATCTCAGATCTCGATCGGAGATTATTGACACCGGAATGCCATGCAATCTGATGATCTCATTTACATAAAGCTCTGCTAACTTATCCATGGAGTAATCCCTCCGAACTGGTATGAAATGAGCTAATTTAGTCAGCTTGTCAACTATAACCCAAACTGCATCATGCTTTTTCTGTGTAAGGGGTAATCCTGTTACAAAATCCATGGTAATATCCTCCCATTTCCATTGTGGAATTGGAATGTGGTTCAACAAACCAGAGGGTAACTGGTGCTCAGCTTTTACCTGTTGACAAGTCAAACATATGGAGACATAGGCTACCACATCTCTCTTCATGCCAGGCCACCAATAACTTTGTTTCAAATCCTGGTACATCTTATTCCCACCAGGGTGCATAGTAAACACTGTATTGTGAGCCTCATTCAATACTGTTCTCTTTAACTCTTTGTCATCAGGAACATATAATCTATTCTGATAATACACACCCCCATCTTCTTTCACTGAGTACTCAGACTGGGTCCCTTCATGTGAAGACTTTAAAATCTGTTGCAACTTTTCATCATGTTTCTGTGCGTCAATCACTGTTTGCCTCAAACAAGGGCTAGCCTTCAACTGTGCTATTAAAGCACCATCATAAGCAAGTCTCCATCGACCGTGATGTGAAATCATAGCAGCCATCATCTTACGGCTCAAGGCATCAGCTACAACATTAGCCTTGCCTGGATGGTAATCCACTATACAATCATAATCTTTAAACAGTTCTAACCATCTTCGCTGTCTCAAGTTAAGTTCCTTTTGAGTGAGCAAATATTTGACACTCTTGTGATCTGTGTAGATTTTGCACTTTTCCCCATACAAATAATGTCGCCAAATTTTCAAAGAAAACACTACTGCTGCTAACTCTAGGTCATGGGTTGGATAGTTTTGTTCATGTGGCTTCAACTGTCTAGATGCATAAAAAATTACTTTGCCATCTTGCATTAGCACACAACCCAAGCCAACTCTAGAAGCATCACTATACAAAGCATACTCCTTTCCTGTAACTAGCTGTGCCAAAACTGGAGCCTCAGTCAGAAATTTCTTCAATTGATCAAAACTTGCTTGACATCGATCAGTCCACTCAAACTTTATACCCTTTCTCAACAGTTTAGTGAGTGGTGCGGCTATAACTGAAAAGCCTTTCACAAATCGACGGTAATAACCTGCTAAACCCAGAAAACTTCTCACTTCCGTCACATTTCGAGGCGGCTTCCAATTCACTATAGCCTCGATTTTTGCTGGATCCACTCTAATGCCTTCAAAAGACACAACATGACCAAAGAAAGAAATTTCCTTAAGCCAAAAATCACATTTGCTCAGCTTAGCATATAACTTATTCTCCCTCAGAGTCTGTAGAACAATTCTCAAGTGCTCAGCATGTTCCGCTTCATTTCTCGAATACACCAAAATGTCATCTATGAACACAACAACAAATTGATCCAAGTAGGGTCTAAATACCCTATTCATAAGGTCCATAAACGCAGCCGGTGCATTTGTTAACCCAAATGGCATCACCAAAAACTCGTAATGCCCATATCGGGTTCTAAAAGCCGTTTTGGAAACATCCACATCCTTAACCCGGAGTTGATAATAACCCGTTCGCAAATCAATCTTGGAAAACACTCCAGCACCCTTCAATTGATCAAATAAATCTTCAATTCTGGGTAAAGGGTACTTATTTTTCACTGTTACCCTATTTAACTGTCTGTAGTCTAGGCACATCCTCATAGACCCATCCTTTTTCTTCACAAACAAAACCGGTGCACCCCAAGGCGACACACTAGGCCTAATGAAGCCTTTGTCAAGCAACTCCTGTAGCTATACTTTAAGTTCCTTCAATTCCAAAGGAGCCATCCTGTATGGTGCCTTCGAAACAGGAGCTGTACCCGGTAGAATGTCTATAGACAATTCAACTTCCCTTTCAGGTGGAAGACTAGGCAAGTCTTCTGGGAACACATCAGGAAACTCTTTCACCACTGGAATCTCTTGAAGATTTGCATACTCTATTTTTGAATCAAGCACAAGTGCTAAGAAAGCTTCGCACCCTTTTCTCATAAATCATTTAGCTTGCATAGCTGATATCACATTAGCTATTGGTTTAGCTCGAATGCCCTGAACTAACGTTTCTTTACCATCAGCACCAATAAGAGTTACAGTTTTAGCTTCACAATTAACCGCTGCATGGTGTCTAGACAGCCAATCCATACCAAGTATAATATCAAATTCCCGGAATGGTAACTCAATAAGATCAGCAAGGAATTCTTTCCCTTGAATTACTATAGGACACTGTTTATGCACTCTATTAACAACAACACTGTGACCCAAAAGGGTTAGTTACACATATATCATATTCCATTTCCTGTACAGTAGACTCATCTCTACCCAAATCCCCAGTGCAAACATAAGAATGAGTGGAGCCAGGATCAATAAGTGCATGCATGTCAGAATCAAAGAGAGAGAAAATACCAGCTATGACTTCTGGAGCACACTGATCCTCTCTAGCTTTCAAAGCATAAGCCCGAATAGGAACAACTGGACCTGCGGGCCTGTCAATGGATTCAGAAATGTTCCTGGACTGGGATCCCTGGGGCCTCGATCCCCCAAGTCCTCTCGCTCTGCCTCTACCAGAAGATGGTGCATTAAAAGTTCCTCTACTGCCTTGTTGTTCAACATCCTGGTCCCTTTTCGAAGGACAGCTTGCCATGTAGTGACCAGAACCACCACACTTGTAACATGCTCCAGACAATTTCCTGCAACTACCCCAATGTTACCTAGTACAATGGAAACACTCTGGAGGTTGCCCGCCACTTCGATTCCCTGAAGCTCCCTTTCCCTGTTTAGACATTACAGAAGACTCCTGTCTCCTGTCCCTCTTTGCAGAACTATAGCCAGATTCAGCTGGCTGATTTCCTTGTGCTCCTCTAGCTCTCTTTCCTGTAAAAGATCCACCCTTGGACCCACTTCTTCTATGTTCTCTTTCTCTCTTTGCCATTTCATTCTTTTCAACTCGCAAGGCTGCTGTAACCAATTGAGTGAAGTTAACCACTTGCAAAGATGTAGACCCAATCAACTTTTCTCTGATATGCTCATTCAACCCATCTTCAAACTGTCTACATTTAAAAGCATCAATCAACATCTCATTAGGAACATATTTGCACAAGCGACTGAATTCTTTCTCATATTCAGCCACAGACATAGCTCTCTGTTTCAAGTTGAGAAACTGTTTTAACTTCTCTTGCTTATATGCCTCTGTAACATACTTTTTCTTGAATTCAGCTGTGAAGAATTCCCATGTAAGGGGATCTGGTAGCTGGCGTTGTCTCAACACCAACTTCCACCAATCATAAGCTGCTCCTTGCAATAGAGACACAGCACAAGATGCCTTATGACCCACTGGACAGTGGATTTCATCAAAAATTCTCTCTAGTCTTTCCAGCCAAAATTCAGCTTCCTCAGACTGTTCCAGATTAGTGCCTAGAAACTCTTCAGCACCATGCTTCCTAATTTCTGAGATTGGAGCTTTAGGTGTTGTCATTCTTTGAAGAATTTGAGCCATATCCTGTGATATCTTTAACAATGCTTCTGCAGGGATGGCTGCTGGGACCTCATTTGGGTTGGAGAATGAAGGTCCAGCATTGGAAGGATTAGTTCTAACCGGCCTATTACTTTCAGTCGATTCCTCTAAAGCATCTCTAGAGCTTTCCATCTTTGATCTATAAGAAAACAGGGACTTCTGCATCAGGCCAGCAATCACTATATCATACTATAGAATCCTAGGTTCAACTTTACCCAGAAAAGACTAAACCTATGCTCTGATACCAAAATTGTAGCACCCCTTATGCAAATACCCTATTAACACATGTATCATGAATATTATTAATCAAGCTCATACTACAAGTTCAATTAACCATCACTTAGCCATTAATCATGCCATACGATTTCATATACTATTATTTATGCCACCTGTCTGTTCCTGTTTTTCATTTCATGCTTAGTATCATGCATACTAACTATATGGATATTTCTTCATGCATATCACATGCACACATGTTCTTTCGTAGCTTTACTACTAGTGAGTTACATTATCCCACATAGGTTATGTACATATCAAAATATGACTGGCCATTACAAAACATATGATAGCTGTATTACAAAAAAAAAACATCCTACATCAAGGTTATAAGTCGATGGTTGGCCCTTCCTGATGTAGAGAACGTCCCTGAGCAAAAGTCTTTCTAGAAGGTACCTACACGGATAAATAACCCGTGCTAAGCTATAAAGCTTAGTGGGGAATATCTACAGATGGATGGCCTTACACAAGGCCATTAAAACATACTCATACAATATGTTCATATACTATAATCAACATGTCCAACATAACATGGCCACAATAACATATACTTTAAAGCATAAGCATATTCTCATGTACATAAGCATTGTACCCAAGAGAGAGAAACACATATTTCTTTTTCATAATTCATACATATGGCAATATTCCATGTGAACATATTCAATTGAAGCATAATTCCTGTGGTAGACCAACAATATGAGCCACATATCAATCTTTAGTCAAATAACTTTAACGGTTTACTTTTAATCATTACTATGAATAACGTTTAGCCTGCCTTAGCTTTATCAGTGGATGCGGGAACTATGGATACACAATGGTATCAAATGAGGGATATCCGAAGATATTGAATCTATAGACCCAAACGGGGCCAACTGTACTATGGACCGGTCAAGCATACCCAAACGGGGTAGCCTATCAACCCAAACGGGGCTGATCATGATCCAAACGGGATCATAAACTATGGACCCAAATGGGCCAACTATGGCAGCTGCAATTTCCCTATAGGCGCCTATCTATCCACATCTAAAACTCTATCGCAGGCGGAACTATATTCGTTTCAATTCACATTTTAATACTATATTCATAGTATACTGTTTGCACATATGCATAGTCTTATCAACCTGTGAATTCTCTGGTGCATAATCAGATACATGCACATTTCATATGCCAAGATATATATATATATCTGGCTCATCTATATCTGTATGACTGTATCATTTGCATCATATCATATAAGCATGACATATAATCATCATATCATAGAGTTGATCATGCCCTCATTAAGCATTTCACATGTTCATAGTCATGCTAATTCATCTTCTATCTCATAGGCAAATACATGCTCATATACTCATATACATAATCATAAATATACATACCTGTGGGTACATTCGCATATAGTCGATTTATTCTTATGAGCATGTTTCCAATACATATATATATACCTTTATCATCATTCAAGTCATGTGCTATACAAAATATCAACATGTTTTCATATGGCATATACACATGCCAAGGTCATGATATTATTCTCTTTTTCATATCACAAGTGCATATAAAAGGTGCACTTACATGTCATAAGATTTACATGTATGGGTTCGATAATTCCTTTCTAGTCTTTATTCATATTCGCAAATGAACGCATGTGTATGCATACAATTCCTTCATTGACAGTCATATTACATGCCTTATTCATTTAACTTTCTATCACAAAAGCAATTTGCTGTCTCAATCAATTTAAGAATCATATTATCAAGTGTAGCAATAATCTGTTCATACTAGCAATTTCTGTTACATAGAGTATTCTAGAAAACTTGTCCGCATTCAACTATAGATTACATGTACATAGAGAAATATTTAAGCTTAGGTTTCTTCATGTGAAATATAGGTATGGAAGTCTATTTTTCAATGCAAAAAGAATCACTCAATTTGCTGTTCTATAACCCAACTTATGAGCAAAACATTCAAGATAGGTCATTCAGTCGTGAAGAGGAGTTCGACTCGTGAAGGGATTCACGAGTGAAGAAAATAAGGTGATTCTCACGACTCATGAAGGAGTTCACGAGTGGAGAAGGAACTATACTTCACGACTCGTGAAGTAGCTCACGAGTGAGGAAGAAAAGCTGAACTTCACGACTCGTGAAGAAGCTCACGAGTGAAGAAGAAAGACTCGACTTCACGACTCGTGAAGAGCTTCATGAGTCGGACTGATGTTCACGACTCGTGAAGTCATTCACGACTCGGCAAGTCTGTCTTCTTCAACCTTTCAACGATAAACTTCCAGAAAAACGTAAATTCAATTCTGTAAATTCTATTCACTTCCAGTAATCCATTTTCACATGCAATATGAATGGCCTAAATTCCCATACCTTGGCTGATAAACACAATGTCTTCAACCTCTATCAATTCCCTTTCCTTTGATCCTTCTTCCTTCCTCTTCTCCTTCATAAATACCATCACCATGAACATACATTTCCAGCAAATGACATATTCTCAGTCAACAGAAAATGAAGAAAAAGATGGTGATGATGAAGTGTTAAAATGAGAGTTTAATTACCTTAGCTTAGAGCCTTAAAATCTTGATTAACCAACATGCACCATTAACATCTAAATGCTTGAGATAAATCTATGGAAATCAAAGAGGAAGAAGAAGATGAATTTCTGGTTTTGCTCTCAACAAATGCCGATTCTCACAATCAAATTCTCTAACCCAAGCCTTTTATACCCACATGACAATCTCCTCTTTAGTCCTTCATCATTTTGCATGTCACACAAATGCCACAAGCCTTTATGCATGTTAGACTTTAACCCCTCCACTAATTCCTTTTCAAACATTAACCTATCCATTTAAGCCTTCTTTCAATTTAACCTTGAATTAAATGCTTCTTTACACAATTGGTCACCAAAATGCCAAAAATACCAATTAACCCCAAATTAATACCTTTATCCTCCATTGCATCCTTAATTAACATTAAACCATACTCTTTTATTATATTTTCATGCAATTAACATAATAACATGTTAATTTACCCCCTTACTTAATTACAATAATATGCAAATTAAATTAGGGTCATGTTAGGGGCCTTACAGACCTTGAGATCGGCAATTGTGAGAGAAAAACCAGAAAAATCATCTCCTTCTTCCTTTTGATTTTCATTGAATTATCTCAAGCAATTTGATGATAATGTTGTGGGTTAATCAAGAGTATAGTGCAGTAAATTAAGGTAATTAAACTCTTAATGTAACCCTTCATCATCTTCATCTTCATCTTCTTTTCATGTTGACTGAGGAGAATGTAATTGTGCTAGAAATTTATGATAATGATGATGGTAGTTGTGAAGGAGAAGAGGAAGGAAGAAGGAGCAAAGGAAAGGATATTGCTAGAGGTTGAAGATATAGGATTTGTCAGCCAAGGTATAGGAATTAGGCGGATCATATTGCATGTGTAATAAATTGCTGGAATTTGTTTTGATTGATAGAAATTAAGTTTGCATTTTGCTGGATTTTTATCGATGAAAGGTTGAACAATAGTAAGTGATTTTGCTGAGTAGTGAATATCTTCACGAGTCGTGAACTATTGTCTGACTCGTGAAACTCTTCACGAGTTGTGCATCTATTTCTTGTCATTTGTGATCATTGGTTTTCACTCGTGAATATCCTCACGAGTCGTGAATTATAAATCGACTCGTGAGCTTCTTCACGAGTCGTGATGTGTATTTTTTCTTCTCCACTCATGAACTCCTTCACAAGACGTAATATTTGCCCTTTTTGCTTCACTCGTGAAGCTCTTCACGAGTTGAACGCTCCTTCACGACTGAATGACCTATCTTGATTATTTTGCTCATAAATTGAGCTACAGAATAGCAAATTGAGTGATTCTTTCTGAATTGAAAAATAGACTTCCATATCTATATTTCATATGAAGAAACCTAATCTTAAATCTATCTCTAAGTGCATGTAATCTAGGGTTGAATCCGGACTAGTTTCCTAGACTGCTCACAGAAACAAAATTTACAATAATGTGCAGAATGTTGCTACAATTGTTATTATGATTTTAATTAATTGAGACAGATAGTTATTTATGTGATAGTAAAGTTAATTGGATAAGGCTTGTAATATGACTATCAATGAAGGATTTATATGCACACATACGCATTCATTTATGTATATAAATAAAGACTAGTGATGAAATATCTAACCTATATATGTAATTGGTCTTGTGCATGATTGTCATATGCCAAATTGATATATATACACACATGAAATCCTATGACATGATAGTGCACATTTTGACATGTACCTATGCTATAAAATATGGACTATAATAGTATGACCTTGGCATGTGTATATGTCCATATGGAAATATGTTGATATTTTGTATAGCACATGATTTGAATGATGATAAAGGTATATATATATATATAGTGGTAAATATGCTCATAAGAATAAGTAAACTATATACGAATGTACCCACAGGTACGTACATTTATCATTTATGTATATGAGTGTATGAGCATGTAATTGCTTATGAGATAGAAGATGTTTTAGCATGACTATGAACATGTGAGATGCTCAATGAGAACTTGATCAAGTATATGATATGATGATTATAAGTCATGCTTATATGTTATGATGCAAATGATATAGTCATACAGATTTGGATGAGCAAGATGAATAACTTGACCTATGAAATGTGCATATATTTGTTTATGCACCAGAGAACTCATAGTTTTACAAGACTCTATATATGTACAAACAGTATACTATGAATACAGTCTTAATATGTGAATTGAACACGAATATAGTTCTTCCTTCGATAGAGTTTTAGATGTGGATAGATAGGCACATATAGGGAAATTGCAGCTGCCATAGTTTGGCCCAATTGGGCCCATAGTATATATGATCCTGTTTGGATCATGATCAGCCACGTTTGGGTTGATAGGCGACCCCATTTGGGTCTGCTTGACCGGTCCATAGTACAATTTGGCCCCGTTTGGGTTTATAGATTTGATATCTTCGGATATCCTTCTTCTTGATACCGATGTGTATCCATAGTTCCCATTGTCGACTGATAAAGCTAAGGCAGGCTAAACGTTACTCATAGTATTGATCAAAAATTAAATAGTTAAAGTTATTTGACTAAAGATTGATATTGTGGATTACATTGTTGGTTTGCCCATAGGTATTATTTTTCATTTGAATATGTTTACATGGAAATTGCTGTCTATATGAATTATGAAAATGAGAATACTTGTCACTTTTTTTGGGTATAATGTTTAAATACATGAGAATATGTTTTATGCTTTAAAGTATTTGTTGTTAATGACATGATATGTTGTACATATTATTTATTATACACATTGTATGTATTTTTTGATGACCATTGTGAGTGGTCATGCATCTATAGATATTCCCCACTAAGCTTTATAGCTTAGCATGGGTTATTCATCCGTGTAGGTACTGTTACCAAAACTTTTGCTCAGGGACGATCTATACATCAGGAAGGGCCAACTACCAACTGTTAATCTTGATGTATGATGTATTTGTAATAGTATTATCATATGTTTTGCTTTATGGCTAGTTATGTTATAAGATGTATATAACTTATGAGAAATGCTGTAACTCACAAGTAGTAAAACTAAGAAGAGTATGCATGCATGTGATATACATAAGTAATATTCATATAGTATAGTATGCATGATACTAAGTATGAAATGCAATACAGGAACAGACTAGTAGCACATACATAAGTATATGAACCGTATGACATGATTAAGGACAAAATGATAGTTAAACAGATATATTGCATATGCATGATTAATAGTAATCAAACTATCAGTTAAATAGGGTTTTGCTTAGAGGGTGCTACAATTTGTGGTATCAGAGCCTAGGTTTAGCCTTTTCTGGGTAAAAATGAACCTAGGATTCTATAGTATGATATAGTGTTTTGTTGGCCTGATGCAGAAGTCCCTGTTTTCTTATAGATCGAAGATGGAGAGCTCTCGGGATGCTTTTGAGGAATCGGCTAAAAGTAATAGGCTGTTAGAACCAATCCCTCCAATCCTGGATCTTCATCATCCAATCCAAATGAGGTTCCAGCAGCCATCCCTACAGAGGCATTGTTAAAGATATCACAGGATATGACTCAAATTCTTCAAACGATGACTGCACCTAAAGCACCAATATCTGAAATTTGGAAGCATGGTGCTGAAGAGTTTTTAGGCACTAATCTGGAATAGTTTGAGGAAGCTGAATTTTTGCTGGAAAAGCTAGAGAGAATTTTTGATGAAATCCACTGTCCAGTGGGTCATAAGGCATCTTGTGCTGTGTCTTTATTACAGGGGGTTGCTTATGATTAGTGGAAGTTAGTATTGAAGCAACCCCAGTTACCAAATCCTCTTACATGGGAATTTTTCACAGCTAAATTCAAGAAAAAGTATGTTACTGAGGCATACAAGCAAGAGAAGTTAAAGCAGTTTCTCAACTTGAAACATAGAGTTATGTCTGTGGCCGAGTATGAGAAAGAATTCAGTCACCTGTGCAAATATGCTCCTAATGAAATGTTAACTGATGCTTTTAAATGTAGATAGTTTGAAGATGGGTTGAATGATCGTATCAGAGAAAAGTTGATTGGGTCTACATCTTTGCAAGTGGTTAACTTCACTCAACTGGTTACAGCAGCCTTGCAAGTTGAAAAGAATGACATTGCAAAATGGGAGAGAGAACATAGAAGAAGTGGGTCCAAGGGTGGATCTTTTATAGGAAAGAGAGCTAGAGGAGCACAAGGAAATCAACCAGCTGAGTCTAGCTATAGTTCTGCAAAAAGGGACAGGAGACAAGAATCTTCTGTAGTGTCTAAGTTGGGAAAGGGAGATTCAGGGAAACAGAGTTGGGGCAACCTCAGTGTGTCCCCATTGTTCTAGGCAACATTGGGATAGTTGCAGGAAATTGACTGGGGCATGTTTCAAGTGTGGTGGTACCAATCACTTCATGGCAAATTGTCCTTTGAAGAGGGATCAAGGTGTTGGACAGCAGGGCATTAGAGGGACTTATAATGCACCATCTTTCGGTAGAGGCAGAGGAAGAGGACATGAGGGATCGAGGCATTAGGGATCCCAGTCCAGGAACATTTCTGAATCAGTTAACAGGCCCACAGCTCCAGTTGTTCCTACTCGGGCTTATGCAATGAAAGCTAGAGAGGATCAGAGTGCTCCAGAAGTTATAACTGGTGTTTTCTCTCTTTTTGATTTTGATATGCATGCACTGATTAATCCTGGTTCCAGTCATTCTTATGTTTGCACTGGGGATATAGGTAGAAATGAGTCTACTGTACATGAATTGGAATATGATATTTTTGTAACCAACCCTTTGTGTCACAGTGTTGTTGTTAATATAGTGCATAAACAGTATCCTATTGTAATTCAAGGGAAAGAATTCCTTGCTGATCTTATTGAGTTACCATTTTGGGAATTTGATATTATACTAGGTATGGATTGGCTGTCTAGACATCATGTAGTGATTAATTATGAAGCTAAAACTCTAACTCTTATTGGTGTTGATGGTGAAGAAACTATAGTTCAGGGCATTCGATCTAAACCCATAGCTAATCTAATAACAACTATGCAAGCTAAGCAATTTTTGAGAAAAGGGTGTGAAGCTTTCTTAGCACTTGTGCTTGATTCAAGAAAGGAGAATGTGAATCTCCAAGAAATTCAAGTGGTGAAAGAATTTGCTGATGTGTTCCCTAAAGACTTACCTAGTCTTCCACCTGAAAGGGAAGTTGAATTATCTATAGACATTTTACCTGGTACAGCTCCTATTTCGAAGGCACCATACAGGATGGATCCTTTGGAATTGAAGGAACTAAAGGTACAACTACGAGAGTTGCTTGACAAAGGCTTTATTAGGCCTAGTACATCACCTTGGGGTGCACCGATTTTATTTGTGAAGAAAACGGATGGTTCTATGAGGATGTGCATAGATTACAGACAGTTAAATGGGTAACAGTGAAAAATAAGTACCCTTTACCTAGAATTGAAGATTTATTTGATCAATTGAAGGGTGCTAGAGTGTTTTCCAATATTGATTTGCGATCGGGTTATTATCAACTTCGAGTTAAGGATGTAGATGTTTCCAAAATAGCCTTTAGAACCCAATATGGACATTATGAGTTTCTGGTGATGCCATTTGGGTTAACAAATGCACCGGTTATGTTTATGGATCTTATGAATAGGGTATTTAGACCCTACTTGGATCAATTTGTTGTTGTATTCATAGATGACATTTTGGTGTATTCGAGAAATAAAGCGAAACATGCTGAACATCTGAGAATTGTTTTATAGACTCTGAGAGAGAATAAGTTATATGCTAAGCTGAGCAAATGTGATTTTTGGCTTAAGGAAGTTTCTTTCCTTGGTCATGTGGTATCTTTTGAAGGCATTAGAGTGGATCCAGCAAAAATTGAGGCTATAGTGAATTGGAAGCCGCCTCGAAATGTGACAAAAGTGAGAAGTTTTCTGGTCTTAGCAGGTTATTATAGTCATTTTGTGAAAGGCTTTTCAGTTATAGCTACGCCACTCACTAAACTGTTGAGAAAGGGCATAAAGTTCGAGTGGACTGACCGGTGTCAGGAAAGCTTTGATCAGTTAAAGAAATTTTTGATAGAGGCTCCAGTTTTGACACAACCAATTACTGGAAAGGAGTATGCTATGTATAGTGATGCTTCTAGAGCTGGCTTAGGTTGTGTGTTAATGTAAGATGGTAAAGTAATTGCCTATGCATCTAGATAGTTGAAGCCGCATGAACAGAACTATCCAACCCATGACCTAGAGTTAGCAGCAATAGTGTTTGCCTTAAAAATTTGGCGACATTATTTGTATGGTGAAAAGTGCAGAATCTACACAGATCACAAGAGTCTCAAATATTTGCTCACTCAAAAGGAACTTAACTTGAGACAATGAAGATGGTTAGAACTGTTTAAAGATTATGATTGTATAATAGATTACCATCCAGGCAAAGCTAATGTTGTAGCTGATGCCTTGAGCCGTAAGATGATGACTGCTATGATTACACATCACTGTAGATGGAAACTTGCATATAATGGTGCTTTAATAGCACAGTTGAAGGCTAGACCTTGTTTGAGGCAAGGGTTGAGAGAGTGAGAGAATGTTTCTTTTCTCTTTATGTTCACTTTACCCTAAAATCTCTATCACTTGGATTTTTATAGTTAAGTTAAAAATCCAAATTCATAATGGGATTGGGCTCCTTAAAATTGCTGGATAAATATTAAATGGCCTTTTTGAATTATTAATAATTTATTTGGACTCAATTAAATCCAATTTAAATCTTTTCATAAAAGACTGCATAAAACCCACAAACTAGGCCCTTCATGCATACACTTAGATTTAATCACCCAAATGAATTCCAAATCTATCCAAATTAAATATGTAGGCTCCATAACACTTATGAAATATATTTAATTTTTCTTGGATAAATAATTAGGCCTCTAAGGCCTTTTATTAGGGTTTGGCATATAAACCTTCCTCTAGAGGGTTTCTACGCCAAAACCATTCTTCTAGGTCTCTTTTAATATCTCCAATGAATATATTAATTATTATATCAGTCTTATAACACTTATAGTCCAATAATAATTAATTATGAAATACATTATTTCAATTAGGTTGATTTTACAAAACATTTCTAAAAAGTTATGCGAACAATTTTACTTGATCATAATTAATTAAACTCTTTAATTAGTTATTCTCTTATTCCCTTCTATATTCCCATAATAATATCAAATATTATTATCCTTTTCATTTTACCATTTTATCCTTTCTCTATATGTGTGTGACCTATTGGGTTCCTATCCATATTGGCAATATAATATGTAATTGTGAGTTCTATTCAAAACTCGCATGATTTAAACTTCTTTAAATCATTTTACCAATCCCTATTGATATTTATGATACACTATTATAAAAGTCATGATTGGCCTTTAGCTAGACATCATGATTATCCAAATGTCAGAAAGTCAAGTGATTTGACTATACCCTTCCATAGAAATAGTTATTGTGCAATTACTCCTTTCACCACTTTTATCTCAATTAGATTCTGAGTATGGATTTCTGTCAACTGATATATATCTAATTATGTATGTTCTATTAATTTAATCATTGTTCCCAAAATGCCCATCATGGATCCCTATCCATCTTGGCATATTACTCCAGCCAGAGATTCTCTGAACAAGGCAATTATAGAATCTTACAAGATAACTTCCCTTAATAAATTTGGGATGGTGAATCCTTTGTCAATCACTCAACTATCTTCAAGTAGGTTATGATATACCCAACCTCCAAACTATGTTCACCCATAGTTGGAAGTAATTAGTTATGGAGTCAAAGTATACCACTTGCTACTTAAGATAACCTTGGTAATCTCAAGTCTAAGGATACTTGCACAACTGCTATGAAGAGATTCCTCACTGACATAGATTTAATATCCATGTGATGATTCTCTTTACAGGTCTCCAATTAACTTATTCTTCTAACAAGCATCCACATGTTGGCATTGATTATCTTCCATAATCATAGTTGTGAGAACCACTGCTTGAACCATTCAAGATGCATAACATGTTCTAGTCTATCCAAATTAACAATGTCCTATCTTGTTAATTCTATGACTAGGAATATTTAGATATTATCACATTTGCATGCAATAGGCATCTCACATCATGAACATTTTCACGATTGCCTTTGCACTATGTTTATAATATCTAAGACTTTATTTATTAATTTAAGATTTACAAACTCATGTATTTAAACATAGCATTAATAAATGAATGATGCCTTTTATTAAGAATATGAATTTATACATGTGAAATACATCCCTATTACATGGGCTCTAGGGCATACTCTCTAGCATCATCTCAGGTAAGTTTTTGGGCCATGTGGTGAGTCATAGAAGCATAGAAGTAAGCCTTGATAAGGTAAAAGCCATTAGGGAAATGCTAGTGCCACAGCAAGAGAAAGAAATAATAGTGTTCTTGGGTAAGGTCCAATACATAAGTAGGTTCATCACTAAATTAACTTCAATTTATGAGTTGATATTCAAGTTGCTTAGGAAGGACCAACCTATGGTTTGGAATGAGGATTGTCAAAAATCCTTTGATACCATCCAAGACTCGTTGTTACATCCACCAGTGTTGAGGCTACCTTAAGTAGGCAAACCTTTGATTTTGTGTTTGTCAATAGAGGATAGTTTAATGGGAGCCATAATGGCATAGGAGGATGACTTCGGGATTGAATATACAATGTACTACATCAGGAAGAAGTTTCTCCTTTATGAGGCAAAGTATATAGAAGTCAAAATAATTTTCCTAGCAATCATATAAGCTTCAAAGAATCTGAGACACAACTTTAATTCTTATAAGATCCAAGTCGTGGACAAGTAAAATCCTCTTAGATACTTACAAGAAGCCCCTTCATTGTTAGGAAGGATGGAAAGGTGGTTGATTCTCTTATAGGAGTTTGATATAGAGTACTTTACTAGGAAAACCATTAAAGGAAGGGTAGCAATAGAATTCCTAGCTGATCAGCTTTTGGAATGAGAAGAGGTCACTTATAAATTTCCCAATGAAGATATTACAACCATAATAGTGCAAGGATGGCATATGTATTTTGATGGAGTTATAAATAATAAGAGAGTAGGAGTAAGAGTCATCATGATCACTTTGGTGGGAGAAAATCTACCATTGGGTAAGATGTTAAAGTATAAAGCCATAAAAAATGAAGCAGAGTATGCAGCATGCAATACTAGGTTAGAAGCTTTACTAGCTATAGTGGAAAAATCTGCAAAGATTTTTAGAAACTCATCCTCAGTGGTCAACCAAGTAAGAGAATAGTAGCCAGTGAAAGAAGAACATTTATTACCTTATCGTAGATACATAAATGTTTTGAGTAGTCAATCTAAAGTTTATACATTTGGATTTATACCTAGGGAAGAGAATCAGATAGCAAATGCTTTGGCTACTTTGGTGCCCATTTGGAATAATTCGGGGGGAGTAGTTATGAAGCCTATGTGAATTTCAAGTTATGACAAACTTGGTTTTGAGAAGGAATAGGTTATGGGTATTGAAGTGGATGATGAAAAGCCTTCGTACTTTGATATCCAAAATTATCTAAAAAAGTTAATATTTCTAGAATGAGCAATTAAAAAGGACCAGAGATTTATTCACAAGTTATCCTCATTGTACATTGTCGTAGAAGGAGTTCTCTACAAGAGACAACCTAATAAAATCCAGTTGTAGTGTTTAGATGAGATTGAAGCAAAGAAAGTAATAGAGGAAGTACATGTGGGATTGTGTAGTGTTCATATGAATAGTTTAGCCTTAGCAAAGAATATTATGAGGCAAGGGTTCTTTTGGCTCACAATGGACACTGATTGCTCCAAGTACATCAAGGATTGTCAGCCATGCCAACAATTTGTAGACTTAAGACATTTACCTATTTTGGAATTGTGTAACCTCACATCACCATAGCCTTTTGCTGCATAGAGCATAGTCATTATATGAATGATCCATCCACCTACCTCAAAGAGAAATAGGTTCATTATAGTAGCCATTGATTGCTTTACCAAATAGGTAAAAGCTGAGTCTTTTATGAAAATAGATGCACAAGATATGTTAGGGTCATCGAGAATAATTTAATATATAGATATGGTTTGGCTCAACATGTGGTGTTAGATATTGGGTTGTAGTTTTCGAGTGAAACCAGATAGGTGCTCATCAAGTATAGGGTATAACACCATAATTCTTTTTCTTATCGACCTCATGGAAAATGGTTCGAACATATAAGGATTAGGCTAACAAACTACCCTTCACAATATACAGTGATAGTACTACAACCAAAATGTCCAGAAGAGTCACACCATTTTCCTTGGTTTACGAAACAAAAGCAAAAGTACCTATAGAAATCGAGCATCAATCTCTGAGGGTTATCTTAGAGGCCAAAGTGCTAAAAGCAGAATAAGCATGATGGAGATTTGTATAACTTAACCTATTAGATGGGGATAGGATAAAGGCTTACTATCAAAATCAAAATTTACTAGAAAAGGCTCGATTGCTCATTTAGGATGAAGGTTAGGAAACACCCCTTAAAAAGGGAGATTTCATGTTCAAACCAATAAGCCCAGGTGTTCTAGATATTCGAGGCAATTTCAAACTCACATGGGAAGGACCTTTTATGCTTAAGAAGTTATTATCTAAAAGTGCTACCATTTTGTTAGATAGCAATGGTAATGAATTTAGAGAACATGTGAATGTCTTGAAAAGGGTCCATGGTTAAAGACTGAAAAAGAGGAAAATAAGATAATAAATGCCTTACAGGTCAAACATTGAAAAAAAAGCAACCTTGCTAAAATTAGGTGCCTCACCATGGTGAAAATAAAAAAAAGGCATCATGGACAAAAATTAAAGGCTTAAAGAAAATAATCAATCAAGAAAACTCGAGCGGGCTGATTAACGATAGGAGTCATGATGCATATAAAGTTTAATTCTTTAGATTGTATAATATGTGTTATTAGGTTAGCATCAAATAATGATCATGTACACTAAAATCAAAGAGAAATGTCATGTACATAGCCTTTCATGTAAGAAAAGTAGCATATTTCTTTGCATGTTCAAAGTTAAAAAGCCCATAAAAAATAAAACACATAATATTTAATATATCTAATCAAATCTACTTGTATTACTTATCTCATCGGGATCCTGAATATCCCAAAGCTTATTATTAATAATCAAACTGGTAACCCATTACCTATAAGCATTAGTAGTGGTTAAGTCACTAGTACCAATGGTAGGGATGGTAATCCTTAGGAGGAAGTTGGGACCACACCCTCTAATAATACTCTGATACAAAAGCATAACTAAGGGTGCCACCTTGAAAACCTAATGGTCACTTGATAATGTCCTACCTGATCCCAAAATTTCGAGCATAGCAAGTGGTTATATAAAAGGTAGTACATTGGAGTCAACATAAAGGAACACATCCAAAATCTCCACCCATAACCATAAAGGTGATGGGAATCTAGGCACACCTGAACATGATGTTAGCATTGATCAAGTGACCTAGCCAATTAGCCACTTTTTGGACTAATTGAAACCCTTGTATTAAGCGATGAAGTGTGACATGATCCATAGGGTAGGGATTTACGGCCCTAACTTAAAAAGGAGGCTTTAAAAGTAGCTGCAACTTCTCACGAAGCTGTACTGAAAAAAGGCTGCTGGGATAAGTTTGATTTATCTCTGGATAAAATAAGACAAATAGATATGTGAAAATCCAAAAGTATGCATATTTCAAAAAAAAAAAGTTAGTATGAAAATTTACAAGGGACATACTACCTTAAAATCAAGGATATACATGAAGAAACAATGGACCACCAATAAGAAGTGAGTCAGGGTCACAATGAATGGAATCCAGGCTGAAGATAATCTCTGCTATGATTATAGTGTAGATATCGTGACCCAAGGTAGCCTAGATCAAGATTAACTGATGATAAGGACATAGCATATTGTTGACAACAGGTTCAGGTCTCAAGGCTTCGATCGTGAATTTCTCAAACACTATAAGAAAATTACAATTTAGCAACAAAAATTAGCAACGAGAAATGTCAATTTTTCGTTGCTAATAAAAAATATCAACTGAAATTAGCAATGAAAATTTTGGTTGCTAATTCGGTAGTTGCTATTTTTAGCAATGGAATATTACTCCGTTGCTAAATTTGGCAACGAAAAATTTATTCCATTGGTAACTTCAACAATGCAAGATTTGGTGAATTGGTCAATTTTAGCAATGGAGTATAAATTTCCGTTACTAAATTTAGCAACGGATATTAATTTTCATTGCAAAATTTAGCAACTGAAATTTAGATTTCGTTGCTAAATTAACCCATAAGTAAAAAAATTATTGACGGTCATGTCTGTCACTAACATATGACTGAAATTAATAGAGAAAGGAATAGCAATTCTCCACCGAATGATTGTGAACCTTGAAACCCTAAAAATGTTGATAAAAGGAAAAAAAAGTACAATGCAAAAAATAAATAAATAAATTAGAGAAGGGAAGTAATTCTAAAACCCAAACAACAAGAGCATTCCATCGCAATGCTAAACAGAAAACAACAACACATTATACGAAGAGATCAAAAGTGAGTAGGAGAGAGACAATTGCAAAATTCACACTAATGAAAATAGATTGATGAAGCCTATGTGAACAGAGATGAAAAAAATGAGGCTACAGAAGTTAAAAAATCATCTGAAAGATTAAGTTAACAAATGAGGTTAAACATACACAAATATCAACTAAGAGAAAAAAAATTAAAGTCCCTAATTTAGATTTCTATGATTCTGCAGTATGTACTCTTTAAAGTTTGTACAAAATTAAAACAATCATAAGATGCCTAATGGCACTGCTATAAGAAATTGCTTTTCATAATGACAAATGCAAATGCAAGACTTTCCTGGCCTAGAAAGGAATCCTCACTTGTGTTCTTCTATTTATCTAAAGCATACTTCCGTAGCTTGGCATTTTCCTCTTTAGTTTCCTTATCGTTTGCAGATTCTCTTTGCTCTTCCTCCCCCTTAAATGATTCAGAATCCTCATTAGCAATTTGCATATCTGACACAGCCTGCATATAGATAAAACAACTAAATAGAAGTTCAAAGAAAATTAGACTACAATGAATTACAAGTTAATTGCTTTCAAACGAACAAGACGACCCTAAACAAAGATATGCAACATACAAAAATACCAAAATCTTACATTTTCTTCTTGATTACTTTCAAAATTTATAAAGAAACACACAAATGATGCAATAATAATAAAAGTTTTCATACCTATTAGGGTCCCACTAAATTAAAAATCAATCCAAATTTCGTTACCACAATTTGGCTTCTTAAATTACAAGCAACATTCTTTTTCCATTTTATTACTAAAATTATAAATTTTAAAAATAAAAATCGACAGATTAAAGGAGAAAAAAGCTTTTACTGCTCTAAAACCATATTCATAGCATAACTTTCTTCATTCTACTCCTAACTTTCTATCTTTCAAAATACAATCTTTAACTACTAATAATGATAAAATCTTAAAATTAGTTGGTTCGGCTTAGCATCAGTGTATGTAACTATAGCTAGAACAAAAAAAAAGACAAAGGCAATGTATTTTCTTTTATAAGGAAACAAATGCTAGACACAATAACCAATATACCATGATGTTTCATCATATATATATATATATATATATATATATATATATATATATATATATATATATATATATATATATATATATATATATATATATATATATATATATATATATATATATATATATATGATGAAACATCATGGTATAGTTGGTTCGGCTTAGCATCAGTGTATGTAACTATAGCTAGAACAAAAAAAAAGACAAAGGCAATGTATTTTCTTTTATAAGGAAACAAATGCTAGACACAATAACCAATATACCATGATGTTTCATCATATATATATATATATATATATATATATATATATATATATATATATATATATATATATATATATATATATATATATATATATATATAAGAGGAAACAATTCGTGCAATAAATAAGTTGCAAATTCAAAAAAGGAAAAAAAAGGAAAGGTTTAGTTGAAATGCTTTTAAAGAAAACGATATTGACTGCAACTGTAATGATAGGACACAACCAACTTTAGCATTTAGGCAAATTTAATAATTTTCCAACTAATGTAAGTCATGTCACATTTGATCAGATGCAAAAACATTAATTGATAGTTTTGTTACAAAATATAGTAAAGTAAATTATAATGCGGTAGGGCCTTAAGGACTGCTCCATTATTTCAATAATATCCAAAACCCTTCTTTGATTTAAACACTCTTAAAACTAAATACCTACTTTTGTAACATTTTTGCTTTGAGAATCAGAGTAATCTATCAAGCCAAAGCAAGAAATGCAAACCAAAATCAAAGAGCTTCTTTCTACAGGTAGAGTTTAATTAGTCGAGAATTAATGTTGCAGATTGAACTGACACTCTCTATATAACTCCTCGCTGAAAAAAATAAAGCTTGTAGCAGTTTAACAAGGATATTATTTAAACTGCAAAATGCCTTAAGTTTCCCTAAGAGAAGAAGAGAAAAATATAATCACTAGAGACCTTGTTGGAGTATACACACTGTGGAGCACATAATGACTAAATGGCAATACGGCCAATGGAAGAAATTTTACCCTCATTTCTGGAGATAGCAAGAAAAGTAGGTGAATGAACACAGCTATATATTGATAAATAATAACAATGTTAATTAGACCAGTAACCTATAAGCAGATTTAAATTAACTGATACAAAAGTTGGCCAAGTAATATCATCTTACATAAACTCAATTCTTAGCTGTTCTAGAAAATTTTAACTTCATAATCCTTTCCCTTATCACTTCATCCTCTATGTACTTTCTGTGCAATGTTCTTTCAAGTGTAATTCTTTTATTTTTTATTTTTTCCTTGTTTTTCTATCTAGGCTTCTTTTATTACTTTGTATAATTTCTGATGGACTTTAATTACAAATTCAATCTTTTATAATAAATCATTTGTAGTGTGTAGTATCTCTTAGGGTAAATTGATCAGCATCCTTTTCTTTGGAATAAGACATTCAAATGGTTAAAATAAGAGATTTAATTTTTTATTTCCCAAATTCATATGTAATTTTATGTATTTAGCCTTGCAAATATTAGAATATTAGAAACGATATGCTAAATGTGAAGAATCCTACATAAACACAAACTAACCTTTCGGGGGTCGAAATCCATTTCCTCTGGATGGGTTGCAAAAATATAGCTCATTTACAAATGAGTCTGTAAGAAAATTAAGGAAAAGCAAGGGGTCAAATGTAGTACTCGAAATTACTAAACTAAAATAATGAATAAAAATTAAACAAATTACCCCAAATAAAATACTTAAACAAATTACCCCAAAATTTATTATCTTGTGTCATTATCCCAAATGTTTCTACTATTTTCGGACCATTATATGCTAACCCTAAAAATTATCATAATTTTTTTAAAGAAAGAGTAGACTTTGAAGCTTTAATAAATACTCTTAGTTAAAAGTATGACCATAAAAGAGAGATTAACCTAAAATAATGGCACCATGTAAATCTGCACTAAGAATACATTGAGCCAACTGGTTTCTCCTGTAAAATTGAAATAAAGCAGTTCAGGATCCATAGACATGCACATTGCAATATCAAAATAGACAAAAACAATTGAAATCCTACCCAAAATTTTTAAGAAGCTAGATGATATAACCCTTTCACAAAGATAAAGGGAACAATAAGGTAAGTAGGGTCCATACACCAGCTTGGTTTTTCCTCTGTATCCCTATCCTATCCCAATTATATGAAAAATCTGTTAAAGTAAAAATAAAAATTGATTTTGAAGAAATCATGTAACCTCATCCACTAGTTGATGAAATAAACTTGGAACTATCATTTATTTTCCTAGAAAGCCCACTGTAAGAGGAAAAAAAGATAAATCATCTATAAGCATAATCTAGTAGTAGTCTTGAGGTGTAGATAAAAGAAGTATTAGAACAATATAAACAAAAATATGCTCATTACTCTAAGGTAAAAGTCTATGAAATAAAATAAACATAATAACTAAACCTGTGACTTAGTGATCCCATCTTGGCATTCATTTTTTTTCCTTTTAAAAAGATCAGATACAATAGAAAAAGAAAACAAATCTTTGAACATGTTTAAGTTTAACAAGCATTTGGTATGATTTTGTTGCCAGCCAAAATGCACCAAGTTTTTATATTCATGTTCATTATATTTGTGAACTCAATGCATTTTAGCCATTAACCAAGATGCAATATTCACAATATTTATGATTTTTAAAGCTAAAACTAACCAAAGCCAACTTGTTTCCAGAATAATTCTAATTGATGGTTAAAAATCCATATAAATTAAGAGAGAGTTTGGTACACCAGTGACACTCATTTGAATCCAAATTATTTGATAGATCAGCCAATGATTATGCTTTTGATGGTTGTAGAATACTAGTGCCCTCTGTACCTAAATAGCTTCACTTGTTTCATTGTAGGGAATTTTGGCATCAAGTAAGAGACTAATACAGAGACTTCTGGTGTGTAGTAAAGCACATACTTTAAATGGAGAATCCAAGTTTCATTCCTCTAACCAACCTACTGACATAATATCTCAAATAAAACTTGGAAATAGTACAAAACAATAGAATCAAAAGTTATTAAGCATCTTGTAACCCCATTTAGGCCGGTTCAATGCAATCATAACTCTATACTAGTGATGACTCAAAGGACAATGAATTTTAGGACTCCAAAAAATGTCTATTGATGTGTAGTACAGATTTTTGGATTCTACTCAAACGTTATACTTGTTCTTTAGGAAAGAAGTACAAAGAAGAAAGACAAAAAAGAATGAACAAACAATTAAAATTATGTTTCTATGAAATTTAAATCACATGAAAAAGTATGAATATTTACTGAATTAGTTGATAGCAAGATACCTATTAATGAATTGATCCACAAAAGATATATATGTTGACTGCATTTGTTTGCCCTCATCTATGAGCTCTATCTTCAGCCTAAAAAGTTGCTCAAAAACAGATGCATGCATAAACTCTTCACAAAACAAAATAATCTATATGTTGAAAATAAAGATAATATTGCTTACATGGGGCAGCCATCATTGAATTCAATAGCAAACATTTGGGGCTCTTCCGCAAATCGAACAAGTGAGCTTACTGCAGATAAAGGCCGAACAATAATAGCCTGTAGACATCTAATTAATATTCTTAGCAAGCCATATGGTAATACATATAAATATTACATATATCGAATACATAGAACAAGAATTTTCTGTATGGTTTAAATTTTATTTATATTCAATGCATAAGGCATACATCTCCACCTGAAGAAATAAAAAATAAAAGCAAGTATTCCTGCAACAAAAAGATTAAAACGAAAAATAAAACTTACATGAAATATAAGTTTAATTAGTCCTCTTGTCCGTGTTTTGAAATAGTAGACAAAAATGAGAGAATTCATTAAATGGTACTTTTGTGGGTAAGTGGGGATCAACCGGCATAATGTGAGCATAAAAGCCTAAATAGTCACCATAGGATACTGATTTGATAGAATATTAATGTAATTTACGTTTAACTAGTCATGGTACTGGCCATTGATTTTTTGAAAAAGGTATTATAGTTAGTGAACTTTAATCTTTTTCAACAAACCTATGTTATTTTAAAATTTGATATTAAATACATATACTTTTTATAAAATTAAAATAAATTAAAATAGTGAAGTATCTATCAAAATATAAATAAATTAAAGAATATGAACAAATTCTTCTTTGCTTAAAATCAATATATGCATTAACCCCTCTAAACTTAATTGCACTCTATCATATTCTCTGCAATTATAAATCCAAAATCAGTAAAATAAAAAAAATATTTTCCAAAAAATTTAAAAAATAAATTAATAAAAAGAAATACCTTGCTGCAGCTAGTGTAGTGTCAAATCCACCTGATAAAAAAGATTTAAAAAAAAGGCAAATCAATCATAAAAATTTCATACAAAACAACTTGTTATTTAAACAAAATGATAAAATAATTATACACAAACCTAAATAGACTTGTTTTTCAACCAATCCCTGCACACATAAAATTAAGAAAATTAACCATTAAAACATTTGTAATTAAGCGAGAAATTTTAAATGAATAAATAAAACATACCAGATATGAGACTCCCATCTTCAAGTTCTTCTTTAGAAAGTGACTCCTATTTACTGAGACCTTTTATACCTGGTCCTCTTCTACTCTTCCTAATCTACCGTTGATTTTGCTGCACAATTTTGAGCTCAATTTCACCACTACTTGGCACCAATTTTAGCGACTGTTGCTCTAATCTTTATCTTCTCAAAATTTTAAGTATATAATTTTCTTTTACAAATGTTGAATCTCACTTATGAATTACAAATGTAATTTAAAAACTTCACCAACAAATCCGGGAGATTCACAAAAAGTCAAGAACCATATGAGTTAAAGTTAATTATCAACAAATAAAAGAGATGAAAGCTGTAATGCTACCACATATACACCATCAGGCTAATGACATAAACATTTGAATTAGAACTTCATAAACTAAATTGATAGTGTGCCAATGCAAGTATACATGTCATTTCAAAACTATATACTTCAATATAAGATTTTAGGAAGTTACCATGGCGAAGTAAGCTGATCGTTGGAACTTCATTGTTGCATTTGAATTGGAGTAATTAAGGGACCGCTCAACATCTCCCACATCTGTTTCTTGGTTCTCTGGCAAAGTCACAGCTTCTGTCCAGAGAATTGAGATAATCAAGATACCAATCAACCCTTGATGATCTTAATAAATAACTCCTATAGTCTTAGTAAAATTAAAAAGAAAAAATTTCCATTATCAAAGCCTCGAGAAGGAATAAATTAATACAATATATGCAGAAATATTATAAAACATTGACAATTTCCATAATGCAATACTTTAAACAAAACCAAATGGGAAGTAACAAATCTAATTATTCAAAAAAATTAATGACAAACTTAATTTTGTAATATGCATGTGCCCACTTGACCAATTGTAATGGAAGAGTTAATAATCATCAGCCACATAAACTAGGTAACTCACCTCCACTAAAGCAGAAGTCTCTGAAAAAAATAAAAAAATCTAATTTTAATTTACATTGCGAATGAGAAAAAACACCTATTCAACTATGTTACTGCTCACCTATAGTATTACAAACGCATTTCTCATTGAACGTTATCAATTAACAATGCATATTCAAATTCGTTCCTATCTCCAACTGATCACTAGAATTTAACAAAAAATAATTCTTTATTCCCAATAAAAATATGGTTATTAATCTTTAAGATCACCATCAAAAACATTTAATGAATGCTGTAATTCTCTGATGAATGATTTGGCAGCAAGTTTAATGTGTAAAAATAAGTCAAAAAAAACTAATTCGAGAAAAAAAATTAACCTATATTAGCATGGCTAGAGTCATCCAATACCTGGGCACTAGAGTCATCCTTCACCTTAACCTTTATGCACCTAAGGCGTTTCCTATTACCTCACTGTAAAATGAAATCCAACGTCATTTGCTGCCTTGTAGTCTCCTCTGAAACACTTCTTAATAACCCATCGCCTCCAGAAAGCCTTAGCACCATTGGTACAGAGGGATTCAAAATCTCTTCAGTGTAACCAAAAACATAAACATTTAGCTCATTGAGATATACCGTTAAAAATTCAAACAGAATTTTGAAAAAAGAGAAAAAAATAGCAAAAAAAGTGATTGCCAGATTTTGATGATATTTGTCTAGCTTCTATTGGGTTATTTTAGACTTTATAGTAGAAGCCATCCTTCATAAGGGAATACATTGGAAAAGAGATTCACATTAGGCATAATAATTTGAAAAGAGATCTTAAAAAACCTGGTTGAATGCCTGATCGGAGTTACTAATCGGAAGGAAGTGGTGTTGGTTATTGATGGATAGTGAGATGAAAGCTGCTTTGACGCAAAAAGAAACGAAGAGGTGATTTTGTGGGAGAGCCAAGATATTTTAAACCTAGGGCAACATATATGCAAAATAATTAAATGCCCCTAAAATAGCAACTGAAAATGATTTCCATTGCTATGCTACAAGAAAATTACTAAATAGCAATGGAAGATAATTTTGTTGCTAATTAGCAATAAAAATTAAATTTCGTTGCTAATTTATCAATCGAAAATATTTTCTGTTGCTATTTTTCATTAAAAATAAAAATTAGCTATGAAAATCCAACTCCGTTGCTATTTTTTTATTAAAAATGAAATTTAGCAATGGATCCAATTCGATTGCTAAAATAGTAACGGAAGTGAAATTCCGTTGCTAAATAGCAACGAAACATATATTATATTGCTAAATAGCAACAAAATTTTTATTTTCGTTGATAAATTTCGTTCCAAAATTTCTCTACCATTTAATGGCGCCATATTTAACAATGGTTATAGATTTCCGTTGCTATTTTTCGTTGCTATATTTTGGTGCTAAAATTTCCCTCCTTTTTAGCAACAGAATACCACCATTTTTATTCTGTTGCTAAATATAAAAAATTCAACCAAATTTAGCAATGAAATTGAATTTCTGTTGCTAATTATCAACTAAAATAATTCTGTTGCTATTTTTTCGTTGCTATTTTGATATTTTCTTTTAGTGAAAGATTTTTCATGATTTTCTAAGTAGTTCCAAAATGTTTCTAAGTGTTTTAACAAAAAGTATGAAAAAGCCTTATCCTAGACCAGAAAAATGAATTTGAGATCTGATCTTTGAGAATAAGGTGAACGATTTGAAGTTTAAGATCTGGACTATCATCTTCTTAGAGTCAGAATATCTTTTAAGGGTAATATTTTAGGCTCTTATTTTATTTTCTCTCTCTAAAATTTGATTAACGTGATCACCTAGTTTATTTATGCATATTAGCATGCTTTAATTATTATACTTGAATAATATGAATGTGTTCAAGAGATATGATTTGTTTTGTGGGTTGTTTAACATAATAGAGGCATGATAGGTCTTGTAGGTATTCCTCCATTGTTGTGTATTTAAAAATTGATTTTTAAATCTTTAACTCCTTTAAATGTGCAATTTTTTTAAGCATTTTATGTATGTTACATTACAAAAAAAACATGTTTTGACATGATTTAAGTTATATAAATGCATGTTGAAGTTAGGAATAATTTATACATGATTTTCCTGCATTTTTTTATTAGACTCTTCTTTTCTAGTTTGCCTAAGGCTATTAGATGGGAAGATAGGTCGATGGATGTTTGTCTATCGTTTGACGGATGGCACATGCACAGCCTATCCTTTTGTCCCATCCTTTATTCCTCTTAAGCTGTCCCTGACATTTTTTGCCATCCCATGAAATTTTTAGGCATTATTTCCTATATTTTTGACCTTTTATGTATTTTTACTTCATTTATCTATATATTATGATGCTTATGTATTATTTGACATATTTTTTTTGCTTCTATACATTATGTATTTATGTTTGAACTAATCCTGCTTATGTAAATAATTCTATGATTATTTTACTTTCTTTTGGTACTAATTTATTTGTCTTTTGTGATTTTTCGAGCAATTGGTGCATTTATGGTTTTGGATGATTTATAATTTTTTGCATGGGAAATTAAGTTTGCCCCACTTGCTATAATCTCCATTCTTGGTGATGCTACCTATTGTACTTATTTATTATGGCTTTTGATTGGTTTTTTATTTATTGTACCACTATTTGTAGTTTTTTGGTGTATTACTTTTTTGGGTTGTAATAGTTAGTAAAAAAGGGGATTTTTCGAGCACAATAAAATAAAAAGGTACTAAAATGTTTGTAGTTGAATTAATTGGAATTTTTTCCTAAACATGGACCAATGTCCGATTTTTACCCCAAAATTCACATAAGTACAAAAGCTTTTTTGTAAATATGCATGAGCAAAATAATATTCCCATAACTAATCAATAGCCAATTTTATGTATGATATTTATTTTCTTTTTGTACATTATTCTTTTAGGATGATTTTCTTTTGTAATAAACTTAAGTAGGAATTTTACTTTATTTATTGCTTTTCTTATTTGATTGAGATGTTTATTTATTTTTTATCACTTGCATCGTGTTAGAGAGCATAGTGGATTAATTTCAAAACTATATTATAACATAACACCTAACCAAGATGCCTAATAAGAGTGATATCTCGAACACTAGTCTCTATTTGGGCATCAAAAAGTTGAGGCAAACTTCCTAATGTTCTATTGATAGGCGACTCTATGAGACCTACCTTTTTGGGCCCACTAGTAGATGCCTTCATAGGTTGACTACTAATCATAAACTGGATTTGATCCTTCTTTATGTTGAAGTGGCCAATTTGTGAGTTAAGTAAGCCTGATTCGGTTTTGAACCCTAAGAGAGGCCTCTAAGAATTTAATCGAAATTGAAAGATGTCTCCGTTATGCATCACCATGGCAACTCCACTGAGGACCAAAGAGAACTTACTCCAAAAACAACTTGGTTAAGTTCTTAATAAATTGGTTTTGTTGTTAATCCTATCCCTTTTCTAAAATTGCATCATTCCAGATACTTAGAATTAAGCTAGGCATCCCTTTTAGCCCCTGACCGGATTCTAGCAAGTGTACTAGATCAGCTAGTAATATAGGGAAATAAGATTATGACCCAAAATATCAAACCCAAGGGAAACTTGTGCTTGTATGTGCTATTTCAATTTCAAAACCAAATTTTGTGTGTAAAAGAAAGAAGAGAAATCCCAAATTTGTGATGATTGAAGAATTAAAACTAAAAACAATAATTTAAAACCAAAATAAAATAATTGAAAGAGCTGAAGTAAAGAAAAGATCTATTGAAAGCAAGTAAATTGAATGAGGTAAAAATCAATATTAAAAACAACTTTCGCTAAAGGACTATCCACCTTAACAAGTATTGCTATGACTTAAATAAAAGAAAACATACAAGTGATTATGGAGAATTCAGTTTAATAAAACTAGATAACTTTATTCAAGATTATCATTCCAAGCATCAAATTTTCTTATTCAGAAAAACTTAACACTTAGCATAAAGAACTGAATTAAGTCTCCTAGATGTCTATTAAAGCCTTTCCCAAGAGATTTAACTTCCACCTATTCTTAGTTACCCTTTTCTCAATCTCAAATCAACACACAATTATAGCTTATTCAGGTTATAATCATGTATTAATCCAAATAAATTAACCTAAGAGCATGCAAGCCAATAATCAATTCAAATCAATGAATTAACCAATGCTTAATCAAGTTAAAAATCAACTTAAAATTGAGTAAAGATAAGACTATGTTTAAGAACTAAGAAATAACCAACTTGCAAGGAATTGAAGAACAAACTCAAGTCATACCAATACAAGTTAAGGATTCAAGTATCCTTTAGCAAAAGTTAAAGAAATCTACTCACAAGACATTCATAAAAATAAAAACAAAGTTTAAAGAAAACAGTGAAAGCTAAGTAACGTAAAAACAAACTAAAGAAAATAATGCATAATTCTCAGGTTCCTCACGTTCCTTCTTTTTTTTTATGTGTTTCAGCTAGCTATTTATAGGAAAAAGAAGACGTGAATTCCTTCTCAAACTCTTAGAATCAAATAGGAAGTAATTTCTACCCAAAATAGGAAGTTCGATAAAATCCTTCGCAAAGTTGGAATAGCAATTACGTGGCCAGGGCTTCCTTTTGTATTTGAACACGTGGGCACAGGTTCCATAGGCATTCCTTCAAACGTGGCTACGTGTGGTCCTTCACTTGGAATCCACATGGTCACGTGTCTTCAATGCTTCCTCCTTTTAGTCTTTCACATGGCCATGGATGAAAGTACAAAGCAATTCATGTGGCCATGTTTTCTAAGCATCAAACCTTCACATGGCCACGGGTGGATTTCTTCAATAATTTTACGTGGTCACGTGTAAAGGCTCTAGACTGAACGCTAAATTGTCTCGCATTAATTCTTCATATTTGCATTTTTAGCCCTAAACTTTATCCTTTTTGCATTTTAAGCCCTTTTATATCAATTTTAACCTAAAAATCAATCAAAACATAGAATTAACCTCAAAATTATCAATGTTAACAAATTACCTCTAAATTAACCTAAATAAAACCAAAACAACTAAATAACTCAACTAAAAACATATCAAAAACTATATATAATTCACACTTATCATCCCCGATGCTTTCTTGAATCATTCCCTACATTTGCTCGATGTAGAAAGGTATCAAGGAAATCCATCTGCCCAAGTCCAGTACAAGATGGTTTATGAAATGGTGACCATCAATTGTTATGTTTGTGATGAGCTATATCCATTAGTAAGGGCCATGCTTTGGTAGCGTTAAAGTCTCATCACCCTTGACTCAAGCCCATGGAAAGACAATAACAACTTTTAAAAGGTTGTATAACTATAGTAATATTTACATGTTATGTGGACCCTTATGTATTAGCCCAACTAAATGAATTAAGGGGGTACCAGTCAAAGGTTGACATGCCATCAATGGGCTCAACCTAATCTATATGAGTTAGTCAAATACATAATGGTCAATACCCATATCCTTGAGTTTTCAATTAGAGAGGATCTATTATCGATTTTTGTCGTGTACCATACGTATCCATTGGGTATCCTATTGACCCATGGGCTAAACCCACCTAAAAAAGAGGCCACATGACCTCCTACATGGGAGTAATAAGTTTGGAAGGCTTTGTTTATGCTTGTGTGTGATTGTGATTGATGTCTAACCAAATCATGCATTGCATTTATACATCATATATACACTATATTTATGCATCATTCCTAACAGTTGACCTTTTTAACCATCAGAAACTCATCTAGGTGGTTTAGAGGCTTGGATGGGTGCCTGGTATAATGATCTATACCCAAACTATTAAGGCAAGACACAAGTTTAGATTTGCATTCAAAAGTAAATTTCGAGTGGGATCTCAGCCAGTCATTGAAAAACATTTAGGGAATCAGTTTACCTCATGCATAGGAGTAATAAGGTTGGAAGGATTTGTTTATGCTTGTGTGTGATTGTGATTGATGTCTAACCAAATCATGCATTGCATTTATACATCATATATACACCATGTTTATGAACCATTCCTAACGCTTGACCTTTATTGTTAGTGTAAGCCCTAGGCCCAATGCATTGTAACGAAACACTTGAAATTAATAAAAATGAGGCATTTGTTTTATCTATTGTATTCCTGTGCATATCAATTGATAGAACTATCCAAGAATGTTGTTACAGTTTAAGTTATCATGTGTGAGGCACATGGTTGTAAGACCTTGAAACAAATGAGACTTCATTCTAACTATCCCTAGTCAGTCATTGTTATGGGAATAACAAATGAATTAAGACTAGTATGCTCTCTCTAATAAGTTGAGTTCTGTCTTACGGATCATAAGCACAAGAGTGTCAATCAGAGATCATAGATACATGTTTAGAACACGGTATCTGGATTAGATCCACTCATGAGAACACTACATGGTACAAGTCATAAGTGTTTCTCATATGCAAGTTTTGTATCGAAGTTCTTAGACCTGAAATCTCTATGAAACTCTTTATGAATTACTGTGTACTTTGACATACACCTAACGTACTCGTAACAGAGTGACAAGTACGGGTATGATTGGGTATGCATTGATTCATGTTAGAGAGCATGAGAGAAGTGAAGGGATTACCCCTCTCATTAAGAGAGAAAATATCATCAGCCACTTGATCAGTGAACTGAGAAGTGTATGGCCATACCGAGATGAAATAATGAGTAATCATTATTTATCTGAGAGTTCAGTGTCACTGGAATATCAAGAAAGGAATTAATATATATAAGGATGACTGGTTCCATGCCTTATATTAATTCTGATATTTATGGGTAAGGGACTATGCAAAATTGCATTAGGTCACTAAATGCCATATGCATTTTCATTTAATTTGGAATGTTATAATATCTTGCTAGAGAATATATATAGCCTTTGAATTAATTTATTAATTCATTGCCAACATTAAATGGACTTATAGGATCACACACAAAGCATTGGGCTTAAAATATTTAAATTGTGTATTGGGAATTAATTTGGACTTTTATTTAAAGTCAAATTAATGCATAAAATGGGTAAACAGATTTTTTTGCCTTAAGGAGAGCCTTTATTAGCTCCTCAAAAGAGCCCCCCTATCCTTATCAACCTCTATCGACATCGTTTGGTAAAATCCCTAAAAGGCGATTGATTCGCAAAACTGTCAAGGTGCGATTTTGCCTAAAACAGCTAGTTGTTTTAGGCAAATCTGTGAAACGAGTTTTTTTGCCTAAAACAGCTAGATGTTGAACTGTCTTTTTGCCTAAAACAGCTTGCTATTTTAGGCAAATCTGTTAACAGTTGGTCACGAGAGAAATTTGTTGGCATGTGCTAGGTTTAATTTCAATTGATTAATTATCTTAAGAATGCTGAAGAGACCAATCCCATACTAATGGTTCAAAAGGGAATTAAGAAGGGACCTGCTAAGGGAAAGGGAAAACCCAAGTCAGTTGGGAGTGCACCTCAGGCCCAATCCAAGCCCAAGGCGCCAAAACTCAAAGAGAGTGAGAGCACTTGCTTCCATTGCAACAAGATAGGGCATTGGAGGAAGAATTGCGCTCTCTTCAAGGAAGAACAAAAGAAGAATGGAGCCAAGGCGTCCAGTTCTAGTATTTTTGTTGTTGAAATTAACCTTTCTATTTCTACCACTTGGGTATTGGATACCGGTTGTGGTTCTCACATTTGTTCAAATGTGCAGGGGCTAAGAAATAGGCGGTTACTTCGGAAGAATGAAGTGGACCTCCGTGTGGGGAATGGAGCACGAGTTGCTGCCATGGAGATAGGCGACTATCACCTCACTTTACCTTCCGGACTTTTTATTGTTTTGAATAATTGTTATTATGTGCCTGCTATGAGCAGAAACATTATTTCAGTTTCATGTTTGGATAATGATGAATTTGATTTTGTTATTAAAAATGGCAATGCTCATATTCGTCGCCAAGGCATTTCTTATGGCAATGCCATATTGCAAAATGACCTTTATATCCTTGATTTACAAAACAAAGAGTCAATATACAACATTAATACAAAGAGGGTTAAATCAAACGAATTGAACCCTACTTACTTCTGGCATTGTCGTTTAGGACATGCAAACGAAAAACGCATTTCAAAACTCCACAAAACTGGAGTGCTTGGGTCATTCGACTTAGAGTCTTATGACACATGCGAGCCATGTTTGCATGGAAAATGACAAAGAGTCCTTTTAATAAAGAGGGCGAGAGGACTAATGGCTTATTGGAACCAATACATACCGATGTATGTGGACCTTCAAGTACAAATGCTAGAGGTGGTTTTAGCTACTTCGTGACATTCACAGATGACTTCAGTAGATATGGCTATGTCTATCTAATGAAGTATAAGTCTGAAACTTTTGAGAAATTCAAAGAGTTTAAGAATGAAGTAGAAAACCAAATTGGCAAAAGTATAAAAGCCATTCGATCAGATCGAGGTGGTGAATACTTAAGCCAAGAGCTTGACAGTCATCTAAAGGAGTGTGGTATTATTTCACAGCTCACTCCTCTTGGAACACCTCAATGGAATGGTGTGTCCGAAAGGAGAAATCGAACTCTGTTGGACATGGTTCGATCTATGATGAGTCAAGCTAATCTTCCTATCTCTTTTTGGGGTTATACATTAGAAACTGCTGCGTTTCTATTGTACCGTACTCCAACTAAAGCAGTTGAGAAGACACCATACGAGGTATGGACTGGGAAAGAACCCAATATGTCTTTTCTCAGGATTTGGGGCTGTGAAGCACATGTTAAGAAATTAACATCTGACAAACTAGAGTCCAAATCCAGTGTCTACTTGTTTGTGGGTTATCCTAAAGAAACAAAGGGATACTACTTTTACTCACAAGCCGAGAATAAAGTATTTGTTGCTCGCAAGGCTATTTTCTTGGAAAAGGAGTTCCTTCTCAAGAAAGATAGTGGGAGTAAAGTAGAACTTGGAGAAATTCAAGCGCCACAAACTCCTATAGAGGATGAGTTGGAAATGGGATCAAGTTCACAACCAGTTGTGGAACAAGAACCCATTACATAAGAACCTAGAAGGTCTGGTAGGGTACGTCAGGAGATTGAGAGATATGGATTTCTAATCACTGACAGTGACACTATTGAGTTAGTAGATCGTGAGGATCTTACTACCAACCGAGAAGCTATTGAGAGCCCAGACTCGGAAAATTGGCTTGAAGCCATGAAATTCGAGATGTAATCAATGTACGATAACCAGGTTTGGACCTTGGTTGATCCACCGAAAGGTGCTAAGGTAATTGAATACAAGTGGCTATTCAAACTCAAAGCTGATAAGACCTACAAAGGTAGACTAGTAGCAAAAGGTTTTCGACAAACTCATGGTGTAGACTATGACGAGACCTTTGCACCTGTAGTCATGCTCAAATCCATTAGGATCTTGCTTGCCATAGCTGCATATCATGATTATGAGATATGGCAAATGGATGTCAAAACTGCTTTCCTCAACGAAAATTTACTTGAGGATGTGTATATGACACAGCCTGAAGGTTTTGTCAATCCCAAGCATCCTAAGAAGGTTTACAAGCTTCAAAAATCCATTTATGGATTAAAGCAAGCATCCCGAAGTTGGAATCTTCGTTTTGATGAGGCAGTCAAAGAATTTGACTTCATCAAGAACGAAGATGAGCCTTGTGTGTACAAGAAGGTTAGTGGGAGCATAGTAGTATTTCTAGTCCTATATGTGGATGACATCCTTCTCATTGGGAATGACATTCCAACATTGCAAAAGGTTAAGCAATGGTTGGGAAAATGTTTCTCAATGAAAGACTTAGGTGAAGCCGAGACAATACTTGGTATTCGAATCTATAGAGATAGATCGAATCGGCTTTTGGGACTAAGTCAAGAAAAGTACATAGACAAAGTACTAAAGCGTTTTAGTATGGGAGACTCAAAGAAAGGGTACATACCTTTGGCTTTGGGAGTTCCTTTGACTAAAGAACAGTGCCCTAAAACCAAAGAGGAAATTGACAACATAAGTAGAATCCCATATGCATCTGCTATTGGATCTATCATGTACGCTATGTTATGTACTAGATTGGATGTTGCTCATGCACTGAGTATAACCAGTAGGTTTCAGCAAGACCCTGGTGAGAAGCACTGGTCTGCTGTAAAAGGGATTCTGAAGTACCTGCGAAGGACTAAGGATCACTTCTTAGTGTATGGTGGTCAAGAAGAGCTCGTCATACAAGGTTATGCTGATGCTGCTTTTCAGACCAGCACTCAGGATTCTAGATCGCAATTTGGGTTTGTTTTTGTTTTGAACGGTGGTGCTGTCAGCTGGAGAAGCTCAAAGCAAGAAACCGTTGCTGACTCAACTATAGAATCTGAGTATATTGCAGCAAGTGAGGCTGCAAAAGAGGCTGTTTGGATTAAAAATTTCATTATTGGATTAGGAGTTGTCCCAAGCATCCTAGATCCATTAGAAATTTTCTGTGACAACAACGGGGCCATCGCACAGGCAAAGGAGCCCCAGTCACACCAGAAATCCAAAAACATACTCAGGAGGTACCACTTGATCAGAGAAATCATTGATCGTGGGGACGTCAAGGTTAGCAAGATAGCAAGTGAAGACAATGTAGCAGATCCTTTGACGAAACAGTTACGTCCAAATCAGCACAAAGCTCATTTGAGAGCGTTCGGTCTTAGGGCTATGCCCAATTGGGACTAGTGCTAGTGGGAGATTGTTAGTGTAAGCCCTAGCCCTAATGCATTGTAACGAAATACTTGAAATTAATAAAAATGAGGCATTTGTTTTATCTATTGTATTCCTGTGCATATCAATTGATAGAACTATCCAAGAATGTTGTTTCAGTTTAAGTTATCATGTGTGAGGCACATGGTTGTAAGACCTTGAAACAAATGAGACTTCATTCTAACTATCCCTAGTCAGTCATTGTTATGGGAATAACAAATGAATGAAGACTAGTATGCTCTCTCTGATAAGTTGAGTTCTATCTTACGGATCATAAGGATAAGAGTGTCAATCAGAGATCATAGATACATGTTTAGAACACGGTATTTGGATTAGATCCACTCATGAGAACACTACATGGTACAAGTCATAAGTGTTTCTCATATGCAAGTTTTGTATCGAAGTTCTTTGACCTGAAATCTCTATGAAACTCTTTATGAATTACTGTGTACTTTGACATACACCTAACGTACTCGTAACAGAGTGACAAGTACGGGTATGATTGGGTATGCATTGATTCATGTTAGAGAGCATGAGAGAAGTGAAGGGATTACCCTTCTCATTAAGAGAGAAAATATCATCGGCCATTTGATCAGTGAACTGAGAAGTGTATGGCCATACCGAGATGAAATAATGAGTAATCATTATTTATCTGAGAGTTCAGTGTCACTGGAATATCAAGAAAGCAATTAATATATATAAGGATGACTGGTTCCATGCCTTATATTAATTCTGATATTTATGGGTAAGGGACTATGCAAAATTGCATTAGGTCACTAAATGCCATATGCATTTTCATTTAATTTGGAATGCTATAATATCTTACTAGAGAATATATATAGCCTTTGAATTAATTTATTAATTCATTGCCAACATTAAATGGACCTATAGGATCACACACAAAGCATTGGGCTTAAAATATTTCAATTGTGTATTGGGAATTAATTTGGACTTTTATTTAAAGTCAAATTAATGCATAAAATGGGTAAACAGATTTTTGCCTAAAACAGCTAGCTGTTTTAGGCAAATCTGTAAAAATAGTTTTTTTTGCCTAAAACAGCTAGCTGTTTTAGGCAAAACTGTCAAGGTGCGATTTTGCCTAAAACAGTAAATCTGTTAAGCCACGATTTTGCCTAAAACAGCTAGCTGTTTTAGGCAAATCTGTGAAACGAGTTTTTTTGCCTAAAACAGCTATGTTGAACTGTCTTTTTGCTTAAAACAGCTTGCTATTTTAGGCAAATCTGTTAACAGTTGGTCACGAGAGAAATTTGTTGGCATGTGCTAGGTTTAATTTCAATTGATTAATTATCTATGTATAATTAAGTTATTTGAGTATTAAATCCTAATTTGTATTTAATCAAAATATAATACTTGAGAGGGAATTAATGTAGCCAAACTTCAAACTAAAATACTAGTTGAATTCGGCAACTTATCACCTTAAATAAGTAAGTTTGTTTTGATTAAATGACTAATGCCAGTTGAATTTAAATTCTAATAGAATTTAAATTAAGATATATCTCTTAATTAGGAAGTGATGGAGGCTGAAATTAACACTTAATTTTTGGCACTCACACTTGACCTAAATTAAGTGATATATATTAATGAATTAAATGAATAAAAGGGTATGCCGTTTTGCTATTTTTCTCTCTTGGCCGAAATACTCAAGGGGAAAGAAATATTTCTTGTTCTCTTGTGTTCTTGAGCTGAAACAGTAACCTAAAGGAAGAACAAGATCAGATCTTGTGGCTTCAAATCATTCCCATTGCCGAATACACAATCATAGAGCTAGCACTCTTGATTTTAAGCCATCTTTGCAAGTGTGTGTGTGAGAATAGAGGGAGTGGCATAAAGGTTGTTCCTTGGCATTGGTGGTGAAGATCTAAGGTGGACATATCCTTCTTGGTTGCTGGTCATCATCAATCAAGTTTTAAAGGCATCTAAAGTTGTAAGTTTAAAACTCTAAAATTGCATGTTTCGATTCTTGTCATGGAATTGTATGGCATGTATGATAAAAATTTTTGTTTTTCCGCTGTGCTATCATCACATTCATACCATGTCATATTCCATCATTTATAACCATCATAAACTAATCTAGGTGGTTTAGAGGGTTAGATGGGTGCTTGGTATAATGATCTATATCCAAACTATTAAGGCAAGACACATGTTTAGATTTGCGTTTAAAAGTAAATTTCGTGTGGGATCCCAGCCAGTCATTGAAAAACAGATAGGGAATCAGTTTACCTCATGCATGGGAGTAATAAGGTTGGAAGGCTTTGTTTATGCTTGTGTGTGATTGTGATTGATGTCTAACCGAATCATGCATTGCATTTATACATTATATATACACCATGTTTATGCATCATTCCTAATGCTTGACCTTTTTAACCATCATAAACTCATCCAGGTGGTTTAGAGGGTTGGATGGGTGCTTGGTATAATGATCTATATCCAAACATTTAAGGCAAGACACAAGTTTAGATTTGCGTTCAAAAGTAAATTTCAAGTGGGATCCCAGCCAGTCATTGAAAAACAGTTAGGTAATCAGTTTACCTCATGCATAGGAGTAATAAGGTTGGAAGGCTTTGTTTATGCTTGTGTGTGATTGTGATTGATGTCTAACCAAATCATGCATGGCATTTATACATCATATATACACCATGTTTATGCATCATTCCTAACGCTTGACCTTTTTAACCATCATAAACTCATCTAGGTGGTTTAGAAGGTTTGATGGGTGCATGGTATAATGATCTATATCCAAACTATTAAGGTAAGACACAAGTTTAGATTTGCGTTCAAAAGTAAATTTCGAGTGGGATACCATCCAGTCATTGAAAAACAGTTAAGGAATCAGTTTACCTCATGCATGGGAGTAATAAGGTTGGAAGGCTTTGTTTATGCTTGTGTGTGATTGTGATTGATGTCTAACCAAATCATGCGTTGCATTTATACATCATATATACACCATGTTCATGCATCATTCCTAACCCTTGACCTTTTTAACCATCATAAACTCATCTAGGTGGTTTAGAGGGTTGGATGGGTGCCTGGTATAATGATCCATATCCAAACTATTAAGCCCAGACACAAGTTCAGATTTGCGTTCAAAAGTAAATTTTGAGTGGGATACTAGCCATTCATTGAAAAATAGTTAGGGAATCAATTTAGAAATGGGAAATAAGAGGGTTAATGAGACTAAAAGAGGGAATAAAACCAGAGAGTAGTTGATGATGTTGCTGTGAGATTTTTATTCTTAAGGGAAAGGTTGAATTTTGACCCTATTGGGCCTTTCACTATAAAGAATGACTCAGACCAAAGCTTAGGTAGGCATTTACAGGAGTTCGAAAGGTGGATACTAGCTATGATTTGTGGGATGGTGACTTTCATAGCACCTAATGCTAAAAATTAGCCTATGGCATCTACCTGTAAGGTAGTGGAACTAACTCATATTGGGAATGTTACTGCAACTGATGCTGCTATGCTTCGAGGCCTACCAAGGAGAGAAATGAGGCACGACCTCGAGGATAATATTAAAGAAGAGGAAGATGAGGATTACATTCCCCCCGTGATGAACATGAGGATAAGGAGACCTAGTGCTAAGGATCCACCTTTCAAGAAAATGAATGAAAGATTGAAGCCATGTCTAGGCTATTGTTTCCCAATAAGGGAATAAATCTTGAAGACAAAGATTTAGATAGGGATGAGCCACTAACTCAGAGGTTTAAAATACCTAATCTACCAAGGTTTTATGGCACTTTGGATTCTTCAGCACATATCAAGTAGTACACTCTAATCATAAAGGGGACAACTCTATCTAAAAAGCAGAAGGTGGAGTACATTTGCTTGAGTATCATCGGGCCTCCCATAGACTAGTACCATCATGTGATAAGTAGACTAAAAATAATTGGGACATTTTGACTAAAGAATTTCTTAAATAGTATAACTGTAGTACAAAGATGGAAATCACTTTGAAAATCCTTGAATTACTTCAACAGAAGAACGATGAGTCTTTCTATAAGTACCTTACTAGGTGAAGAAATAGGGTGATAGAGATGAAGAGGAAGCCTAACACATCCGACCAAATCAGGTTCTTTATTTAAAATGCAAGCCAATAACTAAAAGATGGATTAAAGATTAAAGGTTTGAAAGATTGGGAGTCTTTCAAGGACATAACCATTAAACCCGATGGAGAATATCTAGCCAAAAGGATAAATAGTGTGAATACTAGAAGGAACTTCAGCAGCAATAAGACTATCAGGAACAACAGTAGGCAGATAGAACTTGCAAGATTGTAGAAGTCTCTACTATAGAGGTTAGTCAGAGGCATTATTACAACTTAAGGAAATTATTATCTTGGGTTCTTAATAGATTGGCTAAAGAAGGGAAGCTCCAGCCGCTACCACATATGCCCATAAAGAGTCAGGGGTTGCCTTAACATAGAGAGGACCAGTATTGTGCATACCATCAGCATACTCTATGGAATAAAATTCATGATTTAATTGACAATAAGCAGATCTCAGATTCAGAGAAAAGGGATAAGAAGAAAAAATAGTGGTTACAATGTTACACCTCCACCAGTGTACATGATGAGGTCAATTCTGCCTAAGTAGCATATGATGCAAGATTTGTATGGGAATGCGTATATGGTTACTTACTCCATCCTACAAGTAACAGAGCTAGTTAAGGAAAATCAACCAGTTTTCATGATTGACTATTGGGAGACCCCACATAAAGTGAGGATGAGGGGACTTTGGTGCCAATTTCCATTGAACAATAGGAAGAGGTAAAAGAGGAAAGAGAAGTAAAGGCAATTACAAAAAAGTAGGAGAGTAGCCTTTGAGATTGAAAGGCAACCGATTTCTACTATAGTGCCAATAAAGAATGAAGCTCAGGATGACTAGATAATCAAGCAGTTGAAAAAGACATAGGCTCAAATAGGTATCTAGGATTTGTTAAGACATTCTTCTTTACACGGATTGAAGTTGGTGGAGGCTTTGAGCAAGGTTACTATTGCTACCATTTTCTTGCCCTTTAAATTGCTAAACTTGGTTAGAGGAAAAGCCCGATAGAATGTGGTATATTCTGATGCCAACTTGCCTATTGAAGGGAATAATCACAATTGTCCTCTTTATATCAAGGCTCAAGTCAATAGAAAACATACAACTTGCATAATGGTGGATAATGGACCTTTCATTAATAGGTGTCCTTTGGTGGCAATTTTTAGCTTTTGGATAAAAATAGCAAATGTTGAGTAAGTACAATCTAACCATTTCTACCTACGACAATTCCAAGAGGTAAGCTATTGGGACATTTAAGGCTATAGTGAAGATCAGGCCTATAAAGATATAAGCTGAGTTTGTAGTGTTGCCTATCCTATTAAATTTCTTTATGATCCTTAGAAGGCCTTGGTTTCATAAATTGGATGGTGTGCCAACCACCTTGCATCAGATAATTAAAATCCCTTACGATAAGCAAGTGGTTACTATCAGAGCAACGAGGGAGAATTAGGTGTTTGTACTCAAAATAACAAAGTAGCCATTCATCAGGTTTTGCATGGAAATTATTAGTGATAAAAAGGGTGAAGATAGTTTTTCTAAGAATCCTAAAGTGGTTAACATGCTTAAAAAGATGATTTTTCTACTTAGGTCGATTTGTTAGAAAGTATGCCCTAGAGTGCCCATAGAAAGGGATTTGTTTCATGTATATGAGTTCATTTTGTTAATGGAAAAAAGGCACAATTCATTTAGTAATGCTATGTTTAAATACATGTGTTTGTTTATCTTAAATTAATGAATAAAGTCCAAGATATTATAAATACAGTACAAAGGCAATCATGAAAGTGTTCATGATGTGAAATGTCTATTGTATGGAAATGTGATAATATCTAAATATTCCTGGTCATAGTATTAACAATATGGGACATTATTAATGCAGACAGACTAGCATATGTTATGCTTATTGAATAGTTCAAGCAGTAGTTCTCATAACTGTGATTATAGGAGATGATCAAAGTTAACATGTGAATGCTTGTTAGAAGAACAAGTTCAATGAAGACCTACAAAGAGAATCCTCGCATGGATATTAAATCGATGTTAGTGAGGAATCTCTTCATAGCAGTGGTGTAAGTATCTTTAGACTTTAGATCACCAAAGTTATCTTAAGTCGTAATTGATATACTTTGACTCCATAACTGCTTACCTCCATCTAGGGATGAACATAGTTAGGAGGTTGGGTATATCATAACCTACTTGAAGATAGTTGAGTAATCAATAAAGGATTCACCATCCTAGATTTATTAAGGAAAGCTATCTCATATGATTCTATAATTGTCTTGTTCAGAGAATCTCTAGCTATAGTAATATGCCAAGGTGGATAAGGATCCATAAAAGGCATTTTAGGAATAATGGTTAAATTAATAGAATATACATAATTAGATTCATATGAATTGATGTAACATCCTATATCCAGTCTGGTAAAAAAATCGGATATGGATGTCTCTAACTGGTATTTGTTCTGAATATCACTAAATAAATATAATTTATGCTCAAATTATCAACTTCTAAATTCTTTACTAAAATTTTTAGTAGAAATTTTGGAAGAATCTTTCCTAAATATTAATAGCCTCCTGTAGACAAAATGTAAAACAACACTTCTAAAAATCAATCATTAAGATTCATGACTTCAATCAAACTGCTACGTAAAATTTCCCATCATCCTCAATAATAATTAAGCTAATCTACCTATCACCATATCACTATTTCAATACTCAAATATTTTGTTCCTAATAATATTTACACAAAATATTATCACATACTTAAACTAATATCACAATATTGAATCTTAAATAAACTAGATTAAACTTAAATTATATAATCTTAACACCCGTGTATATGCCAAAGTTTCAAAATGCAAAAATAACATAAATTATTTGCACTTTGTCCTTGATCATCCACCACTCTAGCTGCAACAACCTATGAAGGTTTTCTTCATTTGTGATAAGATTACTGAATATCAAATCAACCTACGTGCGAAAAAAAAACCACGCACGTGACTACCAATTTTATTTCCCAATTTATTACATATAAAACAATGTAGTTAAAATTCTATACACACTTACCAATTTATAAAACATAAGGCTATGAGTTCCCAAATACAGTGCATACAAACATCAAGCAATTGGTAGGATAAGACTTCAATTTACAATTCCATGCCTTTATACATACATATTAATACAAAAAAATATTTCAATTTAATTACACCTCTTAAATTCCTTAGACTAATTATTAACTACTTTTACCCTTGTCCACCGTTATCTAATTTATAATCAATAAGACATAATTTCACAATAATATTAATTATTCTTATCTCAACCCATAAGTTATTCTACTGTATATATCCTACTAAAATTTTATATCAAAATATATGCACGTATATCGCATTACAACAAATACTTATCTTCAATGCAAACATCAATATATAAATATAATTCCATATATCTGATTTGCGAATCATATATATTGCTATTATATATAACACTTTCTAATTTAGTTATATAAAATTATTAGAAGTAATTGAACAAGTTTGCTTAATCTACACCCACACACACACACACACACACCCACACACACACACACACATATATATATATATATATTTGTATGTTTATTTCTCAAATAAATTAATACTCAAGTAAGTTAAGCTGTCGATTCGATTGTCAATTCCTAATGTTATAGTAATACCTCTTATGATCAAAAAACTTTATTATTTACCTAAGTACTCATTTATAACATTCATATATTCATTACATCATTATATCATAAGTCATTTCATAATTTACTTTACAATTCATAGTATATTTGTTACTTTCTGACATTAAGAAATTTGTAATTATATTTATTTTTAGCATTATTAATCAATCTACGACATATGACTCTTTACTACATTAATTTATCTCATTTCTCACTTTATTTCACTTTTGCTCATATTTATAACATTTTAATATTGTAATTATCTTTTTACTTCTTTTATTTAAGTAAGTTATGATTTTGCACCTAGTTATCAATAGTAGGACACCATGAATTAGATAAGCGGTTAAGTAAATCCAGTCAATAGAAATGTCCATACCACAAAGGGGATATGCGACTACTCTTGGGAGTGTCATACCATAAATAGGGTATGCGGCTACTCTCGATGTACTATAATAAGCCGACTAACACAATAGTCCACATTTTCAAGAATAGTAACAGAGAATACTCGTACTGAAATGGAACACCACGGGATAAGTAACCCTTTGGCTAGCCATACTATCATAAAGTTTTGGTTGCTCACTGAAAACTAAAGGAATTAAAACTCATTAAATTTTCATATCTTATTTATTTTCTTCACAAGATTTTACTCACTTTATGCCATAATTGATTCTCATACAATTTAGTATTTAACAACACTCCATATATATGTATTTAATAGTATAAAATATAGTTAAACTATACCATCTAGTGCCATGAACATTGCCTACTAATCGATTATTAGTTATGAATATTGCCTCCATTATTTTCCCTAAGTTATTCACAGAGATTCATTGTCACACTTATATACTCCTCATGGCTTTTGAATATATATACTTTATCTAGTTCACACAATGATCACTTAGAAATTATTTAGAATAAAATAAATATTTTCATGTTTATAAATAGTATATAGCAATAAATTAGCTTATTCAAATGTCTATTCTACAATGAGGTAGCATGAATAATCGCAGAATAATAGACTGTGAGAAAGTGTGTTCATATGTATACAAAACATAGCCTGTACACCAACTTTTAACTCTAACTAATTAGGTAATATAAGCTAGTTAATTGGTTAAATATTTCATCGCACTAAAATTTAACTAATTGGTTTCTTAAAGTTGGACTAATAATTAATTGATTGCCAAGCGAATCTAATTAATTTTTTAATTTAATCCACATTAAATAAACCAATATTAGTTCATTACCCCAGCTTATTAGTTCAGAAAAATTTTAAACTAATAAGTATTTTAGCCTAAGATGAAAGCACATATCTAATTAGTTACTAGATACATTCATCGTTGTTTCCTTATTCTCCATTAAAATTATATAGGGTATTTCATAAATTTAGCTATCTATATAAATGTACTTTTAGTTCTATAATCTGATTAGTTTTGAAATTTATTCAAAATATATTAATCCACCTAGTTGTCCAACACACACACACACACACACACACACACACATATATATATAAACAAGAACTTAAATCCTTGGTTTAATATAACAAATTTTACAACCAAGGAAGCTATGAATTGAAAATCTAAATATTTATTACTAACCAATAATGTCAATTATGCATACACATATACTCTTACCTGTATATTCATGGTGACCCCTTTTTCCGTTCAAATCGAAATTATAACATCTATTTATATTTACTCCTGACTCATATTTTGGTAAATTTCCATTTTTAAATCCGAACGTATTTATTCTTATTAAGCAAGTTTCTAATTTATCCATGAAATTAACTAAAATTTTTACCAAGATTTAAATTATTTCTCACTAGTGTTAAGAATGTTGTTTAATTAATTACCTTCCAACACACCAACACATCTTAAATTACTCCACTAGATAAAAAAAACACAGCTCTAAGAGCAGCCCCACCAATTGAATATGAATTATTTCATTTAATATCTTAAAAAAATTTGACAATTCCATTTTTATAATTAATCAACTTAATTAATTCATGGCAACTAAATAACTAATATTATAGCTTTATATTTTGCACTCAAACTACATTGGAAACAATTTAAGAGGCTTATTTTATAAAAATTCCATTTTATTAAAATCATCTACTGTACTTCTTACCACCAATTTTTAAGACCAATATATAACAACATACATATTCAAACATATTTAATTTAAATAATAACAATTGTAAAAAATTCAAAATTAAGTTTTAAATACTTTAAAGGGAAAAAAATTTGGTGGTTATGTACCATAATGTCAATTTTTGCATTTTTTTCATTCTATTTATTACGTACTCACTGGACCATCATCGAAGCTTCATCGTACAGGTGATCGAAACTTCGTCGATGATGATCTGACACTACCATTTTGTAGATCGGGATCCTAGGGTTCCTTTTTTGGTGATCACACGCGTTGGTACCATACTGTTTGGTAAAGATCTGCTTAAAAAGATGCCAGCTTCTCCCATTCTGATCTATCTATTATCGGTGTTTGGGAAAGAATAGAAGCTACCGGAGCAATCAAATCACCTTTAAGACTCGTTAATGCTGTGCATGTCATCGATGGCCATCATAACTCAACGAAGAAAGATGGGCTACGGCAAGGTGAGGAAGATTGGGATTAGGAAGGACATCGCGAGTAGTGATTCGACGAACAAGCCAAGGGAAAGCCGATAGGCGATGGGAGTAAACGCCGATGGGCGACGAGAGGAAACATCGATGGGCAGTGGAAGGCCCAATCCCAAGCTCCCTTGCTTCATTCCTTTGCCGATTCTATCTCTTCTCTCTCTTTTTTTTCTTTGTTTTGTTTTTCTTAATTTGTTGGTCACCCACTCTCCCTTGGTCCCAAAATTTCCAGGGACTTCACCTATCTTTTTTGTGTTTTTTTGTTTCTTTTATTTTTAATCTTATCATCATCATCATTATTATTATTGTTATTCAAATGATTATTATCCATTAATTTATTTTAATTTCTTTTTATTAGTGCTTAGATCATACTTTAATTAAAAATTATTAATTTATCAATTTTAAACTTACATATTTACTCATCAGGTCCTCAATAATTAACCCTCATGAGTTAGTATCCAAATACTATTCACATATTAAATATTTCCAAATGACTTAAAGATTTTGGGATGTTACTGTTGACATTAATCCATACTCAGAATCTAATTGAAATAGGAGTGGTGAAATAAGTAATTGTACAGTAACTATTTCTATGGAAATGTATAGTCAGAACCACTTGACTTTCTTTATATTTGGCTAGTCATGATCCTTAGCTAGAGGCCGTTTATGAATTGTATAATATTGTATCATAAATATCAATAAGGGACTGATAAAATGATTTAAAGAGTTTTAAATCATATGATCGAGTTTTGAATTGAACTTTTAATTATATATTATACTGCCAATATAGACATGAACCTAATAGGTCACGCACATATAGAGCAAATGATAAAATGGTAAAATGACAAGGATAATAATATTTGATATTATTATGGGAGAACAAAATAAAAAATAAAATAATTAATTAAAGAGTTTAATTAATTATGCATAAGTACAGATGCTCACAAAACTTTTTAAAAATATTATGCAAAATGGACCTAATTGAAATATTATATTCCATAATTAAATATTATTGGACTATAAATGTTATAGGGCTGATATAATATTAATAGGTCCATTGGATAAATAATTAAAGACCTATAAAGTTGGTTTCTATACAGAAGCCCATTAGAGAATGCCTTTCACTTAGAACCCAATACAAAAGGCCTTAGAGGCCTAATTTTTTGACTAAAATAAAATAAATATATTTCATAAGTGTTATGGAGCTTATATACTTAATTTTATTGGATTTAGAATTGATTTGGGTAATTAAATTCAAGTGTATGCATAAAAAGGCCTAGTTTATGGGTTATGTGCAGGGTCCTTTAAGAAAGGGCTTGGATTGGATTTTAATTAAGCCCAAATGAATAAGTAATAATTCCAAAAGCCCATTTAATATTTCTCCATCAATTTTTAAAGAGCCCAATCCCATTATGAAGTTGGATTTTTTTAACCTGGCTATAAAATCAAAAATAAATGGGATTTAGGGTTAAGATTTTTTTTTAAAGAAAAAAATTCTCTTCTTCTTCCCTAGCCGCCACCCTCCTTGCTAGCTTCAAGGGGAATTTTGACCTCTTTGTGTTCCCTTTGTAATTGGTTAATTTGATCCTTCTCTTGTGTGAATTACGATTATAGGTATTTAATTTTGGATATTGCGGTTTGTGACAACCTAGTGAGAAGGAAAAACACTTGTTCAACAAAAATCAAATGTGATTTTCCTATTCTCATTAATATTTATATTGTATATTCATGGCAAGATTAGATATATTGGTTAAAAAAATTTATTTTTTTCTTATACATATGATGTATGTAACCAATCTATTCCCAACACGATTTAGGTAATAATTCTTAAGGATCTCAAACCTTATAGCTACTAAAGGCCAGATGGACAAGGAGGGGTTAGGTTTTACCAATTTTAGTGAAAGGAGGGAAGGGAAAGAGATATTAAAAGGAATCCCTCATATCTCTTAGATCTTTATGCCAGCTTTAGGTCCTTATTTGTATTATGATAAGGATGAGCCTTAAGTGATAGGAGATGAGCTAGTGCCAGGGTTTGAGCTATTCAACAACATTTTTGATTGCAAAAAAGGGAATCGTCAAGCCAATTGATAGTTTTTGGGATGAAGAGATCTTGTTACAACACTCATCTTTGGATAAAGAAACGTCGGAAGAAGTCCTGATAGTGAAGCTGCTTGCTACCCTATCAAAAGGCAGAAGGAAGATTGAAGTTGATGAACCACCTAAAGCTTACCTAGAGATGGAAGAGAAACCTGATACTGATAAGATTTAAAAAGACACTTTTATTGATATTGTTTATGTTCCTAAAATTTTTTATAAGAATAATATTTGCTCTTTTGATTACATTACTGAGATGAATAATTTTGCTTGTGTGATGTTTCTTCTGATTTCAATATGCATGACCATCATTATAAAGCATTCATATTTGACATGAACATAACAAACACATGTTCATTCAATCTTTGAACAAAAGAAAACCTAAAAGAAATTTTATTGGCATCAGATATAACCTTTGAAGAGAGAAAATTTTGAGAGAATATTAATAAAATATGAAAAAATATTTGCCTGGACCTACGTAGACATGCCAGGGATAGATTAAGAAATATCTAAACATGCCATTCTAAAATACCCAATGTATAGGCCAGTTAAATATAAACTTATAAAAATTTGGCCTGAATGGGCTGAAAAGGTTAAAAAGGAAGTTAGAAAGCAAATAGAGGCTAAGTTCTTGGTGGAAGTCTAATATCCCACATGGTTAGCCAATGTAGTTCCTGTAGTGAAGAATGATAGAAGACTTAGGGTTTATGTAAATTATAAGGATCTAAACATGGCTTATACTAAGGATGATTTTCCCTTACCTCACATAGATGTTTTGTTTGATAGTGTAACTGCTTGTGCCATGTACAATTTTACGGATGGGTATGCCGAATATAACCATATTCTAAATAAAATAGTGGATAAGATCAAATGGTTTTCATAACTGAATGGGGATATATGCCTACCGGGTTATCCCTTTTGGTTTTATGAATGCAGGTGTTACCTACCAAAGAATGGCCACTAAGATCTTAGATGACTTAATTTATAAAGAAGTATAAGTGTATGTAGATGATATAATGATCAAGTTGATCACCAGGGAAGGTTATTTTAAAGCACTAGAAACGTTTTTCTAGAAGATCATCAAGTACAATTGCCATCTCAACTGTAAGAAGTGTATTTTTAGGATCACCTCAAGCAAGCTTTTGGGCCATGTAGTGAGTCAGTGAGGTATATAAGTAGACCCTGACAAAAGTATGCATAAGTAGGTCCACAACCAAGTTGAACTCAATTTATGAACCAATATTCAAGTTCCTCAAGATGGTCCAGCCCATGGCTTGGAATGAGGAATGTCAAAAGGCCTTCGATACCATCCATGATTATTTACAACATCCAACAATGTTGAGACTACCCCAGGTAGGCAAGCCTTTAATTTTGTAATAGGCAATAGAGGATAGTTCAATAGGATCCATGATGGCATAAGAGGATGATTTCAGGATTGAGTATGCAATATACTATCTTAGTAAGAAGTTTTTTCCCTATGAGGCAAAGTATAAAGAAATTAAGAAGATCTATCTCATAGTCATGTAGGCATCAATGAAGCTAAGACACTATTTCCATTCCTATAAAATCAAAGTTGTTGCTAAGCATAATTCCTTTAGGTATTTACAATAAGCTCCTTTGTTGTTCAGTAAAATGGGAAGGTGGTTGATTCTCTTACAAGAGTTCGATATAGAATATGTCATTAGGAAAACCATTGAAAGGAGAGCGATAGTAGAATTCCTAGGTAATCAACCTTTAGAAGAGAAAAAGGTGAATTTTGAGTTTCCTAATGAACACATCGCAACCATAATAGTGCAAGGATGGCCAATATACTTTGATAAAGTCGTGAATAACAAAGGATAGGGGGTTGGAGTAATCTTGATTGCCCTAGAGGGAGAAATTTTTCCAGTAGCCAAGAAGTTGGGGTATAAAACCACGAATAATGAAGCAAAATATAAAGCCTACATTTTTGGGTTATAAGCTTTATTGGCTATTGGGATGAAGTCTACAGAAGTGTTTGGAGATTCATCCTTAGTGATCTAACAAGCAAAGGGAGCATGGTTGGTGAAAGAAGTGCATTTATAGCCATATCTCAAGCACCTAAAAGTTTTGAGTGGTTAGTTTAAGGATTATACATTTGAATATATACACATAAAAGAGAATCAGTTAGTAGATGCTCTGGCTAGCTAGATATCTATTTGGGATAACATGAAGAGAGTAACCATGAAGCCGATGTTAATTTTAAGTTCAGATAAGCTGTGTTTTAAGAAAGAGTAGGTTATGGATGTTGAAGTAAATGATGGCAAGCCTTCGTACTTTGATATTTGGAATTACCTAGAAAGGGAAGTATTCCCGAAAGAAGCAATTGAAAAGGACCAGAGGTTATGTAGCACGCAAATTCTATACTTGGATATTACCACTAAATCTTGTATCATAATACATGTTTTACTATGTTATAAATCTAAAAACATTTCTTATTAGATAACTTGTAGAAGAAATTAAAACCATATCACATGAACTTAAGAATAATATCTTAATTATATAAGAGTCCTTAATACATTACAATATTTTCTCAAACAAGACATTTGTACATATACAAAAATTCCATCATAATTAAAATTTCCATATCCACAAAATAAAAGAACAAAAAGAAGACTTTACTTTTCAATCTTCTAAGACTTATGTTGGCCAACCTGCTGTAGGTATCAGAACTGCATGAAAGTCTTATCCTTGCAACCTATACAGATGAAACACTCGTGCTAAGCTATAAAGCTTAGTGGAGAACACAAAATATGACAAACGACCACTTATAGTGGTGGCCAACAAGCATACATCATGAATTACAAGTATACCTTATGTTCAAATGAAAGAGATACCAATTCAATATGAATAAACAAGAGTCCAAATCTGATAGCCAAATGACTTAATGATAGTATATTTGACATTGGTGCTTTATATACACAACATTTAATCATATAAACATATTTATTATTTAGACATACAATTCATTCATTGAATGATATACCACTTTTTACACTAAGTCATACCGTCCACATGCCACACATTTTGATATATACTAGGAATATATATATATATATATATATTCAAATATAAGCATATGATCAACAATAATATATGTATATTCATAAGAAAGACATAGCATTAGTACTATGAAAGTTCATCGTTTATCGATCTAGGATGTATTTGTGAAACATAATGTACCAATGCATACATTGAATTACTAATTTAATTTTTTCTCAAATACCAATATCATATTGGGTTTATCACTTATAGATCCATAAATATTTTATGTTGCATACAAGACATTGTACATAATGTCCTAGTAGAAAGCGAGAACGAGTACCTATAAGGAAAACTTATAACCTAGTGTATTAATTGAAAGGCAATCACTGACATGAATACCTATACATAACTCTTATATTTTACTAAAAAGAAACCACTTATATTGACAAAACATTTTCATACCATTCATATATGATGAATCATGCAAACCATTTAACTAGCTCAAGCAAGCAAAGATATTAGTGATGCACTGGTTTATTCATATAACTTTATACATACAATTTTTATATGCAATAGTTGTGCATACACGTACATTGCAAACTCTTTTAATTTCATAATTTTCATATGCTATAAAAAAAAAGAAATTTCATATATAAAATATATTATAAAGTCAATTTAGGAATTGACATGCTTCATGAAACTTTGAGTTAAACATCAAACTTTTATTAACATTGGTATAAAGCCTGCACTATTCTAAAGAAGTGGATAACGGGTTATACGGTGGCACCCGAAGGTACTAGGTCACCCGATGGCACCGAAGAGATAATAGGTCACCTAAAGGCACCACTGTAATAATAGGTCACTCAAAGGCACCATTATAAGAATAGGTCACCCAAAGGCATCACTGTAATAATAGGTCACCCGAAGGCACCACTGTAATAAGTGGTCACTTGAAGGCACCACTATAATAATAAGTCATCCGAAGGCACCAATGATCCAAACAAGACCATATCTATTTAGTCACCAAAATGGGGTTGAAACTGTCATAGCTGCAAGGTACCCTTATAGGCATGCCTATCTATCCACTTCCTAGACTCAATGCAGGTAGTTAAAATCTCTTTGCAAAACTTGCTTCACTTGATTTCATAACTTTATTCAAATATCAAACTATATATATATATATATATATATATAATACATTTATAAAAAATGTACTCTTGATGAAATTGTGTAAGGAAATCGACATGCAATCATTTTCACCTTTAAGTATTTCTACTTTTTAATTGCAAGGAGAACAAGGCATGTATCTCCACATGAACAATATTTATCATCATATTATATCAAGTGACTCTACTAATAATATGCATAATTATATTCTATTATTACGTTAAAATATAGTTATATGCAAATGCATGTACATATCTATGTTATCATTAATTAAAGACATTTCACTTAAAACATATTCTTTGAATTATTACACTAAAACATCTTTCAAGATTCAAACCCAACTTATAAAATCATATTATATATATCTATATATATATATATACACACACACATATGTTTATATGTGCACATATAATCTACAAAACATATTTACTTCTTTATACAACTAAAGTTATCGTTTAAAACTATATGTATCATAGTAATTTTAAGAAATCAATAAGAATCATGTATAATCATCTAGACTTTTATATATAAATATATATCAGCCATTCAAGGACAAGTTATACAACTAAATATAGTAGCTTTAGATTCATCGATATGTATACAACTAGGTACCATCATCTTTACATATAAATATATATAACATGACATGTTTTCATTTTCTTGGTTCATATACTCCGGCATCAAATGAACATTCATGGGTAGCATTTTTAATATTAACTATCATGTATGTATTTATATCTGCATTTAAGTATGTTTGCATATAACAAGCTTGTTCATAATTTGATCATATATGAATGTTTATATATATACCTTTATCAGTAAACATATCATATGCCATATATAATTCAATGTGCTTCTATGTTAACACACATATAACATATCAACATGTAAATAAAGTATATATATGCATAATCATAACTCAAATTATAGTCACTAATACATTTATTTCTTTACTAAAAATTGTTTAATTCACAATGAAAATAGTTTAGATATCCATTACTATCCATTTGGGACCTTTAAGTGAAGTTTAGTTGGAGTATAAAGTGGTCACGGTTACTAGGTAATACCTGGTAACCATGAGATAAGTTACATTTCAATTCTGGCCTGCAAACTAGACTATCTCATGGTTACAAGTAAAAACATCGTAACCGTGACATAGAATCTGTCTAGAGGCAGAATTATAGATTCAACTTGTATCACAATTTTGACCTATAAAACATCATTTTTAGTGAAAATTTCCTTTTGAAAGCTTTTAACCCATTTGTTTCTAGTTTCCATAACATCAAAAATCAATTCAAAATCACATATGGAACTCAAGGTATTCACATTTTTCTTATTACTGTTCCTAAGAGCAGTATAGTAAATAGGTCTGGATTCAACCCTAAATTACACATGCTTAGAGACAGATTTAGGCTTAGCTTCCTTCTTATCAATTGTAGATTTAGAGTTCTATTTTCCATAGGAATTAATATTATGTCATTATGATCATTGTACACAAAGATATATCATTTTTGCCACAAACTATTCCAAAACAAGAATTAACAGTTCATCTGAAATTCAATAAATCATATAAATTATTTAGAGGCAGAATTAAGGCTAGGTTTCTCTAAAATTTTGTTGGTATATGTCTTGTGTAACTTTATACATTTAATTGGTCTCAATTTGAGGTTTCTTTTTCAACTTATGCTAAAATTACAATCATTAGGCCACCATGTTTTGTGTTATCTCTTCATGCACACTTCTTAAATCTTATTCTCTTTTTAATTACTCAAAAATTCAAATCATTTACACTAAATTTCTACTAAAAACATGCACATACAAGCATGAAAATCCCAATCCCATACCTTGGCCAAAAATTTCCCTTTTAACTTCAATCTTGTACCTTCCCTTTTTCCTTTGCTCTTTCATCATTCTCTTTCTCCTTAATCAACAATTCATTCATTCAACATCACTTCCAGCATTTTGATCAATCAATCACTCATAAGATCAAGAAGGAGATGAAGATGAAGATGATGTGTTATCAAATTATGATATTTACCTTATAGTTTTACAATAATTATCTTGATTAAACCACAAGCAAGAATTTCCTCTTCAAGAATACCTTGAGAAACCAACTATGGTTTTAAGAAATGAGAAGAAGAAAGAGAATTTTCTGTAACTCTCTCTAAAATTTCCGTCCCTCACAATGTACGCTCTCTTTCTTGTGAATTATAATATATATATAGTGGTAAGGTAAATCTCTTTCTTCGTCCCTCAAAATCTTGCATGTTCCATTAACTTCTCTCAATTTCTTGCATGTTACACCTTTGCCTTTCATCTTCTTGCATGTTATAAATTGGCCTATTCAATTATTCTTTATCTTAAATCAACCTCTCAAATCTCTCTTTTATTCACATTTGACCCTTAATATGCCTTAATTACAAATTGACCCCTAAATTAATACTTTATGCTTCAATTACACCCTTAAACCTTATTAAACCAAAATAACAATTTAATTATAACATTATAAAATTCATACCATATAATTCACACATTAATCACATAATTAATTATAACTTAATAATATTTATGCCCCAATCAATATCTTAACTATATTTTTGCTCCAACACACTATGGTATAATATCAATTGACTATGGTATACTTTATCACTTAAGACCATGCATTCATTAGATCATAAGCACTAATAATTCATCCAATGATGCTTAATTAGACTTTAATAACTTGTGATTGCCCTTGAATTCTACTAAGGCCTATTTTGGGTCCTTACAAATCTCTCCCACTTAAAGAATTTCGTCTTCAAAATTCATACCTATTTACTTTACTTATGTACAACACTATCATTGCTATACCTCTATGTCTATCACAATCATCTATGATCCCGTACTTCCTCTACCATCTTCTCTACACACTTCTCATTTAACCTTATCTCCAAATAAGGGCAACTGTATCATACTATTATATCATTACTATGCTTAGTGTATATCCTGTCAGTTTTCCCTTTTCAATTGGGGCTTGTATATATAGTATGATGATATGCTATGAGTGAATGATGCTTTTATGTATGTAATGGAATGCATGTGTATATTCTCATGTAATGCATATGTTTTGCCCCATCCCAACTATGAAATATTTTGTCAACTGCCTATGCCTTTTAAGGAATCACTGACAGGTATACATAGCATTGTAAATAACCCAAATTTCCTCATAGAAACTTCACATATGAAAAATTTTATTCCCAATACATAAACTGTTTCTTTAAAACCATATTAGCACACTTATACTATAATCCAAACATTAATCATATTCGCATTTCATATCATTTACCTTTATAATTCAAACTTAGGATCTTATTAATATACCATCACATATATATGCATCTATATTATAAGAATCTCATATATGCATCTTTATTATAAGAATCTCATCAATTCATATAATAATAATTAGAAGAGGAGAAAATAAATACCAGAAGCTCGTTCGGTGACATGTTGTTTATTTGGAACCTTAAGCTTCTTTTCATTCATTGATGTTGTCCCATTTTTCTTTTGTGGATTTGGACAATTTGCAACAAAATGATCTGTTTTACAACATCTAAAACAAGCCCCTGATAAAGCTCTACAAACACCCCAATGATTCCTTGTGCAATGCAAACATTTAGGAGCTTTAATTCCTTGGCTTTTCCCTACCAAATCTTGTGCAGGATGAATTGTGTTTCTAGAAGAACATATTTCAAATATCTTATTTCTTTTTCCTAGTTCCCTCACATCTACATTCTCATCTAGACTTCTTTTATCCCCAATATTCCTATCTACCTCTCTTAATACTGTAGGCTCAGATAACTCTTATAAAATCTCATTCAAGATGCAATTCATTTTCTTTAGGTCCTCTAATATAGAAATAGACATCTCTATATGAGCTACATTTATAGGACCGGGGAAAAATAAGTTCAATGCCCTAGAATTGTTGTCTTTAATGATCTCTTTTCCAATTTCTTTTAGTTTATCCATCTTTAATCTATACAAAACAAAAACAAAAATTTTTGCATTAGGTTAACAAACTAAAACATCTATTTAATAATTACTCTAAACACTTATAGCCTAGAAATGGCTAAACCTAAGCTCTAATACCAGTAAATTATATCACCCAAATCCTATACTTGGCTATTACCACTAAATCTTGTATCATAATACATGTTTTACTATGTTCTAAATCTGAAAACATTTCTTATTAGATAACTTATAGAAGAAATTAAAACCATATCATGTGAACTTAAGAGTAATATCTTAATTATACAAGAGTCCTCAATACATTACAATGTTTTCTCAAACAAGACATTTGTACATATACAAAAATTCCATCATAATTAAAATTTCCATACCCATAAAATAAAAGAACAAAAAGAAGACTCTACTTTTTAATCTTCTATGACTTGTATTGGCCAACCTACTACAGACATCAGTCCTGCGAGAAAGTCCTATCCTTGCAATCTACACGGATGAAACAAACGTGCTAAGGTATAAAGCTTAGTAGGGAACATAAAATATGACAAACAACCACTCATAGTGGTCGCCAACAAGCATACATCATGAACTATAAGTACACCTTATGTTCAAATGAAAAAGATACCAATTCAATATGAATAAACAAGAGTCCACATATGATACCCAAATGACTTAATGATAGTAAATTTGACATTGGTGCTTTATATACACAACATTTAATCATATAAGCATATTTATCTTTTAGACCTACAATTCATTCATTGAATGATATACTACTATTTACACTAAGTCATACCTTCCACATACCACACACTTTGACATATACTAGGAATATATATATATATATATATATATATATATATATATATATATATATATATATATATAAATATAAGCATATGATCAACAATAATATATGTATATTCATAAGAAAGACATAGCATTAGTACTATGAAAGTTCATCATTTATCGATCTAGGATGTATTTGTGATACTTAATGTACTAATGCAAACATTAAATTACTAATTTGCTTTTATCTCAAATCCCAGTATCATATTGGGTTTATCACTTATAGATCCGTAAATATTTTATGTTGCATACAAGATATTGTACATAATGTCCTGGTAGAAAACGAGAAGAGTACCTATAAGGAAAACTTATAACCCAGTGTATTAATTGAAAGGCAATCACCGACATGAATACCTATACATAACTCTTATATTTTATTGCAAAGAAAACACTTATATTGACAAAACATTTTCATACCATTCATTTATGATGAATCATGCAAGCCATTTAACTAGCTCAAGCAAGCAACATATTACCATATGGAACATACTATCTTTAATATAGTCCATAGTAGATATTAGTGATGCACTGGTTCATTCATATAACTCTGTACATACAATTTTTATATGCCATTGTTGTGCATAAATGTATATTGCAAACCTTTTAATTTCATAATTTTCATATGTGATAAAAAGAAGAAATTTCATATATAAAATATATTATGAAGTCAATTTAGGAATTGACATGCTTCATGAAACATTGAGTTAAACATCAAACTTTTCTTAACTTTGGTATAAAGCCTGTACTATTCTAAAGAAGTGGATAACGGGTTATACGGTGGCACCCTAAGGTACTAGGTCACCTGAAGGCACCAAAGAGATAATAGGTCACCCAAAGGCACCACTATAATAATAGGTCACCCGAAGGCAACATTATAAGAATAGGTCACCCAAAGGCATCACTGTAATAATAGGTCACACGAAGGCACCACTGTAATAAGAGGTCACCCGAAGGCACCAATAATCCAAACAAGACCATGTCTGTTTAGTCACCCAAACGGGGTTGACTACAACCCAAACAGAGTTGAAACTTTCGCAGCTGCAAGGTACCCTTATGGGCAAGCCTATCTATCCACTTCCTAGACTCAATGCAGGCAGTTAAAATCTCTTTGCAAAAATTGCATCACTTAATTTGATAACTTTATTCAAATATCAAACTATATATATATATATAATACATTTATAAAAATGTACTCTCGATGAAATTGTGTAAGGAAATTGACAAGCTGTCATTTCCACCTTTAAGTATTGCTCCTCTTTAATTGCAAGGAGAATAAAGCATGTATCTCCACATGAACAACATTTATCATCGTATTATATCGAGTGAATCTACACACAATATACACAATTATATTCTATTATTACGTTAAAATATAGTTATATGCAAATGCATGTACATATCTATGTTATCATTAATTAAAGACAATTCACTTAAAACATATTCTTTGAATTATTACACTAAAACATCTTTCAAGATTCAAACCCAACTTATAAAATCATATTATATATATCTATATATATATATATACACACACACATATGTTTATATGTGCACATATAATCTACAAAACATATTTACTTCTTTATACAACTAAAGTTATCGTTTAAACCCAATCATATAAAATCATATTATATATATATATTACACATCTTTCAAGATTCAAACCCAATCATATAAAATCATATTATATATATATATGTGTGTGTGTGTGTGTGTGTGTGCACATATAATCGACAAAACATATTACTTCTTTATACAAGTAAAGTTAACATTTTAACCTATATGAATCATTGTAATTTGAAGAAATCAATAGGAATCGTGTATAATCATCTAGACTTTTATATATACATATATATTAGCCCATTCAAGGACATATCAGCCCATTCAAGGACAAGTCTTATAACTAAATATGGTAGCTTTAGATTCATCGATATGTATACAACTAGGTACCATCATCATTACATATAAATATATATAACATGACATGTTTTCATTTTATTGGTTCATATACTCCCGCATCAAATGAACATTCATGGGTAAAATTTTTAATATTAACTATCATGCATGTATTTATATCTACATTTAAGTATGTTCGCATATAACAAGCTTGTTCATAAGTTGATCATATATGAATGTTTATATATATACCTTTATTAGTAAACATATCATATGCCATACATAATTCAATGTGCTTACATGTTAACACACATATAACGTATCAACATGTAAATAAAGTATATATATACATAATCATAACTCAAATTATATTCATTAATACATGTATTTCTATACTAGAAATTGTTTAATTCATAATGAAAATAGTTTTAGATATCCATTACTATCCATTTGGGACCTTTAAGTGAAGTTTAGGTGGATCATAAGGGGGTCACAATTACTATGTAATACCTAGTAACCGTGAGATAAGTTACATTTCAATTCTGGACTGAAAACTAGACTATCTCATGGTTACTAGTAAAAACCTATTAACCATGATATAAAATCTATCCAAAGGCAGAATTATAAATTCAACTTGTATCATGATTTTGACCTATAAAACATCATTTTTAGCGAAACCTTCTTCCTACAAACTTGTAGTCCAATGTGTTTAGTTTCCATAACATAAAAAATCAATTCAAAATCACATATGGAACTCAAGATATTCACATTTTTTATTACTATTCTTAAGAGCAGTATAGTGAACAGGTATGGATTCAACCCTAAATTACACATGCTTAGAGACAGATTTAGGCTTATCTTCCTTTTATGAATTGTAGATTTAGAGTTCTATTTTCCATAGGAATTAACCTTATCTCATTCTGATCATTGTACACAAAGATATCTCATGTTGACCTCAACCTGTTCCAAAACCAGAATTAACAGTTCATCTAAAATTCAATAAATCATATAAATTATTTAGAGGCAGAATTAAGGCTAGTTTCCTTTTACAATTTTGTAGGTATATGTCTTGTGTAACTTTATATATTTATTTGGTATCAATTAGAGGTTTTTTTTCGACTTATACTAAAATTACAATCACTAGGTCACCATGTTTTGTGTTATCTATTCATGCACACTTCTTAAATCTTATTCTCTTTTTAATTACTCAAAAATTAAAATCATTTACATTAAATTTATACTAACAACATGCACATACAAGTATGAAAATCCTAATCCCATACCTTGGCAAAAAATTCCCCTTTTAACTTCAATCTTATACCTGCCCTTTTTCCTTTGCTCTTTCCTCTATCTCTTTCTCCTTAATCAATAATTCATTCATTCAACATCACTTACAGCATTTTAATCAATCAATCACTCACAAGATCAAGAAGGAAATGAAGAAGAAGAAGATGTATTATCAAATTATGATATTTACCTTATAGTTTTACAACAATGATCTTGATTAAACCACATGCATGAATTTCCTCTTTAAGAATACCTTGAGAAACCAACTATTGCTCTAAGAAATGAGAAAAAGAAAGTGAATTTTCTGTAACTCTCTCTACAATTTTCATCCCTCATAATGCACACTTTCTCTTTCTTGTGAATTATAATATATATATATATATATATATATATATATATATATATATATATATATATATATATATATAGTGGCAAGTTAAATCTCTTTCTTGGTCCCTCAAAATCTTGCATGTTCCACTAACTTCTCTCAATTTCTTACATGTTACACCTTTGTCTCTCATCTTATTTCATTTTATAAATTGGCCTATCTAATTATTCTTTCTCTTAAATCAACCTCTCAAATCTCTCTTTTATTCACATTTGACCCTTAAGATGCCTTAGTTACAAATTGACCCCTAAATTAATACTTTATGCTTCAATTACACCCTTGAACCTTATTAAACCAAAATCAAAATTTAATTATAACATTATAAAATTCATTTCATATAATTCACATATTAATTAAATAATTAATTATAACTTAATAACATTTATACCCCAATCGATATCTTAACTATATTTTTGCTCCAATTAAACACACTATACTATAATGTCAATTAACTATGGTATACTCTATCACTTAAGACAATGAATTCATTAGATCATAAGTACTAATAATTCATCCAGTGATGCTTAATTAGACTTTAATAACATATGATAGCCCTTGAATTCTACTAAGGCCTATTTTAGGTCCTTACAGGTTGATTCATAGGTTATCATCTAGTTTATTATCTTATGAGGGGCTCTTTAAAAATGATAGCTTGATGAAATTCAGTTGAAGTGTTTGGATGAGAATAAAGCAATAAAAGTAATGGAGGAAGTATATATGGGAGTGTGTGGATCCCATATGAATGGCTTGGCCAGCAATGAAGAATATGAGACATGATTTGATCTGCCTCACAATGGACACCGACTACTCTAAGTATGTTAAAGAATGCCAATTATGCCAGCAACATGTCAACTTAAGACATTTACCTATTTCTGAGCTTTGTAACCTTACATCACCTTAACCTTTTGCTATATGGGGTATAGATATCATAGGAATGATTCATCCACCTACTTTGAATGGACACAGGTTCATTGTAATGGCCATTGATTCCTTTACCAAATGGGTAGAAGTAGAGTTTTTAAAAAATCTAAACAAATGGGATATAGCTAGGTTAATTAAGAAGAGCTTAATATATAGGTATGGGTTTCCTCACGATGTTGTGTCAGATAACGAGTTACAATTTTCAAGAGAAACTAGATAGATGCTCATCAAGTGTAGGGTTTAACATCGTAAGTCTTCTCCTTAAAGGCCTGAGGCAAATAGGGTAATCAAAATAGCCAATAAGAATATGGAAAGGATCCTGGCCAAAATGGTTCAAACTTACAAGGATTGGGTTGATAAACTACCTTTTATGCTTGGGGTTAGAGGACCACAGCTTAAACATCCATACACTACAAAAAAAAAGCCAATTAGCGACGACAATTTTCGTTGCTAATTATCAAAATTCCAATGCTAAAATAAATTAGCGACGGCACGACGAAAAGTCGCTTATAGCCCATTCGTTAATAAATTAGCGACGAAATCCCAAATCAATCACTAATTTAGTGACGAAATTTTTCGTCACTAATTTGTATGTGTCATCGCTAATTTATTTTCATAATTAGTCGTGGTATTATAATAATAATTTCTAGCAACTACATTTTGTGTCGTGAATTCCATTGCTAATTATTAATTTACTGTAAAATTTAGCGACGAAATATTATTTGCTAATTATTTGTTAAATTCTAACATGTACACAGTAATGATAGTTGTTGTCATGAATATGTCGCTAAATTATTGTATAATTTAATTTTTCTTTTGATGTATTTTTAAATTTTTGTCCTGAACACCATATAAATAATAATCTTATATTATAAAATTCATATATAATAGATACAAATATAAATAATAATCTTATATTTTCATATATATAATTTGTAATGAATTCACTACAAATATATAGTTAACATAAAAAATAATATATAAAATAAAGTATTGTTTATACAATCCATTTCCCTAAAATTAATAACTAACAAATTAAATCTTTACAATTTCCTACCAAATATAGAATTAGCTCCTAGCTAATATTTATATAGTAATATACCCTAAGCCTTAAATGTAGTCCCTTTATACAGATAATTTGTGGCCAAATTTACATGAACCTTGTTGGTAGTAGGGACTAACTCCTGCAAAGTCTTCATTCTCTCAGCAATTCGCTCCCTGCACAGCTATATCCAGCAGAGGAAAGAATGAAAAGTTGATACAAACATCAATCATATAGAAATAGCTACCAAAAAATGTTGAAAAGTTATGCTTATTCTATCATTAAACAACTTGCCTTTTGTTAAAGCTTCGTAAATATTGAAACCTTAACATTAATCTCATACATAATGTATCTATTAGAAGAAAAGAGAATGTTATAGAAAGAAAACCATGAAAATAAGTTTCTTCAACTTGCAAACTAAACAAAACTGTTGACATGCACTAAGCATAGGTATACCTTAATTCTCTATCATGAAAAACTATAAGCTTTGATCATTTCAAATCGTGCACCTGTTGACTTTCACGTACTTATTCATAAATAAAATTTCAATCAGGTGCAATATAGAATATTCTAATATTTGTCAATACTAAAGCCCTATTTTCAAAGATTCAACAAGAGGTACCTATAATTAAATAATCAGAAGAAATTTACATAATTTTAATAAAATGTTAGTGTTACATTTACATAACACTTGACAGGCTGCCAAATTGCAGGATGATGTCAGTGGATTGACACCTAGCGCACAACCTATAATCCTATTGTATTAGGTGAAATAAAAGATATTCCAAGATTAGCAGGAAACCAAAAAGCTTACATGGAGTACCCTAGAGTCCAAGATTTTGAAGCTTAGAAAATATACGATATATGTATAACTTTTTCAAAGGCATGGAGATGATGGAAGTGCCTTAACAATATCAATTTCGATATCTAGTCCTCTATTACAAGGTAAAGACAATATTGAAGAGGATGTTTTCCACAATAATTAGGTTATATGATTAAACAATAAAGTCTCGTTAGGTCAACTAGCAAATTCTAATAACAACAGTCATACCAAATATCTTTCACGAAATGAGTATTAAACATGCTCATCAATTGAGCATAGCTTATTAAGAATTGCAAAACGGACAAGAAGACTAGACTGGAAAAATTTAACAAGCACTGAGGATGAAGTCATTGGAAATATTCACATATGGCTTGCATATGCATAAATGTTTCATTATAGGATTTAAAAGCAATGAGTACTAAATAAAGGAAAGGAAAGATGGATTAAAATAATAATAATAATAAATAAATAAATAAATAAAACAAAGAGAAAAAAGAATGGGGTATGTGAGCTTAACATAAGTATGCTTACAAATAAGAGATTTTATCAATTGATGGGCTTAACATAAGTATGCTTGCAAATAAGAGATTTTATCATAAGCCTTTTAAAACTCACCATCACTATATAAATCTATATTACAAAACATGTTTTAATCATTTCCTTTAGCTCATAGTATCAATTGATGGGCTTAACATAAGTATGCTTGCAAATAAGAGATTTTATTATTTGATTCAAAATGAACTAATATTGGTGGTTTTAATAATTAAAAAATTAATAATAAAAAGAAGTAATATCATAATCATAATTAAACACCTTTGGATGTGAGCAGTTAATATGGACCACCAAAATAAAATCAAATCTCATGTATAACTCTCATGTATATATATATGTTTCATAATTTATATCTTAGTAAATCCTCAAATTTGACAAGTATGACTCTCTTACCTAAGAACTGCAACAATTTATTTAATTAATTCCTTATATATCAAGCACTAGTTAGAACTTCATTTCTTCTTAGTGTGATTACATTTATGAAAGATAAGAAATTGCACCAACAATGCAATTAAAATCTCCATATGGTTCTTTAAACCATTCTCAGGTCACTAAAGTTTTGGTGTGTTACAATTATAATATAATTAATACGATTGCATGTGAAAAAATAAAATTAAAAAATTATAATGTGCCCATCAATTTTAATTATTTTGTCTTTGTATTGAAAGATTGTTTGATAAATATATATAATTAGAATTTCTAATAAGTTAATATTTGATCAAAATTTTACAAAATAAAAATAAATTACAAAATTTTTCATAATTATTTTAAATGAGACAATAAATTTTATATTACTAATTTACAAATATATATTTTTGTTAATCTTCATAATGTAATTTTAATAATTGTAACAAATAGTTTATTATTATTATTATTAAAAATGTGATCTTTTTAAATAATTGACTTTAAATTTTGGGATAACTAATAAAAAATTATCATCAAATCATAATTGGAGATATATATATATATATATATATATATATATATATATATATTCAATAATGGTTTGGTAAATATATATAATTAGAATTTCTAATAATTTTATATTTGATCAAAATTTTACAAAATATTTATAAATTACAAAATTTTTCGCAATTATTTTAAATGAGATAATAAATTTTATATTACTATTTCACAAACATTTATTTTAATTAATCTTCATAATGTAATTATATAATAATTATAACAAATAGTTGTTTATTATTATTAAAAATGTAAATGTTCTAAATAAATAACTTTATATTTTGGGATAATTGATAAAAAAAATTATTATTACATCATAATAAATTTACAAATTTCTTTTCCAAAATAGAATATTCATTTCATATTATCTATATTAAAATTCACGTGACTAGAAAAAAATTATTTTTTTATTTTATTTGCGACAACTTAGCGACTATAAAATTTTGTTGCTAATCTTATTTACTAAACTATAATACTGCTAGCAACAGTAAATTTTGTTGCTAAACCGATGCAAAAAGTGGCGTTAATTTTTTCGTCCAAAATTAGCTATTAAATATTTCGTTGCTAACTTTTCTTAAACTAATTTTTCGAATAAAATATTTAAAAAAGTTAGTGACCATTCTTTCATCACTAATTCCATCGAAAAATATGGCGCATATATTTGTCACCAATAATTAGTGGTTGTTTATTCATTACATCGCTATTTTATTGTAAATAAATAAAAAATAACCTTTCCATGATGGAATTGTAAAACAGTAGCAAATTCGTAGTAAATTTTGCGATGGAAATAATGTCGTCGCTAATTTTAGTAACTATTTGACAATTTTTTTGTAGTGATAAGAGCTACACAATTTTTCTTGGTATATGGAACAGAAGCAGTATTACTTATAGAAATCAGGCATCAATATTTGAGGGTTATTTTGGAAGTAGATGTACCAAAATCAAAATGGGCTAAGCAAAGATTGGCATAACTCAACTTATTAGATGGGCATAGAATGAGGGCATACTATCACAATTAGATCTATAAGAAAAGACTTAATTGTTCATTTGGAAAGAAAGTTAAGAAATATCCCCTGAGAGAATGAGACTTAGTGTTTAAACAAATGAGACAAAGAGGTCCAGATCTGTAAAGCAAATTCAGGCCCACATGGAAAGGCCCCCTTTTATGCTTAAGAAGCTATTATCCAAAGGTGTTGCTATTTTTTATTATAGCAATGGCAACGAATTCAGAGAACCTATGAATGTCAATAGACTGAAAAGGTTTTATGGCTAAAGATTAAAAAAGAGAAAAAGAAGAGAATAAATGCCTTATAGGTCGAAAATAAAAAGAATAGTGGCCTTACTAAATTTGGGTGCCTTGTTAGGGTGAAAATTAAAAAAAGGCATCCTGGGTAAAAATTATAGGCTGATAGAAGAAAATCTAAGAGGAATAATCAATGGTAGGAGTTAAGATGCATGTAAAATTTCATTCTTAAGATTGAATAATATGTGTCTTTAGGTTAATATCAAATAATGATCATGTGTGTTGAAATTAAAGAGAAATATCATACACGTAGCCATTCATGTAACAAAAGTACCATGTTTATTTATATGTTCAAAGTTAAAAAGTCCATTAGAAATAAAAGAATAGTCCATAACAGTGTCTAATCTAAATTATTTGTATTACTTCTCTCTCATTAGGTCCTCAATAGCCCAAAGCCTATTATCGACAGCCGAATTGATGACCCATCACCTTTAAGCATCAAAAGTGGTGAAGCCACTGGCACCAATGGTAAGGATGGTAGTCCTCATAAGTAGCTGGGCTTACATCCTCTGCTAGTACTCCAACATAAAAGCATTATTAAGGATACAACCTTAAAAGCCTAATGGTCACCTGACAATATCCTACCTACCCCTAAACTGTCAAATGTAGTGAGCAATGATATAAAAGGAAGCAAGATGGAGTCCATATAAAAGGGACATACACAGAATCCCCATCCATATCCATGAAGGTTATGGGTAGCCAAACACACCTAAATAGGATGTTAACATTTGTTAAGCAACCCAGCCAATCAAGCACTTTTTGGACTGAATAGAAACTCCAAAATTGGTGACGAAGTGTGACATGGTGTATGGGGTAAGGAAGTATAATTTTGACTCGAGGAGGAGGCTTTGAAATTAGTTACTGCTTCTCGCGAAGCCATACCTATAACAAAGAAAAAGGCCGTTGGGATGAGTTGGGTTCATCTTAGGTAAAAATAATGCAAAGAGATATGTGAGAATTCGAAAGGATGCATATTTCAATAAGAAAAGCTAGCATGAAAACCCACAAGGGGTGTGCTACCTTTAAATCCAGGATGTACCTAAAAAAGTAATGGACTATCGATAAAAAGAGAGTCAAGATCACGATGAAAGGTATTAAGGCCCCCAGTATATGCAATCCACTATGCTAAAAAGTTCGTAGTCCCCAATCATAGTATCCTCACTATATACCAATAGACATCAGATGAAATAACAAAGGAGCACTACATTACTGTGAAAAATAAACACATCATCGAAATCCTTGCAAACATCGATCAGTTGCTCCAATGGAAATGTCCTTCCAAAGGGAACAAAATCTCAAGCCTCATAAGGTAAATAGCTTTTATGCTATTTTTGATTTTTTTCATTTTATCCTTTCTAAATAAGTAAGAAAATAACTTTTTCTTATTATTTTCTTCTTTCTCTTAAGTTAGAATGAAACTCAGGCCAGAAAACATTAGTTTTAGGCAAAATGGGTGCGAGCACTTAATGTTGTATCTATTTTTAATGCTATATTTTGTTATTTTCAGTTTGAAAAATAATTGATGCCTTGTAATCTAAGTAATATAATAAAATGCCAAATTTCCTTCGCATGACATTGTACTTAGTTATAAACTTAACGTACGAGCATATGGATTTATGGCATTCTATCATTTTTAGGTGATAATGTGCATAACCTTTAAATTCTTAGAAGAATTTTTGTTGCCAATACACCAAGCATGAGTCATTCAAGTTTATGATTGTTTGGCGGCCTTAATGGATTGTGGCTTGTTGTGTGTTTAAATGCCTTTTTTTTTCATTTAGGGGGTAGTCACATTCCAAGCCATAATACTACCAAAATGTTTATCTCATTTTAACTATTCTCATAAAATGTGAATTGCTAATAATTATGCTACTTGGTGGCTTTAAGAGTTTATGGTTTGCCATTTTCCTTTAAATGTGTCTTTCATGTATGGGGCAGTCACATTCCTAGCTAAATTGCTATCATAATTCTATCAAAACTCCTTAAAAAGAGTAGAACGTAGTATTAAGGACCCATAGGCCTTGATGCCAGTGCATTGTCTTAATATTGATTGTATGTAGGGGGTAATACAATTCTTAACTGGAATGCTACCCGAAACTTATTTAATTTAACACACAAGGCATTTTCATCTTGTCTTTTGTGAATGATTGTTTAGATTATATGTGTATTCCTTGCATGAATTATCTGTTGACACTTTGATTTCACTATAGTTCTAGTTGAACATAAACTAACATGTAATATTTTTACAGGATGCTCATAAGATAGCATGTCCTTAGCAATCCTAGCCAGTGCCGAATTATATGACACCTATACAAGCTTAGAAGTTTCAAGCCCTTGGACAGGTCGAATATAGGGTTAGTAAGTTTATGTCTAGCCAAGTTCTTGAGGACTTTAGATTAATTGAAGAGGCTGATAGACTATTGGACAATGCAAGTTGGACCAATTTATTTACCTCGACTTTTAGGATAATGCCAGATGTGACTCGAGAGGTTCTGGCCACCATAAAGTATGTAGGGTATTAGTAGGTAGATACTCGAGAAGGAGAAGAGAGGTTCAGAGACTTGGGGATACTGTTTAGTATCACCAGGAATATGTTTGTAGAGGCTATGGTACTTTTTAGTGAACCACACATAGTTACACCATGCAAAATCATTGATAGAGAGAGATAGAGGGTTATAACATTGCCTAAAGCTATTTATGACTCGAATAAGATGAAAATCATGATGTTGGCTCTTTAGATTTAGAGATACTTGCAAAGGGTCCTATCCACTTCTTACCTTGGCCATACTGGGAGTCCAAGTAATCTTACTTTGGTGAAAATTACTAGTTTATGGGGATTTGGGTTTGCCATGCCATATATATCATGCATAAGATCATCTAGACATTGACTAGACTGAGTACTACACCAGGGCCTCAAGTGTTCATAAGAGGAGTGATCACCAGGCTACTGATCGCCCTCAAATTATAGGAGTTTTGTTTTAGAGACCTCATCCTAGAAAGTATATACATAGACTTGCAGATGGTTATTACTATGACTATGGTGATTATCGTTGATAGGTAAAAGGGTCAATATGAATTACTTATAGTGTTAAAGACTTGCGAGAGGCTTCGTCTTGATCCTATAGTCCTAGCTTCAGTAGATGAGGTTGACGGATAGGTTCAAATGGCAGCTGAGGTACCAACAGAGCAATAAATACCTCTAAAGCAACCACCTTAGCATGATGGCAGACATTAATCTTAACTATGCTTTTGAAATGTAGTTTCACATACACGATCTCTTAGGCTATTCACTACAAACCCCTACACATCCCATATCTCCCATTAAATATCAGAGGTCTCCAATAGTGAGGTTTTTCTGTACAAGGCATCCTATAGCTTCATCATCTTCAACTCCTCCACCTCGTGGACACTGGGGGTATCCATCTTGATTGTGCCCCCACTATCAGTTCCACCATCTCCTATGCAAAGAGTTGTAATCACTCCACCATACAAAGAGCCATTTTTATAGCAGTGCAGTCATTCCAAGCCTTACCAACAGCTATTTAGACTTTACAGATAAAGGTCTAGAGCTTTAGCATAGATATACAGGCTGTATGATGCAAATTTAATGAGTTTTTATAAGTGGTTGATGACTTTATTACTCTGCTCGAAGACTAGAGCATGCACATCAAGCCAACAGTCCTTGGGGCCAACCAAACTGTTGTTAAGGCTTATGAGGAGATGAGGAGGTATCTTAGGGACTCAAAAAGAGACCTAATGAGATATTTGGAGATCCACTCTAGGGCTATTCACAAGGTAGGATAGGGGTCAAAGAGATTGGCAGAGGTTTTAACATAGGTGTTGCAGCCACTAACATCAATGTTACTAGGTTTTAGGTTCGTATTTGATCAAGTGGGATAGCAGTCACCTCGAACACCTCAGGCTATGGCACTAGCCCAACCTCTCAGACCACTAGCTTATAAACCACCATTCAAGCTAGCCTATGGTAGAGCACCCGGATCCAGGCCCTCTTAGTGATCTCTTTATTTTATATTCTATGAGTTATTTTTTTAAAAATTTTAATGTATATAAATGGGATTATATATATTTTATATTATACTATGTTATTATGTCATTTTCATGTCTCATTTCGTTTATTATGTTTGAAAATAAAAGAGTATACAATAATGACATGTCATGAAAAAAACCATGTCATGACAAGACATATATAATAAAGTAAGAATCTAGATATAGAAAAATGATGATAGAAAGATCAAATTTAGTAAGAAGTATACTAATTTTTAACACTTTCATGATAGGTACTTTAATCCCACATTAGGGACATATATATTCTCCAAAAGAGATTTCCATCAAAAAGAAGTGCAAATATTTTCGGATTCTAATAAGATTTTCCTTATCTTGGGGATCCCTTCACCATGGGTTAGACCCACCATCATTATAATGAGGAATACTTTAATCTAAACATATCAGAAATCATAAGGCTGACATTGATAGCAATGAACCATTGAACGAAGACCAAGTGCTAAAAGAAGGATCAACCACCCTTATGATAATGATGGTTTTTCCTATATTGGTGACAATTTACATATTTATAACACCTCACAGTGCACACTTATCAGAAATCTCTTTAGTTGATGGACATGTATTTGTCAAAGATATCCCTAGCAAAATGCTATAGCGAGAAATTAATCATACCTTATAAAGGAAATAGCCAAAAGGTCAAATAAGAAGTACCATCAACTAAATATTAATCTAATCATCTTACTTGATGTTGCACGTTCTCTTGAGCCTTAGTCAAGTGTAGTAAGTTATCTCGATCATGCATGCCCCAATTACTGGTCAAATCTAACTATAGTATTTTGGTTCTACATACCCAAGGCCACTGACCAGATATGCTCGAGGAACACTAATTCTGCATACCCTAGGTACTAATCCATCTTCTTCAAGCCATCTTGATTCTACATGCCTTAGGCACTAATAAGACATAATTAAATAACATGATTTTACATGCCTAAAGGCGAATTGGTAAAAACACCCTTCTTTATCCCTGCATGCCTCAAGTATTAATTGGACAAGTAGAGACTCATGGCCTTCAATGGAGTTAGCCTTAATTCTTGATTCTGCATGTTCAAATTTATTACTTGTGTAGGGAGGCAATGTCATTCCTAGGCGGAATGCTGCCAAATATCTATCTTATTTTAATGTCTTTATGAAATGTGAAATGTTGATAATTGTGTTGTTTGGCATTGTTGAGGGCCCGTGATATGTTGTTTTCTTTTAAATATGTCTTTTGTGCATAGGATAGTCATATTCCTAGCAGGAATGCTACTAAATTTTTATCAAATTCTCGTTATAAGTTTTAAATTTAATTGGCATCTATGATAGTTTATGTGTTTTATTAAGATGTATTCCTTGTGCAAGGGCCGATATCATTCCTAGCAATAATGCTGCCTCAATTTTATTTGATTTCTTAAAAAATGTTCATCTCATTTTTTATGTGTGGTTGTTAAATTATATATACATCTATTTTATAATATTGGCATTTTGTTGTGTTACCTATTAGGGTTAAACATAAGCTAACATGTAAAACTTTTTGCAGGATGCCTTATAGGACAGTGTATCTCCTACCATCCCAACCAGTACCAAACTATATAACACCTAGATAGGCTACTAGGTATCAAACTCTAGGCTGGGTTCAGTACAGAGTGAGTCAATTGATGTCTAAACAATTTCTAAAAGACTTTGGCTACATGAGGAGGCCGATAGACATTTGGCTAGGGCAGAATGGATAGACTTTTTTGTCCTAGCCTATTACACCTATCCATATGTCACCTAGGAGGTACTTATAACAATAAAGTATAGGTGGTATCAGTAGTTGAATACTCAAGAGTAGGCAGTAAATTTTAGAGCCTTTGGGATTCCATTTAGCATCACTCAATATAGATTCACAGAGGTTTTCGGACTTCTTATCGGCCTAAGCATAGTGATACTACCACAAATGATGGATAGGGATAGGTGGAGAGCTTTAAATCTATTAAGAGTAGTATACGACTTAGAAAAAGCAAAGAGCATAATTTTGGCTCTTCAACTATACATATACCTATAGAGAGTATTGTCTACCTCATACCTAAGATACATAGGGAGTTTGGGTAATGTTATCTTGGCATACATTACTTATTTATGGGGGATGCAAAAGGGCCATCACATAGACATCACCCTTGATATTATCTCTACATTGACCAGGGTCAGCATGACTTTAGAGATGCAATTATGGATAGATGGGATCATTACCAGGCTGCTAATATCACTACGGCTAGAGAAAGACCATTTTGGAGATCCTATCCAAGAAAGTATTCATGTAGGCTAGGTAGCAATCACCATGAGTATGGTGGAGCCCATAAAGGGTATGAGGACCAATATTGATTGTTGGTAGTGCTTAAAAATTGATAGAGATGTAACTTGGATCCTATAGTCCCAAATGCAATGGTTAAGGATGGTGGAGAAGAGCAGGTAGCAGGAGAGGCATCGATAGAGCCTTAGTTACAACCAGAGCAACCACCTTAGTAGGATGGCAAGCCAAATGAGCCACGAGAGGTAATGGAGATAGGGGTAGATTTTAACTATGCATTTGATATGCAAATTGACCTGTATGATCTATTGGGCAATTTTATATAGACTTTAGCATGCATCAGATCCCCCATGAGATATAAGAGGTCACCTTATGTGAAATTTTCTCCATATGGACACCTAGGGGTATTTTCTTCTATGGCCTTGCAACTTCATGGACACCCGAGGGCATCCATATCTACTAAACCATGACCATCAATTCCATCATCTCTTGAATAGGCACCATTGGCTCCTTCCTCAAATGACCTCTCTAAGAGGCTGGCGGCATTGGAGGTATCTAGCAAATGCTATAGGGAGACATTGCAGACCATATTTATGGCATTACAAATCATGCCTCATTAGTTACTATTTAGACCTTACAAATAGAGGTAAATGGTCTTAAGGTGGACATACAGACTACAGGTTGTAGAATTGATAAGTCTTTATAAGTTGTTTATGATTTCATTACTCAGCTCAGAGACCAGAGCATGCACATCAAGATTGCAATACCCAAGGTCATATAGGCTATTATTGAGACTGATGAGGAGATAGGTAGATATATTGGGAACTTGAGGTTAGACCTGATGAGGTACCTAGAGAGCCACTCCATGACAGTTCGTGAGGTAGGTCAAGGGTCAGAGAGATTAAAGAAGGTCATAACATAGGGTTTGCATCCCTTGACATCAGTGCTCCTAAGTTTCAAATTTGTATTTAAACATGTAGGAGACTAGCCACTTCCAGCACCTCAGGCTATGGTACCAGCTCGACTACCTAGGCCACTAGCTCTTAGATTTCCATAAAGGCTAGCATATCACAAAGCACCTAGATTAGAGCCCTCCTTATGATTTATTTATTTTGTATTCAGGGAGTACTTATCAAAATTTTTTTTTTTTATAAAAATAAGATGTATATAGTTTATCATTTTATATCATATGTTGTTCTATTTATGCTTTTCATGCTTGAAAGAATACCATAAGAGTAATGAATTTAAGAGTTCAACCACTCAACTCATGCAAATAGCAATTCAACCGAACTTTCATCTTGCAAGCTATCTATAGACCATTTACACTTGCATTACAACAATATACCCTTAAATTCTATGTTATTTCCTTACCTCTTTACACCATTAAGTTTTTTTTCAACTCACTTACAAATATAAATCCAAATATTTCTATAAAATAGCATAACATTCTCAACTGGACAAGCTATAAATTTTTGCAATTAACTATCTATTCCTTCTATAACTCATGAATCTACTTAACCTCATCAATCTTTTAACCTTAAATCATCTTATTAAAATAATAAAACCTTAAAACAACCACAAGCAAGAGGTTTACGGAACTAAACTCATATTATTTCACAATATTATCTTTAATCTCATCAAATTAAACACATGCTTAGTATAAATCTTTAGATCTTATCTCTGTAATCCTAACACTATCCCAAATGCATCCTTTACATATGAAATCTATATTTAAACACAATACAACCACATATAAGGTAAATAGAGTTTATAAACATGACATGTGACACCCAATCTTCCTTAAATTCCCTCTTTTCTCAACTTTTTTTCTTCCAATCCTTGCTAGTAAATCCCATTAAAGATATATTTAATAAAATATTCCTCATATACATGATAATTGAAATGAAGGGATGTTAAGTGGGTGAAAGGGTTAGATTTCAAAAGAGAGCTGTAAGGATCCAAAATAGGCCCTAATAGAATTCAAGGGCAATATCATGTTATTAAAGTTCAATTAAGCATTATTGGATGACTTATTAGTAGTTAAAATCTAGTAAATTGATGGTCTTATGTGATCACAGGTGCAATAGTCAATTGATATTATAGTATATAGTGTGCATAATTGGAATAAAATATAGTTAAGAGATTAATTGGGATATAAATGCTATTAAATTGTAATTAATTTTATGATGAATATGTTAATGATATGGTATGATTTTTATAAGGGTGCATCTGAAGCATGAAATGTTAATTTAGGGGTTAATTTGTTAATATATCAATTGAAGGGTCAATTATGAAATAAAGTAAAGAAAGGAAGGGTTGGTTTAAGAAAAGCAAGAAGGACAGAGAGTAATTTATATCATGCAAAAATTGAAGAGATAAATGTGAGGCATGCAAAATGTTAAAAGACTAAGTAAGAAATTTTCATTCCACTATAAAACTTGAGGTTAACTTTGCTAGAGAAAGAATTAAGAGTGGATAGAGAGAGGAACAAAATTCAAAGGATGAATTGAGAGATTATTTCTTTTTTTTTCATATTTATTTCTTAATTCTTCAATGTCTCTAAAAATTTTAAAGAACACCTCATGCATGTTGGTTGTTCAAGAATAATTTGGTGTAAATCCTTAAGGTAATGATTTCAAAATTTGGTTCACATTGTCGTCTTCTTCTTCTTCTTATTTTGTTGAGTGGTTGGTTGGAGAAAATGCTAGAAAGGAATGTTTATAGAATGAATTCTTATGTAGAAGAAGAAAAAGTTAGATAGAACAAAGGAAATAGCCCTTACAAAGGATTAAAGAGTTAAGGGAATTTCAACCAAGGTATGGGATTAATAGGATTCTTATACATGTACGTGTTTAATTGGAGAAGAAACATGAATTGTTTCATGATAGGTTGAATAAATGAAATGAAAAATAAAATTTTAGAAGCTTAAAAAAAAAGAAACATTTAACCATTTTGAGTTAGCCATTGTAATTTATGCATATATTGGGTTAGGAAACTTTAAATGAGTTAATTCCAATTTCAAATTTTATTTAAGAAAAATTCCTTCAAAATTATAGGAGGAACCTAGAGCTAATTATGTCTATAATTCATCCAAATATTTACTTGAAAATTTAAGAGAGCTATTGATTTCGGATCTGGAATAGTTCAATGAAAATATAATGTATCTCCTAGTACATAATCAAAATGCTACAAGGTTAAATTATATAAAAAATAGATTTCTAAATATATAATATTTATAAAGAAAGTAAAGCCTGATTATGTCCTTAAGCTTGTCAAATTTTAGCTTGATTTTGGACCTGCTTATAGCATTGTCAGTAGGAATAGTATTTAGTTAAATGTTAATATATTGGGTTTTAGATAGTAAATTGAATGATTCTAGTTGGTACCTTTTTCTGAGATACCAATGTATGTTTTTGTGGAAGAAAACCACTTTTGAATCGACTTCTAACATTCCTTCAAATTATCTTGAATCTTATAGGAACTGTTGTTTACTGTCAACAAATATAATTTAATATTTCAAGTATAAGTTTTGGTAGAGGAGTTAAAATGCTATGATGTAAAATTATAGGTAAAATATACTATTATTACTACAACTTTTATGAAGAAAAGTTTGTCTAATTCTGTACGCATAGTTTTCTATGAATTTTCTAAGTGCTGATAAAAAAACTATTTTTGGTATTATGAACAACTTTTGGGTTTTCTTGAGTATCTTGAGTTATAGATGTGATATTAAAGTAATTTGTCACACTAAGCATGTGATTAACATAATGATATATATAATATAAGTTGTAAAGGAATACATTAAGTATTGATGATAAAAAAATACATGAGATTTATGATATATTGTTACTTTATAGTGGAATTTGTAATGAAAAAGATGAAAGTTTAAGAATAAAGGATAGTATTGCTTTGTAAAATGAAACATGTCATATAACAAATATATGAACTATTATACTTATTATTTAGTTAAGTTAACATGTACATACTTACATATATTATGTGTATGAATTATTATGATAAAACATATGAGAATAATGAGATATGTTCATATATAATTACTTAAATGTCATATAAGATTGTATGTGAATGATTTACATGCTTTAAAGAAAGTTTCAAGTATTGTAAGGTATTAGTCACAAGGTGTGCATGATAAGACATATATATACAATTATGTATCTACATGAATATATATATATATATATATATATGTATGTTACCTATAAGTATACGATGACGAAAGAGTAAAGCATGGAATGAATATGCTTAATCATGAATATGACATAGTATTATAGAAAGTTATTCATTCACATGTATATGATCATGATTATCCTGTTCATAGTTGTACATGATATATATATATATATATATATATATATATATATATATATATATATATATATATACACACACACACACACACACACACACTCAACAACATGGACATGGTTTGTTATATGAAATTGTGCATACACATATGCATACTCCAATTAAAGTGTATCATTTCACTTGAACAATCACCTATGCAAGTGAATAGAAATGTTAAGTATGATAAATAGAGGTTATATGAATACTATATTGCCTACGTTGTGTTTAGAATATGGATAGATAGGCATGCCTATAAGGGTACCTTGCAGTGGCTTCAGAATAGTTTCGACCTATTTTGGTCTACCTGAAAATTAAAAGTTTTTGCTACCCTGTTTGGGTTTAAAAGTTAGCAGTGATTTCAACAACACCGTTTAGGTTGTAACCGACCCTATTTGGGTCTGCTTGACCGATCCAAGTTATCCATTTGACCCTGTTTGGGTCTGATATTCTGTTTGACCCCATTTGGGTCCTCTGATTTCATATCTTTTGGATATGTTATTTTTTCTTAGCTTCGAATATGTTGGGTTTTCATATCTTTGGATATGTTCTATTTTCATATCTTTAGATATGTTATGTTTTCATATCTTCGGATATATTCTGGCCTCATACTTTTAGGTATGTTATGAGCCCTTATCCATATCATTAGAAAAGGTGTAGGCTTTATAGAAAAGTTAAGAAAAATTTAATTGTTTAAATTAAAGTTTCATAAAGCACAAACGTGCTACTGGACTTCATAATATTCTATTTATAGATTTCCTTTTTAATTGCATATAGAGCATGCATATATAAGAAGGCTATATAGTAAATTTGTGTATATAGTACTAATAATAATAATAATAATAATAATAATAATAATAATAATAATAATAATAATAATAATAATAATAATAATAATAATAATAATAATAATACATGCTAGTTTTGGTAAATGGTGAACTTGCATTATATTAATGCTTTGACTAAATTGATGATATACATATGTTTTTGTGATCATAAGTCTTATTAATGAATAAATTGTATGATTTTCTTAGGTACTCAATATTATTTTCTATTTGGAAATAATATATATAAAATCTTGTTTGTAAATGTAAACGATTTATGAATTTGTAAGTGGTAAACTCTATATGATTCAGATTTGGAATGGAAGTAAGAAAATAATTAAACACTTGATGAATCTGAAAAATAACCTAGAAAGAAATGACTTAGTAAGAATAACCATAAGATAAGGTTGATATTATTGCTCTTAAAACAATATAGTATGTTTTCATCCTAAGAAGAGGTATGAACTTTTAATAGTATCTTATAGTACATAAGATCTAATTTAATAACTTTAAGTTCTATGATTTATAATATCCTTTCTATGAAACATAGGATTATATTGCCATGCCTTTAAAATTGATATAGGTATATAGGGGAGACGTAAGGCTTATAGTTGATGTATATAAAGGTTTGCTAAAGTATATAAGAGATATATAAGCATTATAGTTAAGAACTATTTGACAATTGTTATGAATACATAATCAAGAAAGATAGTTAAGTCAAGGTGATTAGTTAAGAATAATATATAGAAGTCCGAAAAGTATGTTTGATGTGTAAAGCTCCAAGTGATAAATGAATATTAATTAGATTAAGATCATTAAGTAATCTAAATATTAATATACAATTTGTAAATTTTATAAGTTTAACATGTATAATATAGTACCTGAAAAATATTGTGAACATGTTTTTAAATGATTGATTCATGTGTTTTAAGATATGCTTATATGTGTTTGCATCTTGACGAACTTTAAAAGAGGTCATCCTCAAGTTTTATGTTCCCCACTAAGCTTTATAGCTTAGCATGGGTGTTTCATCTGTGTAGGTTGCAGAGATAAAATTTCTTCTCAGGGCTGATATCTGTTGTGAGTTGACCAACACAAGTATTTAAAGATTATAAAGTATATAGTCTTCCTTTTTGTATTTGACGATTTTATTTTATGTTGGAAATCTTGTATAAGTACAGTTATTTTTGTATTTGAAGAATTATAATGTTGTTAAAGGATTCTGATATAATTAAGTTTTATCTATATGTGTTGTGCTAAGATTTTGTATAAGATATCCTTACAGTAACATTTTCAAGTTGATAGAATAGTAATGCTTGTGCAAGAAACTTAATTAATTTTAATTGTCGAGTTAAGAGGATTAGGGTGTCACTATTAGGTGGTATCAGAGCCTAGGTTTAGTCATTTTTAGGCTATAGATGTTTAAAGTGTTGTTATATGATGTTTTTATGGGTTGGCTTAATGCAAATATCACTATTTTGTTTCATTTAGATTGAAGGATGGACACGATGATAGAGTCTGAAGATGAGATAGTTAAAGATTATAGTACTGGGACTTTGAACTCTTCTGCTTTTGATTCTTCAAACGTGAACTGTGTCGAGATACCGATTTCCTTGATTGAAAGGTCAAAAGAGGTGATCCATGATTTGACTCAGATTCTATAAGAGTTATCTAAATTAAGATTGATGATAGATGTTAAGAAGAACTATAAGACTAAAGGTAATTATAATAAGAACTCAAAAAAAAAAGAAATCAAATAAAAGCAAAAAGATGATGGAAGAAGGTTCCTCTAGCAAAATACCACAACTTAAGCAATGTTTAATTAAGGAAGGCAGAGGTTATAGAACTACTAAGTGTGTTTATTGCTCTAAAAACCATTGGGGTGTATGTAGAGTTACAAATTAGGATTGCTTTAGTTATGGGCATAAAGGTCATTTTATTTTAAATTGCCTAAGACCATAAAATATGAAGAGAACAACATCCATGAGTGAAAAAGATACTTAAGGTCCTAAAGAAGTATGAAGCTGTTAAACAAGTTTATGGTAAGTATCCCTTCTACCTTAGATTTTATTTATTTGGATTGATAGATACTAAACTTAGAAATAAAGTTATATGCTTTTGGAATATTTGATATGATGGAAGTTTTTCAATAATATATGAATATGATTAGTATATACGATTATGGTATAGGTTTGTTAGTAGAATGCATAGTGATTATTTTATAATGATATATGAGATAGAGTTATGCTTCATTAATGAAAATATCTATAGTTGAGGCTTTTGAGATTATAAGTTGAGGATTCATTATAATTCTCTATATACCAATTAGTGTTTCCTTATCGAGTACAAGCAAGTGATGAAAAATTACACGTAGGATAGGGCAAAAAATATACAACACATGAGAATATGCATTTGTGCCTTATTGCATACATGAAAGCATCATTCATGCATAGTATCAAGCATCATATTACATGTACAAGCCCCATCTAAAAAGAAAATTGACAGGACATATGTGACCATAGTAATGATATAATAGTATGATGAGATTGGTCTTATATGGAGACAAAGATATAAAAGAACCGAATTAAGTTAAAGTAAGCATTAAGGGCAGTTGGTAGAGATAGTATGAAAAAAATTTTATAGCGTTAAACATAGAAGTGTAAGAATGTTAGTGATGTATTTGAGTAAGCAACACATATATGAATTTTGGGGACAAAATTCCTTAAAGGGGAGAGATTTGTAAGGATGCAAAATAGGCCCTAGTATAATTCAAAGGAAATAACATGTTATTAAAGTTTAATTGAGTATTATTGGATGAATTATTAGTAGTTAAAATCTAGTAAATTCATGGTCTTTTGTGATCACAGGTGCAATAGTCAATTGATATTATAGTATATTGTATGCATAATTAAAATAAAATATAGTTAAGACATTAATTGGGACATAAGTATATTAAATTGAAATTAATTATATGATAAATATGTTAATTGGTATGAATTTTATAAGGGTGGAATTGAAGCATTAAATGTTAATTTAGGGGACAATTGGTTTATATATCAATTGAAGGGTCAATTATGAAATAAATTAAAGAAAATATGCGTTGGTTTAAGAAAAGCAAAAAAGGAGAGAGAGAAATTTGTAACATGAAAAAAATGTAGAGATAAATGTGAGGCATGCAAAATGTTAAAGGACCAAGTAGGGAATTTTCATTCCATTATAAAACTTACAGTTATGTTTGCTAGAGAAAGAATTAAGAGTGGATAGAGAGAGAGGAAATACAAAGGATGAATTTAGAGATTCTTTCTTTTTCTTTCACATTTATTTCTTAATTCTTCAATCTATTTAAGAATTCTTAAAGAAAACCTCATGCATGTTGGTTGTTCAAGAATAATTTGGTGTAAATCCTTAAGGTAATGATTTTAAAATTTGGTTCACATTGTCATCTTCTTCTTCTTCTTCTTCTTCTTTTGTTAAGTTGTTTGTTGGAGGAAATGTTGGAAAGGAATGTTTAAAGAATGAATTCTTATGTTAAAGAAGAAAAAGGTACGGAGAACAAAGGAAAAAGCCCTTACAAATGATTGAAGAGTTGAAGGATTTTCAGCCAAGGTATGGAATTAATAGGATTCTCATACATGAATGTGGTTAATTGGAGAAGAAAAATGAATTGTTGTATGATAGGTTGAATAAATGAAATGAAAAATAAAATTTTAGAAGCTTAAATAAAAAGAAACATGTAAGCATCTTGAGCTAGCCATTGTAATTTCAGCATATATTGGGTTATGAAACTCTAATTGAGTTAATTCTAATTTCTAATGTTATTTAAAAAAATGCCTTTAAAATTGTAGAAGGAACCTGGAGCTAATTATATCTATAAGGTATCCAAATATTTACTTGAAAATTTTAGAGAGCTATTGAGTTCAGTTCTGGAATAGTTGAAAGAAAATATGATGTATCTCCTCATAAATTTTAGCCTGAAGAAAGTAAAGCCTAATTCTGTCCTTAAGCTTGTCAAATTTTAACTTGATTTCGGACCTGTTCATAGCACTGTCAGTAGGAATAGTATTAACTTAAATGTTAATATCTATAGTTCTAGGATAGCAAATTGAATGATTCTAGTTGGTATATTTTCTTAAGACACTAATGTATGTTTTTTTAGAAGGAAACTACTTATGAATTCACCTTTAACTTCCCTTAAAATAAGCTTGAATCTCATAGGAATTGTCAAGAAATAGAATTTAATATTTCGAGTATAATTTTCGATAGAGGAGTTAAAATGCTATGATGTAAAATTCTAGGTAAACTAGAAAATTATTACTAGAACTTTCATGAAGAAAATTTGTCTAATTCTATATGCATATTTTTCTATGAATTTTCTAAGTGCTAAAAAAAAAACTATTTTTGGTATTATGAACTGTTTTTGGGTTTTCTTGAATATCTTAGGTTATAGATGTGATATTATTGTAATTTGTGACACTAAGCATGTGATTAACATAATGATATATATAATATAAGTTGTAAAGGAAGACATTAAGTATTGATGATAAAACAATACATGAGATTTAAGAAACACTGTTACTTTATAGTGGAACTTGTAATGAAAAGATGAAAGTTTAAGAATATAGGATAATATTGCGTTGTAAAATGAAACATGTCATATAACAAATATATGAACTATTATACTTATTATTTAGTATAACCTGTACATACTTATATATATTATATGTATGAATTATTATGCTAAAACATATGAGAACAATGAGATATTCTCATGTACAATTAATTGAATTTCATATAAAATTATATGTGAAAGATTTACATGCTTTAAAGCAAGTTTCAAGTATTGTAAGGTATTACTCACAAGGTGTACATGATATGACATATATATACAATTTTGCATGAGCAAGAATATATATATGTATGTTACCTATAAGTATACGATGATGAAAGAGTAAAGCATGGAATGAATATGCTTAATCATGAATATGATATAGTGTTATAGAAAGTTATTCATGCACATGTCTATGATCATTATTATCCTGCTCATAGTTATACTTGAATATATATATATATATTCGACAATATGTATATGGTTTGTTATACGAAATTGTGCATACACATATGTATACTCTAGTTAAAGTGTATCATTTCACTTGAACAATCACCTATGCAAGTGAATAGAAATGTTAAGTATTATAAATGGAGGTTATATGAACACTGTATTGCCTACATTATGTCTAGGATGTGGATAGATAAGCATGACTTTAAGGGTACCTTGCAGCTACTTCGGAACATTTTCGACCCATTTGGGTCTACAAGAAAAATAAAAGTTTTTACAATCCTATTTAGGTTTAAAAGTTAGCGTTGATTTAAACAACCCCATTTGGGTTGCAGCCAACCACGTTTGGCTCCGTTTGACCTGTCCAAGTTATCTATTTGACCCCATTTGGGTTCCATATTCTAGTTGATGACTAAATATGTTCTGTTTTCATATCTTCGGATATATTATATTTTCATATCTTCAAATATGTTATGTTTTCATATCTTTCGATATTTTCTATTTTCATATCTTTAGATAAGTTATGTTTTCATATCTTTGGATATGTTTTGATCTCATACCTTTGGGTATGTTCTGAGCCCATATCCACATCATTTAAAAAGGTGCAAACTTTATAGAAAAGTTAAGAAAATTTTAATTGTTTAAATTAAAGTTTAATAAAGCATGAACCTGTTATTGGATTTTATAATATTCTATTTATAGATTTCCTTTTTAATTGCATATAGAGCATGCATCTATAAGAAGGCCATATAGTAAATTTGTGTATATTGTACAAATAGTATAAAAATTACAATAATAATGATAATAATACATGCTAGTTTTGGTAAATGGCGAACTTGCATTATATTAATGCTTTGATTAAATTGATGATATACATATGTTCTTGTGATCATAAGTCTTATTATTGAATGACTTGTATGATTCTCTTAGTTACTCATTTATTGTTTTCTATTTGGAAGTAATATATAAAAAATATTGTATGTAAATGTAAACGATTTATGAATTTGCAAGTGGTAAACTCTATATGATTCAGACTTGGAATAGAAGTAAGATAAGAATTCAACACCTGAAGAATATGAAAAATAACCAAGAAAGAAATGCCCTAGTAAGAATAACAATAAGATAAGGTTGATATTATTGGTCTTAAAACAATAGAGTATGTTTTCATCCCAAGAAGAGATATTAACTTTTAATGGTATCTTATAGTACATAAGATCTAATTTGATAACCTAAAGTTCTATGATTTATAATATCCTATATATTAAACATATTATTATATTGCCAAACCTTTAAGATTGATATAGGTATATAAAGGAGGGGTAAGGCTTATAGTGGATGTATATAAAGGTTTGCTAAAGTATATAAGAGATATATAAATATTATAATTAATAATTGTTTGGCAATTGATATGAATGCATAATCAAGAAAGATAGGTAAGTCAAGGTATTTAGTTAAGAATAATATATAAAAGTCCGAAAAGTAAGTTTGATGTGTAAAACTCTAAGTTTTAAATGAATTTTAAAAAGTGTAAGATCATTAAGTAATCTAAATATTAATAGACAATTTGTAAATTTTATAAGTTTAACATGTATAATATAGTACCTGAAAAATATTGTGAACATGTTTTCAAATGATTGATTCATGTGTTTAAAGATATGCTTGTATGTGTTTGCATTTTGACGACCCTTAAAAGAGGTCATCCTCATGTTTTATATTCCCCATTAAACTTTATAACTTAACATTGGTGTTTCATCCATGTAGGTTGTGGATATATAAGTTTTTCTTAGGGTTGATATATGTTGTGAGTTGGCCAACACAAGTAGTTAGAGATTATAAAGTATATAGTCTTCCTTTTTGTTCCTTTTTGTATTTGGAGGTTTTATTTTATGTTGGAAATCTTGTATAAGTACAGTTGTTTTTGTATTTGAAGAATTATAATGTTGTTAAAGGATCCTGGTATAATTAAGTTTTATTTATATGTGTTGTGTTAAGATTTTGTATATGATATTCTTACAGTAACATTTTCAAGTTCATAAAATAGTAATGCTTGTGCAAGAAACTTAATTAATTGTAATTTTTAAGAGAATTTGGGTGTCATAAGAGGAGAGAGGGATTTATAGATTTTTAAAAAAAGATGAGAGAGAAGTGGAATTGCAAATTTTTATGAAAGAAAAAGGAAAAGGAAAACTTTCCTTCTTTTCCTTTAGGAATGGTCAATTTTCGAGACTCCACTCTTCCCTTAAATAGTAAATTTAATGGGGTTTCTTGAGTGGATATTGACCTCATCAATGGCTTATATCAATGGCTTTTAAAATCATTTTATCTTTCTTGTTTCACAATTTACCTCAAACATTTTTCTTTCATTATAATTGACCCACTAATTTACACATTTTGTACAATTGACAACTTAACTATATTTTTGTTCCAATTACACACTTATATTCCTTGATGTTAAATGACTTTTCTACCCTCTATAACTTTAAAGCATTTAATGCTCTCATCTAAACTTGTAATACATCATCTAATTAAGCTTAATTAGACCTTATTGCCATAACAATACCTATAAATTCTCCTAGGGCCAATATTGTGTCCTCACATGTCTTGTTTATTCCTATTACTTCCCCTCTAAAGTTAACATCAAGCCTCAATGACTTTGCCGCTCACCATATGGAATGCTATCTGAAGTGCCTAAATGCTCTTTTTAGCCATCTGCATGCTAGTATTAGCTTGTTGAATCCCTTTTTTTGCCTTGGCCATATTAGCCATTAATTTGTGCTGGTGAGCTTGGATGTCATCAAATATCTTCAAATAGATATAATTATACTAGACCTGCTCTTGGTGTATCACTTGGATGTCAGCAGCTATGGTAGTCTAAGACAACTTAGTGCATTGAAGACTCTATAATATAGCATCCTAGGGGCTTGTGGGCACATCTACCTATAGTGGATGAGTTACTAAAGATGATGTAATTCCAGGATGTTTATAGTCTCACGGTGGAAGATCTTATTGGAAGGTAGGGAAATCCTACATACCCTATGCCTTTGCAGGCTCCTAATAGGCCACACCTATAAAAAAGTTGGTAAAGGATGCCTCATGTTCTTTAAGTCTAAAACCCATATATTCTTTTATCTGCTAGTCTAGATTCGGCTCCTGGTTATGGTATGCCTTTTGGGGTCCTCCTCCTAGGCATGAGGCGAATAGAAAGCTCTTAACATCTCTTCTAGGGTCATTAGCCAAATCCCATAGGGTGGAGTATCATCTTCCCTAGCTAGGAACATATCAAAGACTACCTCACTATCCAAGTAAATGCCTTCACCAACTGATAGGCATATCATATGCTCGGGCATCCTATCTACTAGCATCAATCTAGTTATTAGGCCCCTAATAATCATCTTATGGCCTAGTTGATGTTGTACTTTACTCAATTACTTTAGTATGGCATGGCTCAGGTCCACCTGCCTACCTGTAGTGATCACCTATTGGTTGCAAATCTCAACTACATTAACGGCCCCTGAGCTACCCGTCCTACCCATATATGAACATGAAAGTACTCTCTTAAGGTATTAGAATAACTATAATCTTAGCATGGTGGACTTTGCCTTCCTCTGATTATAAAGAATCCATGGGTGAGCTATAGCCTCCCATATGTAATGCATGATGCATCTATTGGGGCAAACTACGTCCTTCTTAATTTGTAAACCTCGGATCGTAGTAAAACTCCTACGATTCATAGACAAGTGATGGCCCTAGATATGATAGTTAATGATGTCCTCTTTGGTGTCTAGCCTTTTTTGGCCCAAGTAATGGAATGTGGCTAAGAACTACTATGTCATCTTAGGATAGGTCCTGTTGGCTGCTACATAAAATGTTATCCAATCTACTTAAGCTAAAAAGCTCATTTTCCTCATTTAACAGCCTTAAATATGTCAATAACCCTTTGGACATAAACCTACTTGACAACATACAAACTCTATGTGAGGCCCTTAACATGACCCTAATTAAAATTTGCATGTTTTGAGTAGGATTTTATTTGATTAAGATTAAATTAAAAATGAAAATTCCATATAAAATATGGGACAAGTGATAAATTATTGTGTTATTATATTAATTGCATAAAAATAAAATTTAATATTATAGTTTAAAATTACTCAATGGTATAATTGAAGTATAAAGTATTCATTTAGGGGTCAATTTATGAATATGGCATCTTTAGGGGCAAATGTGAATAAATGAATAATTGAGAGGCTAATTTGAGAGAAATAATAAATGGACAGGTTGATTTAAGAGGAGAGTTAAATGGAGGATTCAATATTAAGCATGCAAAAGGTGTAAGGTTTTTATGTGGCATGATAATTTTTAAGGGACCAAAAAGGGGATTTTCCTTGATAGTATAAAAGTCAATTTTGAGAAGAGAGAGAGTGTGTGGGATGGAATTCTTAAAGTGAGTTATAGAAACTTCTTCTTTTCCTCTCATGTGTTCATGGTTAATCTCTCTAAGAAGCCAAAGAAGAAATCCTTGCATGTGGTGACTAATCAATATTATTCGTGTAAAATTATAAGGTAAATATTCTAACTTAATAATTAATTCCTTCTTTTTCTTTTTCTTTTTCTTTTCTAAATGATGATGGATTGAGTTGAATTTCGGAGTTGATGTTGAAATTGAATGAATGAATTGTTGATTTAAGGAGAAGAGGAGAGTAGAAAGACCAAAGGAAAATGAGTGCCAAGAGATTGAAAGTGAAGGGAGATTTCGGCCAAGATATGGAATGAGGTTCTTCCTAATTTTTTTTGGATGTTTTGGTAGAATCATATGGTGAATGACTTGAATTTTGAGTAATTAAAAATAGAATAATACTTAAGAAGTGTATATGCAAGGATAAGATGAAAACCTCTTGACCTAATGTCTGAACTTTTAGCATAAGTTAAAATAGAAATCTATAATTATAATTATTCAAATTTCTAAGGTTATACATGACATATACCTACAAGATTGTAGAAGTAACTTAGCCTTAATTCTACCACTAAATAATTTTTATGATTTATTAAATGTTAGGTGAACTGTTAATTTTTGTTCTAGAATAGTTTGTGTTTAAATTGAGATATTTGTGTGTACAATGATCAGAATGACATGAGGTTAATTCCTATGAAAAAAACACTTCAAAATATGCAATTTCTATAAAGAAAGAAAAGTCTGATAATGCCTCTAAAATTTCGTGAACTTTACTTGAAAATCGGAATTTTGTGTTGCCTACCCTAATGAATAGTCTTTTATAAATTCCATTTACCCTTAGTTATAGAAAAGATATTGCAAAGATTTTTGATATTTTAGAAAATAAAAACATAGGGGAATAAAGTTGTAGAAGACCATTTTTGCTGAAAATGCCATTTGGGAGATCTAAAATTATGTGTAATTTGCTTTAGAAAAACTGCATGCAAAATTTTCGTATGGCATTTCAGGGGGGCACAGCCGAGACCATTTTTTCTCAACCGTGCGCACCTTCTATTCTTAGTTACAATCATTAGACTCGACTGGGACAAATTGGTCTCAGCCGTTGGCCTTTCCTTTTATAGTTATGCATGATTTTAGCCTCATCAAATATCAACACTTACCCTAACATTTTAAAACCCATCTAAAGTATGTTAAAACATGTAATTAAACTTAAAATATGGCATTAATATGTGAGTTTAGAACATTTTAAAATATTAATATGAGAGTATTATGTACTAGAAACACATGAGATTAAGTTAATGACTTATAGAAATAAAGTTGTAAAGATATGTTATCACCATAATTGGAACCCTCATTAACGTATATGAATATGTGAAAGTATGAAGTTATGAAATTATCATTGATCATATATTTATGATAACATGATTGTGATATGATATGTTGCCTAAAGATAGCAGGTTCAGGTATGCGTTCATGATGAGAGGTATGTTCAATTACCGGCACTCGAATTTTAACATGAATGCATGAATGCATGTTTATACAGTGGAGAATTGTGTTCTATAATATAAACACATGCATGAGCAAGGTGTATGGTATAAGTACAAGCATGATATTTTAAATGAACATGAAAAACTATATTGCTTGCTACTAGAGTTCAACTGTGGATAGATAGGTTCCTATAGGGATATTGAAGCTGCCACCGTTGACCTTTTTGGTTTAAAGTATAGTTGATCTGATTCGATTATTCACAACCCCTTTTGGGTTGCTTGTTAACTCTATTTGGGTTCTTGACTGGTCCACCATATAGTTAACCCTATTTGGGTTCATAGTTTTGATATCTTTGAATATCCACCGTTTGATACTCTCGGGTATTCACCGATCCCGTTATCCACTTAAAACTTAAGTAGGCTAAATTAAAGCATTATTGTTTTACAGTTAATCACAATATGATTTATGTATCTAATATATGGATTATCATGTTTAACGGTGGTTTCTTAAGCATGTATTGGTATCTATTTACATTTTATACAAATCTCTTTATGATTTGTTTAGATTCAAGTATGCCAAATTAATTGATGGGCTACCTTGTTGTTTAATATATTGTGCTTTATTTTATACTTTTTCCTAATATGTAAATTTTATTAATTTCAATTGTTTTTGTGTATCCTATATTTCTGATCACTATGAGTGGTTGTCTTTCATGTTTAGTATTCCCACTAAGCTTTACAGCTTAACACGGGTTATTTTGATCCGTGTAGGTTTTGGTAGTCAAGGCTTTTGCACAGGAACATTTTCTGCTTTGGGACAGGCCAACACCAGTCTATAGAAGTTGATGTAGGAATTTTAATAAACTTTTTATAGTTCCTTACATGTTTAATATGTATAAAGTTAGTAATATATATGTATGTCATATAGAGGTTAAGGTTGTAATAAGCTCATAGTGAGAATACTGGTATATGCATGCATCTAGAAGCTATAATGACTTTATTCAAATGTGATGAAATGTTGAATGTTATGCATGATAGTGAAATGACTAAGATAGTAGAATCTAGTTTTATTATGATAATGGGCTACATAATGAGTCACTATACTTATTCAAAATGAAAGGTACACGAAAGATATGAGAGGCCTAATTAGAATACAAGTTATATGATTAGACAGACCTGGTGATATGAATGCATGTAGATGTGAATCGAGTTAATTGCTTAACATAACATGTTTTAAGTAGATTGCATTATTTATAATAGAGATGTTAGTTTGGGGTGTTTTAATTTGGTATCAGAGCATGGTTTAGTCTTTTTCGGCCAATTTGAGTATAAGATTCTATAATATGAGATAGTGTTGTGTTAGCCTAATGTAGAAGTTCATATTTTCTTATAGATTAAAGATGGAGAATTCCTTTAAGGACATTATAAATGAATCGGCTAAAAGTAATTTGTCAGTTAGATCAAATCCTTCTAATCTAGAAACTTCATAATCACATCGAAATGAAATTCCTACTGCGGTCCCTGGAGAGGCCTTGTTAAAAATTTCTCAAGATATGCCCAAATTTTACAAAGAATGACTATGTCCAAAGCTCCAATATCTGAAATTAGGATGCATGGGGCACAAGAATTTATAGGCACTAATTTAAAACAATCTGAAAAAGCTGAGTTTTGGTTGGAAAGGCTAAAGAGGATATTTGATTGAATTAACTGCCCTACAAATCATAAGGTATCTTGTGTTGTGTCCTTATTCCAAGGCATGGCTTATGATTGGTGGAAGCTGATATTAAGATAACATCAGTTACCTGATCCACTTACCAAGGAATTCTTTAAGGGAGAGTTCAAAAAGAAATATGTTATTAAGGATTATAAGGAGGAGAAATTGAAGCAGCTTTTGAATCTGAGACAAACAGCTGTCATGAAAGTTGGTTATGCAAGTATGTTCCCAAAGAGATGTTGACAGGAGTCTTTAAATGTAGACAATTTAAAGATGGGTTGAATGATCGAATCAAAGAAAACTATTCGGATTTACATCTTTGAATGTGGTGGATTTTAATCAACTGGTTTTGACTGTCATGAAAGTTGAAAAGCATAAGATGGCTAAAAGAGAGAGGGAGCACAAAAGAAGTGGTTCTAGGGGAGGACCATCTACTAGAAAAAGATTTAGAAGAACTCAAGGAGGTCAGCCTGCAGAATCTATTTTTAGTTCTGCTAATGAAGAAAAGAAACAAGAATCTTCTGCCAAATATAAATCTGAAACGGAAGCTTCAGGAAGACAGAGTGGGGCTCAAGCACCTGAATGTTCACATTGTTCCAGGCACCATTGGGGTAACTGCAGGAAACTGGATGGAGAATGCTTTAGATGTGGTAGTACTGATCATTTTATGGCAAATTTTTCTTTGAAAAGGGATCAAGGTTTTAAGCAACAGGATAGCAGGGGAGCTTCTAATGCACCCCTATCTGGTAGAGGTAGAGGTAGAGGAAGGGGTGGATTAACTCATCATGGATCTCAGTCCCAAAATATGTCAGAAACAGTTGATAGACCTTCTGCTCAAATCACTACAAAAAAATGCAGAATAGCGACAAAAATTTGCGACAACAATAAAATTAGGTCGCTAAATGCATAATATAGCGACAATATTTCGAAAAAAATGGCTTTCGTCGCAAATCTTGAAAGATTTGGTGGGAAAACAAATATTGCGACAAATTAGCGACAACAAATATTTATTATTGCTAACATCAGGCGCATAAAATTTAGCGCAAATAATTGCGACAAAAAAAAAACAGATTTGGCGACAACATTGTTATAGCTAATTAGCAACAGCCAAGTTGTAGCTAATTTGCGACAACAATGTTGTCGCTAATTTAGCAAAACATACTATTATGTACATATGGCTCGATTGGCGACAACAATGTTGTAGCTAATTGGCGACAATATTGTTGTCGCTAATTTGGCAAATTTTAATTATGGTCATATACCAATATTGGCGACAATATTGTTATAGCTAATTGGCGACAACATCGTTGTAACTAATTAGGTGACAACAATGTTATCACAAAATACAATTATGGTCATATACTTTTTTCTGTTCTATTAACTAATACTTGTTACAGGGAAAATCTGTGGAGATTCGCCAAGCTGCTTGTCTGCTGCTAAAAAACAACCTCAGAATTGCTTATAAAACAATGGCTCCTGCTTACCAGCAATTCATTAAGTCAGAGTTGCTGCCTTGTTTAGGAGCAGAAGATAGGCATATAAGGTCCATAGTTGGAACAATTGTAAGTGTTGTAGTTCAAATAGGGAGAATTTTAGGCTGGCCTGAACTGCTGCAGGCTCTTGTAACCTGCTTGGACGGTAATGATCAAAATCACATGGAAGGTGCTATGGATGCTTTTTCTAAGGTATAAATATTGTCCTAGAATTAGTAGTTTAGCAGTAGTAGTTTTCCACCAGATGATGAAATTAACTGCTTCATGTTATGAAAGATGACTTTCATTTCATGCTAGAAATAAATATTACATGATATGCTTACGGCTACTAATATCTGATTCAGTATTCAATTATCCATTTATGGAACATCTTATTACCCTTGTGGCAATGAGTTGCTGTAGTCAAGATAGCATGTATGGAATATAAAGCATGCTTTGGTCATTATCAGGGGGCTGTTGGCTTAAGCCTTGTTTTGACTCGCCTGTACATGATTCTGGTTGTTCTTTAATCTGGTGAACCTGATGAATTAGTTTTCTATGTGGTCCTTTACATCTTTCTTCAAATTAAGTTGTTGAAGCATCTGTTGTCCTAGGAAGTTAGCTTAAGCATCTGCTGTCCTATGGAATATAAAGCATGCTTTGGTCATTATCAGGGGGCTGTTGGCTTAAGCCTTGTTTTGACTCGCCTGTACATGATTCTGGTTGTTGTTTAATATGGTGAACCTGATGAATTAGTTTTCTATGTGGTCCTTTACATCTTTCTACAAATTAAGTTGTTGAAGCATCTGCTGTCCTAGGAAGTTATTTTTTGCTCATGGTGTCTCTCTGATATGGTTTTTGTAGCTGTGCAACAGTCATAATTTATATTCTTTTTTTATGTTTATAATGTTAATCTACTCCATATGATTTTATATGATGCAGATTTGTGAGGATGTCCCTCAAGTTTTGGATACTGATGGCCTAGGCTACCTGATCGCCCCATTAAGATATTTCTTCCTCGATTTTATAATTTGAGATGATTATTACCTTGCCATAGATTTCATAATAGTCTCTGTGGTATTTGTGTTTTCTGTTAAACTGACCATTTCTAGATACTATTTATTGTTTTAAAAAGCTTTAAAATCTTTGTGATCTTTAAGTTGCTTTTTCTTTTTCAATCCTTGAAGGAGTATAACTTGGGTTTCTTTTTAACAGTTTTTCCAATCACCACACAGTTCACATAGTCATTTGTTTTTTCGTGTTAATTGTTGTCAGTAATCTCTCCATATATCATTTATTAATAATGCATCTTCTCTGGGTTATAGTGCTGCATTTTCACATTAGCTCTACTTCTCTTCATCTAGCGATTTAAATTCATTGGTTGGTCTTGTTGCTTCTTGCATGGATTACAAAGACACGTTATGGTCATTTAACCTATGTTTTGATGCTCAATAATGATTTTACACTGTTATGAATGGAAAAAATATAAATAGTTCGTAGTAATAACGAGACATCATGGTAGGCAAATTTTAGGGTTTGGTTTAAATAGAAACATGTTGGACTTGCATATTTGTACTTGATGTTGTTGTAAAGAGTATTTATATTCAATTGTGGCAACTTCCAATTCAAATTTCAATTATCTTTTTTACCTTAAAAAATTAGCTTTCTTATCTTCTTTTTTTTTCTTGTAGAGTTTTGATATATTGATAATACTCTTTATTTTTCACAAGCTTGACTCACTCATCTTTGTCATTGTTTTCTGAATAGGTTTGTGCAGCTTTTGTTCAGTTAATCGAAGTCCGTCCATCATTCCAAGAGGTGGTGTACTTATTTTAGTCTCATGCCATGTTCTTTCATATTATATTTTGATTATATTTCATATTCTATTCTTTTCCTTTGGTCAAATTTGAGTTTCCTTTGTGCTGGGTCCATTACAGTATAGTTCAATTTTACGTTACCGCCTTTGGTTTCCTATACCCCACATCCTGTTTAGTTGTCTTAGCTGAGTGCTTTTTGGGTCAGAATGGGCTAGATTATAGGTCAACTAATCTCTTCTCTCTATTTTCCCCTCTTCTTCTTTATTTTTTATTTTTTACTTTTTTTTAACGGAAGGTTTAATTGATGTCATTTTGCACAGCTTTCAGCCACATTTGAGAGATGTAATTGAATATATTCCAGAAAGTGTTCCCTATTGAATTTTTTTTACCAAGGCATGAATATGCTTCTAGAATATGCACTTTGTTATTAGAATTAAATCTTGTAAATAGAATTTCCCTATTGAATGCTTTTTGACAAAAGCATGAATTATTTTATATTTAGAAAGGATATATCTCTCTATGAAAAATCTCTCTTTCCATCAATTGAAGTTAGAAGTTAGAATGTAAAATGCATCTATTCACATTATAGTTATAAGTATATAGTAGGACATTTTGGATGACATTTGTTATTGCTATATATGCATGTATTATTTTAGATATACAATCAACAATGATATCCATTTGTAAACAATTTTTTCATGAATATATATATATTATATTAAATGGTGAGTAGTCTATAAATATAAATTTGTCCTTTGTAGTTTATTATTTAAATTATTAAATATTGATATTAATTTAATAAATTAAAAATTAATTTCAATTTAGCAAGTGATTAGCATGTCTGAACAACAGTTATTTAGGATGAACAATGTTGTAGCAATATTGTGATGAAAACATTGTCGATGCAAAATTTAGCGTGAACAATGTTGTAGTAATATTGCTATGAAAATACTGTTGTCGCAAAATTTAGCGTGAACAACGTCGTAGCAATATTGCTACGAAAATACTGTTGTCACAAAATTTAGCATGAACAATACTGTAGCAATTTAGCGACAAATATACTGTCGTCGCAAAATTTAGCATGAAAAATGCCATAGCAATTAGGCAACAAATATACTGTTGTCCCAAAATTTAGCATGAACATTGTTGTAGCAATTTGGCGACGAATATATTGTCGCAAAATTTACCTAGAACATTGTAGTAGCAAAATAGCGACAATGCTTAGTTCTCGCTAAAATTTGGCGATGACTTTTTGTTGTAGCTAAATTCTGCTACAACGACTTTTGTTTCAAAATGAAGGTCGTCGCTAAGTTGTCGCTAAACTGATTTAGCGACGAAAAAACATCAGTTAGCAACGACCTTTTTCGTCGCTATTTTGCATTTTTTAGTAGTGAATGGTTGCTAGACGGGCTTATGCAATGAAGGCTCAGAAGGAACAAAATGCTCCAGAAGTTATAGTTGGTACTTTTTCCCTCCATAATTGTGACATACATACACTTATTGATCCTGGCTCTACACATTCATATGTTTGTATTGGGGTTTCAGGTAAAGATAGGTTTAAAATACTGTATGTGTGATTAGTCCATTGGGACATAGTGTAATTTTTAATAAGGTGTGTAAAGACTGTCCTATAGTAGTTCAAAGGAGAGAGTTTCCAACAGATTTGATTGTGTTGCCCTTTCATGAGTTTGATGTAATTCTGGGAATGGATTGGTTATCCAAGCATCATGCAGTGGTAAATTATGAAATGAAAATAGTAACTTTCAGGGATGATGAAGGAAAAGAAGTGATAGTAGAAGGCAATTGTTCTAAGCTACTGATTAATGTTATATCAGCGATGCAAGCTAGACGTTGTCTTAAAAAAGGATGTGAAGCATTTTTAGCTTTAGTCATTGACTCAAAAAGGGATACAGTGAAGCTTGAGAATATACCGATTGTAAATGAATTTCTAAAAGTATTTCTTAAGGAATTACCTGGTCTTCCTCCAAAAAGAGATGTTGAGTTGTCTATTGATTTCTTACCTGGTATAACCCCAATCTCCAGGGCACCATACAGAATGGCTCCATCTGAATTGAAAAAGTTAAAGGTTCAATTACATGAATTGTTAGACAAAGGCTTCATCAGACCTAGTGTGTCACCTTGGGGTGCTCCGGTTCTAGTCATTAAGAAGAAGGATAGGTCTATGAGAATGTGTATTGATTATAGACAGTTGAATAAAGTGACAGTGAAGAACAAATATCCTTTGCCTCAAATTGAGGATTTGTTTGATCAGTTGAGTGGTGTTGGTGTGTTTTCAAGGATAGACTTGCAATCAGGTTATTATTAGCTCAGAGTAACATATGGGGTTGTTTCTAAAACTACATTTAGAACCTAACATGGACATTATAAATTTTTTGTTAGGCCATTCGGGTTGACTAATGCACCTGCTGCATTCATGGATCTCATGAATAGGGTATTCAGACCCTACTTGGATCGATTTGTAATAGTGTTTATTGATGACATACTGGTTTACTCTAGAAATGAAGCTGAGCATGCTGAACATCTAATAATTGTATTTCAAACGTTGAAAGAAAATCAGTTGTATGCCAAATTGAGAAAATGTGATTTTTAGCTTAAGGAAGTTTCCTTCCTAGGTCATGTTGTATCTGCTGAAGGTGTTAGGGTTAATCTAAATAAAATTGAAGCTATTGTTAATTAGAGACCACCCAGGAATGTACATGAAATTAGAAGTTTTCTCGCATTGGCAAGTTACTATCATCATTTTGTGAAGGGTTTTTATATCATTGCTTCACCCATCACTAAGCCATTAAGGAAAAATATTAAGTTTGAATGGTCTGATCGTTGTCGAGCAAGCTTTGAACGGTTAAAGAAGATGTTGACTGAAGCTCCAATGTTAACTCAACCTATGTCAGGGAAAGAGTATGCAATGTACAGTGATGTTGGAATTTAACGGTTACATGCATCACATACATGAGCGGAATTTTAAATTTTTTTAACCATTAGATCTAATCTTGCCATGAATACACAATATAACTATATGAGGATAAGAAAAATCACCTTTGATTTTTGTTGAACAGTTGATTTTACTACGCATCGGGTTGTCGCAAACCACAATGTCTAAAATCGAACACCTCCAATGAGTAATCCACACTAGAGAGGGGTAAATTGAACCGACAAATTGGTGTTCAACTAGGGCTGGCCGAAATTCCAAGAAGCTAGCTTGGAGTTGGCGCAAAAAGGGAGAGAGAATAAAGAAAAAGACTTTCCTTTTGTTTTAATCACTTAACCCTAATTTTCATTAGTTGGCCTTTTATAGTTAGGTTAAAATTCCAATTCCTTAATGAGATTGGACTCTTTAAAATTGCTGGAGAATTATTAATTCGGCCTCTGGAATTAATTATAATCATTTGGGCTTAATTAAATCCAATTTAAACCTTTTCATAAAAGTCTATGTACAAAATCCACAAACTAGGCCATTTGTGCATCTAATTGAATTTAAATACTCAAATTGATTCCAAATCCAACCAAATTAAATATGTAAGTTCCATAACACTTATGTAACATATATAAATTAATTTGGTACAAAAAAAATCCCTGTAAGCCCTTCTGTATGGAGTTGGCATGTGGCCCTCTTTTGGAGGGCTTCCTCCAACTTCTTCATTCCTTTGGCCCTTTATAATTTTTTCAATGGACCAATTAATTATTATATCAGTTGTATAACACTTATAGTAGTCTTATAACACTTATAAGATAATAATAATTAATCATAAAATACATTATTTCAATTAGGTCTAATTTTCCAGAATATTTCTCAAAAGTTTCGCGGACAATTTTATTTGATCATAATTAATTAAACTCTTTAATTAATTATTGTCTTATTCACTTCTCTACCTTCATAATAATATCAAATATTATTATCCTTGTTATTTTACCATTTTACCCTTTTCTCTATATGTGTGTGACCTATTGGGTTCCTGTCCATGTTGGTAGTATAATATGTAATTGTGAGTTCTATTCAAAACTCACATGATTTAAACTCTTTTAAATCATCTTATCAATCCCTATTGATACTTTTGATACATCATTATACAAGTCATGATTGGCCTCTAGCTAGGCATCATGACTATCCAAATGTCAGGAAAGTCATGTGGTTTGACTGTACCCTTCCATAGAAACAGTTACCGTGCAATTACTCCTTTCACCACTCTTATCTCAATTAGATTCTGAGTATGGATTTCTGTCAACTCATATAAATCTAATTATGTATGTTCTATTAATTTAACCATTGTTCCTGAAATGCCCTTCATGGATCTCCATCCATCTCGGCATATTACTCTGGTTAGAGATTCACCGAACAAGACAATTATAGAATCATGTGAGATAACTTCCCTTGTTAAATCTGGGATGGTGAATCCTTTGTCAATCACTCAACTATCTTCAAATAGGTCATGATATACCCAATCTCCTAACTATGTTCATTCCCAGTTGGAAGTAATCAGTTATGGAGTCAAAGTATACCACTTGCTACTTAAGATAACTTTGGTGATCTCAAGTCTAAGGATACTTGCACAACCGCTATGAAGAGATTCCTCACTAACATAGATTTAATATCCATGTGAGGATTCTCTATGCAGATCTCCAATGAACTTGTTCTTCTAACAAGCATCCACATGTTAGCTTTGATTATCTTTCATAATCACAGTTATGAGAACCACTGCTTGAACCATTCAAGAAGTATAACATGTGCTAGTCTGTCCGAATTAACAATGTCCTATCTTGTTAACTCTATGACTAGGGATATTTAGATATTAAGACATTTGCATGCAGTAGACATCTCACATCATGAACACCTTTCATGATTGCCTTTGCACTGTGTTTATAATATCTAGGACTTCATTTATTAATTTAAGATTTAAAAACTCATGTATTCAAACATAACATTAATAAATGAATGATGTCTTTTATTAAGAATATAAATTTCATACATATGAAAAACATCCCTATTACATGGGCTCTAGGACATACTCTCTAACAATCTCCCACTTGCACTAGAGCCAATCACTCATATGTCTCAGACCCATGCTATTTATATGGTGATCATGCTTAATATGGGAAAGTGCTTTAGTGAGGGGATCTGCCACATTGTCATCTGTGGGAACCCTTTCTATTTTCACATCATTTCTAGCTACTATTTCCTTTATGAGATGGTAGTGTCTGAGAACATGATTGGATCGCTGATGAGACCGTGGTTCCTTTGCTTGCGCAATGGCTCCATTGTTGTCACAATATAAAGGAATCGGATCAACAATGCTAGGCACCACTCCTAGTTCGGTTATGAACTTTTTGATCCAGACTGCTTCTTTGGCTGCTTCTGAAGCAGTAATGTACTCAGCTTCCATCGTGGAATCAACACTTGTTTCTTGTTTGGAACTTTTCCAACTAACTTTTCCTCCGATTATGAACACATAACCAGATTGTGATTTACAATCATCTTTGTCAGATTGGAAGCTGGCATCTATATACCCATTTACTTCCAAACTGCCCTCTCCATATACCAAGAATATATCCTTAGTCCTTCTCAAGTACTTAAGAATATTCTTGACAGCTGCCCAGTGTTCCTCTCCAAAATTAGATTGGAATCTGTTTGTAACACTCAAAGCAAATGCTACATCTGGACGTGTACATAACATAGCATACATGATAGAACCAATTGCAGATGCATATGGTATTCTATTCATGCTCTCTATCCTCCAGTGTCTGTGGACACATAGACTTAGAAAGTTGTTTCCCATGCACCATGGGTATAAACCCTTTCTTAGAGAGATCCATATTGAATCTCTTCAATACTTTATCTATATATGTACTCTGAGAAAGACCTAACAACCTATTGGATCTATCTCTATAGATCCTTATTCCCAGAATATAGGATGCTTCTCCAAGGTCTTTCATGGAGAATTTCTTGGATAACCATATTTTAACTGATTGGAGAAGAGAAATGTCATTTCCCATGATCAATATGTCATCTACATATAGAACTAGGAAGACAATTGCACTCCCACTGACCCTTTTATACACACAAGGTTCATCTTCATTCTGTGAGAAACCAAACTCTTTGATTGTCTCATTGAATCGTATGTTCCAGCTCTTAGAGGCTTGCTTCAATCCATAAATGGATCTTGGAAGCTTACATACCTTTTCGCCATTTCCTGATGTGAATCCTTCTGGTTGTGTCATATACACATCCTCGGTAAGATTTCCATTAAGGAAAGCTGTCTTCACATCCATCTGCCAAATCTCATAATCATAATGAGCTGCAATGGCTAAAAGTATTCTTATAGACTTAAGCATCGCTACAAGAGAAAAAGTTTCGTCATAATCAATACCTTCTTTTTGACGATAACCTTTTGCTACTAAGCGAGCTTTATAGGTAACTATATTACCTTCCATGTCAGTCTTCTTTTTGAAGACCCATTTGCACCCTATGGGTTTTATCCCTTCAGGTGGTTGAGTTAAAGTCCATACTTTGTTCTCATACATGGAGTCCATTTCAGACTGCATAGCCTTAAGCTATAAATCACGTTCTGAACTGTTCAAAATTTCTTGATAGCTTGTAGGCTCATTGTCCTCTACTACAGTTATGCCTCTATCCGAATCAATGTGAAATCCATATCTCACAGGGATAGAACGCATCCTAGTAGATCTTCTAGGATTTTGTGTATAATTAGGTTCAACTGTAACCTCATCATCATGAAATTCAGTTTTGGGTTCAATCGGTTGATCATCTTCTACTTGTGGGTCTTGAACTTCACCAAGTTCAATTTTACTCCCACTATCCTCTCGTAGGAGAAATTCTCTTTCCAAGAAGACAACATGCCTTGAAACAAACACCTTTTGTTCTAAGCGATGATAGAAATAATATCCAAACGTTTCTTTTGGATATCCCACAAATAAACATTTGTCAGACTTAACATCCAGTTTGTCTGACAGTGTCCTCTTCACATAAGCAGGACAACCCCATACTTTCATATGAGAAAGCATGGGTTTCTTGTTATTCCACATCTCATATGGCGTAACATCAACCGATTTACTAGGAACTCTATTTAACACATAAACAGCAGTTTTTAGTGCATATCCCCAAAAGGACTTAGGCAAGTCCGCTCGGCTCATCATTGATCGAACCATATCTAATAGTGTTTGATTCCTCCTTTCGGATACACCATTGTGTTGTGGTGTATATGGAGGAGTCCATTGAGATAAAATCCCATTATCTTTACGATAATCCTGAAACTCTTGACTTAAATATTCTCCACCCCGATCTGATCTAAGTATTTTAATACTTTTGCCAAGTTGTTTCTCTACTTAATTTCTGAATTCTTTGAACTTTTCAAATGCTTCAGACTTATAGTTCATTAGATAGATGTATCCAAACCTGGAATAATCATCTATGAAAGTAATGAAGTAGGAGTAACCTCCTCTGGCATGTGTAGTCATTGGACCACATACATTTGAATGTATTAAGTCCAAAACCATTTTAGCTCGTTCTCCTTTACCAATAAAGGGAGCTTTTATCATTTTTTCCAATAAACAAGATTCGCATGTATCAAATGATTCATAATCAAATGATCCCAAATCACCTGACTTGTGCAATTTGGTCATGCGTTTTTCATTTATGTGGCCTAAACGACAATGCCATAAGTATGTGGTACTTAGATTATCATGTTTCATTCTCTTGGTATCCATATTATGTACTTCTTTAATTAAATCAAGAACAAATATACCATTCTCAATGATAGCTTTTGCATAAAATATATTGTTCTTAAAAATGTAACAACATTTGTCCTTTAAAGAAATATCATAATCGATCATCAAACAACTGAAAGAAATAATAGTTTTGGACAAAGCTGGAACATAATAACAATTATTTAATTCCAGTACTAATCCACTAGGAAGAGGTAAATAGTAAGTCCCCACAACTGTTGTAGAGATGTTCTGTCCAGTAGCTGACTGCAAACATATCTCTGAATTTCCAACTCTTCTAAAGCTTCTAAGCCCCTGTAGATCATTACATAAATGAGATCCACATCCGGTATCTAATACCCAAGATTGTTTTGAAGCAATAGAATAAGTATTAATTTCAATCATATGAATACCTAAAGTAGAAGCATCAGCTTGTTTCATCTCCTTGAGAGAATCTAGATAGGCCTTACAGTTACGCTTCCAATGACCATCCTTTCCACAATGGAAGCAAGTTCATTTGGGATTCTCTTTCTTGGCAACCTTCTTCTTGGAGATCCCATCATTCTTTGGCTGCGCCTTGGTTATTTTCTTCTTCTTCTACTTCTTGCCTTTAGCAGAAGTGACAACCATGACACTTTTTGGATCCTTTTTAAATGATCCATCAGCTGTCTTGAGCATATTGATTAACTCAGGAATGGATACTTGGATCTTGTTCATGTTAAAGTTAAGCATGAAAGGTGCATAACTTGGAGCCAACGAGTACAAAATTAAATCTATGTATAGATCATTATCCATAACATAGCCAAGTCTACTCAAATGCTCAATATACCCATACATCTTCAATGCATGAGTAGCAGCTGAAGTGCCTTCCACCATTTTGTAGCTAAATACAGCTCGAGCAATCTCATATTGCTCAGTTCTAGCCTGGGAAGAATAAAGCTCCTCTAGATGCAAAACGATGGTTCTAGCATCCATCATTTGATGTTGCTTCTGAAACTCCGGGGACATAGCACCCAGCATCAGACATGTTGCTGTTTCACTATCCTCCATGTATTTTCGATAAATGCCTTTGATCTCATCAATGGCATCATCTGATGGAAGTGGTGGTGGATCTTTATCCAAGACATAGTGGATCTTTTCAGCTCTGAGAATAATTCTCACTTGCCTGATCCAGTCAGAATAGTTGTTGCCAACCAGCTTGTTATCCAAGATTGATCGTATATTAATGTTTGATGTGCTCATGATGATGACTTAGATGTGAAAAAGAAAATATATGAGAGTATGTTCATATATATATGTATACATTAATAAGGTCTTTAATTAATCCATTTACTCCCACTATTTTATTGCGAATTAATAGCCCTCACTATATAATCCAAGAAAACTCGATGGTTTTCTTAGTGGGCCAATATCCAATCCTTGATATGTAATTTGACCTTGACTATGGTCCACAAGCCAAATTTCATACCCTTGAAAGGTAGGTATCTCTATACCAATTGTGTCTCTACACAACTATTGGATCATTAGGTTAACAACTCTTGATGCATGCATATCATATATGCATTCCCTAATCTTGCCTCTAGAACCATTAGCCTTGACTGTGGTCAACAAACCAATGGGCTAGCTAAGATGACCCATTTAATTAGATTTGATCATATTCGATATAATGTGAGCTTGACTGTGGTCAACAACCCACACTATAAAGAACTCTGGTTCTCCTCAAATTAATGGAAGGCTTATATACCTTAGTATTTGTTTGAGGGTTTTAGTTAATTAAGTCTCATCATACATGGTTGGCATACATTGGTATGCATCCTATATCTATCACATAAATATAAGCATACAAATATGATACAGTTATGGACTTCACTATATTGATTTCCCCGAGCCAAGAGGGAAATCAAAAGGTCACACCTAGGTAGTATGCATGATTCAAACAAGAAAATAATTACATTATCTTCAAGCTTGTTGGATTTCCATCCGGCCCATCTTACTCCTTGATATTGGTCTCCATCTCTATTTCTAATTCTAATCTAAGTAATCTAATTACATATTACAATTTGAAATGAAATAGAAACCAAAAACAAGTGGCCGGGACATGAAAGTCCTCATTGGGCCAAAACATGCATTATGCTCAATCACATTGGGCTTTGTCCATAACTAACCATCATGCCAATCATTCACCCTTATATGCCTCTCTAATGCATAAATAAATGGATTACTAACTTTGTTTCAACCTTTGAGACTCTATTTTGAGTTATTTAATGATGTGATCAAATTAGGAAACTTTTTCCATTTTGAAAACTTTCATTTTAGGAAACCTTTTTGCATGCATGTGTTCTTGTCTTAATAATCAATCCAATTGATTATTAATTAATTATAAATTGATTATTTAATTAATTAATCTTATTAAATAATTAAAAGAATCAATTTTGGGCTTAAAACAAATGTAGGTCGAAACCCACAGAAGAAAAACCCTAACTGTGTTCACACACAAACTAGTTTTGTGTCTTTTGGACCATTTGGGCCTTTTGAAATGAGCCAAGCCCACTCCAGCCCTTAAAACCCATTAATAAACTTAATTAATGTTTATAATGTTTAATTTAAATCAACTCCTTGGGCCCACCAAGTCATTCACTAATTTAAACCAAGTCCGTAAACATAATTAAGCCCATTAAGTGGTTTTAATAAATTAAAATTAATCAAATTAATTTAAGGCCCATTTTAATTAATCCAATTAATTAAAAACACTTTAATATATCATATATATCAGATTTAGAAGATAAAAAGTCGTTCTAACCAAGAACACATCAAGAACACACGAAGAACACCAATTTATCGAACTTTTCGACTAAACTAGTTTTCATGCAAAACTTGTTCGATTTTAATTCCGTTCGATCCTACGGCTTAATATCACATATTAAACATATAAAATATCATCTAAATGATGTTTTAATGGATCCATAAGAAATTAAATTAGAACAGCCCCTTAAATCACCTAGGGTTTCATGCCAAACCCTAATAGGTTTCACGCCAAAATTTCGTTTATTAAATCATTCAAAATTTCGTTTTTGTTTCCACCAAATTTATTTGATCACACATACAACCAGAAATCAATATTTCTCATTCATGAACAATTAAATCTAATATTTTAAAGTTCATGAAATAAATAACTCAAAACAAAACTTATTCCGCAAAAAAATATAGAATTGTATATCTATGGCAAAACCTGTCTCTGATACCATATTGGAATTTAACGGTTATATGCATCACATACATAAGCGGAATTTTAAATTTTTTTAACCATTAGATCTGATCTTGCCATGAATATACAATATAACTATATGAGAATAAGAAAAATGACCTTTGATTTTTGTTGAACAGTTGATTTTACTTTGCACCGGGTTGTCACAAATTAACCACAGTGTCCAAAATCGAACACCTCCAATGAGTAATCCACACTAGAGAGGGGTAAATTGAACCGAAAAATTGGTGTTCAACTAGGGCTGGCCGAAATTCCAAGGAGCTAGCTTGGAGTTGGCGCAAAAAGGGAGAGAGAATAAAGAAAAAGACTTTCCTTTTGTTTTAATCACTTAACCCTAATTCTCATTAGTTGGCCTTTTATAGTTAGGTTAAAATTCCAACTCCTTAATGAGATTGGAATCTTTAAAATTGCTAGAGAATTATTAATTGGGCCTCTGGAATTAATTATAATCATTTGGGCTTAATTAAATCCAATTTAAACCTTTTCCTAAAAGTCTACGCACAAAATCCACAAACTAGGCCCTTTGTGCATCTAATTGAATTTAAATACCCAAATGAATTCCAAATCCAACCAAATTAAATATGTAAGTTCCATAACACTTATGTAACATATATAAATTAATTTAGTCCAAGAAAAAGCCCTCTAAGCCCTTCTGTATGGAGTTGGCGTGTGGCCCTCTTTTGGAGGGCTTCCTCCAACTTCTTCATTCCTTTGGCCCTTTATAATTTCTCCAATGGACCTATTAATTATTATATAAGTCCTATAATACTTATAGTATTCTTATAACACTTATAAGATAATAATAATTAATCATAAAATACATTATTTCAATTAGGTCCAATTTTGCAGAACATTTCTCAAAAGTTCCGCGGACAATTTTATTTGATCATAATTAATTAAACTTTTTAATTAATTATTGTCTTATTCACTTCTCTACCTTCATAATAATATCAAATATTATTATCCTTGTTATTTTACCATTTTACCCTTTTCTCTATATGTGTGTGACCTATTGGGTTCCTGTCCATGTTAGCAGTATAATATGTAATTGTGAGTTCTATTCAAAACTCAGATGATTTAAACTCTTTAAATCATCTTATCAATCCCTATTGATACATTTGATACATCATTATACAAGCCATGATTGGCCTCTAGCTAGGCATCATGACTATCCAAATGTCAGGAAAGTCATGTGGTTTGACTGTACCCTTCCATAGAAACAGTTATCGTGCAATTACTCCTTTCACCACTCTTATCTCAATTAGATTATGAGTATGGATTTCTGACAACTCATATAAATCTAATTATGTATGTTCTATTAATTTAACCATTGTTCCTGAAATGCCCTTCATGGATCTCCATCCATCTCGGCATATTACTCTGGCCAGAGATTCACTGGACAAGACAATTATAGAATCATGTGAGATAACTTCCCTTGTTAAATCTGGGATGGTGAATCTTTTGTCAATCACTCAACTATCTTCGAGTAGGTCATGATATACCCAATCTCCTAACTATGTTCACTCCCAGTTGGAAGTAATCAGTTATGGAGTCAAAGTATACCACTTGCTACTTAAGATAACTTTGGTGATCTCAAGTCTAAGGATACTTGTACAACCGCTATGAAGAGATTCCTCACTGACATAGATTTAATATCCATGTAAGGATTCTCTATGCAGGTCTCCAATGAACTTGTTCTTCTAACAAGCATCCACATGTTAACTTTGATTATCTTTCATAATCACAGTTATGAGAACCACTACTTGAACCATTCAAGAAGCATAACATGTGCTAGTCTGTCCGAATTAACAATGTCCTATCTTGTTAATTCTATGACTAGGGATATTTAGATATTAAGACATTTGCATGCAATAGACATCTCACATCATGAACACCTTTCATGATTGCCTTTACACTGTGTTTATAATATCTAGGACTTCATTTATTAATTTAAGATTTACAAACTCATGTATTCAAACATAGCATTAATAAATGAATGATGCCTTTTATTAAGAATATAAATTTCATACATATGAAAAACATCCCTATTACATGGGCTCTAGGGCATACTCTCTAACAAGTGATGCTTTTTAGGTTGGTTTGGGTTGTGTATTAATGCAAGATGGTAAATTTGTAGCTTATGCATCGAGATAGTTGAAACAGCATGAGCAGAACTACCCAACTCATGATCTATAATTGGCAGCTGTGGTATTTGCTTTAAAGATTTGGTGACACTACTTGTATGGGGAAAAATACAGGATTTATATTGATCATAAAAGCCTCAAGTACTTGCTTACTCAGAAAGAACTTAATTTGAGGCAGAGAAGATGGTTGGAATTATTCAAAGATTATGATTGTATTGTTGACTACCACCCAGGAAAAGCGAATGTGGTTGCTGATGCCTTGAGTCGTAAGACAATAGCAGTATTGATGTTAAAACAGTGCAAATGGAAATTTGCATCGGATGGTGCATTACTATAATAGCTGAAAGCTTGGCCCATGGTGAGGTAGACAGTGATAGATGATCAAAAGGATCATGAAAAGTTACAATAGATTGTCAAAGCAGTTTATGAAGGAGATCAATCAGATTTCTTAGTGAATGAAGATGGTGGTGTATACTACCATAACAGGTTGTGTATTCTTGATGACAAAGAAGTGAAAAGAATATTGTTGCATGAAGCACATAATACTGCATTTACTATACATCCAGGGTGGAACAAGATGTATCAAGAGTTGAAACAGTTTTACAGGTGGCTTGGCATGAAAAAGGATATTTTTGAATTTGTTTCTAAATGTCTAACATGTCAACAAGTGAAAGCCAAACATCAGTTTCCTTCGGGTCTCTTGAATCCCATTCCAATTTCACAGTGGAAGTGGGAAGACATTACCATGGATTTTGTTACTGGTTTACCTTTAACTCAAAGAAAATATGATATTGTTTCGGTAATAGTGGATAAGTTAACAAAAGTAGCTCACTTTGTACCGGTTCGAATAGATTATTATATGGATAAGCTTGCATAATTGTATGTGAATGAGATTATATGGTTACATGGTATACTTGTATCTATAATTTCTGATCGAGATCCAAGGTTTACATCGAGATTTTGGTAGAGTCTATAGGAGGCTTTGGGAACACAACTCAATTATTGTATAGCTTTTCATCCTTAAATAGATGGACAATCCGAAAGGGCTATTCAGATTCTAGAAGATATGATGAGGGGATGTTCTTTGGAGTTTTCTGGAAGTTGGGATAAATATGTGGCCTTAATGGAATTTGCTTATAATAACAGTCATCAAAAGAGTATTCAAATGGCACCATATAATACTTTGTATGGCAGGAAATTAGAACTCCAATCTGGCTGACTGAATTGACTGAATGTAAAATAATTGGTCCTGACCTTGTTAGAGATATAGAAGAAAAAGTTCAAGTCATCAAGCAAAGGCAAAAAGAATCTAGTGACTAGCAGAAATCATATGCTGACTTGAAAAGAAGAGATATCGAGTATCAAGTGGGTGACAAGGTATTTTTAAAGGTATCTCCATGGATAAAGGTACTTAAATTTGGGAAAAAGGGAAAGCTTAGTTCGAGGTTTATTGGTCCATATGAAATTCTTCAAAGAGTCGAACCAGTGGCTTATAGGTTGGCTTTTCCTATGGAATTAGCCAAGCTTCATGATATATTTCATGTGTCCATGCTTTAAAGATATCGCTATGATGAATCTCATAAGTTACAAGTTCAAGATATTCGATTACAGTCGAATTTCACGTATGATGAGGAACCACAGGAAATCCTGGCTAGGGAAATCAGGCAATTGAGGAACAAGCAGATCCCTCTAGTCAAAGTACTCTGGCAACATCATGGTGTACAAGAAGTAACTTTGGAGCTAGAGGTAGCCATGAGAAAGCAATATCCTCAATTGTTTGAATCAGGTATGAATTTTGAGGACGATATTCCTTAAGGAGGAGAGATTTGTGAGGCCCCTAACATGATATTAATTGAAATTTTCATGTTTTGAGTAGGATTTTATTTGATTTAGATTAAATTAAAAATTAAAATTCCATATAAAGTATGGGATAAGTGATAAATTATTGTGTTATTATATTAATTGCATGAAAATAAAATTTAATATTATAGTTTAAAATTACTCAAAGGTATAATTGAAGTATAAAGTATTAATTTAGGGTTCAATTTGTGAATATGGCATCTTTAGGGGCAAATCTGAATAAATGAATAATTGAGAGGTTAATTTAAGAGAAAGAATAAATGGAGAGGTTGATTTAAGAAAAGAGTTAAATAGAAGGGTCAATATTAAGCATGCAAAAAGGTATAAGGTTTTTATGTGACCTGTAAATTTTTAAGGGACCAAAAAGGGAATTTTCATTTATAGTATAAAAGTCAATTTTGAGAAGAGAGAGGGTGTGTGGGACTTCTTAAAGTGAGTTATAGAAAATTTTTCTTTTCCTCTCATGTGTTCATGGTTAATCTCTCTAAGAAACCAAAGAAGAAATCCTTGCATGTGGTGACTAATCAAGATTATTAGTGTAAAATTATAAGGTAAATATTATAACTTAATAATTAATCCCTTCTTTTTCTTCTTCTTCTTCTTCTTTGAATGATGATGGATTGAGTTGAATGTGGGAGTTGATGTTGAAATTGAATGAATGAATTGTTGATTTAAGGAGAAGAGGAGAGTAGAAGGACCAAAGGCAAAAGAGTGGCAAGAGATTGAAAGTAAAGAGAGATTTCGGGCAAGGTATGGGATGAGGGTCTTCCTAATTTTTTTTTGATGTTTTGGTATAATTATGTGGTGAATGACTTGAATTTTGAGTAATTAAAAAGAGAACAATACTTAAGAAGTGTACATGCAAAGATAAGATGAAAATCTCTTTACCTAATGACTAAACTTTTAGTATAAGTTAAAATAGAAATTTATAATTGTAACCATTCAAATTTTTAAAGTTATACATGACATATACCTACAAGATTGTAGAAGTAACTTAGCCTTAATTCTGCCTCTAAATAATTTTTATGATTTATTAAATGTTAGGTGAACTATTAATTTTTGTTCTGGAATAGTTTGTGGTAAAATTGTGATATTTGTGTGACCAATGATTAGAATGATATGAGATTAATTCATATAAAAAATAGGCTTCAAAATATACAATTTCTATGAAGAAAGCAAAGTTTGATAATGCCTTTAAAATTTCTTAAACTTTAATTGAAAACCGAAATTTTGTGTTGCCTACCCTAATGAATAGTCTTTCGTAAATTCCATTTACCATAAGTTATAGAAATGATATTGCAAAGATTTTTGATGTTTTAGAAACTACAAAAATAGGAGAACAAAGTTGTGGAAGACCATTTTTGCTGAAAATGCCGTTTGTGAGGTCTAAAATGATGTACAATTTGCTTTTGAAAAACTCTATACGTAATTTTCATATGGCATTTCAGGGAGGCACGGCCGAGACCATTTTGTCTCAGCCCTACGCACCTTCTGCTCTTAGTTATAGCCATTAGGCTCGGCTGGGACCAATTGGTCTCAACCGTGGGCCTTTCCTTTTATAGTTATACATGATTTTAACTTCATCAAATATCAACACTTACCCTAACATTTTAAAACCCATCTAAAGTATGTTAAATGACTGGATGCTAGCAAGTGTACTATATCGGCTAGTAATATAGGGAAATATAGATTAAGACCCCAAAATATCGTACCCAAGGGAACATGGATTGCTAAGAATAATATCTATGTATGAATTAAATTAATCCGAAATTGTTTCCCAAATGTTTTTGATTTAAAAGCAAAAATTAAACAAAATAAACAATAAAACAAAACAAACGCTAAAAATAAATTAACATGAATTAAAAACAAAATAATAATTGAAATTCTCTTGCTAAATAAACTATCAACCTGAACTTTCATTGTAATGACTTAAATTTAATATAAGCACTAGTGATTATGAAGAATTCAAATGAATTCAACCAGATAACTTTACTCAAGATTATCATTCCAAGTATTAAAATTTTCATATTCAGAACAATTCAATACTTAGCATAAAAGTCTGAATTAATCCTCCTAGATGTCTATTAAAGCCTTTTTCAAGAGATTTAACTTTCACCAATTCTTAGTTCTTCCTCTCTTAGTATTAATCAATAAAATTAACACATAATTATCTCATATTTCAGATAATAATCATGCATAAATATTAAAAAGTTAACCCAAGAACATGCAAATCATTAACTATGTCAAAACCAATTTTTAGTTATTTGTTCAATAAACCAACAATCAATCTCAACACAATCAAAGATAAGAATATGCTTAAAACCAAGAAATAATCAACCGATATTGAAAATTAAGCTCTAAATAAAGTCATAACAATGTAAATATAAGATTTCAAGGATCCATTAGCAAAAGAAGAAAAACTACTTCCTAAACATAGTTAAAAACTAAAACAAAGTTGAAAAACTAAAATAAAGTTGAAAAGAAAAATAAAAACAAAAAAACTAGAAAAAACAAGAAAAACTAAAACTAAAGCAATTAATCCCTTCTAATCCCTAATTGATCTCCTTCTTTAGTGCTAGAGTTGTCTATTTATAAGCAAAAATATTTTAGAAGCCTTCCAAACTTTCCAAAATGGAGTAGGAAAAGAATCCTTCTTGAATTGGAGAGAATCGGGAATCCTTCGCTTCATGGGAGACTCAACATGTGGCCATGTGTTTTCTAGTGTAAATCCACACGTGGCCATGTATTGTTTCTTGAAGAAAATCATGTGGCCATGGGTTTCCTTTGGCTTTCCTTCACGTGGTCACGTGTCTCTTGCTTCTTTCTCACACGTGGCCACAAATCAAACTTCTGGACCTCACGATTACTAATTAACATAAATTTTCCAATTTCCTAGTTTTGGCTCAAATCTTCTTGCCTTTTTACAATTAAGTCCTTTTTCTTGCAAAATAACCCTGAAAAACACCAAAATTAACAATTAACTCTAAAAACATAAAATTAACCAATTAAACTCAAATTCAACATAATTAACACAAAATTAACTCAATTAAACACCTAAAAACATACTAAAACACTATATAAATCACCATTATCATTAAAACATGTAATTAAAATTAAAATATGGCATTAATATGTGAGTTTAGAACATTTTAAAATATAAAAATGGGAGTATTATGGAATAGCAACACATGAGATTAATTTAATGACTTATAAAAATAAAGTTGTAAAGATATGTTATCACCATATATTGGAACCCTTATTGAAGTATATGAATATGTGAAAGTATGAAGTTATGAAATTATCATTGATCATATATGTATGATAACATGATTGTGATATGATGTGTTACCTAAAGATAGCATGTTCAGGTATATGTTCATGATGAGAGGTTTGTTTAATTATCAACACTCGAATTTCTACATGAATGCATGAATGCATGTTTATTCAGTGGATAATTATGTACTGTAATATAAACACATACATGAGTCAGGTGTATGATATAAGTACAAGCATGATATTTTAAATGAAAATGAAAAATTGTATTGCCTGCTACTAGAGTTCAATTGTGGATAGATAGGCGTCTATAGGGATATTGCAACTCCTACCGTCGACCTTTTTGGTTTAAGGTATAGTTGATCATATTGGATCATTCATAGCCCCTTTTAGGTTGCTTGTTGACCCTGTTTGTGTTCTTGATTGGTCCATCGTATAGCTAACTCTATTTGGGTTCATAGTTTTGATATCTTTGGATATCCACCATTTGATACTCTCGGGTAACCGCCGATTCCGTTATCCACTCTTCGAACTTAAGCAGGCTAAAGTAAAGCACTATTGTTTCATAGTTAATCACAATATGATTTATTCATCTGATATATGGAATATCATGTTTAACACTGGTTCCTTAAGTATGTATTGGTATCTATTTACATTTTGTATAGATCTCTTTATGAATTGTTTAGATTCAAGTATGCCGAATTGATTGAAGGGCTACCGTGTTATTTAAGATATTGTGCTTTATTTTATACTTTTTCCAAATATGTAAATTTTATTAATTTCAATTTTTTTTGTATATCATATATTTCTGAGGACCACTGTGAGTGGTTGTCTTTCATTTTTAGTATCCCCACTAAGTTGTATAGCTTAGCACAAGTTATTTTGATCCGTGTTAGTTTTGATAGTCAAGGCTTTTGCACAAGAATGTTTTCTGCATTAGGCCAACACCAGTCTATAGAAGTTTATGTAGGAATTTCGATAAATTTTTTATAGTTCCTTACATGTTTAATATGTATAAAGTTTGTAATGTATATGTAGGTCATATAAAGGTTAAGGTTGTAGTAAGTTCATAGTGAGAATGCTGGTATATGCATGCATCTAGAAGCTATAATGACTTTATTCAAATGTGATAGAATATTGAATGCTATGCATGATAGTTAAATGACTAAGATATTAGAATCTAGTTTTATTATGATAATGGGCTGCATAATGAGTCACTATGCTTATTCAAAATGAAAGGTATACGAAAGATGTGAGAGGCCTAATTAGAATACAAGTTATATGATTAGACGGATTAGGTGATATGAATGCATGTAGATGTTAATCGAGTTAATTGCTTAACATAAAATGTTTTAAGTATATTGCATTATTTATAATAGAGATGTTAGTTTGGGGTGTTTCACTCTAACTAGGGATCGATACCTAGCGGCCTATTCCCATATCATTCTCACTATTGCATGCTGAGCACGGTCCATTATCTACAAAAGTTAAATATGCATAATTAATTATAGTGTTTGTAGGCCAGTGTTATTTAAGCATTAGTGCCATTTAAGGGTAAACTTCGATAGCATTATCTACCATTATTCACTTCTTTCATCATCTTTTAATTTACTACATATATTTTCCTTAGGCACACATCCATATATAACCATATACTGAGAGACTAGGTTATTTATATGCATATACCATTGTTTTTTATACATACTCATAAGTAGGTCATTCACATGCATATAGTATTATTTATCTACTTGTAATAGGCATAGCATTATATATTTACCATCATTTTTTACATATTTATAACTAGGTTATTCATATGCATATATTACACATTCTTCCACACTTTCTCTTCCTTTCTTTTTTTTTTTATTTTTTCTTTTTTTTACCACTACTGCATGCCCACTATACATATAATTTACAACATAACATCCATCTATCTGCCAAATAATAAAATATTCCATGAAATATACAAAAAAATTTATATTGTTCATCCTAACTCGTGTATTTCAAAACAAAGTTTTATTTTTAAATAGGGCATATATTTGCATTTATCACATACACATATTTTTTTATAACATAAAGTTGCATTAGCCCATTTTCTTAATTTATACTACCATGCCCATTTTCTTAATTTATACTACCATGCCCATTCCATAGCCATTTTATTCTAACAAGAAAAGGAAAATGGCAATAACATTACATAATTCACAATCATAGTAGCACTTACTAACATTTTCATACCATTTTAGCATCATCTAGTGTATAAAAATGGGAAGAAATAAAAAAAAATACCTTTTTGGCTTGGAAATGAAAACTCAACAAAAATGCACGAATAAGGTGTCTAGATGCTCATCGCTCAAAAATCCAACAACGTACCAGATAAGATTTGCAAAATTGCATCATATAAGTGAGAAAAAAGCAAAAAATAGGTCCTAAAATGTTGGAATCGGAAAAAGGAAAGAAGAAGAAGAAGCAAAGAAAGAAAAAAGAAAAGAAACTCCTGCCTTTTTATATCACGCAGGTTTACATAGGTGTGCAATGGGTTTACATGGTTGTGCGAGGAAAAAACTTAGGAATTTGAAAAGATTTAAACTTAAACTCATCCCATGCATGCAAAACACAATTTGAACAATGTTTTTGCATGGGTTTTGATCTAAACTCATGTAAAACAACCCAAATTTATTTTAAATTACTCTTAAAAATTACTTTCTCATAATTTTTACAATTTATTATTTTTTGTTTGTTTTATCTTTATTTTTTAAAATGAATCATCTTTATATGCCTACTAATAAATGAATTTTTATGTTCCATTATGGATATTATCACTACCGACATTATTTACAAAAAATGATAAACTTTTTCCACTTAATTAGATTTATTTTATTATTTTTATTTTCATTTTTTATTATTTTATTTTCCTTTTTTACTTATTCATTTACAATCTCATTTAATTGATCACATGTGTAAAATGTACTCCTTGAATTATCAGTTACCCCTCATTAATTTTATCATTTCAAAGGATGGGCCACTTTGAAACTTGTGAATTGATGCACACTGCCTGCAAAGTTTAATATAGGAATAAGGGATGCAAGGATGATGTATTGATGCAGTATGAGTTGTGAAGCACACAAAGTGTCATTTACTATTAGTTTTCACTTGGTGGTAATCGGAGCTCATACATAAGCATGCAATCAGGTTTGCATGGCCGTACAAACTAGCATATAAATAATGCTTCAAATTTTTCATCCATTTTATCTTACAGCCCTTACTCACCTTATTTCACATAACATTTCATCCTTTTGCTTCATATTCCTTTACTTTCCTTCTTTATTTCACCAATTATTACTCCCTTTTCTCAAAGGCTAACATTGTTGCTTGATGACTATTCCACTTGGCATAATCCCATCCTATAATCTTTTTATTCTAATATGCCATTACTTCATAGTGTGGAACTCGATAAGGATATTTTTTGGCATTTACCCATTATTAAGATCCCTGCTTTCATGTTTTCTCTTTAAAAATGTTGAACTTTGCCTCTTACATAAAGAATTTCAACCCATTTTTAATGTCCCTTTTACACTAGGCACTCTTTCTTACATACCCAACAACCCCTAAGTGGCTATCCGTGCCTTAAGGATTCACCCTTCAGATGTTCAGGTTCTTATAGACCCATCGAAACCTATTGTGCTCAACATCCTCTTTGATAACCTTTATTACTTCAATGGGAGAAAAACCTACTTTATTGGTGCCACTCTTTTCGTGTACCAAGCCCACTACTTAGTTGTAACTAGTAAAGGTGATGCCTTAGGGGATTATATACTCTTTGATATTATCAATAACATCTATGAAGGGATGACCCATTTTCCCATAATCTTGGCTAAGACTCTGCTCGAGTTGGATGTTATACATGTGGACCTTACTACCTTATTTACCAGAAGCCATTACTACATTAGGTATTTATAGTCATTTATTTGAAGGTAATGCACCTCTTATGGGTTTTCACACTAGGTTTACTTTGAGGGAAATACATCTTTTTAAAATTTTCAAGATAACTTTGTGCCTAATTTTTGCATAAAATGGATCCTAACCACTCTAATGGCTTTTTTGTTTACTTTTTTCATCTTATTTTTCTAAAAATTCTAGCTTATTTGCCAAATAGGAAAATCTAATTTAAATATCCCCGCTAAGGTCACGGTCAGCACCAAAATCTTACTGACCGTGATGTGCTAAAAATCTAACTCTAGACTAAGGCTTATGATTAGTAGCAAAAACCTGATAACCATGACATAGTTCTCATTTACATTATAAACTGAAAGTTGGACACCTCAAGGTCAGTGCCAAAAATCCTGCTAACGGTGAGGTCTTTCTCTTTTTGGTTCTAAATTGAGGAAAAACTATGTCACGATCAATAGCAAAATATGGCTAAATACTTGCTAACCAAAACATACTTGAAATGGTGCATTTTGAAAGAAAGCCATAGGTCACGGTGAGCACTAAATGCTGTTGACCATGAAGTACTTACAAAAACTAAAATTGAGCCCAAAAACCAATCAAAAGCTCTTCAAAACACATGAAAAATAGAACTTACTCTATTTTGGATAGAATTTATTAAAAATAAACAACTCAAAGCAAAAGATATTGAAAAGACATTAAAATTAGATTGAAAAAGACTAAAAACTAAGCACTAAATTAGAGTTATCAGCAAAGTTGGATAATTGTTAGGATTAATATAAATAGTGTTATCTATGGTTGAATATGAAAAGAAGTTTAGTAGTTAGAGCAAGTAAGCACCAAAGTAAATGTTGATTAAAGTTTTAAAATGTCGATAGTTTGAAGAAGGTTTGAATGATCATATTGAGAATCGTTTAGTTGGAGCTACATCTTTGTAGGTTGTAACTTATTATCAATTAGTTTAGGCAGTTATATAGACAGATAAATCAAAAGTGGAAGAAAGATAAAGAGAGTAAAGAAAAGGTAACTCTAGAGAAGAGACATCCTTAGAAAGGTCATATGGAATACCAAATGATCAGCCAATGAAGTATGATATCAGTCCATATACTCGAGATAGAGGATAGGGTCATCAACAACATTTAGCTCTAGTAGAGGTGCACTAACTAGCTAGAGTCCTAGACTTCTAGAGTGTTTATGTTGTAATCGTAGGTGTAGAGGCACTTATAGACTTTTGACAAGTACATATTTTCGGTGTGGGGTGATGATCATTTTATGGAAAATTTCCCATTGAAATAAGAGTAAGAGTCTGCACGACAAGGTAGTAGAGGAGCTTCTAATACCCCATAAACTTTAAAAGGATGGAGTAGAGGATGTGGTGAATCAGGTCAGTATAGGCCACCAAATAGATCCATATTAGAGATAATAGATAGAACTACGGCTACACCAGCTCCTACCCAAGCTTATGTTATGGAAGCTTTAAAGGACCTAGATGCTCTAAAAGTGATAGCAAGTACTTTTTTTCTTTGATATTGCTATCTATGCGCTTATGAATATGAGTTTTACACACTCATATTTGGGCATTGAGGGATTTTTGTACACAATGAGGTATAAAAAGCTCACTCTTGCTTTGTGTGTTCTTGTAGTGTATAAGATTGATTAAAATGCTATGTTAACTTAGTAATTAATGTGGAACTTTATTAAAAAGGTTCATCCATGCATATGAGTTTATTTATAAAGAAATGAACTTAAACTTGAAATGGTGTCATAGTATCCATTGGACCTGTTAAGTTTGTTTTATGCATATCTAGAGTTATAGACACAAAAATAGAGTAATTCTAATTGGAAAATAAACTAGACTCATATATCTAAAATTCTTTTAAGAGGTTTAAACTTGATTCTACCTCTAGGATGCTCAAAATATAGCTTGTATTGCAATGATAGTTGCTGCTCTGTCAATTGGGATAGTTTGGAATACATTACAAATATCTCTCTCTATTGATGTCCAAATGACATGATTTTTAATTATATAGAAAAAAGAGATAAAGAGTAACAAGATTTCAGATGTCCATTTACCTTAATATATGCTAGAACCATGTAAAAAATGCAAAACAAAGTGAACTAGAAACCCTATCCTATCATAAGCTAGCACTACTTGTAACAAGTTAGCACTTTTACACTCTGTAACGAGATGACACCACCCGCACCGAGTAGACATAAACCTAAAACGTTTTCCTTTGCTTTTTAAACACTATCCATCTAATAAAAAGTGTCCAAATGCATTCTAAAGATGAACTATAATGGAAAAAACCTACAAATAAACTTGGTTATTTTAGAATTCTAATAACATAAATGAACCTAAGTGAATGTACGATTAATAATATGTGTGTGTGTGTATATTATTGAAAATGTTTTAATTAAGTAATGCATGTATGTACATATGTTTTTATTTATAAGAACATACATTATTGTTCAATGTTACACTTTTATAATCAATTATGCATATTTCCATATGAATAATGTGCATTAAGATTATTTATGTAAGGACCCAAAATAGGTCCTAGTAGAATTCAATGGCAATTACATGTTATTAAAGTGTAATTAAGCATTATTGGATGAATTATTAAGAGATAAGATATTGATTGGGGCAAAAATGTTATTAAGTTATAATTAATTATGTGATCAATGTGTAAATTATATGGTATGAATTTTATAAGGGCATAATTATGTTATTATGTTGGTATAATAATATTCAAAGGTGTAATTAAAGTATGAAGTATTAGTTTAGTGGTCAATTTGTAAATACGGCATCTTAAGGGTCAAATGTGAATAAAAGAATGAATTGATAGGTTGATTTAAGATAAGTAGAAAATGGAGAGGTCAATGTATAATATGCAAGAAGATTAGAGGCATTGGTGTAACATGAAAAAGCTAGAGGAAATTTAGTGGAACATGCAAATTTTTAGGGACCAACAAGGGAATTTTCCCTTACCACGATATATAGTCATTTTTAATGTTAGAAAGAGAGTGTATGGGAGTGAGGGAAGGCATTCTTGAGAGAAGTTACTGAAATTTTCTCTCTTCTCACTCTTTCATTCATTGTTAAGCATATCTAAGAAATCTTTAAAGAGAAATGCATGCATTTTGAATTAAATCAAGACAAATTAGTGTGTAACAATAAGGTAAGCATATGAATTTGTTAATGAATCAAAAGAAGTTAGTATGTATCATTAAGGTAAGCTTATTAATTAGTAATTCATCTCTTCTTCTTCATCTTCTTATTTTGGTTGATAGTAGATTAAGTTAAATTCTAGAATTTTTTGTTAATGGATGAAATTGTTGTGAAAGAAAAAGAAGGAGAAAGTTAGGATCATGAACGAAGAAGATGGTGAGAGAAAAAGAAGAATTTTGAACAAGATTTGAGTTGCATGTCCAGGTTTGGGAACTTATTCTTCATGCATATGTTTTTCCTTGAGTGAAATATGTGATTAAATTGTGACATGGTTGCATTTTGACAAGTAACTTGAAATAAAACACTAATATTTGATGTTTAAATCGACATGCATGTAAGTTTTAAAATTTTGGGTTTGGGTTTAGTGGACCTACTTGTATTCTTTTGGTAATATCTTGAGTTTTAGAATAGATAATTAGATAATTCTAATTGGGTTTTAAAATAGACTTCTAAACAAATATTTCATAAGAGAAATTGCATTCTAATTCTTCTTTTAAATGGGTCATAACCTAGATTGAAGATCAGATAAGTGTGCAGTCTCATACTCATGAATAGTCTTTAGTATTTGGATGATATCTTTCAATTTAGAACTGATATTTAGATGAGGTTTGATGTTATAGAAAATAGAAATGTATATATACAACTTTGTAGAAGAAAATATTTTCTAAAAAGGTCATTTATTTTGTCAAAAATGAAGTAAAAAATGAGTTTATTAAGTACTTTGCAGGATTCTAAGAACAGGGGGAAATTTTGTATGGCCAAAAAGGCTACTGTCGCGAGTGCGACTTTTGTCACGAGCATGACATAATGATTTTTCCCCTAACTTTGTTTTTTTTATTCACCTTTATCATTATATTAGGCTACCCCCATACCTTACACATATAACTGAACAAAATTGGCCTTCAATGCATGAATACAATGGCTATAGACTTGTGTGTATATAAATTTGTATCAAAGTATATATATGTGTTTGCATGATTTGTATCATTTACATTGAAAATTTTCAATGAATGTATACCTATTCATCATTGAAATTGTCCATTAATAGTAAGTTATGTCACCATGAATAATTATGAAAACTTACACGAGTTGTCATCTAATAAGATGTAATGTGATAACCTAAACATCACTTAAAGGTCCCAAATGGATAGTAATGGATATCTAAACTATTTTCATTGTGAATTAAACAATTTCTAGTATAGAAATACATGTGTTAATGAATATAATTTGAGTTATGATTATGTAAATATATACTTTATTTACATGTTGATATGTTATATGTGTGTTAACATGGAAGCACATTGAATTATGTTTGGCATATGATATGTTTACTGATAAAGGTATATATATAAACATTCATATATGACCAATTTATGAACAAGCTTATTATATGCGAACATACTTAAATGTAGATATAAATACATACATGATAGTTAATATTAAAAATGCTACCCATGAATGTTCATTTAATGCTGGAGTATATAAACCAATAAAATGAAGACATATCATGTTATATATATTTATATGCAAAGATGATGGTACCTAGTTGTATACATATCGATGAATCTAAAGTTACTATATTTAGCTGTATAACTTGTCCTTGAATGGGCTAATATATATAAATGTCTAAATGATTATACACAGTTCTTATTGATTTCTTGAAGTTACTATGATACTCATAGTTTGAAATGTTAACTTTACTTGTATAAAGAAGTAATATGTTTTGTAGATTATATGTGCACATATATATATATATATATATATATATATATATATATATATATATATATATATATATATATATATATATATATATATATACAATTTGATATTTGAATAAAGTTATGAAATTAAGTGAAGTGAGTTTTACAAAAATATTTTAACTGCCTGTATTGAGTCTAGGAAGTGAATAGATAGGCATGCCTATAAGGGTACCTTGCAACCGTGATAGTTTCAACCCCATTTGGGTTGTAGTCCACCCTGTTTGGGTGACTAAACAAACATGGTCCCATTTGGATCATTGGTGCCTTCGGATGACCTATTATTACAGTGGTGCCTTCAGGTGACATATTATTACAGTGGTGCCTTCGAGTGACCTAGTACTTGCGGGTGTCACCGTATAACCTGTTATCCACCTCTTTAGAATAGTGTAGGCTTTACACCATAGTTAAGAAAAGTTCAATATTAAAGTTTCATGAAGAATGACAATTCCTAAATTGACTTCATAATATATATTATATATCAAATTTCTTTTTGTCACATGGAAATTATGAAATTAAAAGAGTTTGCAATATACGTTTATTCACAATTATTACATATAAAAATTGCATGTACAGAGTTATATGAATGAACCAATGAATCACTAATATCTAGTTATTGACTATATTAAATATAGTATGTTCCCTATAGTAATATGCTGCTTGCTTGAGCTAGTTAAATGGCTTACATGATTCGTCATATATGAAAACTATGAAAATGTTATGTCAATATAGTTATTTTCTTTGCAATGAAATATAAAAGTTATGTATAGATTGTTGGAGATTATCAGTTACATGCATCTCATACATAAGAGAAATTTAAATTTTTAACCAATATACCTGATCTTGCCATCAATTTACAGTATATATATTAATGAGAATAAGAAAAATCACCTTTGATTTTTGTTATACAGTTGATTTTCCTTCGCACCGGGTTGTCGTAAACCACAATGTCTAAAATCGAACACCTCCAATGAATAATCCACACTAGAGAATGATGGAATGAACCAATAATTGGTAGAAAACAAGGGCTGGCTGAAAGACCCTAGAAGCTAGCTTTGGGATTTGCGGCTAGGGTAGAGAGAAAAAGAGAAGAAGCTTTCTTAAGTGTTCACACACTTAACCCTAATTCCCCATCACTTGGATTTTTATAGTTAGGTTAAAAATTCAACTTCATAATGGGATTGGGCTCTTTAAAATTGCTGGAGAATTATTAATTAGGCTTTTGGAATTATTTATAATTATTTGGGCTCAATTAAATCCAATTTAAGCCCTTTCACAAAAGACTATGCACAAAACCCACAAACTAGGCCCTTTGTACATATACTTGGATTTAATTATCCAAATGAATTCCAAATTGAACCAAATTAAATATTTAGGCTCCACAACACATATGTAACATATTTAATTTATTTTGGTCCAAGAAATAGGCCTCTAAGGCCTTCTTTTTGGAGTTGGTGTGTGGCCCTTCTTCTGGAGGGTTTCTGCGCCAACATCACTTCTCTGGGCCCCTGTAATTCCTCCAATGGATCTATTAATTATTATATCAGCCTTATAATACTTATAGTCCTATAATAATTAATTATGAAATACATTATTTCAATTAGGTCCCATTTTACAGAACATTTCTCAAAAGTTTCGCGAATAATTTTACTTGATCATAATTAATTAAACTCTTTAGTTAATTATTCTCATATTCACTTCTCTATCCCCATAATAATATCAAATATTATTATCCTTGTCATTTAACCATTTTATCCTTTTCTCTATATGTGTGTGACCTATTGGGTTCTTGTCTATATTGGCAGTATAATATGTAATTGCGAGTTCCATTCAAAACTCACATGATTTAAACTTCTTTAAATCATTTTATCAATCCCTATTGATATTCTTGATACACTATTATACAAGTCATGATTGGCCTCAAGCTAGGCTTCATGACTACCCAAATGTCAAGAAAATCAAGTGGTTTGACTAAACCATTCCATAGAAACTGTTACCATGCAATTACTCCTTCCACCACTCTTATCTCAATTAGATTTTGAGTATGGATTTATGTCAACTCATATAAATCTAATTATGTATGCTCTATTAATTTAACCATTGTTCCCAAAATTCCCTCTATGGATCTCTATCCATCTTAGCATATTACTCTGGCCAAAGATTCTTTGAACAAGGCAATTATAGAAACATGCGAGATAACTTCCCTTATTAAATCTGGGATGGTGAATCCTTTGTTAATCACTCAACTATCTTCATGTAGGTCATGATATACGTAATCTCCTAATTATGTTCACTCCTAATTGGAAGTAATAAGTTATGGAGTCAAAATATACCACTTGCTACTTAAGATAACTTTGGTGATTTCAAGTCTAAGGATATTTGCACAACCGCTATGAAGAGATTGCTCACTAACATAGATTTAATATCCATGTGAGGATTCTCTTTGCAGGTCTCCAATGAACTTGTTCTTCTAACAAGCATCCACATGTTAGCTTTGATTATCTTCCATAATCATAGTTATGAGAACCATTGCTTGAACCATTCAAGAAGCATAACATGTGCTAGTGTATCCGAATTAATAATGTCCTATCTTGTTATATTTATGACTAGGGATATTTAGATATTAACACATTTGCATGCAATAGATACCTCATATCATGAACACTTTCATGATTGTCTTTGCACTGTGTTTATAATATCAAGGACTTCATTTATTAATTTAAGATTTACAAACTCATGTATTTAAACATAGCATTAATAAATGAATAATGCCTTTTATTAAGAATATAAATTCATATATATGAAATTCATCCCTTTTACATGGGCTTTAGGGCATACTCTCTAACAATCTTCCATTTGCACTAGAGCCAATTACTCATATGTCTTAGACCCATTCTATTTATATGGTGATTATGCTTAATCTGGGAAAGTGCTTTAGTGAAGGGATCTGCCATTATCATATTTGGGAACCCTTTCTATTTTGACATCATTTCTATCTATTATTTCCCTTATGAGATGGTAGCATCTGAGAATATGCTTGGATCACTTATGAGACCGTGGTTCCTTTTCTAGTGCAATGGTTCCATTGTTGTCACAATATAAAGAAATCGAATCAACAATGCTAGGCACCACTCCTAGTTCAGATATGAACTTTTTGATCCAGACTGCTTCTTTGGTTGCTTTCGAAGCAGCAATGTACTCAGCTTCTGTTGTGGAATCAACAGTTGTTTCTTATTTGGAACTCTTCCAACTAACTGCTCCTCCTCCCATTATGAACACATAACCAGGTTGTGATTTACAATAATCTTTGTCAGATTGGAAGCTAGCATCTGTATACCCATTTACTTCCAAACTGCCCTCTCTATATACCAAGAATATATCCTTAGTCCTTCTCAAGTACTTAAGGATATTCTTGACAGCTGCCCAGTATTCCTCTCCAAATTTGGATTGGAATTTGCTTGTGACACTCAAAGCAAATGCTACATCTGGATGTGAACATAACATAGCATACATGATAGACCAAATTGTCGATGCATATGGTATTTTATTCATGCTCTCTCTATTCTCTAGTGTCTATGGACACATAGACTTAGAAAGGTATTTCCCATGCACCATGGGTATAAACCTTTTCTTAGAGAGATCTATATTAAACCTCTTCAATACCTTATCTATATATGTACTTTAAGAAAGACCTAGCAACCTATTGGATCTATCTCTATAGATCCTTATTCCCAGTAAATAGGATGCTTCTCCAAGGTCTTTCATGGAGAATTGCTTGGATAACCATATTTTAACAGATTGGAGAAGAGAAATATCATTTCCCATGATTAATATGTCATCCACATATAGAACCAGAAGATAATTGCACTCCCACTAACCCTTTTATACACACAAGGTTCATCTTCATTCTATGAGAAACCAAACTCTTTGATTGTCTCATTGAATCATATGTTCCAGCTCCTAGAGGCTTGCTTCAATCCATAAATAGATATTTGAAGCTTGCATACCTTTTTGCCATTTCTTGATGTGAACCCTTTCGGTTGTGTCAAATACACATCCTCGATCAGATTTCGATTTAGGAAAGCTGTCTTCACATCTATTTGCCAAATCTCATAATCATAATACGCTACAATGGCTAAAAGTATTCTTATAGACTTAAGCATCGCTACAGGAGAAAAGGTTTCATCATAGTCAATACCTTCTTTTTGACGATAGCCCTTTGCTACTAAGCGAGCTTTATAGGTAACTATATTACCTTCCATATCGATCTTCTTTTTGAAGACCCATTTGCACCCTATGGGTTTTATCCCTTCAGGTGGTTGAGTCAAAGTAAATACTTTATTCTCGCACATGGAGTCCATTTCAGACTGTATAGCCTTAAGGCATAAATCACATTCTGAACTGTTCAAAACGTCTTGATCGCTTGTAGGCTCATTGTCCTCTACTACAGTTGTGCCTCTATTCGAATCAATGTGAAATCCATATCTCACAGGGATTGAATGAAACCAAGTAGATCTTCTAGGATTTTGTGTATAATTAGGCTCAACTGTAATCTCATCATAATAAAATTCAGTCTCGGGTTCAATCAGTTGATCTACTTCTATTTGTGGGTCTTGAACTTCACCAAGTTAAATTTTACTCTTATTGTCCTCTCGTAGGAGAAATTCTCTTTCCAAGAAGACAGCATGCCTTAGAACAAATACCTTTTGTTCTAAGGGATGATAGAAATAATATCCAAACATTTATTTTGGATATCCCATAAATAAACATTTTTTCAGACTTAACATCTAGTTTGTCTAACATTGTCCTCTTTACATAAGCAGGACAACCCCATACTTTCATATGAGAAAGCGTGGGTTTCTTGTTATTCCATATCTCATATGGAATAACATCAACCAATTTATTAGGAACTCAGTTTAACACATAAACAGTAGTTTCTAGTGCATATCCCCAAAAGGACTTAGGCAAGTCTGCTCGGCTCATCATTGATTGAACCATATCTAATAGTGTTCGATTTCTCCTTCAGATACACCATTGTGTTGCACTGTATATGGTGGAGTCCATTGAGATAAAATCCCATTATCTCTAAGATAATCCTGAAACTTTTAGCTTAAGTATTCTCCACCTTGATCTGATCTATGCATTTTAATACTTTTGCCATGTTGTTTCTCTACTTTATTTCTGAATTCTTTGAACTTTTCAAATGCTTCTGATTTATATTTCATTAGATAGATGTATCCAAACCTAGAATAATAATCTATGAAAGTAATGAAGTATGAGCAACCTCCTCTGGCATGTGTAGTCATTGGACCACATACATCTGAATGTATTAAGTCCAAAACCATTTTAGCTCATTCTCCTTTACCAAAAAGGGAGCTTTTGTCATTTTTCCCAATAAACAAGATTCCCATGTATCAAATGATTCATAATCAAATGATCCCCAATCACATGACTTGTGCAATTTGGTCATACCTTTCTCATTTATATGGCCTAAATGACAATGCCATAAATATGAGGTATTTAGATTATCATGTTTCATTCTCTTGGTATCCACATTATGCACTTCTTTAATTAAATCAAGAACAAATATACCATTCTCAATTATAGCTTTTGCATAAAACATATTGTTCTTAAAAATGTAACAACACTTGTCCTTTAAAGAAATGTCATAATCATTCAATAAACAACTGAAAGAAATAATACTCTTGGATAAAGCTTGAACATAATAACAATTATTTAATTCTAGTACTAATCCACTAGGAAGAGGCAAATGGTAAGTCCCCACAACTGTTGTAGAGATGTTTTGTCTAGTAGCTGACTACAAACATATCTCTGCCTTTCCAACTCTTCTAAAGCTTTTAAGCCCCTGTAGATCATTACACAAGTGAGATCCACATCCGGTATCTAATACCTAAGATTGTTTTGAAGCAATAGAATAAATATTAATTTCAATCATATGAATACCTGAAGTAGAAGCATCAGCATGCTTCTTCTCCTTGAGAGAATCTAGATAGGCCTTGCAGTTGTGCTTCCAGTGACAATCCTTTCCACGATGAAAGCAAGTTCCTTTGGGATTCTCTTTCTTGGCAACCTTCTTCTTGGAGATCCCACCATTCTTTGACTGCACCTTGGTTATCTTCTTCTTCTTCTGCTTCTTACCTTTAGTAAAAGTGACAGCCATGACACCTTTTGGATCCTTTTTAAAGGATCCATTAGTTGTTTTGAGCATGTTGATTAACTCATGAATGGTAACTTAGATCTTGTTTATGTTGAAGTTAAGCATAAAAGGTATAGAACTTGGAGCCAATGAGTATAAGATTAAATCTATGTATAGATCATTATCCATAACATAGCCAAGTCTACTCAAATGCTCAATATACCTATACATCTTCAATGCATGAGTAGCAGTTAAAGTGCCTTCCACCATTTTGCAGCTAAATAGAGCTTGACCAATCTCATATTGCTCAGTTCTAACTTGAGAAAAATAAAGCTCCTCAAGATGCAAAATGATGGTTCTAGCATCCATTATCTCATGTTTCTTCTAAAGCTCCGATGACATAGCACCTAGCATCAGACATGTTATGCTTTACTATCCTCGATGTATTTACGATAAGTGCCTTTGATCTCATCAATGGCATCATCTGATGGAAATGGTGGTAGATCTTTATCCAAGACATAATGGATCTTTTTAGCTCTGAGAACAATTTTCACTTGCCTGATCCAGTCAGAATAGGTGCTACCAACCAGCTTGTTATCCAAGATTGATCGTATGTTAATGTTTGATGTGCTCATGATGATGACCTAGATGTGAAAAAGAAAACATATGAGAGTATGTTCATATATATGTACGCATTAATTAGGTCTTTAATTAATCCATTTACTCCGACTATTTTATTGTGAATTAATAGCCCTCACTATTTAATCTGAGAAAACTTGATGGTTTTCTTAGTATGCCAATATCTAATCCTTGATATGTAATTTGACCTTGACTATGGTCAATAAGCCAAACTTCATACCCTTTAAAGGTAGGTATCTCTATACCAATTGTGTCTCTACACAACTATTGGATCATTAGGTTATCAACTCTTGATGCATGCATATCATATATGTGTTTCCTAATCTTGTCTCTAGAACCATTAGCCTTGAATGTGGTCAACAAACTAATGGGCTAGCTAAGATGACCTATTTAATTAGACTTGAACATATTCGATATAATGTGAGCTTGACTGTGGTAAATAACCCATACTATAAAGAACTCTGGTTCTCCTCAAATTAATGGAAGGCTTATATACCTTAGTATTTATTTGAGGATTTTAGTTAATTAAGTCTCATCATACATGGTTGGCATACATTGGTATGCATCCTATATCTACCACATAAATATGAGCATACAAATATTGTATAGTTATGGACTTTACTATATTGATTTCCCCGAGGGAAATCAAAAGGTCACACCTAGGTAGTATGCATGATTCAAACAAGTAAAAAATAATTACATTATCTTCAAGCTTGTTGGATCTCCATCCAGCCCATCTTGCTCCTTGATAGTGGTCTCCATCACTATCTTTAATTCTAATCTAAGTAGTCTATATACATATTACAATTTGAAAAAGAAATACAAACAAAAAACAAATAGCTAGGACATGAAAGTCCTCATTGGGCCAAAACATGTATAATGCTCAATCACATTGGGCCTTGTCCATAACTATCCATCATGCCAATCATACGCCCTTATATGCATTTCTAATGCATAAAGTAATGGATTACTAACTTTGTTTCAACTCTTAAAACATTTTTTTTGAGTTATTTTAATAATGTGATCAAAATAGGAAACTTTTTCCATTTTGAAAACTTTCATTTTAGAAAACCTTTTTGCATGCATGTGTTCTTGTCTTAATAATCAATTCAATTAATTATTAATTAATTATTAATTGGTTATTTAATTAATTAATCATATTAAATAATTGAAATAATCAATTTTGGGCTTAAGATAAAGGGTAGGCCGAAACCTACCAAATAAAACCCTAAATGTGTTCACACACAAACTATTTTTGTGTCTATTGGACCATTTGGGCATTTTGGAATAAGCCAAGCCCACTCCAACCCTTAAAACCCATTAATAAACTTAATTATTGTTTATAATATTTAATTTAAATCAGTTCCTTGGGCCCACCAAGTCATTCACTAATTTAAACCAAGTCTGTCAACATAATTAAGCCCATTAAGTGATTTTAATGAATTAAAATTAATCCAATTAATTTAAGGCCCATTTTAATTAATCCAATTAATTAAAAAATTTAAATATATTAAATATATCAGATTTATAAGTTTAAAAATAATTCTAAACAAGAACACACCAAGAACATATCAAGAACACACGAAAAACACTAATTTATCGAACTTTTCGACTAAACTAGTTTTCATGCAAAACTTGTTCGATTTTAATTTCGTTTGATCTTATGGCTTAGTATCACATATTAAACACATAAATTATCATCTAAATGATCTTATAATGGATCTATAAAAATTAATTTAGAACAGTCCCTAAAATTAAAAGCTATTCATGCAAAAACCAAAATTCTTTTCTCAAAAGAATCGTTTTTATTTCCGTTTTATATATTTGATCAAACTTATATCCAGAAATCAATATTTCTCATTCATGAATAATTAAATATGATATTTTAAAGTTTAATAAATAAATAAGCCAAAAAAATAAAACTTATTTTGTAGAAAAATATAGAATTGTATATTCAAGTCAAAACCAAGGCTCTGATACCATGTTGGAGATTATCGGTTACATGCATCTCATACATAAGCGGAATTTAAAATTTTTAACCAATATATCTAATCTTGCCATGAATTTACAATATACATATTAATAAGAATAAGAAAAATCACCTTTGATTTTTGTTGTACAGTTGATTTTCCTTCGCATCGGGTTATCGCAAACCACAGTGTCCAAAATCAAATACCTCCAATGAGTAATCCACACTAGAGAATGATAGAATGAACAAAAAAATGTTAGAAAAAAAGGGCTGGACGAAAAACCCTAGAAGCTAGCTTTGGGAGTGGTAGCTAGGGTAGAGAGAAAAAGAGAAGAAGCCTTTCTTAAGTGTTCACACACTTAACCCTAATTCCCCATCACATGGATTTTTATAGTTAGGTTAAAAATCCAACTTTATAATGGAATTGGGCTCTTTAAAATTACTGGAGAATTAATAATTGGGCTTTTGGAATTATTTATAATTATTTGGGCTCAATTAAATCTAATTTAAGCCCTTTCACAAAAGACTATGCATAAAACCCACAAACTAGGTCCTTTGAAATTATACTTGGATTTATTTACCCAAATGAATTCCAAATCCAACCAAAATAAATATGCAGGCTCCACAACACTTATGTAACATATTTAATTTATTTTGATCCAAGAAATAGGCCTCTAAGGCCTTCTATTTGGAGTTGGCATGTGGCCCTTCTTCTGGAGGGTTTCTGCGCCAACTTCACTTCTCCGGGCCTCTGTAATTCCTCCAATGGATATATTAATTATTATATCAGCCCTATAACACTTATATTCATATAATAATTAATTATGAAATAAATTATTTCAATTAGGTCCAATTTTACAAAATATTTCTCAAAAGTTCCGCGAATAATTTTACTTGATCATAATTAATTAAACTCTTTAATTAATTATTCTCATATTCACTTATCTATTCCAATAATAATATCAAATATTATTATCCTTGTCATTTTGACATTTTATCCTTTTCTTTATATATGTGTGGCCTATTGGGTTCTTGTTCATATTGGCAGTATAATTAGTAATTGTGAGTTCCATTCAAAACTCACATGATTTAAACTTCTTTAAATCATTTCATCAATCCCTATTGATATTCTTGATACACTATTATACAAGTCATGATTGGCCTCTAGCTAGGCATCATGACTACCCAAATTTTAGGAAAATCAAGTGGTTTGACTATACCCTTCCATAGAAATAGTTACAATGCAATTACTCCTTTCACCACTCTTATCTCAATTAGATTCTGAGTATGGATTTCTATCAAATCATGTAAATCTAATTATGTATGTTCTATTAATTTAACCATTATTCCCAAAATGCCCTCCATGGATCACTATCTATCTTGGTATATTACTCTGGCCAGAGATTCTTTGAACAAGGCAATTATAGAATCATACAAGATAACTTCCCTTATTAAATCTAGGATGGTGAATCCTTTGTCAATCACTCAACTATCTTCAAGTAGGTCATGATATACCCAATCTCCTAACTATGTTAACTCCCAGTTAGAAGTAATCAGTTATGGAGTCAAAATATACCACTTGCTACTTAAGATAACTTTGGTGATCTCAAGTCTAAGGATACTTACACAACCGCTATGAAGAGATTCCTCACTGACATAGATTTAATATCCATGTGAGGATTCTCTTTGCAGGTCTCCAATGAACTTGTTCTTCTAACAAGCATCCATATCTTAGCTTTGATTATCTTCCATAATCACAATTATGAGAACCACTGCTTGAACCATTCAAGAAGCATAACATGTGCTAGTCTGTCCAAATTAACAATGTCCTATGTTGTTAATTCTATGACTAGGGATATTTACATATTAACACATTTGCATGCAATAGAAACCTCATATCATGAACACTTTCATGATTATCTTTGCACTGTGTTTATAATATCAAGGAATTCATTTATTAATTTAAGATTTACAAACTCATGTATTTAAACATAGCAGTAATAAATGAATAATGCCTTTTATTATGAGTATAAAATCATACATATGAAATCCATCCCTTTAACATGGGGACTAAGGCATACTCTCTAACATAGGTATTCATGTCGGTGATTGCCTTTCAATTAATACATTGGGTTATAAGTTTTCCTTATAGCTACTCATTTTTGCTTTCTACTAAGACATGATGTACAATGTCATGTATGGAACATAAAATATTTACTGATCTATCAGTGATAAACTCAATATGATACTTGTATTTGAGATAAAAGTAAATTAGTAATTCAATGTATGCATTAGTACATTAAGTACCACAAATACATCCTAGATCGATAAATGATGAACTTTCATAGTACTAATGCTCTGTCTTTCTTATGAATATGCATATATTATTATTGATCATATGCTTATATATATATATATATATATATATATATATATATATATAATCCTAGTATATGTCAAAGTGTGTGGTATGTGGAAGGTATGACTTAGTGTAATGGTATATCATTCAATGAACGAATTGTAGGTCTAAAAGATAAATATGCTTATATGATTAAATGTTATGTATATAAAGCACCAATGTCAAATTTACTATCATTAGGTCATTTGGGTATCATATGTGGACTCTTGTTTATTCGTTTTGAATTGGTATCTCTTTCATTTGAACATAAGGTATACTTGTAGTTCATGATATATGCTTGTTGGCAACCATTGTGAGTGGTAGTTTGTCATATTTTGTGTATCCTACTAAGCTTTATAGCTTAGCATGGGTGTTTAATCCATGTAGGTTGCAAGGATAGGATTATCTCGCAGGACTGATATCTGCACCAGGTTGACCAACACAAGTCTTAGAAGATTGAAAAGTAGAGTCTTTTTTTTGTTCTTTTATTTTTTGGGTATGGAAATTTTAATTAAGATGGAATTTTTGTATGTTTACTAATGTCTTGCTTGAGAAAACATTGTAATGTATTGAGGACTCTTATATAATTAAGATATTACCCTTAAGTTCACATGATAGGGTTTTAATTTCTTCTATAAGTTATCTAATAAGAAATGTTTTTGAATTTAGAACATAGTAAAACATGTATTATGATACAAGATTTAGTGGTAATAGCCAAATAAAGGATAAGGGTGCTACAATTTAGTGGTATCAAAGCTTAGGTTTAGCCGTTTCTGGGCTATAAGTGTTTAGAGTAATTGTTATATGGATGTTTTAGTGTGTTGGCCTAATGCAGAAATCTTTGTTTTGTTTTGTATAGATTAAAGATGGATAAACTAAAAGAAACTGGAAAAGAGATAATTAAAGATAGCAATTTTTGGGCATTGAACTTATTTGTCCCCGATCCTATGAATGTAGCTCATGTAGAAATGTCAGATTCTATATTAGAGGACCTAAAGAAAATGAATTGCATCTTGAATCAGATTTTACAAGAGTTAACTGAGCCTAGAGTATCAGGAGAGGTGGTTAGGAATATTAGGGATAAAAGAAGTCGAGATGAGAATGTAGATGAGAGGGAACTAGGAAAAAGAAATAAGATATTGGAAATGGGTTCTTCTAGTAAGACAATTCATCCTACACAAGGTTTGGCAGGGAAAAGCAGGGGAATTCAAGCTCCTAAATGTTTGCATTGCACAAGGAATCATTGGGGTGTTTGTAGAGCTTTAACAGGCGCTTGTTTTAGATGTGGTAAAATAGATCATTTTGTTACAAATGGTCCAAAACCACAAAAGAAAAGGGGGACAATATCAATGAATGAAAATAAGCTTAAGGTTCCAAAGAAACAACATGTCACTGAAAAGCTTCTGATATTTATTTTCTCCTCTTTTAATTATTATTATATGCATTGATGAGATTCTTATAATAGAAATGCATATATGTGTGATGGTATATTAATAAGATCCTAAGTTTGAATTAGAAAGGTAAATGATGTGAAAAGCGAATATGATTAGTGTTTAGATTATACTATAAGTGTTCTAATATGTTTTTGGAGAAAATAGTTTATGTATTGTGAATAAAATCTTTCATATGTGAAGTTGCTATGAGGAAATTTTTGTTATTTACAATGCTATGTATACCTATCAGTGATTCCTTAACAGGCATGGGCAGTTGATAAAACATTTCATAGTTGGGATGGGGAAAAACACATTACATGAGAATATACATACGCATTCCATTACATACATAAAAGCATCATTCACTCATAGCATATTATCATACTATATGTAAAGGCCTCAACTGAAACAGGAAAACTGACAGGATATACATTAAGCATAGTAATGATATAACATTATTATATGGTTGCCCTTATTTGGAGATAAGGTTAAATGAGAAGTGAGTAGAGATGATGGTAGAGGAAGTATGGGATTATAGATGATTGTGATAGACATAGAGGTGTAGCAATGATAGTGTTGTCTATAAGTAAAGTATACAGTTATGAATTTCGAGGAAGAAATTCCTCAAGGGGAAGAGATTTGTAAGGACCCAAAATAGGCCTTAGTAGAATTCAAGGGCAATTACATGTTATTAAAGTCTAATTGAGCATTATTGGATGAATTATTAAGAGTTAAGATATTGATTAGGGCAAAAATGTTATTAAGTTATAATTAATTATGTGATCAATGTGTAAATTATATGGTATGAATATTATAAGGGCATAATTATGTTATTATGTTGGTATATTAATATTTAAAGGTGTAATTGAAGTGTGAAGTATTAGTTTATGAGTCAACTTGTAAATACAGCATCTTAAGGGTCAAATGTGAATAAAATAATAAATTAAGAGGTTGATTTAAGAGAAGTAGAAAATGAAGAGGTCAATGTATAATATGCAAGAAGATGAGAGGCATTGGTGTAACATGCAAAAGCTAGAGGGAAGTTACTGGAAAATGCAAATTTTTAAGGGACCAATAAGGGAATTTTCCCTTACAACTATATATAGTAATTTTTAATGTTAGAAAGAGAGTGTATGGGAGTGAGGGACGGTATTCTTGAGAGAAGTTATAGAAACTTTCTCTCTTCTCACTCTTTCATTCATTGTTAAGCATATCTAAGAAATCCTTGAATAGAAATGTATGCATGTTGAATTGAATCAAGACAAATTAGTGAAATATGTGATTACATTATGACATGGTTTCATTTTGACAAGTAAATTGAAATGAAACATCAATCTTTGATGTTTAAATCAACATGTATGTAAGTTTTAAAATTTTGGGTTTGGGTTCAGTGGACCTAGTTGTATTCTTTTGGTAATATCTTGAGTTGTAGAATAGATAATTAGATAATTCTAATTAGGTTTTAAAATATACTTCCAGAAAAATATTTCATAAGAAGAAATCACATTTTAATTCTGCTTCTAAATGGGTCATAACCTAGATTGAAAATCAGATAAGTCAGTAGTCTTGTACTCATGAATAGTCTTCAGTATTTGGACTATATCTTTCAATTTAGAACTGATATTGAGATGAAGTTTTTAATTTTATAGAAAAAAGAAATATATATATCTATATACAACTTTTTATAAGAAAACTTTTTCTAAAAAGGTCGTTTAGTATGTCAAAAATGAAGTACAAAATGAGTTTATTAAGCAGTTTACAGGATTCTGGGAACAAGGGGAAAATTTCATATGGCCAATAAGGCTATTGTCACGAGCATGACTTTCGTCATGAGCATGAAATCGTGATTTTGCCCCTAACTTTGTTTTTTATTCCCCTTTATCATTATATTAGGCTACCCTCATATGTTATACATATAACTAAGCAACATAGGCCTTGAATGCAAGTGTATGTGGGCTATAAACTCATGTGTATATAAATTTGTATCAACCTATATATATGGGTTTGCATGATTTGTATCATTTACATTGAAAACTGTCTATGGATGTATACCTATGCATCATTGAAATTGTGTATTAATAGTAAATTATATCACCATGAATAATTATGAAAACTTACACGAGTGGTCATCTAATAAGATGTAATGTGATAAACTAAACTTCACTTAAAGGTCCTAAATGGATAGTAATGGACATATAAACTATTTTCATTGTGAATTAAACAATTTCTAGTATAAAAATACATGTGTTAATGAATATAATTTGATTTATGGTTATGTATATATATACTTTATTTGCATGTTAATATGTTATATATGTGTTAACACGGAAGCACATTGAATTATGTATGGCATATGATATGTTTGCTGATAACGGTATATATATAAACAATCATCTATGAACAACTTATGAACAAGCTTGTTATATGCAAACATACTTAAATGGAGATATAAATACATACATGATAGTTAATATTCAAAATGCTACCTATGATTGTTTATTTGATGATAGAGTATATGAACCAAGAAAATGAAAATATGTCATGTTATATATTTTTATATGTAAACATGATGGTACCTAGTTATATACATATCGATGAATCTAAAGTTACTATATTTAGTTGTATGACTTGTCCTTGAATGGGATAATATATATAATTGTCTAAATGATTGTACACGATTCTTATTGATTTCTTGAAGTTACTATGATACTTGAAATGTTAACTTTACTTTTACAAAGAAGTAATATGTTTTGTAGATTTTATATATATATATATATATATGATTTTATATGATTGGGTTTGAATATTGAAAGATGTTTTAGTGTAATAATTCAAAGAATATGTTTTAAGTGAAATGTCTTTAATTAATGATAACATAGATATATACATGTACTTGTATATAACAATATTTTAATGTAATAATAATATATAATTATGTATATTGTGAGTAGAGTCGCTCGATATAATATAGTGATAAATGTTGTTTATGTGGAGATACATGCCTTGTTCTCTTTGAAATTAAAGAGTAGCAATACTTAAAGGTGGAAATGATTGCATGTTGATTTCCTTACACAGTTTCATCGAGAGTACATTTTTATAAATGTATTATATATATATATATATATAGTTTGATATTTGAATAATGTTATGAAATTAAGTGAAGTGAGTTTTGCAAAGAGATTTTAATTGTTTGCATTGAGTCTAGGAAGTGGATAGATAGACATGCCTATAAGGGTACCTTGCAGCTGTGATAGTTTCAACCACGTTTGTGTTATAGTTAACCCCGTTTGGGTGATTAAACAGACATTTTCCCATTTGCATCATTAGTGCCTTCGGGTGACCTATTATTACAATGGTGCCTTCAGGTAACCTATTATTACAGTGGTGCCTTTGGGTGACCTATTATTACAATGGTGCCTTTAGGTGACCTATTATTACAGTGGTGCCTTCGAGTGACCTAGTACCTTCGGGTGCCACCAAATGACCTATTATCCACCTCTTTAGAATAGTGCAGGCTTTACACCAAAGTTAAGAAAAGTTCAATATTAAAGTTTCATGAAGCATGACAATTCCTTAATTGACTTCATAATATATATTATATATGAAATTTCTTTTTATCACATATGGAAATTATGAAATTAAAAGAGTTTTCAATATACGTTTATGCACAATTATTGCATATAAAAATTGTATATACAGAGTTATATGAATGAACCAGTGCATCACTAATATCTAGTTATGTACTATATTAAAGATAGTATGTTCCCTATAGTAATATGTTGCTGGCTTGAGCTAGTTAAATGGCTTGCATGATTCGTCATATATGAAAGCTATAAAAATATTTTGTCAATATAGGTGTTTTCTTTGCAATGAAATATAAGAGTTACGTATAGGTATTCATGTCGGTTATTGCCTTTCAATTAAGACACTAGGTTATAAGTTTTCCTTATAGCTGCTCGTTCTTACTTTCTACTAAGACATGATGTACAATGTCTTGTATGCAACATAAAATATTTACGGATCTATAAGTGATAAACTCAATATGATACTGGTATTTGAGATAAAAGTAAATTAGTAATTCAATGTATGCATTAGTACATTAAGTATCACAAATACATCCTAGATCGATAAATGATAAACTTTCATAGTACTAATGCTCTGTCTTTCTTATGAATATACATATATTATTGTTGATCATATGCTTATATATATATATATATATATATAATCCTAGTATATGTCAAAGTGTGTGCTATGTGGAAGGTATGACTTAGTGTAAATAGTGGTATATCATTCAATGAATGAATTGTAGGTCTAAAAGATAAATATGCTTATATGATTAAATGTTGTGTATATAAACACCCAATGTCAAATTTACTATCATTAAGTCATTCGGGTATCATATACGGACTTTTGTTTATTCATTTTAAACTGGTATCTCTTTCATTTAAACATAAGTTATACTTGTAGTTCATGATGTATGCTTGTTGGCGACCACTGTGAGTGGTCATTTGTCATATTTTGTGTTCCCCACTAAGCTTTATAGCTTAGCACGGGTGCTTCATCCATGTAGGTTGTAAGGATAGGACTTTCTTATAGGACTGGTATCTGCAGTAAGTTAGCCAACATAAGTCTTAGAAGATTGAAAACTAGAGTCTTCTTTTTGTTTTTTTTATTTTGTGGATATGGAAATTTTAATTTTGATGGAATTTTTGTATATGTACAAATGTCTTGTTTGAGAAAATATTGTAATGTATTGAGGACTCTTATATAATTAAGATATTTCTCTTAAGTTCACACGATATGGCTTTAATTTCTTTTATAAGTTATCTAATAAGAAGTGTTTTTGGATTTAGAACATAGTAAAACATGTATTATAATACAAGATTTAGTGGTAATAGCCAAGTAAAGGATAAGGGTGCTACAATTTAAATATGATAAATGAAAGAAAATGAAAAATTATTACATGCCTGCATATAGTTCTTAGATGTTGATAGATAGGCATACTTGTAGGTTAATATCGAATGTTTTAGTCTTAACCCCATTTGGGTCTTACAGTTAGTTTAGCATTGGGATCTATAGTCTTGACTTTTGTGGGTCCTACAATTTTGATACCTTCAGGTATCCTACACGATCAATAACTTCAAGTATCTACAATATCCCTTATCCACACCTATAAAATATGGGCAGACAGTTAAATTAACTGGAAAGAAATGAATAGTAATGATATAAATGAAAAATTGGAGGGATGGATATCTTGTATGCATTGTGCCACCAAATTATTATTATTATTATTATTATTATTATTATTATTATTATTATTATTTTATTTTTATTATTTGTGCTTAGTTCTTGGCTAATTCATTCCATTTCTCACTCGTATAATTATGTGTATGATGAGAATAACTACTGTGAGGCAGTGTTCAAGATTAACTTTCCCTACTAAGCTTTATAGCTTAGCATTGATTTTTATCTTTGTAGGTTAACAAGGTTAAGAGAGACTTGAGTACAGATGTTTCTTATTAAGCAAGACTATCACAAGATGGAGTAAAAGTTAAAATTCATATGACTTTCTTTATTATATTTTTGGGTTATGAGTAGGATGTTGGTGTAATAGGAAATATCATGTAAATATTTTTGTAACATAAGCCAAATGCCAATTTAGAGTTTTGTGTAAATGAAAAATGAATATATATATATATATATATATATATATATATATATATATATATATATATATATATATATATATATATATATATATTTGTGAAGTCATTTATGATTGATGCTAAGTGATCATGATTAGATATTACATATATAATAATAGCCTTGAATTGCATGTATAGTACCAATAGTTGCAGTAGCATTACCCTTGTAGAGGGGGAGTTACAAAAGGATTCAAATGGCAACTGCTTCTAAGTCAATTATCACTAAGCTTAATAAAGATATAAAGCTAAAAGGTGATAATTATGAAATCAAGAGTATGAAGATTCAGGATGTGCTTGAAATAAGAGGCTTTAAAACCCTTAAGTTTGGTCATGACTAAACCTAAGGATGGCACATCAGTATAGCATAGATGGGATCAAGATGACTATATGACATGGAAAATAAAGAATTCCATTACTCGAATTATTGTGCTAAGTGCAATGAATAATGATGTCACTAACCACTGTCATAAGTAATAAAATGCAATAGATACGTGAATCACTTTGTGGGAGAAGTTCTAAGATGTTTCTTTTATTAAGCTCCAATCATTGATGATAAAATTTGATACTTATCAAAAGGTGTTTGATCATATGGTGTGAAAACATCTAAGAGAGATGGGAAAAAATGATGTGCAAGCTTAGTAAGGCTGGTCATAAGTTAATTGATAAGTAGTAAGTCCAAGTTGTTAGCCATTCCTTACCTAAGAGTTAGGAGCATATGAAAATGCAACTTACTCATATGGATAGCATAGAGACATTTAGGGATTTCACTCATCATTTGAAGTTTAAAGTGGACCATCTGGTAATGATTAAGGTCCATGTAAAAATGCATATGGCATAGTCTCATTCTGGTGAAATGAGTTCTAATCAGAACAAGAAAGTAAGCTTCAAAAATCAGAATAAGGAAAAGGCTCATGAACCTAAAAAGCAAATGGTGAAATAAAATAACAAAAGGTCCAAAGGCAAGAAAATAATAAGCATTTCAATAATGAAATTTTTCAAATCCCAGCAGAAAGGACACTATACAAAAGGTTACACTGGACCCCAACAAAGTACATTATATTAACTCAAGGGTGAATGAAATATGTGTATTCAGTTTTGTATTTGTGACTAAACTTCATCCTTTATGGGTTGTGGATTAAGCAGCAATGAACCATGTAACAAAGGATCAAGATGCCTTTATTGAATTTTGAATGGAGCTAAATGGATTTATGTGAAAATAAAATAAAAGTGGAAGTTTAAGGGATCAATACATGTAAATTAGCCTTAGATGAAGGCCATTACTCCTACATTATGTACTTCATGCTCCAGATATTCATATGAATTTAGTTTCTATTCTTACTTTAATGAAACATAATTTCGATTTACATTTTAAGAATAATAGTGTGTAGACACTTGGTCCTGGCGAGGCTTTTATTAGGATTATCTAATGAGGAAGTTTTCTCTTTAAAATAAGATGGATCAAGGATTCTAGACTGTTTTCATGTTAAAAACCTTTCTAAATGTTTTAGTGCATTTTAAGTCTTTTTTAAGCAATCCAAGAAGGCAAAATGGTAAAATAATGAAGAATGTTCACAAAAAAGCGCTTAAAGGGGCTTTTTGGCCATCTTTAGTTTGTTCACACTTGCAAACCTAAAATTTCTACATTATTGATCCAGTTACCAATTTGATGAATTTTTTTATATGCACACCAATCCAAACTGCCTTGCACAGCCATACATGTAAAAAATATGCTTTTCTTGGTGCAAATTGGCAACTTAACTGAACCACTTAATTTGCACACCATGCAAATAGATTGGCACATCCATGCAAGCAAAAAGTACCAATTTTCCAACTTCAAATTTCCAATTCACTTTACTTTCTTGCACTACAAGAAAAATGTATAATAATGACGGTAAAAGTCCTCGCTAATTGATATATTTTTGTAGCTAAATTAGTTTAGCGAGAACTTAGTGACGACAATATTTTTGTAAGAAAAATCATCCTAACAGAATTTAGCGAGGACAACAAGTCATCACTAAACTTTAGGGAGGACAAGTTTCTCTCTAAGTTTTAACATTGGATTTGTTAGTGCCGAATTTTATGACGGTAATGTAGTCATTGAATTTTGCGATGACAATGTTCTTGCTAAATTTTGCTACAATAATACGTTCGTTGCCATATTGCTACAACAATGTTCTCTTTAAGTTTAGCAAAAACAACACTTTCCTCATCATACGATACATTTCCCTCATCTATTGCTTATTTAGGGAAAAAATATATGTCGCTAATTTGGTCTCACAAAATTTGTTTGAGTTATGTTATAGCAAAATTGTAAATAAATAGCTGCTGGGTAAACATGCTAATCCCTTACTAAATTAAAATTTATTTTTTATTTTCTTAATTTAATATGAAGATTTAATCATTTAAATAATAAACCATAAACAATAAATTTATATTTAAATACTCAATATTTAATACAAAAATCTATATATTAATGAATTAATTGGTATTAACAAGTGTATATCATTGTTAATGGTATATCTAAAATAATACATGTGTATCTAATAGTAACCAATGATATCCAAGATGTCTTAATAGATACTTACAATTATAATGTAAATAAAATAGTATGTATGACCTAATGTGTTCATCATGTGGTGAAGTATTTGAGCCATTAGTCTAGTCAATATGAGATGTGAGTAGACACATCTATTGCTCAATTAGCTGCAGGTAAAGTTATTATTGTATCTCCATCTTCTACTAGATTTGTCTAAACCATTGCTCTACTCATTGATCTACTGCCTATTCAAACTCAACATCAATCTCAACTTGAAGTGGGAATGGTGACTTATTTTACTTAATTAGGAAGTGGGATGGCAGGCTGGCTTTTTATGCACTTTAGGGTATTTAAGCAAGTTTAATCATCGGTATCTAGCAAATGTAATGGATCAATTAAGTAATATAAGAAAATAAGATTAAGAACCTGAAACATTGTACCCTAGGAATTGAATAATATATTTTAGATTTATAAGTGAGTGATGTGTGAAAGAATTCCCAAGGTTATAGTGATAATGAATTAATTAAGCAAAAATAAAAAGTAAATGAACAACTAAACAATAAAATTAAAAACAATAAATTATAGGACTAGAACAAAACATAATTGTAAAAGATATTAAAATTAAATGATAAAAACGCTTCTGCTAAAGGAGTTATCCACCTCAACTTCTAGTGCAATGAATTGAATAAAAATAATACAAGTGGTTATGAAAAACCATTGTAGATTAAAATATCATATTTAGAATATGATTCTAAGCTTCAAATGCTCACATTACATACAATCTAACACTTAGCATATCATTCCAATCTATCAACTCCTTAACCTTAATTAAACTCTCTTTCAAGAGATTTAACTATAGTCAATTCTTAAACCAACTTTCTTAGTCTTAATTTTACTCTTTGCTAACACATATTTACCTCAATTTTCAAAACATAATCATTAATCAACTCAAGTGAATTAGACCAAAAATATGCAAATCATAAGTCATAGACAAAATTTACCATTAACGATTTATTCAATACATTTTTCATCAACTCAATAGAATTTAAGATAATAATTTGCTTAAGAAATAAGAAATAACACACTTGCATTGAAAATTAAGCACAAACCAAAGTAATTACAATAAAAGTATAAGGGTTTAAGTTTTCCTCAGCAAAAGTAAAGAAAACTACTCATTAATCATATTAAAAATAATAAAAAACTAAAAGAAAAAATTACAATACACGTAAGGTTATTACACTATAAAAAAAACTGCCAATTAGCAACTAAAATTAGCGACGACATTATTTTTGTAGCAAATTTTGCAACGGATTCGTGACTGTTTTACAATTTCATCATAGGGAGAATATTTTCGATTTTTTACAATGAAATAGTGATGAAATAAATAAACAATCGCTAATTATTGGCGTAAAGTATACACACCATGTTTATTTCCATCGCTAAATTTTATAATTTTTTATTCATGAAATTAGTTTTAGAAAATTTAGCGATGAACATTTTAGTCACTAATTTTTGAGGAAAATATAGCGCCTTTTTTTTGCAATGGTTTAGCGACAGAAATTGGTCTGTCGCTAATTAGCGATGAAAATATTTAGTCGCTAATCTATCGCAAATAAATTAAAAAATAATTTTTTTTTAATTTCACTAGCATATTTTATGTATAGTTTCGAGTAATTTTCATATAGACCATGTGAAATTAATATTTTATTTTCTAATAGAAAATTATAAATTATTTTATAAGTTGATAATAATTTTCTATCAATTATATCAAAATCTAAAGTTATTTATTTAGAAAATTTACATTTTTAATAATAATAATAATAATAATAAACTAATTATTACGATTATTATATATTTACGTATTGAACATTAATAAAAATAAATATTTATAAAATAGTTATATAAAATTTATTATTTTATTTAAAATAATATTAAAAAAATTTGTAATTTATTTTTATTTTATAAAATTTAAATTAAATATTAAATTATTAGGAGTTCTATTGATTTATTTATCAATTATCCCCAAATATAAACTTATTTATTTAAAAAATTTACATTTTTAATAATAATAATAATAATAAAGTAATTATTATAATTATTATATAATCATATTATGAAAAATAATAAATATAAATATTTATATAATAATAATATAAAATTTATTATTTCATTTAAAATGATTATGAAAGTTTTATAATTTATTTTTATTTTGTTAAAATTTTGAGCAAATTTTAAATTATTAAAAGTTTTAGTTATATATATTTACAAATTTATTGTTGAATATAAGGATAAAATGATGAAATTTGGTAGGGGCATTTTAGTAATTTAAAAAATTTACCCTATATATAAAAATAATATTTTCTCTCCCCTCACTTCTCTCCACCGTTTCAATTTAATGCATATACGATTTTAAGCTTAATTTATTTTTTAATTGAAAAAGAATTAATTAATTTAATTAACTTTAGCTTTTAATAATTGAAATGCCTAGTTCTATAATTAAATTATTTTTATTCAAACTTAATTGTAACATCCCAAAATTTTCAAATCGTGTGAGAGCACTTTTAACACGGGTGTACAATATTTTGATACTGGTTCTAGGATTGATTTGTTTGCATAATTTCAAAATTTTAAAGTGATAATTTGAATTTAAAACAAAAATTTAAGAACTAATGACAAAGAATTTAAAGCAAATAAATGCATAATAATTATTAAAATAATTAAAATAATAATAATAAGATTTAAGTTTCTTATTGGATAATAATAATAATAATAATAATAATAATAATAATAATAATAATTTAAGAAGACCTTTAGATTCTAGAAGTTTGGAGTGAGATATTTATTTGATATAAAACGAAAGATGAAAAGAGATGAAAATTTCGGGACAAGAGAATTTGTGTGGTCATGAAAGTTTATAAAAGAAAGTAACTATTAAAAAAAAGGTAAAAAAAAGAACTGAAAAGGGACCAAAATAGAGAGAGAGTGGAGCAAGAACGTGAGGGAAATGAGGGGGTGCCGCTTTCGCCGTCGTTCTATCACTGTCGCCCTCAGTGGAGATTACCGGGAGAAGGGATTGGGATCTCCGTCGATGTATTTTGCCTTTGCTTCATAGGCGTCGCTTCGTTCCTCCTCCGATCAGCCTTCTTCTTTTTTTGATGCTAGATTGTTGCGCTGCTCGTCATTCTGGTGATCAATGGTGAGATCTATGGCTCGATCTATATTGATGAGGCCCCATGGAGAAGATGATTCTTGCGCTGCCCATCGTCCTCCCTGCAGATGCCGGCGGTAGATAGAATGAAAAAAGAGGTACGGTGACCTCCTAGCTCGTGATCCAGTGAACCAGGGTGGTCTTAAGAGAGCGTGAAAGCCCCTGCGATGTTGTCGACAAAGCCACCTTCAGCTGAATTTTGAAAAAAATAATCTTGTTTCTTTTACATCCTAAGTTGGCATTTGTTTATTTAACTATTTTAGCAACAAAGTACTTTACTTTGTTTTATACTACTAATCTGAAATTATTTTTTTCTTTTAAGTTATAATTTAAGAGTTTAGAGTTAAAACCATTAACAACTTTTAAGTTAATTAACTATCTTCCTCCCTATCAATGTGTGTCTATCCCTCTCTTTCAACGTCGCTCTCTCTCTCGTTCTCTCTATCTCGTATTTTGTCTCTCTATGTCTCCACCTCGATCTCCCTTCAAAAACTATCTTTGCTGGTAACCATGTCAAAATGCTAGTTGGGAACTTTACTGCCTCGAGCAGAGTAGTCCAGTGTTTTAGACCTCTCTCTCCCTCCCTCGATCTGTGGTCGTCCTCCCCCTCAGATCCATAATCCCTCGCCAAAAATCCCTATATCATGCCTTCAAGATAGAATTGTTTATTCCCAAAAAGAATAAAACTAAAATCCCTAGGTCAGTTCCTTTAATTTGCCCCCAAATCCAACTGGTTATAGTGAAATCTACAATTGTTTAAGGTTTGTATACATACCTCTTTTTCACTTTAGGTTTATTCCATTTGACTTACTTTCAGTTGCAAAATCGAGGTAAGAAAGAAGGCAGAACATCTCTTAGGTTAAATCTACTACAAAACTTCCATATCACACATACCCACACAGAGTAGTCTATTTCTCTTAGGTTACATCTCTCTCTGGGTTTTTCCATTTTCAATTCGAATATATATCTAAGGTATGCTTTCAATTTTTCATTTCCATCTGGCTTTTTTCAAAGATTTGTAGCATTCATAGCCCCTTTGACATCTGATCGTGTAACTATTGTTGCCATTACAGTCTGTTGCAAAGACATTATCAGCATGTAGATGTGTTAAAGGTGCTTGTGAAATCTGGGGCATCTTAAGAGGCATGCGAGAGCCATTTTGGAGGCATTAAGTAGTAAGTATTTTGAAATACTGTTTCTTCTTTAGTTTTTAGTTATTTCAGCTGCTATGTCAACTAACGCTAGCATAATTGATTTCTTTTTCTTACAGTAAAATTTTAAGAGTATCTGCTTTGTATTGGGTATTATTAATATTTGAATCAAAACTTAATTTTCACTTTTTCTATAACCTTATCTTTGTATAGAATAGAATTGTTAGCTGTCTTGCATTTATGAAAATAAGTGACAAAATTGACATTCTTAAAATGCATAGCTACTTAGTTATCTCTAACTTATAAGAAATTAGAATAATTTGAGTCTACTAACAAAATTGTTATCTTATTTGCAATTGACATTAAAAATATCCTTTTTTTTAAACGTTATAGCATCTAACATGCATGTTGAACTTTTTGGACTGATTCCTTTTATGTGGTGACTGATTGATATAAAAGTAATAACAGAAATTGAATTTCTTATAAGCTGACCAGATTAGTCCAGCATTTAATAGATGTACATGTCTATCATGGAACATAAGTAATGAATAGGATGCCAAGTCCAGAGGGGTCTGGAGGAAGAGTAGTGAAACTGGTTAGGGTATTTAAATTGAAAACATTATGTATTGAGTTTGAATTTATGGATCTTATATATGATCATACATGATTTAATGATATTGTTAATGTATGAATCATTCAGGTGGCATCTCAAGCATGATTACTTCTTTAATTAATGATTGTGGAATATCTTATGGTTTTCCTAATTGTTGTACAGCTGATGAACATTCGATTTTCAATAATGGAAGTTTGAGAAAACAAAAATAAAAGTGGTCTTCCGGCAACAATTCCATGCAACACATGAATGTGTGCTCGTAAATATGCTAAAACATTTATATGGCTTAGCATTATATTGACAATGTACTGGGAGTATATGATTATTTAACTTACTTAAACAACTCCATCAGATCCTTTATTGATGTCATTTCATTTTTACGCGTATCTTATTGGCTTGTTATCACAAAGAGATTTCTCTCTATGTATTTAGACAAATTGTAAGACAAATTGAAGCTAAGATTTCAACAAGGGGCATTGCAACTTTTGCTTTGCAATAATAAGCTAGATTTAATGTTCAACAAATTGTAGTGGCAAGAAGTAGCTGAAAACAACTTATTATAGGTGTTGTAAAACATCATCAGTTATATTTTCTTACTGGAAGACCTCTTAGTATGAAAAATTGCTTATTCTGGAAAAGCAACAGTAAAGACAACCAAAGCCATCTATGAGACTACCAGACTTCTCCAAGATCTTAAAACAAAATAGTATGATGAGGCTACCATTAATAGGCATAAGGGAACATCACATTCCAGCATACTTGGTAAGGCTACCATCAACCTTGCTAATTATGCTGATGCACTAAAACCTTCTGCCACTGCTCTGCCTCTGTATGGTTGCGATTTATTTATTTTTTGCTCAGTTTGACCCTTCACAACTGATGGCATTAAATGATAGCCCTTAATTTGGTAAATTTAGCAAGAATTTTTTCCTAGAAAGCGAGTTTCATATATAATCGAACTTGGAGATGATAATTTCACATAACATAAATAAAGTTTAGTGAGAAATTTACAATAAAATCAGGAAATAAAGTTATTGATTTTGGGTATATTGAGGCTCATAGTTGTAGTCAAAACAAAGGGGAGATAATTTACTTCCTTGCTAAATTATATGTTAATTAGAATAATTGGGGAAATTTTAAGTAATTCTAATCCACCTGAATTGTTTGTATTGGCCGATTAGCATATGAGTTTTTGTCCTTTCTCTTAATGTATTTATGAGCTTTATTAGGAATTTCCATGTTGGTACTACCAAATTTAACTTGCTTGTCTTTTGTTAGGAGGTTTGGTTTATTTAATTAAAAGCAATAACTACTATTCTTATACTTGGTTCTTGTGGTTACATCTTTTTTATATTGTCATTTATACCATTTTAGAGATGTGGCTCACAATACTCATGAAGCTAGTTTGCAGCTATGCTAACTGGTTTAATATAGATAATGGAAATTTTTTTCTATTTATAGACAATGATGGTATATTCATTATAGGTATTTATGATTTATTTCCTTTCCATTTTCTTATTTGCAAAGTATTGGAAAGAAAACCAACAGGTTTGCCAATTTTGTTCTACATAATCCATTAAATAGTGGTAGTTCTATATAATCCATTATTATAGGTATTTATTGACTTATTTATTTTTTTAATTCATATCTCATTAGATAGTAGCAGTTCTGTTATTTCTTTCCTTTATTTATGTTTTAATTATTGAGGATTTATTTAAATGATTAGAGGAGATCTTAAGTTTTACACCATTTTCCAATTTGCTAGGCATTTTTGCTTTGGTGCTTTTTAATTTATTATATTATCATGCTATTATCTAGGTGGTTCAAACATATTTTAAAGTCATTACAATATAATAATAGAAACTTTCATTAAATTCAAATAATGAAATATTAGAATATCTTTCAATTATGCTGATAACCTTATAGTTGTTTTGTTTGAGTTGTCATTTTTTTTTCAATCTCGGGACAAGTTTTTAGTAAATTCCTAAAGTCTTATGGTGGTTCTCTTTCCAATTGCAGTTACATTTCTGGTGACATGGTGGTTTATTCATTTTGTTAATGGATTCTTCAGTCCAATATATGTCTAACTTGGCATTGACATATTTGGTAATTACTTTGAACAACTCTTTTTTTTAGAGAATGAATAATTAATAGCATGATATTGATGAACATGGTTGTCTTTGTTCGGTTTCTGTAATTATTCTTTATTGCATTTTGTTTTCTTATTTGAATTGTTTGTGTAAACAACTATTGAGTGTGGAAACTAAAAATCAAATAGAGCTGAATATTGAACGTCATTTCCTTTTGATTTTTCCTATCCATGTATTATTTCTTTATTGTTGGTCAACAAAGAAAATAAATGACTACTATTTTGGTTTTCACAGGAGCATATTTTCTTATTATTTGTTTAGAAGTCCTTGTAATTAATCTTTAGTGTATGAAAAGGACAGTTTCTCCATTTTGTTTTGAATTTTAGTTTTAATATATATAAGAGAAGTATATCGTATTAGTCTCATTTTCTATGTCATAATTAGAAGTATGCGCTTATTTAACATTACTTGCAAGTGAGATTTTGACAAAATAATTGTTGGCATTAGGAGTTAGCACTTATCTCTCAATCAAGGTCTTATACCTCTCCAATATGTCCCCCTAAGTATTTCTTTTATAGTAATAATTATTCAATTAGGAAATTCAAATCTTATAAGAATTTAGATTTAACACAAGAATAATAATAAAGGACTTTGAATTATAGAAAGATGGTAGGTTGAAAGAAATTAAAGTTTGTATCAAAAGAAATAGCAATATCTAAATAGATGCTTATGTACCCCTAACCAAAGGCATTAGCCATTAATCTAACATCATATTAAATCCTTACAATTTTGTTGGGTAGCTGCGGTTTCATCAAAGTGGTCAAATTGGAGGGATTAATTGAAAGCCTTTATTTTTTATAACAAAGAAATTGCTCTTAATTGACAAGAATTTTGGGACATAACCACACATGTAAAGGATTTGCCTTTTCTAACAAAAGGATCCATAATTTATCTTTTGATAATTAAGATTTTATTTTTCTTCTAAATTTCATCTCATTTTAAATTGGCATGATACTTTTATTGCAGTGATATTTCCTTACGATCCCATACCCTTTTTTGAACACTCGTAGCAAAAAGTGATAGTTCCTTATGAAATTCTATCATTTCTTACCGTGATATTTCTTTTTACGATTCCATGCCCTTTTTCATTTGCTTTTTCTTTTCTTATTAGTATATTGGATACTTATTCTATAATTGTTTTTAGCATAGACCTAATGAGGGAATTAAAGATAGGTTTGGATTTGAGACAAATTTAGGGAGAATGATTCTAATTAGTTTTATGGATGGGAACAAGGCTTACATCATTTGAAGAGCTTATCTTATCCCAAAATAAGTTCGCTTCTTCTTCTGCTCCTGCTTTTGATAGCCAAAATCCCACTCACATTCAAATAATTATATTCATTTGCTAGGTGTTATTTTATACTTTTTATGACAATACTGCTTACTAGGACTTAAGGATATTTCCTATTTACAGCTAATTTGAGATATTGTTATAGTGCAAGTCCATTAATAACATGAGGAAGCAGATGGAACCTTAATGGAGACAAGCATAATCCCTCAAGAAAGCAATTAAAGACCATATCAAAAGGGTAATAATCAAAAAATCAAATCTTACCATTCTCTCTCCTTTCCTTCCAGTCTCAATAATAATGTTATTGATCGTTTGGTAGAGTTGCTGATTATTATTAATTTTTTTTCCAGAGATGGTATAATTGGCATAGGCATTATTGAAACAACTGTTGGAGTGGTTGCTGGTGGCATTGTTGCAACTTGCACGAAGAAATTAGCCTCCTTTTTTTAATATATGGTTTTTATATCCCTCGATACGCTGAAGTATTCAGTTGATGGGGTACTATGACAAGAGTTTAGTTGAATACAAAGTGCACATGTTATTTGTTTTGATGTATATGAAAATATGCTTAAGAAATTACCCAATTATACTCTGTAATTTGCAACATTTCATAATTTGTTCTAAGCTAATAGAAAAGTTGAATTACAAACTATTATAATATATATTTTCCAAACTATGTGTATATTGGAATATATTCTGATTTGGAATAAATATGTGTGAGATTATTGTTATGTACAGGACGAAAATAAATAAATAGCGATCATTGTACACAAGATTAAAATTTTAAAATATAGCAAAAGAAAAAATTCAATTATGTAATAATTTATCGATGGATTTCCAACAAAAATCTGTCGCTAATGCATAATAGATATAATTTAAGAAATAATTACTGATAATATTAGCGACTAATATTTTGTTGCTAACTTTTACCGTTAATTTATACTTAGCGACGGAAAACTTAGTCACTAAATATTATTATTTTAATATTGACGACTAATTATGAATATAAAATAGCGACGAAAAAAATTAGCGATGAAATTTTCGTCGATAAATTAGCGATTGATTTTGTATTCCATCGCTAATATATTCATGACTGGGCTATTAGCGACTCTTCGTCACGCCGTTGCTAATTTATTTTAGGGATGGATTTCTAGTAATTAGCAATGAAAATTTTCATCGATAATTAGCAGTTCTTTTATAGTGTTATCTTCTCCTTGAAGTCTTTTAAGAACATCCAAATAGCAGCCTCCAAACACTAGGTTATTGTATCGTCAAAACTAGGTATAGAACTTAAGTAAAATTTTATCTCCCCCTTGTTCTGGTGTTTTCCTTTGCTTAAATACCTTGAGTGCATAAATTAAAGTCCAAATAACTTCCTATTCTATAAGAAATAGTTCTTGATTGTAATTGGAATTTTTTGCATCAATAGGGAGAAAAATCCCCCTACTGAGGAGATTTCATTCCTTGTGTGCCCTTTGACACTACTAGAAAAATCCAAAATCTTGACAAAAAATTTATGACGACAAATTTCCAATCGCTAATTACCACAAAAAAATATTTTTCGTAGGGAAAGTTGTTGGAAAAATATGTTAATACGATGATATAAAATTCCATCATAAATAATGGTGGGAAATATTCTTGCCAAAATTTATCGATAGAAATTAGCGACGGATTCACAAAATTTGATCATTAAATTGGTGCCAATATTACGCGGCTAAATTGTACATGAAATTTATCGATGGTATGTTGAATCCGTCGGTAATTTAACTACGAAATTCAATTACCGTTGGTAATTCCCTACTGAATCATTTATTAGTAGCTAAATTAGCAACGAAAATGTTTTTAATCGGTAATTTACCGACGAAAAAATAATTCGATAGGTAATTACCTACAAAAATTAATTTTCGTAGGGAAATTACCGATGAAAATAATTTCCATCAGTAATTTACCTATGGAAAATGATTTCCATCGGTAAATTAACTAATTTATGGATGGATTTTTCTGTCAGAAAATTCCGTACGAAATTCTATTTTCGTAGATAATTTACCTATAAAAAAGTTTTTCATAGGTAAATTACCGATGGAAATTATTTTCATCGGTAATTTACCTACGAAAAATTAATTCCATCGGTAAATTTATACTTTCTCTATCAACCCTTGCCTATTCCAAAAGGCAATATATTATTTCCTTCCTTCTTTCATTTTTTCTTTTCTTCCTTTGTTTCTCTTCTTCATCCCCATCGTGGTTTGAGCATCGCACTGCCATCTTCTCCATCTCAGTTGCTGCCGTCGCATTGACCTGAGCTGCCATCGTTGCCTCCACCTTAGCAGCCACCATGCCTTCGGCCTATGCAACCACTCTATTGCTGATGCTGGTTGCTTTTCATCTCATAAACCCTAGGTAATTCCTATTTCACCCTTTAATCTTTGTTTTGTGATGGAAAATTAAAGATCCTGAGTTAGGAGAAATAAATCTAGGGATTTTGGTAAATTTGGGAGTTTAACATTTAGATCTAGGGATTTTGAAATTAATTAACTAAGGAAACAAAGAAAAATGCTAAATAGGAGAAAAATGCTAAACATTGGGTTGATATTTGGAACTTATAGTGAACTCACTATTTTAGAAGAGTATTTTTAAAATGTTATGGTTTTTTAGAAACACAGAGCTCAAGTGTGCAAATTCCTTTTATCAGTATGTTATTGCTAAGGCAGAAGCGATTTCCTCTTATACTTCATTTGTTTTTTGCTCTCTTAAAAAAACTTAAGTTGGAAATCAAGTATTTTGCTCTCATTCTTCATTACATTTTCTCTTCAAAGATTTTGGTTCTTCTTCTGCTACTTTAATTTCTTTATAGATATTGTTCCTGAATTTTCTGTCAATTAAACTTCTTTAATTTTTAAGGTTGATTCTTGCAATGTTTGAATATTTTATTGTTGGAATAAATTTACATAAGTAAAAGTAGATCATATAAGTTCCTTTACAACATACAGCTTAAATTATTTGATTAGTTCAAAGTATATACCTCTTTTATCTTTGTACTCAATTCTGTTATTTGTTATCCATATCTATTCTGGAAGGTATATTGGAGATTATATTGGTAATCTATCAGTTTTGAAGCTTGATGAAGAAATTTTCTATATAGAACAAGCGACTATATACTATTCCTTTCTCTGCTTCTCACGGTAATCTATAACGTTCACTATAAAATCACCTTTCATAGAGTTGTGAATTGTACAATATGGAAACTTGTTAATGGAATTTATGGTATGCAAGTAGTGAAATCTAATGTGAAAGAAAAAAATATGGCATAATCAAGAATTACGAGCGTATAACTTCAATTTAGGGATCAATAATTGAATACTTGCTTTATTATTATTATTATTATTATTATTATTATTATGGCGTTGTTATAGTGTTTATCAATATGCTTTGTTTTTATTTCTCATTGTCTTCTTGTAAAACTACTTTTATTAACTAGTTGATTAAAACTCATTTATTTATTTTTGGTTAATAATGTTTTAAATTATTTTCATTTATTAACTAACCATTTACATCTAAGTGTCTAAATTCTTTATTATTGCACTGTAGATATTATGGCTATAACTTTTTATAGGATTTATTCACTTTTGAAACATTATTACCTAAATTTCCAATCTATATTCCAATTAGAGAGCTGATTGTTAAGGAAATTGAAGCTAGGAAAGCTTGCTATAGTTCTTTGATTTTCATTTATTGCCTGTAAATTAATTAACATCTTTGCACTAGGTATTCTAAGATACATTAGATGGTGGTTTGAGATTGATATACTTCCTTAACAATATGTTTTCTACTTGGTTATAGGTTCTGAATATTTTTCATTAAGGTCTTTATTGTATAGTCACTTAAATCAATTTACACACCATCATGAGTAAGGAAATCCCTGAACATATTTTGTATGACTAGCTAACAATAAGGTAATGAAACTAACAAGATCAGCAAACCCCAAGCTTTATTTTGTAGTTATTTTTTCTAGAAGCAAAATTTTGGGAGTAATATAGGAGCTCCTAGCTAGGTATTTAACTAGATAGGATCATCAAATCCAATAATGTTTGAAGACAAAAAATCATCCTAATTTGTGCATGCCTAGTGTAGTTTTAGCTTAGGATTTAGATGTTGAATAACTATTTCCAGAAATTTCAGTTCATGTGGCCATCAAATCGTAAATTTGTCATCGCATAAGCATTCACCATATATAATTCTCAATTTGTTGAGTTCATAAATAGAAACACTGTGGACACCAAAAGAATTGTTGTCTGCACTATCCATCAACCAAGTATTGATATATTTGAAGCATTTAATGAGGTAAGAAATGTTTAGATTAACATAGGAAAATTATATCCTTATTGTGGACTTTTCCATCACATGTAAATATGATATATTCATTATGGCATTATAGTTATTCCTGATGAAAAGAGGTGGAGAGGAGATATATATTGGACCATTGGGTCACTATTCTTATTGCCATCTGATTAAATATTTTTAAGTACCTTAGATCCCATGACAATAAAAAAGAATAGTGGATACATATCTTAATAACTCTCTGTTCAGACTACATCTCCATCGCGCTTTATAGTTGATGGTTCTTTTAAGCTTGGGGCACCGTATATGTGAGTCTAGTTTTCTATTTATTTTTTTCACAATCATGTTTTAGTTTTTGATTTATTAGCTTTGTGGTTATGTTCTTTGTAAATTAGTTTCATTTTGTGATTTTGAGATTGAGCTATGAATTTTACAATATAGAGACTTGATGGAATTTGTGGTATGCAAGGAGTGAAATATAATGTGTAAGAAAAAATTATTGCATAATCAAGAAATTAGAGTGTATAGCTTCAATTTGGGGAACAATAATTGAATAGTTGCTTTATTATTATAATAATTATTATTATATTATTATTGTGGCCTTGTCATAGTGCTTATCAGTATGCATTGTTTTTATTTCACATTGTCTTCTTGTAAATTAATTATTAAATGAGGTGTAGGTCTTATTGGCTGGAAGTCTAGATGGATGACTTGTGTCATTAGCTTTTAAATTGGAGGAAGGATATTTTGGTCAATTGACATACCTAAGGTATGTAATAAATTGATTTAATTTGACTTAAATGCTTTTTTGTATTGGACATGAACATTTTCTGATATAATGATGGAATACATGTAATGACCCACTAATGCAAAAACTCTATTTATAATGAAGTATCTTCTTCATCATTATTTTATGTTATTATTTACTCCTAATTCACTTAAAATATTATATTCTAAATTCATAATTTTCACATATACACACATATATTTTACCTTTTAAATAGATTATGGTTTTAAAGAGTTGCATTATTATTTTAATTTAAAGAATAGCATACAAGGAATAAATATATAAAAATCATACATATATACTTTTATTATTTGTTTTTTTCTTTTATTTAGCTACCTAAAATTGACGTGAAATATATACACACACACACACACACACACACTTTTATTATTTGTTTTTTTTTCTCTTATTTAGCTAGCTAAAATTGACGTGAAATATATATGGTGCAATTTTGTGGTTTACAAAAAATGATGCTAATGGTTCATATGTTTAATAGATAAGGCAAACTATATTCTGAATTCTAGTTTAATAAAGTTTAATTTTTTTTATTACATGTAAATTTTAATTTAATGATACTGATATATATATATATATATATATATATATATATATATATATATATATATATATATATATATATATATATATATATATATATATATCACTACAAGAAAATCTCAAATTAGCAACGAAAAATGTCAATTTTTCGTTGCTAATCAAAAATAGCAACGGAAATTTCGGTTGCTAATTCGGCGGTTGCTAAATTTAGCAACGGAAATTGAATTCCGTTGCTAAATTCAACAATGCACGATTCGGTTAATTGATCAATTTTAGCAACGAAAATTTAGATTTCGTTGCTATTTTTAGCAACGAAAACCATTTTCCGTTGCTAAATTCACGCATAAGTAATAAAAAGTAACGACGGTATTGTCCCGTCGCTAATCCATCGCTAAAAATTATTATAATTTTTTTAATATCAAAAACCCATGAATGACAGAAAAAAAGCTGAAAGACACAAAGTTAAATAGAGCTTCTGGACATATATGGAAGAAAAGGAATGTAAACTATATCCTTTGGTGCATACCTAGTACATTAAACTAACACAACCATTACCAATCCATCATCAAACGCTTAAGAATAAAAGACTAAAGATATATATAACCCCTAAGAAACATCTGGTATTTCAAATCATCAGCATATATAGCAACAGAGCTTCCTCAATCATGTACTCAAAACCATAAAGTGGACCTTCAGCCAAAAAAAAAAGGGCTTATTATTCCTTTTCTGCACATAGACCTTCAATAGACACGACCAAAATCAATTCATCTTCAAAGTTTGAGAAAATTTGAGATTCATCTTCTCAAGCCATCAAAAGCCCATAAATGTAACTTTTCTATCTTTTGAATCGAATCTTGTTATGAAAATATCAAGTATTTTTATCTCCTACTAAAAACCAATCCGATCTTGCCTTTTATTTCCAATAAATCTCTTCTTGTAAGAAAATATTGTTCAACTCTAGCCTCAAACCACTGCCAAGATTGAAAAAAAAAATTAGAATGAGAGTTTTCAAGAGATGTGTCAATATCTGTCAGTCTATAGAGATTTTTCTTTTCTCAACATTTGAAAATAATATCTAAAGGATTACTGAAACAAGCTTTAGGACAACTCAAAACCATGTGGGATTTACTCTTTCACACAACAAAATTATACCTCACCTTAATTATGATCAAATTCTATATAGTATTTTGGTGGGTGACTGGGTGCGATGCAAAAGTGATTTTTTATTTTTTGACTAAATTAACCATTAATTGCTCTTGATTGCTAACCATTATGTTCATAACCTTTTGTCATTTTAGTCAATTTTATATAGTATTTTGTTGGTTTTTTATAATTTCTTTTAATGTTAGATTATAAAGTAATAAAAAATTTGCCAAAATAAATTCTCACACTATTTTCTTTTAAGTGCTCACTTTAGAATTTTTATTTTTATTTTTAAATATGTATCCAATTAAAATATTAGATATAAGTATACAATTTATTCACATTATTTTTACTTTAATAAATATATATTCACTTATAAAGGTAATTTTTGTAATAATATGAAGATATGGAGCTATTTTTATCATTTAAAATATTTTCACTAACTTTTTATGTATGGCCTAAACAAATATTAGATGGTAATATTTTGACTGTTATAAGGGTATACTTCTCGTAATAGATCAAATAAACGGTATATAAAGAGACTGTAATACCAAAGTTTTGGTTACATTTGTTTAGAAGAATTATAAGCTATTCGTAGGAAGTCAAACATGGTGATGAAATATTTTATTTGACCAAATAGTAATAGAAATGAAATAGAAGCAGGAAGGTACCGAAGCATCATGTGATTGCACAGATGAGCAATTTTGCCGCCCCATAACCTTCAAATCCCTTACTAATTTCAACCATACGTGGAGTGTACGAATTTCTGTTCCACAAGTCAACTCTTAAAGGAGTACATTGGAATGAAAAAACTTAGTAATATATAAAGGATTACTGAAACCAGCTTTAGGACAACTCAGAACCATGTGGGATTTACTCTTTCACACAACAAAATCATACCTCACCTTATTATGGACCTAATAAGTTATGAGTTTATAAAGTATATAACTTTTCTAGTAAAACCTGTAAAAGAATCTTATGTGAGTGTTACTTTTATTAATCAAATATCACATTAGATATTTTACAATTATTAGATATTAATGAGTTAAGATTTCTCATTCTACTTAAACTAAACCCACCATCAATAGATCCCAAACTCATTATCATATGGAAAAACAACGAAGCCACAAGAAAACGAAACTCTAAATACAACTGAAGACCAAAAATAAAGAAAACTAACCAAAACATTATTCTCTAACTCAACTAGCTCAACTTAATTTAACACGAAAAAGATATATTTATTCCAATAAATACATACACTAATTAGCTGCTTCTCAATCCAAATTATATTATTATTTAAATCAAACTAATTTGACTATTAAAGTGATTTCATCAATAGAAACAATCTCTAAATTATTTTAATTGTGCCCAGCCTAAGTATCTACTGCAACTGCAATAGACACAGGGGAACTAATAATAACCAGAAAATACAATAATCCAACCAATCAAAAACCAAGCCATAGGTAGCAATACATGAAATGAAAGCTAATACCATCATAAGAAAGTGCAGCAACACAGGGAATTTGGAAAGAAAAAGGATATTTGTATAACTTCATGGACAAACAAATTAAAACCAGAATTCTATAGAAGCTCAGACAAAAATGGGAAATTGGTAAAAATGCCCAGACTCATTCTTGAAACTAGAATTAACAAGAACAAAAACTAGAATCAACAAGTGTTTAAACTCAAATTTAATATTAAATTAGCACTACTCACCCCACTTGCCGGAGCCTCGCCAGAAGTCGATTAGAGCATTGCCGGCGTGGGACCAAGGCCACCCAGAGATAGTTAGCAATGAGACGTGTCGAACGGTGGTGGTCACATTGTCTAGCGATCCGCCGTATGGTCGGGATCTACTTAAGAACGACCGACAGTCCCTCTTTCTGATCTACTCATCGCCAGCAGGAGAGGAGGAATAAAGGATGCCGGTATGGCCGCCTTGCTTTTGGGGATCTATCGAAGTGGCGCGTCTCTCTGATTGCTGCCATGAGTTACCGGAGAGAGAGGAGAAGTCCTTCGGTTCACAAAAAGAGAAAAATAGCAAAGGGGAAACCGACGCCTTCAATGGCGAATAGGAAATGGCACCGTTACTATGGCCAACGAAGGGAGAAAATGGTAGGAAGGAGGTCGGCGCCGTTGGTCAGCCTCATCCCCGGATCTCGCTCTACCCTCCTCTCTTCCTCTCTCTTCTTCTCTCCTCTTTTCTTCTTCCTTTTTTTTCTATGTTATGCACTTTGTCCCGAAAATTCTAGGGATTCTAGAATGACCCCCTTATTATTATTAACAGCTAACTTAATTTATATATATATATACATATATATTTATTTATTTTATTATTATTACTATTGTTATTTTTAACAATTTATTTTATTGTATGAGTTTAGTTTGTAAGATAGCTTAAAACTCTTATTGATGTTGGTTTTTTATCATGTGTCAAACATTGAACACAATAACTTTCACGTAATACCTGACTTTTAGCCTAACTAATTTTATAACTTACTCCCACCCTATTATAATAATAGAAACATTTCATTTTCACATGGTTTAACAAAAATTAGTTTTTATGATTATAAGACATAATTCTACGCATAATTTAACAATTATGCTTTTTATTTATATTATGAATATTTATTAGTTTAAAAATAAAAATAATAAATACTATTAATGTGTTAGACTCGAATATATAAATTACCATAAATCAATTGACAAGTGGGATAAAAATCCAAGTTTAAATAAAATATATAGTCGACGTATTTCGTTTGCCAAAAGCCAAGTGACTAATATAAGTACTCAGATGGGATTTCATATACATGATATTAAATTAAATTTAGTTCATGAAAATATGAATAGCGTAAGAATCTAGAGAAAAACGTTTTGTACAACAAAGATATTATAGCACATACCCCATTATCCCTAACCAGGATGCCACCCCTCAAAAGTTGAAGAGCATAAATGAGTTCTAAAAGATTACTGATTAAATGAGTTCCAAAAAATTAAAAAACAAAAAATTAAGAGAGATAATATTTTTTTAAACTTTTTGGATCAAAAATAGCAATGGAATGCTAGTTCCGTTGCTAAAATTGCAACCGAAAAACGAAAAACCAATTTCGTTGCAAAATTTGCAACCGAATTATTTTCAGTTGATATTTTAGCAACGGAAACCCAATTCCGTTGCTATTTTTAGACACAAATTTTTTCTCCTTTAGGAGCAAAAATACCAACAGAATGCAAACTCCATTGCTAAAATTGCAACCGAATAAATTTTCCGTTGCAATTTTAGCAATGGAAAAACTAATCCGTTGCTATTTTTTGGATCCAAATTTTTTTCATTTCATTGGAACCAAAAATACCAACGGAATATATTTTCCGGTTCTAAATTAGCAACGGATATTATATTCCGTTGCTAATTTAGCAACGGAGGTCATATTCTGTTGCTAATTTAGCAACGAAAGTCATATTCCGTAGCTATTTTTCTTTCCAAAACTTTTTCGCCATCTATTGGCGCCTATTTTAGCAATGGTATATGGATTCTATTGCTAATTTCCGTTGCTAAATTTTGGCGCTAAAAATTCCCTCCACTATTAGCAACGGAAGACAACCAAATATTTTTTCGTTGCTAAATTTTCAAAGTTTAACCAATTTTAGCAACGAAAAATATTTTTTGTTGCTAAATAGCAATGAAATTTGAATTCCGTTGCTAATTTTGGAACGGAATCAATTTCGTTCCAAATAATAACACTTTAACCAAGAATTATTAAATTCAAAATCATACTTAGCAATTTAACAAAACAACTCAATAAAAATTCTAACTAAATTAGATTCAACCAAGAAAATATAAATTAGTTTTCATGTATGTGTACAAGACAAAAATATTTTCAAAACCAAAATACCAATGCAAATTCATAGTCAAGCTTAAAAATTAATGTACACCAAAATGTACAAGTGGTTTCACACTTGAAACTTTAGAAATACCATAAGTCCCTCTTTTAGCATCAGAACCCGAAGGTTATCTCCATTAAATAACTTAAAATCAAACGTAGAATCACTAGGACTTAATATATTGTAATGTGGTTAAGGAAATGGTTAATAAAGAATGGATAAAAGATAAATAAAAAGAATAGCCACTCTTTGATTGAATAGACCTACATTTCTAAATTTCAATCTTCTTATAACATACCCCTTTATCATATTTGGTTACCCAATCCCTTATACACTAAACACTTTTAATAGAGAATATCACTAAAAATCCTCTTAATTTCACAATTTAACCACTCTTAGGAAGTTATAATTCTTTTTCTCTTGTAAATACCCAATACTTAAAACTTTGACATAGACTGCTAGATTAATTTTAACATTTCTTTCTTTTCTCTCTTTTTTTTTCAAGCTTGATACCTAGCTTCATTGCTGGCAACACAAGATAATATGGGTAATTACAATTTTAACTATTTTCCCAACTTTTTAGCAATTCCTGCCCATGATACCAAGAATCTTTTCTAATTACACTCTTTGAAAATACCCAACAAAAAATTATCTATCCCAATCCTAAAGTGGCCAATTCTTAAAAAAGGAAGGCAAAGGATTTTTATGCTATATGGTCAATTAGTGAGTGTAATAAGAAAAATAAATATGACATGCCTTAATTATGCCTCATTAGGCTCAAAATGGCAAATAAGGGATGAAAGTACATATAGGGTAGGTAAATAAGCTTAATTATGGTTTAATTAGAAAAATATACCTAGATCACTTTCCATATTCTTTGAGTTATTTCTATGCTTCAAAAGTGATGAGAAAGGTTCTAGTGTCCTAAAATTCTTTGCTCAATTGCCTTAATGCACTAGTTTTTATTCTTATTTCAAAACTAGTCTTAGTGTTCAAAAAAGTGGAAACTAAGAAATGTAGTTCAAGTTAAATGGTAAACTAGCTAAAATTGTGTTAAGCTACATACTTGCCTTAATGCTAAACAAAGATTCTTATCATTACACATTCTATGTTAAAGTTCAATATGTTTAATTTTTTTATAATAAACTAGGGCAAATTAGATTTACTGCAAGCTAAGTGATATTTTGAATTAACTATATCACTAGCATAACCAAAAAAATATAAATTAACTTGAAACTAACAAAAAGGCTAATGCAAATAAAACATTCATATTACTACTAAAGCATCCTACAAAGTCACTACTTTTAAATTTATAAACCAAATAAAGAAAATAAAAAAAAATAAATAACGAAAAAATAAAAGCAAAAACACCAATTAAAATAAAAACTTTCATAAATAAAGGGGAAGTGTGAGATTGTCTTCTTCCTAAATCTTTTAAGCAAAGTTGACCTTAAATAAGCTCTAACCCCCTTTCAAAACTTTGCTATCTATAGCAAAACTAAGCTCTAATCACCATGGTGGCAGTGGTGCAGGTGTTAGTGGAAAAAACTCCTAAAAGTTAGTGGTGAACTGCTCAAAGTGTGAGGTGAGATGCTTCAAGCTCTTTTGAAAGCTATCTTTTTGCCTAGCATGTATATCTAATCTTGCATTTACCTGATTTATAAAGTTCATCACTTAGGGTGAAAGGACCATTTCACTAAAAATCCCAAATTCTTTAAAAAGTTTGGAAAATACATGGTGTATGTTTTCTACCAAAATTTGAAATGAATCGTGTAACAATCATGTTCATCTTTGAAATTGCAGCTAAAAGATGTAATGAAATCCCTAGCAAGTAATAGATGTACCTCAAACTACTTTTTAATAAGAGCACCCCAACCAATGTTACACACCAATGTTATGATTTTGGTATCACTAGTTACAATGTCAAGAAAGAGTTGTTCCAAATACACTAGACTCATGTATGTAATTGACCTAAAGTATGTATATAGTTTGATACAATCCTCATCTAAGTAAGGTGGGATATGTAAACCTGAGGAACTTGAAGCACTACCCTACCTTGTTCATTTTGGAGCCATTACATAGGGCAAAAAAACAAAAGTGAGGCCTAAAATGAAAGTTTAACACACTATCCCAACATAAACTAGTATAATTTAACACATGCTCAACAACATTAATGGAATTATTTCAAGTGGCTCAAAGGTGCACATCAAATATGGGAAGAAAAAAACATCATATAAGATTGATTTAAGATTGTTAAGATTAAGAAAATTGATGGCAAATAATTAAACTTAGTCATTTTGGGTTTTTATCAAACATGTGGTGTGCACACATTAACTAATTCAATATAAACTCAACCAAAATTAAGCCAAAATTTGAAATCATGCTTTAATATCCATCACCAATTAGGCAAAATGCATTTGGAATGGAGGATTAGCTCAAAAGATCTAAATCTAAAGTATGTAAACATCAAAGATTAAGAAGAATAAACCGACAAAAATGTAGTTTGATTAATTAAAACATGAAAATGGAAGAATTAACCAATTATAAAGCACTCACTTGTTCAATTAATGATGAAAAATGATGAAGAACTGGCTAAAATTTGAATGCCTCGGGGGAGGGAATATGTAACTCGGGTGAGGGAATGTGAAAAATGGGTGAAATAAGAGATATGGCTCAATGGAGGGATGAAAGATTACTATATTTAAAGATGGTCCCTTGGTGGTGGGAATCCTCCCTCTACCAAGGTGATTATCTCGATTTAGGAACCAAAGGATCCCTCGATGAAGCGAATTCTCCCTCTCTTGAGGAGACACCTTTCAAACTAAATTGGGAAAAGTAAGAAAAAAATAAATGAATCAAATGCATGCTTGCCTCAATAGAGGGAATTTTTCCTCTACCGAGGAGATTTCCTTTGGAAATAGAAAATAATATCCCTCAATGGAGGGAAATGTCCCTTTACTGAAGAGACTATCTCGAGAACTCTAAAAGACAAACATCAAATCCCATTTTTCATGTATTTTTAGGCTCAAAACTTCTACATTAAGCTTTATCCCCTTTTGTTTTACCTCATTCCCATTCTTAATTAACTTTTAAATTACTAATCAACTCTATGCAAAGTTTTTGATCAAATTAACACAAATCACTCTAATTACTCTCCTCCTTCTACATTTAACAGAATCTCAATCAAATTTATGAATAGACTATATAAAAACATGAATACCTATTAAATTGCATTTCAAATCCACTCTTAACTTAGAATATGAATAACTCTCCCTTTAATTCATGAAAAATCAAACATAAAAGTAAAGCAAACTAACATTTCAACAAAGAAAACAAACTAAAGAAACACCCAAAAAATTCAAAGCAAAAATATTAAAAGAGTTTAGTTCTAAATTTATAAAGTCTTCAGCTAGACTTTGTAGAACAACCTTGCTTAGCATTGAAAACCAAGGTTGCCTCAGTAACCTCCAATTGAACAATATGATAATACTTTAGTGTGTGGCCATTAACTTTATACTTATGATCATCCTTTGGATTCTTAATGGTGACCACTCCAAATTCATTGCTTGAAACCACTTGATATGGCCCAAACCATCTATATTTTAGCTTATTTGAAAATAACCTCAATCAACTATTATAAAGCAAGACCAACATCTCAGGAGCAAATTTTTTTGGAGCTAACTTCTTATCAAGCCAATGCTTCATTTTCTCCTTATATAGGGTAGCATTATCATAAGACCAGAAACTTCTCCAGTTCATTTAGCTATAAACATCACCTTTACACTTGCACTTTTAAAATAAAAATTAAGTAATTTTTAAGCACAATATACCTTATGCCTAGCTTGACTGGTAAATGACATGCCTTCCTAAAAACTAACCTAAATAAAGATATACTTATAAGGGTCTTGAATGCATTTCTTTAAGCCCAAAGATTCTTATCTAACCTTTGAGACCAATCTTTTCTAGCATTATTTCCTGTTTTCTTAAAGATTGATTTTAACTACCTATTTGACACATCAACTTGTCCATTAACTTAGGGATGATACGGGATTATGATCTTATGCCTAAGACCAAACTTTCTAAGCAAGGATTTAAATTGATGATTGATAAAATGCTAACCCCCATTACTAATAATACCCTAGGGCGCCTCGAACCTAGTAAAAATATTCCTTCTAAGGAATTCAAGCATGACTCGAGCATCACATATCCTAGTAGTTATTATTTCTACCTACTTACTAACATAATCTATAACAACTAGGATGTACTCGAATCCAAATGAGTTTGGTAATGGCCCAATAAAGTTAATACACCAAACATCAAAAATTTCAATTTCTAAAACATTATTCATGGGCATCTCATATCTTCTTGAAATATTTCCTACATGTTGACACCTATCACATGATTCCACAAACGATTTAACATCAGCAAAAAGAGAAGGCAAAAAAAACTGACTATAGAATTTTTGCCACTGTGTGATTTTATCCATGTTGAGCTCAAACCTCTCCTTCATGACACTATCTCATTATGTCCACTTTCTCCTCCTTCAAAATGCATCTCCTGAGTACTTGATCGAGATATAGCTTGAACAAATATAGATTATCCCATAGGTAATGCCTTGCATCTGCCTTCAATTTCTTCTTTTATTGCCAAGTAAGATCCTTTGGAGGTAGCCTCTTGTAAAAAAAATTAGCAATATTAATGAACCAAGGGATTGAAATTTCATAAGAATAAATTGTATGAATATGGTCATCGAGAAACAAATCAAAAATTTTCCCTTTTCCATATAAGTATGATCCAATCTCGATAAATGATTGGCTATAAAATTTTCTGCTCTCCTCTTATCCTTGATCTCTACATCAAATTTTTAAAGTAGCAAAACCCATCTAATTAGCCTCGATTTGGAATCCTTCTTAATAAAGAGGTTCCTTAAAATTGTATGTTTTGACCACACTATGACTATGGTACCTAGGAGATATAGCCTAAATTTTTCAAATGAGAATACTATTGCTAATAACTCCTTCTTCATGGTGGTGTAATTTACTTATGCACCAGTGTGTGTGTGTGACTTGCATAGTAGATGGTGTGAAAAACTCTATCCTTCCTTTGACCTAAAACCACTCCCACATCATAATCACTAGTATCACACAAAATCTCAAATGGCAAACTCAAGTCTGATGATGCTAGGACGGGTGATGTGATTAACTTTTGCATTAACAAACTAAAAGCCTTCAAACACTATTTATTAAAGTTAAATGCAGCATGTTTAAGTAATTAATTTGAAAGCAGTTTAGCTATTTTAGAAAAATCCTTAATTAACTGACAATAAAAATCAACATGACCAAAAAAAACATCTAATACCTTTGACATAAATAGGGGGAGGTAATTTATCAATCACATCCACTTTTGCCCTATCTACTTCAATTCCTCTCTCATAAATTTTATGCCCTAGATATATACCCTCCCTCATCATGAAATGATATTTTTTCCAATTGAGGACAATGTTAGTTTCTTCACACCTTTGTATAATAAATGCAAGGTTCGATAAAGTCTCAAAATTATAGCCATGTAATGTAAAATTATCCATGAAAACGTCCATAAATTTTTCAATAAAATTATAGAAAATAGCCATCACGTACCTTTGAAAAGTGGTAGGGGCATTACATAGATCAAAAGACATTTTTCTATCTGCAAATATGCCATAGGGGCATTTAAATATGCTCTTTTCTTAGTCTTTTGAGGATATAGGTATTTGCATATACCCTAAATAATCATCCAAAAAGTAGCAAAATCTATTTCTCACCAGCCTTTCTAACATTTGGTCAATACACGGTAAAGGAAAATGATCCTTTCTAGTGGTATTGTTCAACCTTTTATAGTTTATACACACTCTCCATCTTGTCACTGTACATGTAAAAATGACCCAACTACTATCATAAATAGGATAGATAATACCTACATCAAGCAACTTAAATACCTCCTTTTCATAACTTCTTGCATTGTTGGGTTGAGTCTCCTTTAAGTTTGAACCACCAGCTTGAAATCACTCTTCATCAAAATATAATGTGTACAATAGCTGGGTTAATTCCTTTAAGGTTAGATATCTCCTAAATAATGGCTCCTTTATGCTTTTTCAATACCTCAATAAGCATATCTTCCTCAAACCTATTAAAATAGAAGAAATAATTATCGATTTTGAATTTTCTTCTAAAAATACAAATTTCAAATATGAAGGAAGGGTTTTAAGTTTAGAATTTATTTCTCTTTTAAGAGAATCCAAATTCTCCTCTTTGGTGCCTTGTGCATTATGATCTTTTCAAACTCCTTTAAAAGCTCATCCTCATTTTCTCCTACTTTCTTATTAATCTTTGGATGCATTAAACACCCTTAAGGCTCATCCTATAATAGAATTTCTTCTTGCTTCTTATCTACACACTCATGAACACCGTATATCAAACAAACAAACTCTTCAAAATTATAAGAAGGATATTTCATCACTTTATTAACATTAAATACCATCTCCTCCTCATTGGATCTTAAGGTCACCATTTGTCTATGCACACTAGTCAATGCCTTTATTGTGTTCAAAAATGGCCTCTCTACTATCAATGGTACTTTTTTATCCTCTTCTATATCTATCACTGCAAAGTCTATTGGGAAGATGATATTTCCAACTTTCACTAACAAACCCTCTGTTATACCTTTGGACCTCTTCAACAACCTATCCGCCAATTATAGTGTTATTTGAGTCTCTTTGATACTTCATAAATTTAATTTTTTTACAAATGAAATAAGGAATCAAATTTATACTAACACCCAAATCACATAAAGCATTTCCAGCAAAATTTCCTCTTAATTCACATGGCAATATAAAACTCCCTGAATCTTTTAATTTTTTTAAAATTTTGTTCATCAATATAGAACTACAATTTTTAGAAAATTACACTATACCATACCCTCTAGCTTTTTCTTGTTAGAGCATAACTCCTTTATGAATTTAGCATACTTAGGCATGTGTAATAAAGCTTCAGCAAATGGAAATTCATGTGCAATTTCTTAAACATATCTAAAAATTAAACCAGTTATTAATTATATTTTTCCTTTCTAGCTAAAGATTGATAAGGCAATTTAGACTCTTTAAGATTAGAAATAATCTTTTCCTTACCCTTACCTTTTTCTGTGACAGTAGGTAACTTATCATTAATTTTAGGTTCAAAAAAACTTACTTCCATTATTTGTTCCACCGAGTGTGAAGAATTCTTATTTTTTTCAACTTCTTTTACCTCTTTCGCACTTTTAAAAGTCATTGCCTTTGCTTCCTCATTTGGGTTATGGTCTATATTAGATGAAAATGTTCTATGAGTCTTGTTCAAGAGAAAATTTACAAGTTGCCCAACTTGAGTTCTTAAGCTTCTAATGGAGGTATCCTGGTTTCTCATCCAAACATATTGAGATTTTCATCTAACATCTTAACTGGCCATGAATGTGGATTGAGTAGTTATAAAGCAGGCAAACATCTCTTCTAATTTAGGTTTCCTATCTTGAGTAGGTTAAGACTTTTGTTAGAATCCTGGTGGTTAGTAGGGTAGAGCTTGGTAGGTGGATGGGTAGTGTGCTGGTGGTTGTACTTAATATGGTTGTTGAATATTAGCATAAGGGGAAATGTTTTGATAGTAGGTTTGATGTGGAAGCTTGATTTCCATCTCTCCAGGAAAAATTAGGGTGATTTCTCCACCTAGGGTTATAAGTGTTTCTATAAGAGTTTATAGCATTAACATCCTTCACTACTCTACCTCTACACTTTCCAATCTTTGTTTTAGATGTCCCTTACATTCCTTTATACGTATCACACCATTGAGACAAAGCTAACACATTTTGTATCTTTAAAACATTTAACTCCTTCTTTAGTAACTCTATCTAGGCCCTAAGCATTGCAACTCCTTGCTTTTTTGTGTAGTCCTTATGTTCACCCATTGAGCTTCATTCATGGCCATCTCATCAAGGAGTAGGAATGCTTCCTCTAGTATCTTATTCATAAAACATCCACTTAAAGTTGCATCTAAGAGAGACCTGGTTGCTTGATTCACAACTGTATAAAAAGTAGACATTAATTGGTGTATAGCAATTTCAAGGTAGGGATAATTTTTTAAAAATCTCTTAAATCTTTCCCAAACCTCATGAAATGGCTCCTCAAAAAGCTACTGAAAATTATGAATATTATTTTTAATAGTGGCAATTTTGGTTAGTGGGAAGAATTGAACTAGGAACTTCTCTTACATTTGCTCCCATGATATTATTGATTGGCTTGGTAGCATTTGCAACAAATTCCTTGCCTTACCGATAAGAGTAAATAAAAATAATTTTAGTTTAATAGCATCCATAGATATATTTGGAAGTCACACTGTAAGGACCCAAAATAGGCCCTAGTAGAATTCAAGGGTAATTACATATTATTAAAGCCTAATTAAGCATTATTGGATGAATTATTAAGAGTTAAGATATTGATTGGGGAAAAATGTTATTAAGTTATCATTAATTATGTGATAAATCTGTGAATTATATGGTATAAATTTTATAATGGCATAATTAAATTATTATTATTGGTTTAATAATATTTAAAGGTGTAATTGAAGTATAAAGTATTAGTTTAGGGGTCAATTTGTAAATTCAGCATCTTAAGGGTCAAATGTGAATAAAGGAGAGATTTGAGAGGTTGATTTAAGTGAAATAATAATTACATAGGCCAATTTATAACATGTAAGAAGATGAGAGCCAAAGGTGTAACATGCAAAAGATAGAAAGAAGTTAGTGGAACATGCAAATTTTTAAGGGACCAAAAAGGGAATTTTCCTTAGCCATTATAAATAGCCATTTACTAGTGGAATGAAAGAGAAATGAAAGAAGAGATAGTAAGGGACAGAATGTGCAGAGAGAATCACATAAATTTTCTTTCTGCTTCTCATTTCTTAAAGCCATAGTTGATTTCAAGGTATTCTTGAAGATGAAATACTTGCATGTTGTTTAATCAAGATCATTAGTGTAAAACTATAAGGTAAATATATTAACTTGATAGTTCACTTCTTCATCTTCTTCTTATTTTGGTTGATGATGGATTAAGATAAATTTTGGAAGTTGATGATGAAATTGAATGAATGAATTGATGTAAAGGAGAAAAATAAGGTAGAACAAACAAGGAAAAAGGGCTTACAAAGGATTAAGAGTGAAAAAAATTTTAAAAAGATATGAGTTGCATGTCCAGGTTTGGGAACTTACTTTTTATGCATGAATTTTTCTTGAGTGAAATATGTGATTAAAATATGAGATGGATGCATTTTGATATAGTGTTATAACTGCAAAAGAGGAGATTTATAGGTTTACCCCTTGCTTGTGTTATTTAATAAAGTTAGGGAAAATAAATTGTTAAAAGTTTGATTTAAGATTATGTTAAAGTGATGTTAATATATAAAGGTTATAATAAAATTTATGAAATTATATTTGATGAGTAACTCTAAATAAAACATCAATCTTTGATGTTTAAAATTATATGCATGTAAGTCTTAAAATTCTAGTTTGGGTTCACTGGACCTAGTTTTATTCTTTTGGTAATATCTTGATTTTGATAATAGATAATTAGATGATTCTAATTGGCTTTTAAAATATACTTCCGGAAAAATATTTCACAAGAAGAAATCACATTCTAATTCTGCCTCTAAAGGGGTCAGAACCTAGCTTGAAAATCAGATAAGAGTGCAGTCATGTACTCATGAATGGTCTTCCATATTTGGACAATATCTTTCAATTTAGCACTGATATTGAGATGAGGATTGATTTTATAGAAAATAGAAATGTATATCTAAAAATTTTTAGAAGAAAAATTTTTCTAACAAGGTCGTTTAGTATCTCTAAAATCAATTACAAAATGAGTTTGTTAAGCAGTTTGCAGGATTCTAGGAATAGGGGGAAAATTTGTATGGCCAAAAAGGCTATCGCGAGCGCAACATTTGTCACGAGCACGACATAATAATTTTGCCCATAACTTTTCTTTTTATTCCCCTTTATCATTATATTAGGCTACACCCATGTGTTACACATAAAACTAAACAAAATAGGCCTTGAATGCAAGTATACGAGGGCTATAGACTTGAGTTTATATAAATTAGTATTAAAGTATATTTATGGGTTTGCATGATTTGTATAATTTGCATTGAAAATTGTCTATGAATGTATACCTATGCATCATTGAAATTGTGCATTAAAAGTTGAGTTATATCACCATGAATAATTATGAAAACTTACATGAGTGATAATCTAATAAGATGTAATGTGATAACCTAAACCTAAGAGTTTATGTATTGTATCACATCATTATATATATGTATACCTGAATGTCTAAATGACATTATACTAAAGAATATACATATTTGTTATTAATCTATTGAGGTTGATGTTGTGTATAGTTAAAAAGTCAACTTTACTTATATAAAGAAGTAATGCCATTAATAGGGTATATGTGTGCTTATAACATAAAGATGGCATGATTATACATGTTTGGGTTTAAATCTTGAAATATTATTTTACTTAATTATGATGTAGACATACATATACATTTACATGTAATTATTGTTCCTATAAGTTTATCATATAAGTATCATAATACAAAGCTTATACAAGTATGAATTTTTAATCATAAACAAAAGTGTTCTTAAGTATAAAATATGTTTAATAGAAATATGGAAATATAGATATATGGGCATGTATATTTGAAATGTAAATATGGATGATAAATTGTACATGGTTATATTATATTGAATTGATTGTGCTTTTTATGTAAAATATGTTTAAGAGTAATGATATAAAGCATGTTTTCATAGTGAATTGTATAAATACACAATTATATAATGATAACATCCATGTGTACATTTATCTCCATATAACTATGATTCTTATGAATGTGATATACGAGTATGATAGAAAAATATGTAAAAAGATATGCATACTCAATATATGATTCTAAACTTTACTGTATATCTTGAAGTAATGAGAAATATTGGTATGTATGTATATAATAAATGAATATTGGAATCTAAGATAGCATGATGATAAGTATCATTATCACATACTTGCGAATGAACTACATGCATTTAAATTAATCAAGAGTATAGCTTATTTATGCTCATACATGTTTGTGATATAATGTTCACATATAATGCCTTATTGATAACATGTTAAAGTACATAATGTGATGACATATGCTTAATAGTAAGTACTTGTTTTGTTATATGCCTATATTAATACATGTGTATACATACATACATACATATATATATATATATATATTTATATATATATATACACTTGTGATTATGAATCTTTTTACATGATCACATTCATATGATATGCTATAGTGCAAAGTTATTATAACAAGGCATATTTTATGATGAGCACTTGAACAGGTACGACACATAACATGATATATGAAAAGAAAATTAAATGGAGTATTGCCTACAATTAGAGTTCAATTGTGGATAGATAGGTGCCTATAGGGATGTTGCAGCTGCCACCGTTGACCTTTTTAAGTCTAAAGTATAGTTGATCCTATTAAATCATGCACAGCCCCATTTGGGTTGTTAGTTTACCCTGTCTGGGTCCATTTGACCAGTCCACCATACAGTCGATTCCTTTTGGGTCTATAGTTTTGATATCTTCGGATATCCATTGTTTTGATACCCTCGAGTATCCACCGATCTCGTTATCCACCCTTCGAACTTAGATAGGCTAAACTATAAGTACAGTACAAACATTAAAGTATAAAGAATAAAGCAAGCATCATATAAGAGTTAAGGATATTGCTTGATTATGTGTCTAACATTATTTACTTGTATTGTTTCATAAGTTTAAATAAATAGAGGTTACCAAGTAACACATGATAAGTATGTTATTTATAATTGGTTCCAAATGTTCAAAATTGCTTAAATGAGTTGAATGCATGAAGAATTCTCAGTCAGTATATAATTCAACCATGCTAAGTTAACGATTAAGCTTTTCAAAAGCTTTTATTGTTTACTACATGAAGTTGTTAGATTTGTCAAGATTTTCTAATCCATTAATTACATGTTAAATAAATGTATATATATAAAGTGTGCTGAGTGTGATTACTGATGAAGCAATGGTAATATCGAAATGCTTTAAAAGTTCAAAAATATAAAAGGTAAAGATATAATAGTTTAATGAACATAGTAAGTATTCAAACGAATGAGAATGCTTCTTTTACATGGAATATATTATACATATGTATAAGGAATAAAATTTATTTGAATACATTACCATATCTCTAAGATAGTTAAGCATATCTAAGTGATCACTAAAATCAAAATGTGGGAACTCATAAAGTACATATAAAGTATATATAAAGATTTGTAAATAAGTGATAGAAATATGGCATAGTTATTAAAATGTTGGCAATTGATATTAGTACATGAATAATATAGTCATCAATGTTTGACAACTAATAATTCAAAGAAATTGGTCAAGAGTAACATATAGAAATCCAAAAAGTAAGCTTAATGTATAGGATTCAAAGTAATGAATGAATAATGATAAAGGTAATAAAATGATAAGCAAAAGAAATATCAATAGGTATTGATATTGGTTATAAGTATAGCAAAAGAGAATATAATTATGGGAGATTATTGTTAATATTGTTTATAATGATTGGTTTATTTGCTTTAAGATGTGTATATATGAGTTTTCTTCTTGACAACCCTTAAAAGGGGTCGTCCACATGTTTTTGTTCCCCACTAAGCCTTATAGCTTAGCACGGGTGTTTCATCCATGTAGGTTGCAAGTAAGGATTTTTCCCTGGGATGATATCTGCAGCGGGATGGCCAACACAAGAGAGAGAGATTGAAAGTATATTCTACTATTGAGTGCATTTTGATTACAAGATTCTTATTTACTTTGACAAGGATGTGATGTACAAATGATTAATAAATGTAAATATTGTATTGTTTAAAAATACTCTTAAGTATGCAGTAAAGTTTTAATAGTATAACACTCTTATGTATTAAGTTTGAATATATGTTCTCTGTATAGTTGGTTTATATTGAAGTTGCACTATTAAACTTGCGTAATGAGAAAGATAAAGTGATATGTAGTGGTTAAAGGATAAGGGTGCTACACGCACCGTATCACTTATTTTTAGAAAAATATCCAAATGTTAAGCTTGATCTTCAATCTTTAATCCTAAAAATTGGTTCTTCTAGACCATAGTGATGGTAGCAGGTTTCAACTTAAAATGATGATTATGAGGTAGAATAACAGTCTTGTGCATCTCATTCCACCTACGAGTAGCATTGTCCCTTATAGTTCTCGACTTTATCCTATTCCCTTGGGCCTGATTTTTGTTAACTTATCCTCCGAGTAAAGGTGGTGGATCATTGAGAGAAGGATCATCATGTGGCTCTTCCAGTGGGTTCATGTTAACTTGTTGTATCATCCTAATCTTATGGAATGTCCTCTTAATTTCAAGTTCAATAGGTAATATTAGGTCATCTCTTACCATAAACTATTGACACCTACAATGAATAAAAGAATGAAAAGAATAAATAATATAAAAGAGAAGATGAATAGCACACAAAATTCACTTTAAAATCTAAAACAAGTGTCAATCCCCAGCATTAGTACAAAAAACTTGATCGGTGTTTAGCAAGTGTACTAGATCAGTTAATTAATATAGGGAAAAATTAAGACCCTAAAATATCTTACCCTATGGATTGAATAATTTATTTTAGATTTATAAGTGAGTGATGTGTGAAAGAATTCCTAAGGTTATAGTGATAATCAATTAATTAAGCAAAATTAAATAGTAAATAAACAACTAAACAATAAAATTAAAAACAATAAATCATAAGAATAAGAACAAAACATGATTGTAAAAGATAAAAAAAAAATTCAATGATAAAAAATACTTTTGCTAAAGGAACTATACATCTTAACTTCTAATGCAATGACTTGATTAAAAATAATACAAATGATTATGGAAAACTACTATAGTCGGATATCTTTTTCAGACTATCATTCTAACCAACAAATTCCAATATTAAGAACAATCTAACACTTAGCATATTGATCTAGTTTATAAACCCTTAAACCTTAATTAAACCCTCAGTCAAGAGATTTAACTCAAGTCTAATCTTAATTTAACTTTTTTAGCCTTAATTCTACTCTTTACTAACACATTATTACCTAAATTATCAAAATATAATCATGCATCAACTTGAGCGAGCTAAACCAAAAACATGCAAATCTTAAGTCATAGTTGAAATTGACCATTAACTTCTTATTCAATATATTAATCATCAACTCAACAAAACTTAAGATAAAAATCAGCTCAAGAACTAAGAAATAACACACTTGCATTGAAAATTAAGCACAAACCAAAGTCATTACAATAAAAGTATGAGGTTTCAAGTTTCCATCAACAAAAGTAAAGAAAATTACTCACTAATCATATTAAAAACAACTGAAAAACTAAAAGAAAATATTAAAATACATATAAGGTTGTTAGTTTCTGTTAAGTCTTCTCAGAACATCCAAATAGCAGCCTTTAAACCCTAGGTTTTTATATCTTCAAAACTAGGCCTAAAATTTCAGTAAAATTTCATCTCCCCCCTTGTTCTAGTGTTTTTCTCTGCTTAAATACCTTGAATTGTAGAAATTAAAGGCCAAATAACTTCCTATTCTAGAAGAAATGGAGTTTGATCATAATTAGACTTATTTGCATTGGTAAAGGGAAAAATCCCTCCGTCGTGGAGATTTCATTCTCTATGTGCCCTTTGAGTAGCCTTAACAAAGGGAGAATTTCCCTCCATCGAAGTGGCTATTTTGCTCTGACTCTTCATATTCTCCTTCATAAAGGAAAATTTCTCCTTCACATAGGACAATGGTTCTGGACTATATGATTTTTGCTCTTTAAAATATTTAGGTCAGCCAAATTCCTACATTTTCTATAAAAACTCTTTTTTTCTTCAATTAAGTCCATAAAAACACCAGAAATTACAATTTAGACTACAAAAATAAAAATTAAACTAATTGACAATAAAATAACATATTAAATACACTAAAACATACTAATAATATAGTTCTAATCAATTATCATTTAACACAAAAATTAAAAAGAGAATGGCTTATCATCATAGTTTTAGACCTAGTTTGAAGATCACAATTGCTTTAGGATTTGAAGCTACAACTTGGCTATTCTGTGAAAAAACTAAGAGAAGCTAAAAACTTTTTGTGTAATGTAACTTTTTATTTCAAATTTTCAATTATTTCTAATATGAACAATGAGTAGTTTTTCTTACTTTTTTTAAAGGAAACTTGAACCCTCATCCTTGCATTGTAAGGACTTTAATTGTTCTTAATACCAATACAAGTGTGTTATTTCTTAATTTTTAAGCTAATACTTATCTTTGGTTATGTTGAATTGATGCTTAATCTATTGAATTAATGGTTGATTGTTAATTTAATCTATTACCTACGATTTACATGTTTTACTTTAATTTACTTATGTGTATGCATGATTATGTTCTGCAAATTGAGGAAATAATACGTTATTCAAGAGTAAAATTAAAACTAAGAATTTTGAATTAAAAGTAGGCTATCACTTGTTTTCTTGAAAGATGATCTAAAAAAAATTTAGGACTTTATAAACCGGATTGATATGCTAAGTATTAGATTATTCTTAATCTGAGAGTTCAATGCTTAGAATGATATTTTGAATAAGATATTTGATTTTAAATTGGTTTTCCATAACCACTTGTGTTACTTTTAATTAAGTTATTGTAATAAAAGTTGAGGTTGATAGTCCCTTAACGAAAGTGTCTTTAATATTGAATTTTATCATTTTTTGCATTTTGTTCAATTTTAATTTTGTGATTAGTTGATTTAGTTTCATTACTTTATTTGTTTAGTTATTGCTTTTGACTTAGTTAATTACCAATCACTCTAAAACTTGGGAATTTTTTCACACATCACTCACTATAATATTTGAAATGCACAATCTCTAAAGTATGATATTTAAGGATTTTAATCTTATTATCCTATATTACATAACTGATTTCGTACATTTGCTAGATATTGATCAAGTTTTTGGTGTCATAACCAGGCATTGGCATTTATTTTAGATTTTTGCAGTGAATTTTGTGTATTACTCTTCTTCTCATTGCATTCTTTATTCTTTTATTCATTTTTATTCTTTTATTTTCTACATGTGTCAATAGTGCAGAGTAAGAGATAACCCAATTTTACCTATTAACCCTAAGTTTGAGAGGACATTATATAGACTAAGGCAACAACAAAGGAACAACATGAATCCTAAGGATAAGCCTTGTAATGACCCTCTCCTTAACGATCCACCACCTTTACTAGGATGGCAAGTCATGCAAAATCAAGCTGAAATGAATAGGTTAAGATCAAGAATCATAAGGGACTATACCACTCCTAAATGAAATGAGGAGCATAGAACTATAATGCTACCTCAAAATAACCATTTTGTGATGAAACCTGCTACTATCACCATGGTCTAGAAGAACCAGTTCTCAGGATCAGAGATTGAAGATCTAGCTCAACACTTGGCCATTTTTCTAGATATAAGCAATATAATAAAAATTTTGAATGTGCCTATGGATGCTATTAGACTAAAATTATTTCCATTCACTCTCATTGGTAAGGCAAGGGATTGGTTGCAAAAGTTTCATACCCAATCCATAAGATTATGGGAACAAATGTAAGAGAAATTCCTAGTTTGATTCTTCCCACCGATTAAAATAGCCACCATTAGGAATAACATTTATAATTTCTAACAGTTTTATAAGGAACCATTTCATGAGGCATCTAGTAAGTGTACTAGATCGGCTAAGTAATATAGGATGTTAAAATTAAGGCCTATAATTATTGTACCTAAGGGATTATAGTTGTAAGTAATTGAACATTAAAAGTATGCTAAAGAATTCCCAGTATTTTTAGTGATATATTGTCTACAATATTGAAAATGTACAAAAAGAAACAATTAATGTAAATCTTGCTAAAATTAAGTAACAGCTTAACCAAAACAAAACAAAGATAAGCTAAAAATCAATATAACTAACAACATTGGTTAGGTTCACTAATCCTTCCCATACCTAAAAGTGAATTAAATTAATCTTAAGTTATATAGATTGAATTTGGATAACCCATTGTACCAAAACATCCAATTCCAAATCAAGCTATTCTAATCACAAAACATCCCATTCTAAAGTCAATCTTATGATTAGCCTAAGCACCGGTCTAAAATCTTGGGTTCAAATTACTTTTCCATTTCAGAGCCAAATAACACAAAAACTCATTCATTTTACATCTAACTCTAGCCCTAATATCATTTTAACCATAACCCATTGTGTCCTATTTCAGAGCAATCATAAGGCTACAACAAATCTGATAGAAAAATAGAGTAAAAATACATCCATGGCATTCAAATATTTAAATTAGTCATCTAAACTAAATAGCATGATTAAAACATCAAAACCTAAGAAATAACATTCAGCATCATGTAAAATGAATCATCAATCTATTTATAAACTCAAATCACCTAATCTTCAAAAAGTGTAAATCTAATCTATATAAAGTATTTAGTCTTTGGAAAATATCAAAACCCTAAAGAGCATAGCCAGTCTTGGGCGCGCCATGTTACGAGTGCGACAAGGGTCACGAGAGCGACAATTGGTGGTTGATGAAGAAGTTGACTTTCAAGAGTTGTGTCTTTTATCAATAATTGCAACCTTTTGGAAGAGGCATTTGAAGGGACATCTCTTTTTAGAAATGTATAAATATTAATTTGAATAGAATTGAGAAGGATGGATGATTAGATTTGATATTTTTAATTTTGAGAACAATAGTTTAGCATTTTTAACTATTAGTTTTATTTTTCATGGTTTGAAGAGAAGACATACAAGGAAGAAGATTATCTTTGGTGAAAGAAAAAAAGGTTGAGAGATCCCTTCTTTTATTTCTTATTCTTACTTCTTCTTTGTAATTATTAAATGAATATTATTTAAGCATTTGATTTTTATGAATGAACTTTCTATTTTCCATTTACATTGATAGTCTTTGTATGTAAAATTTGCTATTAAAACTTTATTAGTATCATTATAAGTTAAGAAAAACAACCTTAGATGGTAATTCCTTCTCTGAAAATCAACAAAGTGGTTATAAGTAAGAGAGTTAGCAAGAGCAACATCTTTCTGATAGTTAATAGGAAATTCATAATTAAAGCATAGTTTGAGAGATCACATATGGAGATAATTGCTATAGGTTGGTGAATAATCTTAAAATGTGTAATTAAAATCAACTAGTTCATTAACGAGAGTTAAGGATTAGCATTTTAATTGCATGTTCTAGACATTCTAATTCATGTCGAGAGAGTGGATTAGAAATATATTCCAACTTGGCTTACTGATAAGATTATAGATAATAATTGAAATGATGGTATCAAGTGCATGATTATTAGCTTTTCATTATATAAATGGTCTTCTTTGATTATCATAAATTAGGATTTAATTAATTTATACTATATAGTAGTTTTAGAATTAATTATCAATTTATGAATGTTGTAAACAAGATTAAAATTATGTAGTAATAGTGAATAATATCAATCAACATTCCTCGTGGGATCGATATTTGAAGTAGTATAATTAGTACACTATATACTTGCGATTTTAAAGCTTTTAGAAAAAGCATAATAGTGACAATGGTTTTGTTGCGACCATGAGATGTTGAAACTCTGCATTTTGACAAAAATTAACCAAATGGTTGCCACTGTGAGGTACCTGAATTCTCTGTAAGTCAATATAAAATATCACCAAATTCCATCAAAAGTGCATAAAAGATAGAATTAATCTACTAATGGAAAATGTTATTGAAAGAAACTAAGAATAAAATGGTAAACACATAAAAGACAAAAAAACTAGACTAAAAATGAATAAAAACTTAAGTACTAAATTGGAGTTATCAAAATACCCTACACTTTGACTTTGCTTGGGCTCGAGCAAATAAATTATCCACATTTTTTAAAATTCAAACTCTAACCAATAACATAAAAATTCAGACAAACCAAAATAGCACTTAGTAGAAGACACTTTACAAAAAATTTAACCAAAAAGACTCAAACTAAACTATATCAATCGATTTATTTGTGTGTGTGTGTTAGGCCAAAACAATTTTATCACTTTTCAAAGCAAAAACTATCAATGTACTTTAGCATTTGAGTGAAAATAAAAATGAGCTAAAGTTTTTGCATAATGGTTTCATGCTTGAAATTCAGGATAGCTATAGGCTTCTCCTTTAGTACCAGAACCACATGAGTCATCTTTACTAAATAACTTAGGGTAAGAGCATGATCACTTGGTCTTACTTTGAAGTTGTAATGAAAGGCTAGGGTATTGGCTTTACAGAAGAGATCGAGTTGACAAATTAAGATCAGCCACACTACTCAGAACTTCCACCTAACTTTCTAAAACAGACAACCCTACCTTGTAATTAATACTATCACTAGCAATCACTAATTGATAAATCTCATAATTCCCTAACCAAACTTAAAATATGTAAAAGAAGGAAGTATGAGCTATAACTCTCTTTTTCAAACTTCACTCCGATTGGTAGATTCCCCAAACTTGTTATTTGTCATGAATAAACTATAAGAATTTCTTAACCAAAGCTCTTTTTTCTAAATTAATCATCGGGCTATCAATAATCTCTTCTTTTATTATTGAACTTGGTAGTATACCAAGATTTACAGGTTTTTCAATTCACACAACCCTAAAATTCAAAATTTTTATTCATTCTTAACACTCAAACCAATTAACATAAGACCTTTTTAGTAATCATGATGCACAATGCAACCCAACCTGGCCAAATCTTAGATAGGGAAGGTAAAAGCATTTGAGTTATACAATGTAAAATAGTGTAACAATAAAAATTCATTGAATAGTATGCTTTTAGCATACCAAATTGGCTCAACTGGGCTAGCAATGGTAAAAATATACAAAGGTGGGATAAAAGTCATTTATAAATGACTACCAAAAAAAGGCTGCCTAAGTCATGTCCTAATCTTACCTGAGGTGGGATATCATTAAACTATAGGGTTAGCATCCTTTTTTAAATTTATAGGGCATTTATAACTAATTTTCCTTACTAAAAATTCTAAAACAATTAAATTACACCTTGCTCATGAAATTCCACAAACAGATTCCAGTGACTAACTTGCATAATAATTTAAATGTATTAAACAACATTTTTAAGAAAACTGACCTTCCATAAACTTATTCGTCTATATTTTTATTTTTGGAACACTAAAAATTAACTCATTTTTAATTAGATATAGATTTAGAATTATATATATTCATAAGAAATTTAGATACGGTAGTCTAGTTTCTAACCCAACTTGAATTATTCAATTTGCTTTTCTATAGCCCAAATTATAGAAAAAAGATTCATGTTAGGTCAAGTTAACTCAAAGGCAGATTTTTTCAATAAAGGACAACTAGTTTGTCACTACTTTGAAAATTCTTGGAGTAAAATAGGCATAAAATTAGACTTAAATTTCTTCATGAAAGTTGTGCTCCTATGTGTCTAGTTAATCTAAAATTTTTTCTCATAGTATTTTGACCCCTCTACCAAGAATTATGTCAAAAATATTGCAATCTAATCATAGTAACTTGACACCAGCTCACATCTATTTTTGAGACAACTTTAAATTTTCAAATTTTGGGCCAGCTGACTTTTCTTTCGAAGCTGGAACTATATTAAAATGATCTTAAAATGACTTAAAATTTTAAAAACACTTTTCTAAATATGTTTGGGAATTCAAGGTAAAAGTTTAGAGTATTTTGATGAGCAAAACATTGAAATCCAAAAAAAGGGAGAAAATATAAGTTTTTGGACAGGTCGAAAATATTTTGATGCCCTGAAATAAAGAAAAATGAACTCCAATTGATTTGAAATTTTAAATACATCTTAATCAAAATATTTAGGAATTTTTAAAATATTTTTTATGGAAAAATAAAATAAGAATTGATGGACCAATGACAAAGTGACAAGTGGCATAATTATATTCACAGAAAGTGGTTTGATTTGTATACCCTTTAAATCATTGATTTTGGGAATGATTTTTAAGTAGAAATTTACCCAAAACTTAAAGAATTTTGGATGAAATTAAACTAGAAAGAAGCTCTTATTCTCCTCCAAAAATATAGCCCAACATTTAGTGAAATTCTACCATTTTTCTTCATTTCTCTCAACTCCCACCAAATCATAAGCCCAAATTTTATCTACAAATACTAGAGAACGACATTCATCATAAAAATTATATTAGAGCAAAAGGAGGCTTGAAAATGGAGAATTTTTAGTGAGAAAAAGTTAACCTAATTAGGAAAGATCTTAAGTTTTTGTTTAAATTAATTGAGGATTTTGGTACATAATTGCATAGAATCATTAGTAGAATTATAATTGTGGAATTTCATATTAAAATACATAGCATTAACTCATGAATTCCTCCTCCCTAAATTTGCCCTAAAGGTGAATTTCAAGAGAAAAAAAAAGAGCAAAAATAAGGAAGGTAAGGGAGAGGAGAATTAGGTGATTTCAAGCTACTCAAAGGTTATTGGATACAAAAAAAAAATATACTTAATTTTATTTATTTCTTAAATTTTACATGAAAATCACATTATATAACTTTATGAACTTAAAGGAAAATGTGAAATAATTTAAGATAACTTAATAAAATGATGTCTTAACATGAAATAAACATGAAATGAGAAAGAAATCAAGCATAATATAGGTGATCATATTGTGGCCGAATTATATACTATATAGTATAATATGATAATGTGATGGCAATTGGCATATTAAGCATAAATTAAGTAATAAAATAATGAATAAATATATTACGGTTAATTTGAGCTAGAAATAATGAATGTACATAATGGTTAGCATGTGAACATAATCATATACATATAAGTAACAAAGAAATATTAAGGAAAAATGGGTACAAGTTAGTGTGTGTGTGTATATATATATATATACATGATTTGATCTTAGAAACATATATGGCATGAAATATAATAAGAAAACACATGATATGCTTGATGTCACATTCAGGCCGAATAATATACTTGTTGATAATACCATATTTTCATCATGTTTAAATTGTATATATTATATACATTATGGATTCATATGTAATTTTGATGAATGCATGGAGGATTCATATATAATTTTGATGAATGCATGGAGGATGAAAATATATGATATGATACATAATGGAAATAACTTAAAGTTTTGCATAAAAATATAACATAAAGTAAAATAATTAGTTGCCCTAGGTGTACGTCACTACAAGAAAATTCTAAAATAGTAACGAAAATTAGCAAAAGAAAAATTTGTTGCAAACTTTACAATTGCTATTTTTAGAAATGAAAATCATTTCTATTGCTAAATTACCAAATGAAATTTGAATTCCAATGCAAATTCCAACCAATGTAAGATTCGATGAATTGGTCAAAATTGCAACGAAAATCACGATTCCATTGCTATTTTGAACAACGAAATTGCTAATTCTATTGCTATTTTAGCCAGTATTATAAAAACTTACAATGAAGTTTTCATTGCTATTCTATCACTAAAATATTGTTGATTTTTTATACAAAAAAGCACACATATTGTTCTTATTTGACATCAGAGTAAGCATAGAAATATCATACTAGAATCTCGACCAGTGAAAACATCACCTCTATGCTAATAAGCAAATAAAAAAACTTTAAAACAAATAGCTAAAGTTTATTAATGGAAGGACCCAATCATGGCCCTAACAGGATTATAGTTAATTAATCAGGATTAAGATTTAATAAGGCAAAAATTAAGTTATCTTGCATTAACGAAGTTAAGTCATATAAAGGGTATGGTGGTAATTATACACATGTGTATTGGAGTGTAGCTAAAATAGTAAGGAAGGGTACAATTGAATTAAATGAAAAGTTTGGGGTTAAATGTTAAGAAAATGAGTTGTAAGGGTTAAAAATGTATAAGGGTATTATTGGATTTTTCTTAGGGAGATATTTACCCCACTCACCTATTTAGGGCTTAGGGGTTTTGTGAAATGGGATCGGCATTTGGAGATCCTGGAGATTTCTCTCTCTCTCTCTCTCTCTCTTAGTTATGGGATTGAAGAAAAAGCTCTAGGGTTTTGGTGTTTTGGCATAAAGGTAATGTCTCTTCCATAGATCTCTTCTTCCATGCTTAATTTATGATCTTAGGGTTGAAAGAAAAGATGATAAGTCATATTTTTTATCTCTGTGTATAAGGAAATGAAGGAGAAAGATAGTTAGATCAATGGATGTTGAAGGAGATGAAGCTCAATTTTTGAGGTACGGGATTCTTTTTTTTGGAAGGGTTACTATACATGTTTTCCCTCTCATGTTGCATGTGCTTTGATAATGAGATTAAAGGTTTAATCGAATATATTTTGATGATTATAACATGATTAATAACTTAAATGATCATATAAGTAAGTAGGGAAGTGGGATTTAGGGTTTAAATTCATGTTATGCACGATCGAGATTCTGGCTTTTCTACTTTCCTTCCCACCTGTGGCCACGCACCTTTTTCTCCTTGAGCACGCGTGGCCACTCACTCACTTTCTTATGTTAACATATGGCCACGTGTGAGTTTGCTCTTCCTAACCCGTGGCCACATGTATTGGTTCTTCATAACATATGGCCACGCATTGAATTGCCTTTGAGGATGCATGGCCACGTGATGATGTCCTTCCTCCCACACACGGCCACTTGCATTTGTTCTTTCTCTCACATATGGCCACGCATGTGTTGCTCTTTGGGAACCCATGGCCACGCATGTGTTTCTCTTTGGAAACACATGGCCATGCACCATGTATCTCCTTGATGTATATGGCCACATGATATTTTCTTCTTCCCACACACCGGCCACGCATGTTTACTTCTTTCTATGAACACGGCCATGCACTCTTGTTGTTCTTGAGATACATAGCCACTCATCACTTTTTCTGTTGGGAATTCACAGCCAAGTATAACCTATTATTTTCTTATAGCTTGGCCAAGTGCCTTGTTCTTTCTCCAGTACATGTACTTCCTGTACATGGCCACATGTACTTCCTGTACACATACTTCTAAATAATAAATCACCTATAAGCATGAGTTTGGTGATATATATATATATACTAAAGTTATTAAAAGTCACAAAAGCAGGATGAATAAAGTTAGCCGTGAATGTGAGGATAATGATTACTTACTAAGTAATGGTTAATATGCAACTTAAATACTGATGGATTAATGGAATGAAAGTCGATACTCTATGTTAAAGTTTATAGAGGTATAATTTAGAAAAGCAAGACCATAAGATGAAGTATTATCAGAATTTAAATGACATTAAGGATTGGTAAGAGAAGGTAAACTGAACTAAATTGTAAGGAATCTAAGTCACAAATATGCTATTATAATGGGATAAAGATTTAATTAAGTTGTAAGTTACCCAAAGATGCATAAGGCATGATCATTTAAATGAGGAACCTCCACACATATATAGAGAGTGTGAAACTTAAAGTAATCAAACACATTGAGTTAAGTAATGATGGTTCACTTGAACTCTAAATTAGAAGGGTATGCGCATGGCAATGTTAATATGAATTATGATGCAACAAGGTATGATAAGGCCTAATGAGCATCAAACTAAGAACAACATGAGGCAATATAGTAACTTAAATAATATGTTATGCAATGTGTCTTATAAAATCAATATAAGGTATGCACTAGGTTAAAGATGGGTTCTATCCAAATACTATGATTTAACCTAGTGGTAACAAGAGAATAGTCTTAAGGTCGCATGTCCAAGTTAAAAGAAAGGGAACATCACATGCTATATTAAATTATGAAATCATAAAAGCTTGGTTATACTCCAGGTCACAAGAAGAATTAATGATTAGCAGTAATGTGTAATAATCTATTCATTGTTTGTTCATGTCTATAATACAATATGATTAGTACAAGAGCATTTGTAGTGTGTTAACGACTAAGACGAAATGACCTCACACAACTTACCTAAGCATAAAATGTTATAAGATGAAAAGTACAAGTAAGTTGATTGAAGTATATATGACTATGTTAAAGTGTATAACTTGTTGTTTCTACTCTGGTGAACCTTGATGTAAAGGATCATACTCATATGTTATTCATACCCTATGATGTAAAATGAAAGTTACAAGTCTGCAAGTAATTTTCTAACGATTAAGATGATATAATCTTATACAACTCCTCTAAGAAAATAATGTTATAAAATAGAAAGTACAAATAAGATTATCATGATATATGTGATAATGTTAAGGTAGATAATCTATTGCCTATGATATTATAGACTATAAAAGTTAGCTAAAGAGGCTATAGATGAAGAAGTGTTGACCTTAAGCTATATGAGAACATAGTTATTCTATCATATGAATCATGAATGCTTGAGTACTACTATATATATGATTATGTTGTAATGTGATTAATTACAAAAATAGGAAAACTACTCACGGTAAGCAATAACAAGGTATGTCCTTGAGAATTATTCTTGAGTTATGTAAGTATATGCGGTAGAATTGATTCAAGCATGCTATGAAGAGTAGCTTGATTTAATATGTGAACAAGTATGAGTAATGAAATCATGTATTACAATGTTTAAATTGTATATATATGTACGAGTGCATGTGGGTACGCGTAATGCTAATCATGAAAGATGATGTGTTGTTATTGTTGCATAAACATGTAACTATTATGATATGAATGAAAGAAAATGAATGCAAGCATACGATCATATGCTAGCATCCATATGTAATGCAACCTAAAGCTCAACATTGATGTATGAAAAGAATGATATGCATTCTTTTATGAAAAGTGGCTTTAAGCCAAATGATGTGCTAAGTAAAGAAGAATATGTTAAATTAAGAGATGTCTTAAAAAGTTTAGCCTACGGGTCTTAGTTCAGTTGTGAATTAGATAGGCATGCCTAGAGGGATACAGTCACAGCTACCATATGTTTACCCCGTTTGGGTCTTGTTCCTTAATGGAACCATCGTTTGACCCTGTTTGGGTCCATAGTTTGATCCTTACTGGAACCATTGCTTGACCCCATTTAGGTCCATTGTTTGATATCTTCAGATATCCATAGTTTGATACCTTCGGGTATCTATTGCTCCCATTATCAACCTTTCAAACTAGTGCTTAGGCAGGCTATTAAAGATGTAAATGGTATAAAAAAATAAAGTAACGTATGTATCAATCGCATCACTTAAATATATATATATAGGAATCATGATAATGATCTATTCTATTACTTTACTCTAAATTATAGTTATCTATAAACTATTGCCATGAAATGAAATGCCATGTTATGTATTACTTGATTGTGATGTCTTACATCAACCATGAGAAAGGTCGTCGTATGACTGCCAGTGTAAGTTGGTTTCACAGTGAATAGTTGGGCTACATGGGCCACAAACTTGCAAGATTGAATTAAACATTATATGAACTATGACATGTATAATAACATTCATGTATGGGAAAATTAGAAAATGTTTGCATGTGGTATGGAGACCATGTCAGTTAATCATGAGGTGTAATACCTATTCATTGGAATGGCATGCAAGTTTTTATGTATATGAACATTTATATATATGTACGTGTATATATATAATTATAATATGAATCAAAGTGCAAAGTATGAAAATGATATTAATCTATAGGATGTTTAAAATGCCATGATAATATAGCATTAAGGAAGACATGGGTAGAATCCCGAACAAAAATGATAATTTGTATATATGTAATGAAATCATGCCTAGCAATATCTTTTGCAAATGTTATATAACATGAGCACTTCCTTTTGGCTATGAATAAATGTTAAATGCACGTGTTAGGTAACCAAATTGGTTAATGTTATTAAGTTGATGGTTGTACGAATATAACGACGATATCGGTATTCTTTAATAGAAGAATTATAAGATACATGAGTCTTCTAGGTAATAAAAGAGGGTTAAAGATGATCGTTAGCTAACAAGTTTCAGGGATAAGATAAGTTTATACAATGCTTTTGGATTTAGTAATGATGGCGTCAATGGTTAAGGTTGAAACCTCCCCGGAATGTCCAACGTGGCAGGATAAATAATGCAATCTCATATGTTATGTTATTATGATAGCTGAGTTTGGTTTGATGAAGAAAATTGTATGAACTTGTCCATAGTTTTGTTCCTCACTAAGCTTTATAGCTTAGCACGGGTTTGTTTATCCGTATAGGTTTCAGGATAAGCTCCAGAGGATCAATCATGATGCAGTTGCCTTGAAGATATTAGAATACTTGAAGGCCATTTATGTTATGCTTATCTTATCTGTTGGAATTTAACGGTTACATGCATCACATACATGAGCGGAATTTTAAAATTTTTTAACCATTAGATCTGATCTTGCCATGAATACACAATATAACTATATGAGAATAAGAAAAATCACCTTTGATTTTTGTTGAACAGTTGATTTTACTTCGCACCGGGTTGTCGCAAACCACAGTGTCCAAAATCGAACACCTCCAATGAGTAATCCACACTAGAGAAGGGTAAATTGAACCAACAACTTGGTGTTCAACTAGGGCTGGCCGAAATTCCCAAGAGCTAGCTTGGGAAGTGGCGCAAAAGGGAGAGAGAATTAAGAGAAAAAGACTTTCCTTTTGTTTTAATCACTTAACCCTAATTCTCATTAGTTGGCCTTTTATAGTTAGGTTAAAATTCCAACTCCTTAATGAGATTGGGCTCTTTAAAATTGCTGGAGAATTATTAATTGGGCTTCTGGAATTAATTATAATCATTTGGGCTTAATTAAATCCAAATTAAATCTTTTCATAAAAGACCATGCACAAAATCCACAAACTAGGCCCTTTGTGCATCTAATTGGATTTAAATACCCAAATGGATTCCAAATCCAACCAAATTAAATATGTGAGTTCCATAACACTTATGTAACATATATAAATTAATTTGGTCCAAGAAAAAGCCCTCTAAGCCCTTCTGTATGAAGTTGGCGTGTAGCCCTCTTCTGGAGGGCTTCCTCCAACTTCTTCATTCCTTTGGCCCTCTATAATTTCTCCAATGGTCCTATTAATTATTATATCAGTCCTATAACACTTATAGTAGTCTTATAACACTTATAAGACAATAATAATTAATCATGAAATACATTATTTCATTTAGGTCCAATTTACAGAACATTTCTCAAAAGTTCCGCGGACAATTTTATTTGATCATAATTAATTAAACTCTTTAATTAATTATTATCATATTCTCCTCTCTACCTTTATAATAATATCAAATATTATTATCCTTGTCATTTTACCATTTTACCCTTTTCTCTATATGTGTGTGACCTATTGGGTTCCTGTCCATGTTGGCAGTATAATATGTAATTGTGAGTTCTATTCAAAACTCACATGATTTAAACTCCTTTAAATCAATTTATCAATCTCTATTGATATTTTGATACATCATTATACAAGTCATGATTGGCCTCTAGCTAGGCATCATGACTACCCAAATGTCAGGAAAGTCATGTGGTTTGACTGTACCCTTCCATAGAAACAGTTACCGTGCAATTACTCCTTTCACCACTCTTATCTCAATCAGATTCTGAGTATGGATTTCTGTCAACTCATATAAATCTAATTATGTATGTTCTATTAATTTAACCATTGTTCCTAAAATGCCCTTCATGGATCTCCATCCATCTCGGCATATTACTCTGGCCAGAGATTCACTGAACAAGGTAATTATAGAATCATGTGAGATAACTTCCCTTGTTAAATCTGGGATGGTGAATCCTTTGTCAATCACTCAACTATCTTCAAGTAGGTCATGATATACCCAATCTCCTAACTATGTTCACTCCCAGTTGGAAGTAATCAGTTATGGAGTCAAAGTATACCACTTGCTACTTAAGATAACTTTGGTGATCTCAAGTCTAAGGATACTTGCACAACCGCTATGAAGAGATTCCTCACTGACATAGATTTAATATCCATATGAGGATTCTCTTTGCAGGTCTCCAATGAACTTGTTCCTCTAACAAGCATCCACATGTTAGCTTTGATTATCATCCATAATCACAACTATGAGAACCATTGCTTGAACCATTCAAGAAGCATAACATGTGCTAGTCTGTCCGAATTAACAATGTCCTATCTTGTTAATTCTATGACTAGGGATATTTAGATATTAACACATTTGCATGCGATAGACATCTCACATCATGAACACCTTCATGATTGCCTTTGCACTGTGTTTATAATATCTAGGACTTCATTTATTAATTTAAGATTTACAAACTCATGTATTCAAACACAGCATTAATAAATGAATGATGCCTTTTATTAAGAATATAAATTTCATACATATGAAAAACATCCCTATTACATGGGCTCTAGGGCATACTCTCTAACAATCTCCCACTTGCACTAGAGCCAATCACTCATATGTCTCAGACCCATGCTATTTATATGGTGATCATGCTTTATCTGGGAAAGTGCTTTAGTGAGGGGATCCGCCACATTGTCATCTGTGGGAACCCTTTCTATTTTCACATCATTTCTAGCTACTATTTCCCTTATGAGATGGTAGCGTCTGAGAACATGTTTGGATCGCTGATGAGACCGTGGTTCCTTTGCTTGCGCAATGGCTCCATTGTTGTCACAATATAAAGGAATCGGATCAACAATGCTAGGCACCACTCCTAGTTCAGTTATGAACTTTTTGATCCAGACTGCTTCTAAAGCAGCAATGTACTCAGCTTCTGTCGTGGAATCAGCAGTTGTTTCTTGTTTGGAACTTTTCCAACTAACTGCTCCTCCTCCCATTATGAACACATAACCAGATTGTGATTTACAATCATCTTTGTCAGATTGGAAGCTGGCATCCGTATACCCATTTACTTCCAAACTGCCCTCTCCAAATACCAAGAATACATCCTTAGTCCTTCTCAAGTACTTAAGAATATTCTTGACAGCTGCCCAATGTTCCTCTCCAAAATTAGATTGGAATCTGCTTGTGACACTCAAAGCAAATGCTACATCTGGACGTGTACATAACATAGCATACATGATAGAACCAATTGCAGATGCATATGGTATTCTATTCATGCTCTCTCTATCCTCCAGTGTCTGTGGACACATAGACTTAGAAAGGTGTTTCCCATGCACCATGGGTATAAACCCTTTCTTAGAGAGATCCATATTGAACCTCTTCAATACTTTATCTATATATGTACTTTGAGAAAGACCTAGCAACCTATTGGATCTATCTCTATAGATCCTTATTCCCAGAATATAGGATGCTTCTCCAAGGTCTTTCATGGAGAATTGCTTGGATAACCATATTTTAACAGATTGGAGAAGAGAAACGTCATTTCCCATGATCAATATGTCATCTACATATAGAACTAGGAAGACAATTGCACTCCCACTGACCCTTTTATACACACAAGGTTCATCTTCATTCTGTGAGAAACCAAACTCTTTGATTGTCTCATTGAATCGTATGTTCCAACTCCTAGAGGCTTGCTTCAATCCATAAATGGATCTTTGAAGCTTGCATACCTTTTCGCCATTTCCTGATGTGAATCCTTCTGGTTGTGTCATATACACATCCTCGGTAAGATTTCCATTAAGGAAAGCTGTCTTCACATCCATCTGCCAAATCTCATAATCATAATGAGCTGCAATGGCTAAAAGTATTCTTATAGACTTAAGCATCGCTACAGGAGAAAAAGTTTCGTCATAGTCAATACCTTCTTTTTGACGATAACCTTTTGCTACTAAGCGAGCTTTATAGGTAACTATATTACCTTCCATGTCAGTCTTCTTTTTGAAGACCCATTTGCACCCTATGGGTTTTATCCCTTCAGGTGGTTGAGTTAAAGTCCATACTTTATTCTCATACATGGAGTCCATTTCGGACTGCATAGCCTTAAGCCATAAATCACGTTCTGAACTGTTCAAAACTTCTTGATAGCTTGTAGGCTCATTGTCCTCTACTACAGTTATGCCTCTATCCGAATCAATGTGAAATCCATATCTCACAGGGATAGAACGCATCCTAGTAGACCTTCTAGGATTCTGTGTATAATCAGGTTCAACTGTAATCTCATCATTATGAAATTCAGTTTCGGGTTCAATCGGTTGATCTACTTCTATTTGTGGGTCCTGAACTTCACCAAGTTCAATTTTACTCCCACTGTCTTCTCGTAGGAGAAACTCTTTTTCCAAGAAGACAGCATGCCTTGAAACAAACACTTTTTGTTCTAAGGGATTATAGAAATAATATCCAAACGTTTCTTTTGGATATCCCACAAATAAACATTTGTCAGACTTAACATCCAGTTTGTCTGACATTGTCCTCTTCACATAAGCAGGACAACCCCATACTTTCATATGAGAAAGCGTGGGTTTCTTGTTATTCCACATCTCATATGGAGTAACATCAACCGATTTACTAGGAACTCTATTTAACACATAAACAGCAGTTTCTAGTGCATATCCCCAAAAAGACTTAGGCAAGTCCGCTCGGCTCATCATTGATCGAACCATATCTAATAGTGTTCGATTCCTCCTTTCGGATACACCATTGTGTTGTGGTGTATATGGAGGAGTCCATTGAGATAAAATCCCATTATCTCTAAGATAATCCTGAAACTCTTGACTTAAGTATTCTCCACCTCGATCTGATCTAAGTGTTTTAATACTTTTGCCAAGTTGTTTCTCTACTTCATTTCTGAATTCTTTGAACTTTTCAAATGCTTCAGACTTATATTTCATTAGATAGATGTATCCAAACCTGGAATAATCATCTATGAAAGTAATGAAGTAGGAGTAACCTCCTCTAGCATGTGTAGTCATTGGACCACATACATCCGAATGTATTAAGTCCAAAACCATTTTAGCTCGTTCTCCTTTACCAATAAAGGGAGCTTTTGTCATTTTTCCCAATAAACAAGATTCGCATGTATCAAATGATTCATAATCAAATGATCCCAAATCACCTGACTTGTGCAATTTGGTCATGCATTTTTCATTTATGTGGCCTAAACGACAATGCCATAAGTATGAGGTATTTAGATTATCATGTTTCATTCTCTTGGTATCCACATTATGTACTTCTTTAATTAAATCAAGAACAAATATACCATTCTCAATGATAGCTTTTGCATAAAATATATTGTTCTTAAAAATGTAACAACATTTGTCCTTTAAAGAAATATCATAATCGTTCATTAAACAACTGAAAGAAATAATACTCTTGGACAAAGCTGGAACATAATAACAATTATTTAATTCCAGTACTAATCCACTCGGAAGAGGCAAATGATAAGTCCCCACAACAGTTGTAGAGATGTTTTGTCCAGTAGCTGACTGCAAACAAATCTCTGCCTTTCCAACTCTTCTAAAGCTTCTAAGCCCCTGTAGATCATTACATAAATGAGATCCACATCCGGTATCTAATACCCAAGATTGTTTTGAAGCAATAGAATAAGTATTAATTTCAATCATATGAATACCTGAAGTAGATGCAACAGCTTGCTTCTTCTCCTTAAGAGAATCTAGATAGGCCTTGCAGTTACGCTTCCAATGACCATCTTTTCCACAATGGAAGCAAGTTCCTTTGGGATTCTCTTTCTTGGCAACCTTCTTCTTGGAGATCCCACCATTCTTTGGCTGCGCCTTGGTTATCATCTTCTTCTTCTGCTTCTTGCCTTTAGCAGAAGTGACAACCATGACACTTTTTGGATCTTTCTTAAATGATCCATCAGCTGTCTTGAGCATGTTGATTAACTCAGGAATGGATACTTGGATCTTGTTCATGTTGAAGTTAAGCACAAAAGGTGCATAACTTGGAGCCAACGAGTACAAGATTAAATCTATGTATAGATCATTATCCATAACATAGCCAAGTCTACTCAAATGCTCAATATACCCATACATCTTCAATGCATGAGCAGCAGCTGAAGTGCCTTCCACCATTTTGCAACTAAATAGAGCTCGAGCAATCTCATATTGCTCAGTTCTAGCCTGAGAAGAATAAAGCTCCTCTAGATGCAAAACAATGGTTCTAGCATCCATCATTTCATGTTGCTTCTGAAGCTCCGAGGACATAGCACCCAGCATCAAACATGCTGCTGCTTCACTATCCTCCATGTATTTTCGATAAATGCCTTTGATCTCATCAATGGCATCATCTGATGGAAGTGGTGGTGGATCTTTATCCAAGACATAATGGATCTTTTCAGCCCTGAGATCAATTCTCACTTGTCTGATCCAGTCAGAATAGTTGTTGCCAACCAGCTTGTTATCCAAGATTGATCGTATATTAATGTTTGATGTGCTCATGATGATGACCTAGATGTGAAAAAGAAAAGATATGAGAGTATGTTCATATATATGTATGCATTAATAAGGTCTTTAATTAATCCATTTACTCCCACTATTTTATTGCGAATTAATAGCCCTCACTATATAATCCGAGAAAACCCGATGATTTTCTTAGTGGGCCAATATCCAATCCTTGATATGTAATTTGACCTTGACTGTGGTCAACAAGCCAAATTCCATACCCTTGAAAGGTAGGTATCTTTATACCAATTGTGTCTCTACACAACTATTGGATCATTAGGTTATCAACTCTTGATGCATGCATATCATATATGCATTCCCTAATCTTGCCTCTAGAACCATTAGCCTTGACTGTGGTCAACAAACTAATGGGCTAGCTAAGATGACCCATTTAATTAGATTTGAACATATTCGATATAATGTGAGCTTGACTGTGGTCAACAACCCACACTATAAAGAACTCTGGTTCTCCTCAAATTAATGGAAGGCTTATATACCTTAGTATTTGTTTGAGGGTTTTAGTTAATTAAGTCTCATCATACATGGTTGGCATACATTGGTATGCATCCTATATCTATCACATAAATATAAGCATACAAATATGGTATAGTTATGGACTTCACTACATTGATTTCCCCGAGCCATGAGGGAAATCAAAAGGTCACACCTAGGTAGTATGCATGATTCAAACAAGAAAAATAATTACATTATCTTCAAGCTTGTTGGATCTCCATCCGGCCCATCTTGCTCCTTGAAAATGGTCTCCATCTCTATTTCTAATTCTAATCTAAGTAATCTAATTACATATTACAATTTGAAATCAAATACAAACCAAAAACAAGTGGCCGGGACATGAAAGTCCTCATTGGGCCAAAACATGCATTATGCTCAATCACATTGGGCTTTGTCCATAACTAACCATCATGCCAATCATTCACCCTTATATGCCTTTCTAATGCATAAAGAAAAGGATTACTAACTTTGTTTCAACCTTTGAAACTATATTTTGAGTTATTTTAATGATGTGATCAAATTAGGAAACTTTTTCCATTTTGGAAACTTTCATTTTAGGAAACCTTTTGCATGAATTTGTTCTTGTCTTAATAATCAATCAAATTGATTATTAATTAATTATAAATTGATTATTTAATTAATTAATCATATTAAATAATTAAAAAAATCAATTTTGGGCTTAAAACAAGTGTAGGCCGAAACCCACAGAAGAAAAACCCTAAGTGTGTTCACACACAAACTAGTTTTGTGTCATTTGGACCATTTGGGCCTTTTGGAATGAGCCAAGCCCACTCCAGCCCTTAAAACCCATTAATAAACTTAATTAATGTTTATAATAGTTAATTTAAATCAGCTCCTTGGGCCCACCAAGTCATTCACTAATTTAAATCAAGTCCGTAAACATAATTAAGCCCATTAAGTGGTTTTAATGAATTAAAATTAATCAAATTAATTTAAGGCCCATTTTAATTAATCCAATTAATTAAAAACACTTTAATATATCATATATATCAGATTTAGAAGATCAAAAGTCGTTCTAACCAAGAACACATCAAGAACATACGAAGAACACCAATTTATCGAACTTTTCGACAAAACTAGTTTTCATGCAAAACTTGTTCGATTTTAATTCCGTTCGATCCTACGGCTTAATATCACATATTAAACACATAAAATATCATCTAAATGATTTTTAAATGGATCCATAAGAAATTAAATTAGAACAGCCCCTACATTACCTAGGGTTTCACGCCAAACCCTAATGGGTTTCACGCAAAACCCTAGTCACTTTTCTTCAAAAGTTCCGTTTTTGTTTCCGTCAAATTTATTTGATCACACATACAACCAGAAATCAATATTTCTCATTCATGAACAATCAAATCTAATATTTTAAAGTTCATGAAATAAATAACTCAAAACAAAACAAAACTTATTCCGCAGAAAAATATAGAATTGTATATCCATGGCAAAACCGAGGCTCTGATACCATGTTGGAATTTAACGGTTACATGCATCACATACATGAGCGGAATTTTAAAATTTTTTAACCATTAGATCTGATCTTGCCATGAATACACAATATAACTATATGAGAATAAGAAAAATCACCTTTGATTTTTGTTGAACAGTTGATTTTACTTCGCACCGGGTTGTCGCAAACCACAGTGTCCAAAATCGAACACCTCCAATGAGTAATCCACACTAGAGAAGGGTAAATTGAACCAACAACTTGGTGTTCAACTAGGGCTGGCCGAAATTCCCAAGAGCTAGCTTGGGAAGTGGCGCAAAAGGGAGAGAGAATTAAGAGAAAAAGACTTTCCTTTTGTTTTAATCACTTAACCCTAATTCTCATTAGTTGGCCTTTTATAGTTAGGTTAAAATTCCAACTCCTTAATGAGATTGGGCTCTTTAAAATTGCTGGAGAATTATTAATTGGGCTTCTGGAATTAATTATAATCATTTGGGCTTAATTAAATCCAAATTAAATCTTTTCATAAAAGACCATGCACAAAATCCACAAACTAGGCCCTTTGTGCATCTAATTGGATTTAAATACCCAAATGGATTCCAAATCCAACCAAATTAAATATGTGAGTTCCATAACACTTATGTAACATATATAAATTAATTTGGTCCAAGAAAAAGCCCTCTAAGCCCTTCTGTATGAAGTTGGCGTGTAGCCCTCTTCTGGAGGGCTTCCTCCAACTTCTTCATTCCTTTGGCCCTCTATAATTTCTCCAATGGTCCTATTAATTATTATATCAGTCCTATAACACTTATAGTAGTCTTATAACACTTATAAGACAATAATAATTAATCATGAAATACATTATTTCATTTAGGTCCAATTTACAGAACATTTCTCAAAAGTTCCGCGGACAATTTTATTTGATCATAATTAATTAAACTCTTTAATTAATTATTATCATATTCTCCTCTCTACCTTTATAATAATATCAAATATTATTATCCTTGTCATTTTACCATTTTACCCTTTTCTCTATATGTGTGTGACCTATTGGGTTCCTGTCCATGTTGGCAGTATAATATGTAATTGTGAGTTCTATTCAAAACTCACATGATTTAAACTCCTTTAAATCAATTTATCAATCTCTATTGATATTTTGATACATCATTATACAAGTCATGATTGGCCTCTAGCTAGGCATCATGACTACCCAAATGTCAGGAAAGTCATGTGGTTTGACTGTACCCTTCCATAGAAACAGTTACCGTGCAATTACTCCTTTCACCACTCTTATCTCAATCAGATTCTGAGTATGGATTTCTGTCAACTCATATAAATCTAATTATGTATGTTCTATTAATTTAACCATTGTTCCTAAAATGCCCTTCATGGATCTCCATCCATCTCGGCATATTACTCTGGCCAGAGATTCACTGAACAAGGTAATTATAGAATCATGTGAGATAACTTCCCTTGTTAAATCTGGGATGGTGAATCCTTTGTCAATCACTCAACTATCTTCAAGTAGGTCATGATATACCCAATCTCCTAACTATGTTCACTCCCAGTTGGAAGTAATCAGTTATGGAGTCAAAGTATACCACTTGCTACTTAAGATAACTTTGGTGATCTCAAGTCTAAGGATACTTGCACAACCGCTATGAAGAGATTCCTCACTGACATAGATTTAATATCCATATGAGGATTCTCTTTGCAGGTCTCCAATGAACTTGTTCCTCTAACAAGCATCCACATGTTAGCTTTGATTATCATCCATAATCACAACTATGAGAACCATTGCTTGAACCATTCAAGAAGCATAACATGTGCTAGTCTGTCCGAATTAACAATGTCCTATCTTGTTAATTCTATGACTAGGGATATTTAGATATTAACACATTTGCATGCGATAGACATCTCACATCATGAACACCTTCATGATTGCCTTTGCACTGTGTTTATAATATCTAGGACTTCATTTATTAATTTAAGATTTACAAACTCATGTATTCAAACACAGCATTAATAAATGAATGATGCCTTTTATTAAGAATATAAATTTCATACATATGAAAAACATCCCTATTACATGGGCTCTAGGGCATACTCTCTAACATTATCTATAAGCTTAATTATCTTATTATGGCATGTAATGATGTCCTGTATTATTATTATTATTTCTGCATGACCTTTACTATGATGATGATTGATGATTATCCATGGTTAAGGAATTAGGGTGTTACAGTTAAGAATTTAAAATTACTGATAAGAAATAAAAAAAATTGAAATACGAAGTACCTCCATATCTAACTTTTAAGTCATTTGATTTATTACAAATTCATAATCAATAATACGATATGCCAATTCCATATATGTCTAAATAATCAAGGAATCCACCATTAACAACAGGTTGAGCATGCTACAAAAATAATGCACATAATTCATCACTCTCAATCTTGTCTTTCATTAATAAACTATATTCATTACTTACAAATGCAACAACTATTGCCAAGTTAATGCGTATGTCTTGGACACTGGACTTGGCAAAACTAAAAACAAAAATGGAAAGAAAAGAATATAAGGGCATATATTAGAACAAAGGATTATTAATACTAAAAAAAGATTAATAGCACTTATGTTGAACATCACTCAAAAGTGCATGGATATTTAGGTTCATGTTTGAAAAGTTCATTACCCAAAAGTCCTATATTTGCCTCTATTGCTTAGCTTGCAGTCTGCCAATTTTTGCAATAGCTTACTCAACTTTGTAGCTTGTAAAACTATAATCATAAAGTTTAATTGAGTGGTTTTTGTTAGTTGTTCAATTTAAATAAAATATTGAATATCATTATTAAATTTATAAAACAAAATAATTAAAAAAAGAAAAAAAAGAGAGATAGAGAGAGAACTTACAGCATTTCTATAGACCAGGTGTAGATGTTGAAATTGACAATTGTGATGGAACAGATTCCAGTGGACTTGGATTTAAAGCAGCTTGAGATATCTTATCCTTTGGAGCAATATCGAAAGAAGCCCAATTATTGTCAACTGTTAAATAGAAATTAAATCCTTCATAGTCCACAATTTAACAAATTGTCCACAATAAGACACAAAATTAGATGTTGTGCTCAGGGGAGGAACTCATACTGATTATTTAAGCTTGGACTTTCCCACATCATGACTCCCACATCCTGTTATTACTCTCAAAGTTTGAATGGTTGTATTAAAACACAAATGGTAGTTAAATCGAATAACAAATTTCAGTATCTAGAAAAGATGACATACACTGACAACTTTGAAGCTAGAGGATTAAGGAGAGAACATAGTGGACATATGATCCAAACTGAAGGTGAAGTTTTAACATTTTCATCGCTTATTTGACTTGCTAGCCATGCAAATCAATTGTTATGACATTTTTTATACCCCTGTTTCTGCAGTGCAGTAGCAGTATTTTAGTGCATTTAAGAATGTGGAATGTAGAGTTGGGACAAACAAAGTCATCTCTATCCTTTGTGGCACATCTAATGCCTTAACCTGGCTTTGGATATATCCTAGCTTGCTTTTTCATCTGCCTTTCTAGCCAATTCAATTAGTTTTTCCCCTACCAAAGCACATCATGCCAAGAGAAAAACTCATATTAGTCACCAGCTAAATTCAAGTTTGGAAATCTAAAGGACCTTGAAAAATATTAGAAACAAAATAGGAGAAACGATTGTCAACCTGATGCAAACCACCACAATAGTAAAAAGATCGCAATTGTAGCCTGATGGCCTTAATAACATGCCATAAATAATATGATGCTAATGTAAAATTAATATGATGCTAAAGTACGATTACTAACTTGGTTGGTACAGTGGAATTTCTAAAATAATGTCACTTAAGGAATAAAAATTCAAGCCAAAGAATGCTGGATTAAGGCAACCGGGCTTCAATTTCCAAACATTTCCCATCTTACATACATTTTTAAACCTTTAAGCATGCAATCAGCAAGTGAGAAAGAAAAAGAAAATCATAAAAAATGAAAAGGTTAAGAGGATAGAGTTTTAAACGTTGATAAATAACTAGAAGCTCAATTCCCACCCAAAGAGTAAGAGAGAAAATCTTAAAATACTAATTAATGAAGAATGGTTTAAATAAAAGAATTTTCAATAGTAAGCATATATATACAATAACAAAGACCAATATATAATAATCAAAGCTATCACTCAAATTCTTTGAACATCAAAATGCATTCATAAAAGTCCATCTCCATTATCCCATCAACACTGAACCATAAATTATAGATAATGACTTGTGTACCATATGGGCCAATGTCATCAAACTATATCAATTATATACACATCAAAATAAAATTATAAGAGTCTCAAGTGATCAAGAAAGAAAAAGAGATAACAAATCACATGTAATCTAAGGTTTCTCTAATGAATGGCAAAGTTTTGTTGACCCCTCTTTCATTAATACCCCTCTCGGCTCTTTTTATGAATGTTTTTGGTAATAAAGCTATATTTTTGCTTTACATCTATTTTCTTTATCTGATAATAGCAATGAGGCTACAATCTACTTAAAAGAAACAACTTACGTTAAATTTTTGAGATAAGTGGATGTGAAATGGATGAAACTTTTTTCACAAATAAAGACTAGAAGAAAATCAAAAATAGAAAAGCCTTCAGAAGTTTCTTTGTTGCTTGAAGACCACTTGCAATTGAATTTAAGCAGTTAATTATTGAATAAATTGGAACCTGAGTTCATAGTTGCTTTCTTTGCAAATTATCAAAGCATAGGCTTTGCACTACTCTTTTACTTTTTCTTTCTTCTAGCTTCTTCGATATATTTGAAAATAAGAATCAAAAGGTCCATGTAAAGCAAGTCCTAAGGAGGTATATAATATGGCATTGTCATTTTGAAGATAACTTTATGATAGCAAGATACCAGGTATTTAGGTTATAAAATCTCTTTTTTCTTTCTTCATTTTTTTCCTTTTTATGGGAATCTCAGTCTTTATTCCTGTTATGCACAGATAATCTCTACCAGTGTGACTGCTAGTAATTACCTTCTAAATGAGCCACTCTATTATATGCTTGACATGAGTGGGTTGTTTAAGTTCACAAGTGTTAACCTAATCTAGTTTTAAGAAAGTAAAGTTCTTGGTATGATTCCACATAATTTGAGCAACCATCAACTCTGGATGCAACATATTCATAAGACTTTTTTTAAGAGAAAAAAAGTTGGATAACCTTTTTTTACCAAAGATTTTTGCATGCATACAGAAACATAATAGCATTATTATTACAGAAACTGGAAACTATAATGACATATGTATGCTAAAATAGAATACAAATTATATAGAAGTAAGCACCACTGCTATCTTGTTAAGAATAAAGGAGCTCATATGTCAAGAACATGAATATTTAAACCAAAAAATGAAAACAAATGATAGCAATCAAAAATGAAAAGAGAAATAAAAAATATTAAACAAATTCGAAAGAACTAGAAATTCGAGAAACATAATTTTAAACAAAAACTCAATAGAGAAATATTATCCAATCTCACATGAAACGCTATAAGACACTGCTCTGTTAACTCAAAAGATAAAAACAATAAAGATGCCAAAAAATATTTCCATGAAAGATTAGAAGGTAAAATAGGCTCTTAAAACAATAAACCTCTTATAATAAAAGCTCCAACTTCCAAACAAAACTTTAAGCCTCTGACATTGATTTGCCAAAAGAAGAGAAGGAAAATAAACTAGAGGGATAAATGAGAATATTGATTTACAATAGACCTTTAAGAAGAAACGATGATTGATGCAAAAATAACACAAAATCCTTTACAATCTAAATTCCCCTATCTATTCTTAAAATAAGAATGAAATATTAATTAAAAGAAACAAAGGAGATCAGCAAAAGGTAGATTAATGTCTCCCTAAATTTAATTTTGTGAAACACTCAATAATTTGATCAACAAATTGAGATGATTTTGGATGCTATAACAAATCATATGGCATGCCAATTATAAACAACCAAATTCAAATAAAAATAGAAAGATATTTCAGTATTGTAGACAAACTTGTCATGCAAATGGCAACTGAAGACAATTACATCTTTTGGATTTGAGATTTTATCTACAATGACAAAAGTGGCTCCATTTTGGATCTATTCAATAAAAATAAAAAATAAATGGTTGATTGTCATTTTCACCTCTTCTACTATATGCTATCTCCTAAAATGAACAACCAAACAACCATAAAAATAGCCAAAGGAATTAATAGATAAAGAAAACATTCATTTACAGCGGCATAAATTAAGCTCTATTTAGCATAAAATAGTAAACATCATCCAATAATTTATCACATGCCATCAACACAAAGATTAACAAAGAAGTCAATCTAAGATAAAAAAAAACAAAAATTATGATTTACTTTACAAAAACCAACTAAGTATATGTGCTACCGGTAAATTGATTAAATTACCAAATATTTCTAAATTGTTAACTTGTGGAAAGGCAATGGAAGATTCTATAGTAATATTTTTATAATTAAGCTAACATTTCACCAAATTAAACTTTTTGTTAATCAATAACAAATGAGTTTTTATAGGCCAATTTTGCAAGATGGGAACCTGCATATGGTGGTTTCAATTTCAGGCATCCATGGAAGCATGTTTTAGTGACCTATGCATAACATTGAGTTTTTACATTTTAAATGTATTGAAAGAAATAGCAAATACAATTAAGACAATGGCCAAATAATCAAAGATAGGTTTGTGTATCAATTAATGAATGAAATAATTACTTGAGTGTTGTTTCCATGCTTTCTACTATCCTCTATTGAAATAATTATCAATTAGTGAACTGCATTACAGTAACATTATTTAAAAAAAAATTATGTACCTCTTATATCATCTTTTGGAGAAAAGCATTGAAAAAGATACAAATAAACTAGACACATATCCCAGTGTCATTTCTGAGATGGACCTCTTGGAAGACTGCAATGAGAAAAAAATCAAAATATAGAAAAATAACTTGAAATGAATTTGACAACGGCCAAGATTGGAAGATATATCATAAATCACAAATTCAATTTATTAGCAAAAGACCAAAGAATGCTTACAGGTTCTTTTCTAATGTATCTATATTTGCTTTGCATCTGTGGAAACAAAAATAATATATAATCACACCATTGAAAGTTAAGTCAAAAGAACAAATGTGAAAAATTTAAAAATTTACCTTTATGGAGAAACTGGATACATCCAATAGTAGCAACTTTGACTCAATGTAATGTGTTAAAGCCTTGGCTAGCATTTGTTGGTAAAGTTCTTTAGAAAACAAAATAACAAAAATATTATTTTAAAATCAACTTATAAAGAGATGATAAAGGATATAGTTCTCATTACATACTAGTAGGTCCTGAGAGTATAATAGCACTGCTAGCAAGTGAAAGATTTCAAGTGTGCATAGAGACATCTGAATGCTTTAAATGGATATATGCAGCACTTGTCAATGAAACCCGAGTTATGTCCCTGTAAATGCAAATAATCAGAATCACAAATAAGACTAATAAAATGAAAATTTAGCCTTAATAATTGCAATCAAATATATAACCACTTTCATTGTTTAAAATAATGACATGTTTAAGGCTTTTTGTATTATACATTCTAAAACTTTAATCATTTCCAAACTATGAAAAGGCTTACAATTTAACTAGAATTACTTTTATTTAACTTGAAATATTTTAAATTGCAAAAATGATGAAATATTAACAGCACGTTAATAAGATCCTACCTTTCAAACTCATTAAACTCCTCTTTATAGTTTCTGAGAGCATTGTCCAGTTCCTAAATTCCAAGTAAAACATTAACATCACGTTAATAACACAAGACAAATTATTTCTTCCACAAAATCCAAGCGTAAGGTCTAATATTCACAACTAATCATTCGAATCTTAACAAAGCATATATGTAAAATCTCATTAAAAAGGTCCAAAATATCTTTTCAAGTCACCAACCACATATACATATAAAATAGTGTATCTATTAACATATCTTAAATCTTTAAAGCAACAAATAACTATAAATGTTTCTACCTTAAAATCTTAAAAGAAAATGCACCAAAAGAAAAAACATCTTGCTTATTTTCTATATTGTTAACGAGCTTCAATAAAAAAAATACTCGAACTTAAAATAGCTATTTTATAATGAAACTGATTCCGACATCTAAAACCATAAATAGCAAAATAAATCAATTAAAATTAATAACAGTAAATAAGTTATCAAATTTGGATGTATGTACATAAAAAAAAACAACTTTAATGTAAAAACAATAAATTGAATGAATCTTCAAAATCCAATGTAGGATTTCCAATTACATGGAATCTTATCTAGAATTTGATGAAATGGAGTTCTTCAAAGGTTAGCAAAAGATAGGTCCAACTTAGAAAGAGAAACGCACCTGAAATTGGTGATGTGGAACAAGCTAAAAGAAGATAGAGGAGAGCGAAGGGGCGACCGATTAAGCCAAGGCTTCTTGAAAAAAAGGAATTGAGGTTTGATTAATGGCTTAGGGGCACGAGAGAGAGATGGTGAGAGCAATTGGTTTCGTAGAGACATAAAAGCAATAAGAATAAGAAACAAAAATCACCTTCAGTAAATAAAAATTGCTAAACAAAAAATTAAAATCTAACCTTTTGTACAAGCTATACAGGGAAAGGTTGGAGGAGCATCGGCAATGGCTATGGCAGAGTGAAAACGGTGCCTATAACCAAACCAACGAGAAGGCACAAAATAAGAAATGGTGAAGAGAGAGAATGTGTGTACAGAAGGCAAAAAGGCAAGACAGGAGAAAAAAATTGTTGTTTTTATACCTGGGGTAAAGTATAAAATAGCAATGGAATTCATTTTCCATTGCTAAAATAGCAATGGAATTCCGTTGCTATTTAAGCAATGGAAATGAATTCTATTGCTATTTTTCAGCCCAAAATTTTTCATTCTCCTAGCACTTATTTTAGCAATGAAAATAGTTTTCGTTGCTAAATTAGAAACAGAGTAGAATTCTATTGCTATTTAGCAGTGGAATCATTTTTCCGTTGCTAAATTTCTACCTAAATTTTTAACACCATATGTTGGCGCATAATTTAGCAACGAAAAGATTTATCATTACTACATTAGCAATGGAAATAGTATTTCATTACTAAATTACCAACGGAATACATTTTTTATTGCTAAATTTTGGTCCAAATTTTTAAGGCCACCTGTTAGCACTTAATTTGACAATAGATATAGTTTTTGTTGCTATAATAGCAACGAAAATTCAAATTTATTACTACATTAGCAATAGAAAATTAATTAGCAATGAAAAATATTTTTGTTGCTATATTTTACCCCAAACTGCTACCACCATCTACTGGGGCTCTATTTAGCAACGGTATATAATTTTGGTTGCAAAATTTTGTTGCTAATTTTTGGCGCCACTAGTTTCCACCTTTTTTAACAATGGAAGATAGCCATTTTTTACTTCATTGCTAAAACCTTAAACTTCAACCAAAAATAGTAATGAAAATATTTTTCATTGCTATTTAGCAATGGAATAATAATTTCGTTGCTAATTTACCAACGAAAAAAATTTAATTACTAATTTAGCAACGAAAAAAATTCCATTGCTATTTTGACATTTTCTAGTAGTGGGTGGGTAATTCAGGATCATAGGATATAATGGCTAGCCATAGGGACTCATATACCATGGTAGCACCATGAGATCAGACTTCCAATGAGGGATGGCTATATGCAAATAGTCACCTCACACATATAGTACTGAGAGATGGCCACACTCAAGTAGTCACCTCACATACAGTCATACAATACACTCATATAGTCAAACAATCCTCATCTACATATTCAATTCGAGGATTGCCACTAATCATCACAACGGGCAAAATGGTAAATATAAGAGAAAATAAGAATTAAATGATAAATCATGCATAAAAAATACCCGAAAAGTGATTAAACAAGAAATAATACAACAAATTTGGTTAATAATTTCAAAAAGGGCAAAACTATAAATATAAGAGTAAATGGGAATAAAATGGTAAATCACATTTAAAGAATGCCATAAAAATGATTAAATAAAAAATAATGCAAAAATGTAGTTAATAGTTCAAAAAGGGTAAAATTGTAATTATACAAAAAATAGGGACCAAAAGGTAAACTATGCATAAAGGATGTCATAAATTTGACTAAATAAGAAGTAAAGTGAAAAACATGATTAATATACTCAAAAAGGGCAAAAATATAATTATGCAATAAATAAAGGGCAAAATCATAAATTTAACATCAATAATGTGATTACATAAGTTAAAATGGTCAAAAAAGTGAAAAATGGCAAAATCATAAATAACGTAAAATTTAGGGATCAAAATATAATTTATCACTTCATGATGAAGTATAAAGACCAAAATGTAAATTTTAAACTTAAAATGGAATAAAAGTTAAATGAAACAAAAATGGTCAAAATTACGGTTAAACTAAGTCAATAATGATGAAATAAAAAGTTTAGAGAGTAAATTGTAAAATAAATTCAAGTAAAAATCATGTGAGATTTAATAAGCAAAATAGGTGTATAAAGGATTAAATATTAAATTAAGGCAATAAAAGGATCAAATTGAATTAGATTAACAAAAAGTAACATAAAAGGGTAAAATAGTAATTTATTAAAAATAATGTATTTAGATGAAATTTTGCGTAGTTATATCCATTAATAGGCAACAATGTTGCTTAGTACGTGATTTATTGACTGCAACTGAAGACGCGATAAAGAAGGAGCGGAATGGCATGTACATGTGTCACCTATATCATCATGAAATTTTAAGAAGTTATGCATTAGGGTTTTAGATAATTTGCATTTAGCATCTTATGTTGTTTTATGGATGTGAAGTAATAGTGAGCTTATATGCATAATATGGCATATCTGTGCAGTGAAGTTATGGTTATGTTTTGATGACGATTGATGGTTGATTTTAGAAGTGCTATGAATGTTCTAGAGTATTGGAGGTACAGGTTGCCTTTTGGGAGTGTTATTTTGTCAATTTGCAAGTTTGGATAGCATGATATATAAGTTGTTGTGCTACCAAATTTTATACCAAATGAATATTAACCTCACAGCATAAGAACGAATTTGGAAACTAAAGGATAAATTAAGCCCTTAAGCGTTATCGATACAGGTTAGTAAATTTAGTAATCCTGTGGCATCATCAGTAGTAATAGACAGTGTACGAAAAATCATGAATGAAAGTAGGGTGTTACAGTTGTAGCCCAAGTGTCTCTGCACAGCATCATGTAAAAAGATTAAGTGTTAATTTTTTAGAGTTAACTTGGGTTGCAAGTAAACTAAAATTAATTTATAAAAAATTTTAGTGAAATTTTTATAGCATGCAAACTTAAACTGGTGCTAACCAACCTACATAGACATGTGTGCTAGGTGCCATAACACAATTTACAATAAACTAAGCCCATTAGTAGGCAATCTAGTAAATATGCACGATAACTATGGCAATTTTACATTTAAGTATCTATAAAATTGTAACAAATTTTCGACAGCATTTCAACTAGGATTGTGCCTACCTCCTATATAAGTAAAGCAATTTAACAGCACCACGGGCCATCAACAGCTACCAAGCAAACCAATTTGAATAATTATTTTATGCCAATGTCAAGGCCAGAGGGCGAAAGATTTACCATCTTAGTTCAGGTAATTTTGATTACAACGTGTCAATCTAAAGTTAATTTCAACTACATCGATACATTTATATTGATTCAAAGTGATACAAAACTACAAAATATAAAATGATAAACCATATAAACTCTCAAACCGTAATATGGCATTATATGTATATAAGAAAAAAATGCAAATTAAAAGACCTAATTATACATTTAAATTATTTTCACTAGTATTTAAACAGCATAAAAGACCAAAATTTAAAGAACAAAACAGAAAGAAAGAGAGAATATCAAGAACTTACTTGAAATGTAGAAATGGTAAATGTTAAAAAATAGGGAAAAGTGAAATAAATTTCACCACGAGATGCGTGTCATCCCCGAGAGAAAAACTACATGAATGACTCAAAAATGGGTGAAACCGAGGGAGAATAAAAGAAAAAACTTGAGAATAAACCTTTACAAATCGTCAAAGGTGACTATGGGAGTGGGGAAAAAAAGGAGGAAAAGCCTTTTATTTTTCAAATTTTCGAGCGAGAGATAGGAGTGGCATTTATCACTGGCAATAGGAGGTTGACTCATACATCCTGTCTTTCACCTCTTTTCCTAATTGTTTTCTTTTTCTTTTTGTTATTATTTTTTTCATCATTTGATCATATTATTTGTCATATATTTTATTTTTATTCTTCGTTATTTTACACGCATATAGACACCATTATTATATATTTATTTATTTATTTTCCTTTTTTTAAAATACTCCTTGAAAACTTATATACTTCCTGAATTTTTGAGATTTTTAGTTTTGGAATCTTTTGGAAGATCTCACATCAGCAATGGGTCCTTCGAACTTCCTACAATAAGAAAACAAAGAGAATGCAAGAGTATGCATATGCAATGCATAAAACATGTAGAAAAGACTCATTATGGTAGTTCAAAGGTGATAGACGGGCTGGCTATGACTCACTCCTTGAAGGAACCTTTTCTATAAATAGAGCAAAATTTTCTTGATTTTTATACCTTTTAACCTCCCTTTTTCCAAGAAGCTTTTCTTCTAAGTATTTTCCTTTCCTCTTCCTTATTCCTTTTTATTTACAAATATTTTCCTTCATTTGTTCTTTTTCCTTGTTATTTATGCACTTAGAATATACAAATGTTTCTATCATGTTGACTTCCGCTATTACAAAAGTACACTAACTTTTAAATTATATGAGAACTTGGGAAGGTTCGCTGCTAGCCCCATACTCTTATCTAAGATTTTTTAGGAGGGTAAAATTTGATAGCACCTGATTTTAGTTGTCGTACAGCATTGGGACCCAAGGTTCTAAGTCTTTAGGTTCACATATCAGAAGTTATGCCCCTTGTCTAAGGAATTTACTAAGATTATCGGTATAAGATTCACACCTAGTACTCAACCCTATCTGCCTTTAATCATTCTTCACTACCTTAGGGAGGTGACTCAGGCTTTAGGTATCCTTCCTTCTAAGACCAAAGGCTTAGTACCTCAAAGGAGGACTTTTTCATTGGAGTGGTTAACTGATGTCCTAGTTGATTTTGATGATGTGCTTACATTCCAATCTGGTTTGATCTTGCTCTACAATTTTGCTTGATGCTTGCTGATGTGTTCATATGATCTTATCAGGGATTATGGATTGTTCAATGCCGTAGATGGCATGTGTAAAGGGCACAATTCATTTAATTTGGTTTTAGCAGAGATGATTATTGGGTTAGATGCAGTTTGCGCTGACCTTCTTGCTTTCCTTATTGGAAGCCCATTATTACTCTAGGTATGTAGTTATTTTGAAATGTAGTGCACCCCTTATGGGTCGATGCATAAGTGTTTCTTGTTGGAAAATACATCCTTTCAGATTTTCACATATTTCCTTGTCTTATTTTTTATTCAAATGAACCCAACTTACGCCAACGGCTTTTGGTGTTTTTAGATATGGCTATATGAGAAGCTAAAGCTATTATTAGAGCCTCCTCCTCAAGTTAGAGCTACGGGCACTTATCCATTTAAGCACTATAACCTTAGGCATAAATAGCGCAAGCTTTATTTGATCCATAAGGGAATCATCTAGCTAGCTTACTTAGCTGAGCATGACATCGTATTAAGGTGAACTTAGCTATCTATCTCTTCTGTGGTTCCGAATGAACCTTCTGAAAATGTCTCTTTATGTAGCTTACATCGGGCCACCTTTTATATCACTGCTTGCTGTGCTCATCAGTTTAAGGACTATCAGGACATTGTCAGGTGCCTATTGGGTTTTTGAGGTGGTCCACTCTCCACTCCTTTTCTATTAGGCTATTATTGGAGGATTTAGGCCCAGCTTCCTATAAGGATTATTGTTTTTAAGATTAGTGCTTATGACTTCACCACCTCCATCTCATACAAGCAGTAGGTCATGAGTCCAGCAGTTGGCAATAGAACATTTCATTTTTGGTACCTAAAGGGAGAGAGCAATATGATACAAATAGACTAGATTAGATATTAATATTATCGTGGAGTATGTTTTTTTATTTTCATTAGAACTTTTTAAATTTTGGACACGTGAAAGAAAATGACTTATTTTTGATATATTAATAATGTTTTTGGATACATATGTGGTATTTTTTCTGATTTTAGTATACATGATCATTATTCAATATTATTTCAATTACACATATTACTTAATCATAAAAAAATAATTTTAAAAACATCATAACTCCTAACATCAATCAGCCCTCTCGGGTTTTCTTGATTGATTATTTTCTCTCAGCCTCTAATTTTTACCTATAATGCCTTTTTTCAATTTTTACCTTGATAAGGCAACCAATTTTAGCAAGTTCACCATTTTTTGATTTTTGAGCTACAGGGCTTTTGTTCTCTTTTTAGTCTTAGCCATGGAACTTCTTTAATCTATCAATTTTTACCGGCTCTCTGAACTCATTACTGTCACTATTAGTCAAAATAATAGATCATTTCAATAATAACTTCTTTAGCACAAAAGGTCATTTCCATATAGGCCTAAATTTGCCTTGAATTTTTTGAATCCCAAGCCTTATCTATTTGAACACTAAATCTTCCTCCTTCAAGTGATGTTTCCTAACCTTTTTCCTATATGGGTGAGCTACTCTCTTCTGGTAAATCTGGTTGTGATAGTAAGCATGCATCATATCCCTATTAAGTAGGTTAAGCTTTAACCTTTATTTAGCCCATTGTGTTTTCAATGATTCGTCTTCTAAGACCACCCTTAAAGACCGATGCTCAATTTTCATTGGCAATACAGCTTTTATCCCATATACTAGGGAAAATGTGGGAGCCCCTATTGAAGTTCTAATTGTAATCCTATAACCCTATAATGCAAAAGATAGCTTATTGACTCACTCGTTGTAAGTTCAAATCATTTTAGCCAAAATTCTTTTTACATTCTTGTTGGTTGCTTTAACTACCCTATTTGCCTAAGGTCAATAAAAAGAAGACCTACGGTGTTGAACCCCATGCTTCCTAAGCATCTACTTGGTTTCCCCAGAAACTATAATCCATTGTTTGATAATATGTGGTGTGGCAAACCATATTTGCATATCAAGTTCTTTTCAATAAACTTGGCCATGTCCTTAACGTCCACTTTTTAGAAGGATTCAGCCTCTACCCACTTGGTGAAGTAATATATGGCAACCATAATGAATCAATGTCCATTCAAGGTTAGCAGATGAATCATACCCATAATGTCAATGCCCCATATGGTGAACGGCCAGGGTGATGTAAGATTGCATAACTCAAAACTGGTAAGTGTCTTAAATATATGTATTATTGGCATAATTGACATTCTTTAACATACTTAAAATAGTCGATGTCCATCATAAGCTAGAAAAATCCTTGATTCATGATATTCTTTTCTAAGGCTAACCTATCCATATAAGCTCAAAATACCCCCGCTTGTACCTCTTTCATAACCTTCTTAGCCTCCTTCTCATTTAAACACCTCAGTTGAATGCCATGAGGTTGTCACTTGTAAAGCACTCCACTTACAATAATGACCTGAGTTGATAGCTTGTAAATAATTCTTTGGTCCTTTTTGGTGGTTTTCTTCTAAAATGACATCTTTTTAAGTAATTATGTAATCCTATTTTGGAGAAAAAATGAGGCTTCCTTTTTTTATGGTGGGGTTTTGGATTAAAATCGAACATTGGCCCATTTTATTCAAAGAAATCAAATTGATTAATAAAAATTAATTTAAGTGAATTTTCCATTTAAAGTGCAGAAAAATCATTCTATTACTACCTATTACTATAATAAAAATAAATACAATCAAAATTAACAAAATACTGAAATTGAAATAAATAAAGCAAAATGTTAAACAAAATAATCCTAAATGCAAAATAAAATGAAATAGATGAAAGGAGAGAGTGAACCAATTGAGGGCATGACCCTCAAAGCATGATCAACTCTCGAGAAAATTTAAATGCATGTTAAATCAATTTCTCTCACAAAACACTAAGAGCCAAATAATTAGCATTGAAAGAGAGAATAATAGTTAAAGAAACAAACTGAAATGATACATAGAATGATTGTACAAAAAAATGCATACATAAGTAATAATACTCAAATAAAATAAAAACATGAATTAGGAAATAATTATTAAGAAAAGGATACGAATAAAGATAAAAACGGATAAAAAAATTAATATAAGCATAAATACTACTACGAATGCCCCCAAGAACTAACAGATGCCCCTAGCCAAAGGAGAGTCAGGATAAAAAGAAAGCACCACGATGTCCCATCTATCGTGTTGATAGAGGGGTGTCTGTGATATTTTCTTCTCATCTGTCACTCTAAAGATAGATATAGAAAGCCAATTTTTAGGCAAAATTTACAAATATCTTAAATAAACCCCAAACATGAGATTTTATGGTCCTAATGGCATGCTAAATCTCAATATTATCCCTAAATCACATTTTTAGTTAAATAATAGCAATAAATAACATTCAAAATACAATTTAATATAAGAACATTACATGCATCCATGGAGAAAATTAACTCCAATATACTATCCTAGCATATTAATGAAGTTGGATCATCATGGCATCTCTAAAAATGTGCAGATTTAAATAAATAACACAAAGACACATATTATATCATCATTAAATAGAATACACATTCATATGATCATAAGAATAAACTAGAGAGAGGAAAAAACCTATAATATTACCTATGACATGCACCAGACCTTTTTTTAATTTTTAGGTTCACTTTTGGAGACCCACTATTAAGATCTAAGATCGGATAAGGCTTACTTAATTTATAAATTGGCTACTTCATAATAAAATGGGTCAAGCCTAAATTATTGTTGGTAGTGAACCCATAAAGGCATCTACTAATGGGATTAAAGGGGTAGGTGTCATGAAGTCACCACCTAATAGGAGGTTGGGAAAGGAATCTCGATGTTTTGATGCCCAAATAGAGATTGGTGTTTAAGACATCACTCTTATTAGTTATCTTGGTTAGGTGTTATTTTACAAATGAATTTTAAGTATTAATCCATTCTTCTCTCTCACACAATATAAAACAGTTAAGCATTAATCCATTCTTCTCTCTAACTCTCCTCTAGGTACAAAAGGTCAAGATTAGGGTTTTTTCAAGGGATTAACTTTTTTGGGAAAAGATCAAAGAGTTTTTGAAGAGAAAAAAAATCAATTATTTTCTTTTTGAAAGTGAAAGTTCAACATAGAACTTTTCATCCAATAAAGATGCATAAAATACATTTTGTTTCCTCTAACACGAAAATCAAAGATTGGAGCAAAGATCAACGTTCCAAAAACCAATAAAATCATAATATCTTCTAAAGGTAATGTAGACACCGTAACCCGATGATGAAAAAATAATATATTATTGATAGAAGGTTCAAGTCTCGAAACTTTGATTGTAAATTTCTCACATTTTCTCAAAGAGTTTCGTGATATTTATAAGTATTTTAACAAAATGTGCATAAAAATCTCATTTTGGACCTCTAATAGTTGTAGATGATCGTTTAACACCTGAGCGGTGCTTTTTGGTGGGCCCCTCTCTCCTCTATAGACCAAATAAGGGGTATTTTAAGAAATTCTAGGATTATTGCTGAGGGATGGCCATCTGTCATTGAGGGATGCCCTGTAAGGATCCAAAATAGACCATAGTAGAATTCAAGGGCAATAAAATGTTACTAAAGTCTAATTAAGTATTATTGGATGAATTATTAGTAGTTAAGATGTAATGAATTCATGGCCTCATATGATAAAGGATGCAATAGTCAATTGATACTATAGTATATAGTGTGCATAATTGGAGTAAAATATAGTTAAGAGATTAATTGGGACATAAGTGTTATTAAGTTGTAATTAATTATATGATGAATTTATTAATTATATGGTATGAATTTTATATGGGTATAATTAAAAAAAAGAAAATAATAATTTGAAGGCTAAATTAAAAGATGATATAAATTTAGAGGCTAATGTTTAAATAATGAGTAAGTGGGGTTAATTTCATAAGAGATATAATATGATGGGGTTGAACTTTTTTGAAATAAATGAGTGGGGGAAGATTCTTGACATGTAAATTTTTTTAAGGACCTAAAGGAGACTTTTCCACCCACTTTACCCTATACAGAATTGCATGTTGGAGAGAGAAAGACCACTTTGAGGGTATATATAGGGGGATGGACGAATTTTGAAGAAGAACATAGATTTTTCCTTCATCTTTCTAATCTCTCTACAAAAGAATAGTTATTTCTCTCTATTTTCTAAAGGAATTTCTAATGCATGTGGCTAGATTTATAGGTTTTTAAGGTGATATGTAAAGTAGAAGAAGGGGAAAATAGCAAGAAGATTTAGGGAAAAGAAATTGCAAAAGATTGAAGGCTAAGGAAAATTCGACCAAGGTATGGGATTAGGGATTTTTACTCATCTTGCATATAGATTTAATTTGTATAAATGTTGGTAAAATATGTAATGGAATTTATTTTGAGCTGATAATATAATTTTAAGGTTGAAATCTAAAAGATTATACTTTGCATATATTTATTTGTTGAAGATTAAGGAAGTAAAAATCTATTTTGGGTCATTAGGAACCAGCTTCTGTCTTTTTAGCATATCTCGAGCTATAGACCTTTAATTGACTTGATTCTAGTTTATGATTCCTCCTAAGTTTTAGATATAAAATTTTATAGAAGAAACCTATACTTGATTCGGCTTTTAATTGCTCTTAAAATTAACGTGAAGTTCGGATTGAGCTGTTGCCTAGTGTTAGGAACAAGTTGTACTATTTTTGCTATAAAGAATTGTAGAGAAGTCAAAATCCTTTGAGACAAAATTTTGGTTAAAACAAACTCATAGGACCACAATTTTTATGAAGGAGGGTTGTTGAAATTCTGTACCTATTTTATTCTATGAATTTATTAATTAGTGATAAAAATTAAATTGGGTACAGTAAAGTGCTGCATAGGGAATGAAAATAGAGTTTTAGTAATTTTAGTGTATTTCTTATTATATATGTTGAAATGTTAAGATTACAAATTCAGATAAAATTGTTATTATTTATCTATAATTTTTATGAAGAAAGTAAAGCCTAATTCTATCCTTAAGCTTGTCTAATTTTAGCTTGATTCAGGACCTGTACACAGCACTGTCAATAGAAATAGTATTTAGTAAAATGTAAATATCTTGAGTTTAAAAATGATATTGAAATATTTTTGATGTTCCAGAAACTTCAAACACAGAGGAACATGTTTGTAGAGGTCTTTTTTGCTAAAATTGATGTTTTCTAGGTCAAAAATAGTATATAAGTTGGTTTTGGAATCTACCTCTGTGCAAAATTTTTAATGTATAATTTTAATTGTTGTTATTTTTACTATGTTTACAAGGAATATATGTATTGATTTTATGAATATAAATTGAATATATATTAAGCTTATGAATATGAACATTTAATGTTTAAATGTTGATATGTTTACAAGGGATATATGTTGAGATTATGATTATGAACTTTTTTTTTAATGTTTAAAAGTTGTTATGTTAAATGTATGTATACATAGAAATACTTTGATTTACAAATAGCATGTAAAAAAAATTGATTGAAGTGTTATGTATATACATATATGTTCAAAAACTTGTTCATGGCTTGCTATACGAAATTATGCTTATATATCTATATTTAATCAAATTATAGTGTATATTTTTATATAAATATTCACCTATGAAATTGATTAAGAAATGTTTAAGCATGTTAAATGAAAGCTCATCATGCTTAAGAACCACATGTAAATAAGATGGAACTTTAGATATGTATATATTAATCAACAAATTTAAAGTTAATTTATCTATCAGAATGAACAATTTATGAAGTATTATAACTATATATGCTTAATTGAAATAGAAAAATGTGCATAAATGTTTTTATATGAACATGCGATGATGTGTTAAATATGAAAAATGATTTAGGAATGTATATATATAGAGTATTTTTAAACATAGAATAAAGATAATTTGTGACACTAAACATGTAATTAATATAATGACATATTTAATATATGTTGCAAAGAAAGAAATTAAACACTGATGACAAAACAATATATGAGATTTAAGCTATATATATAGTTATTATATAGTGGAACTTGTAATGAAAAATACATGTCTATAATATGAATACATACATATATATATATATATATATATATATATATATATATATATATATATATAATATAAGTAATCATTATATGTGGGTAATACAATGTAATCGCAAATAATAATGTGATTATGAAGTATATGTTTAGGAATATATGATGGTATTGCATTGTTAAATGAAATATGTCATATAACAAATGTATGAACTATTATAGTTATTATTTAGTCGAGATAAAATATACATGCTTACATTTATTATATGTATTAATTATATCATGCTAAAGAGTGGGAGAACATTGAGATATGTTCATGTATAAATACTTGAATATCATATAAGATTGTATGTGAAATAGTTACATGTTTTAAAGCAAGTTTCAAGTATTGTAGGGTATTACTCACAAGGTGTGCATGATAAGATATATATATATATAAAGCATATATATATATATATATATATAAAGTTATTGCATGAACATGAATATATATACGTATGTATGTATATAAGTATATAATGACGAAAAAGTAAAGCATGGAAAGAAGATGCTTAGTCAAAAACATGATAAAGTGTTATTGAAAGTTATATGAACAAAGTTTGTGCCTGCTATTAAATTTCATATGTGGATAGATAGGCACTTATAGGGATATTGCAGCTACCACAGTTGATCCCATTTGGGTCTTTATTATTTGACCCCGTTTGGGTCATGGCCTACCCCGTTTGGGTATGGTTAACTGGTCTAAAGTACAATTTGACCCCGTTTGGGTCTTTATTTGTCCTATGAGACCAACTTTGTCCTTTGGGACTAAATTTGATACCTTCGAGTATCTATCGTTCCCATTATCCACCATTAGAACTTAAGCAGGCTAAACTAGAGTATGAATGCTTTACAGTGGTACAATATGATGATTCAAATATGATATATGGAATATATGATACACATATGAGGCTTCATCATGAAGACAAGAACTTGGTAAACTAGAATCACTTAGTCATGTTAGATCGAGAAGTCATGCATATGAACTTTTTTGATATTGATGCATTATAAATGATCTAATTGATGAATATATGATCTTTATAGTCAAATGCTTTTTATAAGATTATATATATATATATATATATATATATATATATTACTTTCCTAAGCAATAATGAATAGTATATGGAAAAGCATCAATGTGGAGTGAAAGAGTTTTATGTGGTTGTATGTATGAAAATCCTTGTGATACCTTTCAATTGTTGCATTGTCCTATATGATTTACCTACACATTTATTAATATCTATTAGAAAATGATAAGCAAAATTTTATGAGTAAATATAAATGAAATGTATGACTCGTAAATGATGAACTCTATATAAATTAGATTTGAGATGGAGGTAGGATAATAATTGAATGCATGAGGAATCCAAAATATAACCAAGGAAAGAAAGAATTGCCTTAAATTGAGTAACCCTAAGGTTATTAACATATGTTATAAAGCATAAATTGTGAGTCTTTTCTTAGAAAGTATATAAATTATTTATAGTCAATGGTTCATAAGATCAAGTTTGTTAATCTAAAGTTCTATGATTTTTGATGTTTTTTCTATGAAATATAGAACTGTATTATCATCCTTAACTATTAATATATGTTTATAGAGGATAGTTAACAACTGTTTAACAATAGATGTTGATGCATAATCAAGAAAGAATAGTAAGTCAAGGTAATTAGTTAAGAATAATATAAAGAAGTTCGAAAAGTAAGCTTGATGTGTAAAACTCTAAGTGTCAAATGAATAGTAACAAAAGTGAGAACTGATAAGCAAATCAAATATTAATAGGAAATTGGTAATGATTATAAGTATAATAATGATAATATAGAACCTGAAGAATATTACGAATATGTTTTGAAATGATTGATTCATATGCTTAATGTCATACTTGTATGTGTTTGTATCTTGATGACCTTTAAAAGAGGTCATCCTTATATTTTATGTTCCCCATTAAGCTTTATAGCTTAGCATGGGTGTTTCATCTGAGTAGGTTGTTGAGGTGATATCTACAGCAGGATAGCCAACTCAAGTCAACGAGAGAGACTATTATAAACTTTTATTTTGGGCTCTTTGTATATAATTAAAGTTTTTGAGGTATTGGAAATATTGTATGTACAGATGTTTATCATTTGTATTATGTAAAGAGATTTTAATGTATATAGTAAATTTTTAATCCTATGGCACTCTTATGGATTAAGTACGAATATATGTTCTCTACATAGTTGGTTTACATATAAGTTGCACTGTAAAATTTGTGTAATGAGAAGCATAAAGTGATGTATATAGGTTCAAGGTTAAGGGTGCTACATGCCCATTCATAGCTTAGAATCCAAAATTTCCACATTTATGGAATTCAAAAAGGTAATTTTTATCTTAAAGGATTTTCTTCCGGATTTGTTATGATTTGAACTTCATATTTGGGAGATTTTGAGTTAGAATCCAACTCAAACTCTTACTTAGTTATAAAATTTAAAATCTAGGGTTTTGAAAAAGGGGGAATCATTTATTTTACAGAGGTAGCTTATAGAGAAGAAGAAAATTGATTTCTTTCTTCCTCTAAAAGTTAATTGCTCTAACATTATTCTTTGATCACAAAAACATAAAAACATGTGAATTTCATTGCTTTTTTGAGAATTAAAGAATACGAATCGGAGTGAAGATCTAGACTACAAGACTTGCAAAGTTAAAATATCTTCTAATGTAATATGCTAGGCTTTTTTTACTTTCTCTCTCTATAATTTATTTTGCATAATTATATGGTTGTTTGATAAGAAATAAGATGTTTTAATTACTGTATTTGAGGGATATACATGTTTAATTAAGATATGATTACAATCTAGGTTTTAAAGTATGTTTAAAGCATGACTAATCCTTAGATTCCTCCATTATTGTGTATTTTAAATCTGTATTTTATATCTTTTTAATTCTATAAGTATGTGATTTTAATATATTTTATACGTTATTTGTCATTATAAAATGGTTTTGATATGATTTAGGACACTATAACTGCATGTTTAGGGCTAGGAATACATTTTGCATGATTTCTTGCATTTTTGCCATAAATTTCTGCACTTTGGTTCTAGGTGATCATCTATCATCCGACATATGGGACATTATAGCCTGTCCCATCATCTCATCCCTTGCTTATTTGTAGCCATCCCTCTCCTGGTTTTCGGTATTTGTGGGTGTATTTGGGGTATTTTTGAGGTGTTTTCATGCTTTTATATATCTTTTATGCAATTTATTCACTTTTTACCATATTTGTACACTATTTGATATGATTTTGATGTTGTATCAAATAGTGCACAAATATGGTAGAAAGTGAATAAATTGCATAAAAATACATAAAAGCATGAAAATACCTTAAAATGCCCCAAATACACCCATGAATGCCCAAAATCAGGCGAAGGATGACTATAAAAGAGCAAGGGATGAGAGGAGCAGATGAGCTCATGACACCCCATCTGTTGAATGACAAATGGTCATCCATTGAGTCTTCTTTCGATCAATTACCTCTAGACAAAACCAAAGTACAAAAATTCATGGAAAATATGCAAGAAATCATACAAAATGAATTCCTAGCCCTAAATATGCATTTATAGTGTCTTAAATCATGCCAAAACAAATTTATTGACAAGTTATCCATAAAATAAATTAAAATTACAAACTTATAGAATTAAAAAAACATAAAATAAAGCTTCAAAATACATAACAATAAAGGAATCAAAGTATTAATCATGCCTCCAACATACTTTGAAACCAAAATTCTAATCATATCTCAATTAAACATGTATATCCCTCGAATACAGTAATTAAAACATCTTAATTCACAACAAACAACCATATGATTATACAAAATAAATTGTAAAGAGAGAAAGTGAAAAGGGAGCCTAGAATATTACGCTTACGAGATATTTTAACTCTGTAACTCTTGTAGTCTAGATCTCCACTCCAATTCATGTCTTTTAATTCTCAAAAAAGTAATGAAATTTGTGTTTTTTTATGTTTTTGTGATCAAAGAATAATGTTAGAGCAATTTACTTATAAAGAGAGAAAGAAATCAATTTTCTTCTTCTCTAAAAGTTACCTCTGTAAAACAAACGATTCCCCCCTTTTTCAAAATCCTAGATTTTAGATTTTATACCTAGGTAAAAGTTTGAGTTGGATTCCAACTCAATCCCTCCCAAATCTAGAGATCAAATCCAACAAATCTGAAAGAAAATCCTTTAAGATAAAAACTAAACTTTTTAATTTCAAAAATGTGGGAATTCTAGATTTCAAGCCATGAGTGGATGTCTTTTAATAAGAGGCAACCGTTTCTCAGTACTAATCCTAAAATTTTCAAAAATACACCTTGTTTAGCCTACGTAGGAAATATGGGGCTATAAATGGGCACCCCTCAGGTGATAGACGGTCGTCTACCACTATTGGAGATATAAAATGAGGTTTTTATGCACATTTTATTAAAATGCTAAGAAATGTCATAAAAATATTTGAGAAAATATGAGAAATTCATGATCATAGTTTCTAGATCCGAACCTGCTATCAGTAATATACTATTTTCTCATCATTTGGTCACGATGCCTACATTACTCTTAGGAGATATTTTGATTCTACCAATTTTTTAGAATGTTGATCTCTACTCCAATCCTCGATTTTCACGTTTCAAGAAACAAAAGGTTTTTTATGTATCTTTGTTGGATCAAAAGTTTTATTTTGAACTTTCAGTTTCAAAAAGAAAATAATTAATTTTCTTTCTCTTCAAAAACTCTCAGTTCTTTTCCTAAAAAATTTCTTCCTAAGAACCCTTAATCTTAACCTTTTTTACCTGGAGGAGATTTAGAGATTCACTCCAACTCTAACTCTTTAAGTGAGCAGGATAAAATCACATTAAATCCAAAAAAAAATCAAATCCCTTTCTATTTTTTATTTTTAAAATTGGAAAATATGAAAAATCTGAAAATAATCCCACAGACAGGAATCCATCATGGACAGATGGCTATCCCTCAAATGATTATCCAAAAATTATAAAAATACCCTTAATCTGACCTAAACTGGAGGAAAATCGCCACAGATGATCGTCCCTCATATGACATATGACCTTTTATCATAACTAAGCTAAAAATTCAAATTTTTTATACTCTTTGGTTAAAACCCCCAAAAAACACTTCGAAAACCACAAAATTTATATGAAATGCAAAAAAAAATAAGGTTTGAGCTTTGAGTTTCGTATTCTTAGTCAGAAATATATTATTTCTACATTATCAAGTAACACTGGTCTAGGTTATCTTGGGTCACGATGTCTACACCAACCACTTTTTATAGTGGTACTGGTGGTCCAACATGTGGTGCTTCTTGTAGCCCCTCTCGCGATTCCTCTAATCGGTCCTCAAGGGTTTAGGAGTAAGTGTTAGAAAATCAACAATTAATGCAGCATCAATTAACTTTGATAAAGATCATGACTCATCATCTTGCTAGGAAGTAAAGAAGCATTGAGAACAAAATTGATACTTTTATTGCTCAAGATGGATATGTGGTCAATTCACCTCAACCTTCTCCTTTAGATGAATGCAGAAAGTCTTTTTTCCCTTTCTTTTTCACATATAGCTCACTTTCAATAATAGATGAGGACAAATAAAAGAAAAAAAAAGGAAAAAAATGAGAAATAAATATCAGCTTGTGAGATGGAGCATAAAATACACCCATTAAGATTGATAAGAAAAAAACTATAGGGTGGAGAATGAAATGCACCCTCCAAATTGCAAAGTACTTAGAAAATTCACTAGTGTCTAAAAATACCTTGAAAAAAATATAAGTTAATGCGTGAGCTTAACCCTATCCCAATAGCGATGTTTTGTTTTTGAACTTCAAGGTTTGAACATTGTCCATCCTAGTTGAATAGTTTGGCTAGACTATTGACACGATGCTCTTGAATTTGATTTTAATAACTTGAGATAGTATGTTAAATTTATTGACTATGCTATGCAACTTGTTTACTTTATCATTGTTGACCATTAAAAATTAGTTATTGGCTATTTTATCTTAAGTACTCATTCATATTAAAGATGATCTTAGGAAAACTATTTTCATTCTTAGAAGATAAATGTTTTGTTAGCTATTCCACTTAGATTTTTGCATTCTTGCTTTAGGGCAAGCAATGTTTAAGTGTGGAGGAATTTGATGTCATGCAATTTAGCATAGCCATTTTATCTAATCATTCATTATTTTTGTTAGTTTATTGTGAATTGTGTTATCTTTATTTTATAGGCTATTTTTGTCAAAATGGATGATTTGAAGTATAATTAAGGGCTTTTGATTAAAGAATTAAAGAAAAATGACCTTGAAAAGGACTTAGAGTCTATTTCATCTTGTGTCAAAAGGTACCAACCTATTATAGTAACTCAGGATGCTAACTCATGCCTTGTTAAATTGAGTCATGAAGAAGTTTGAAATGTGTCGACTCGTTATAGACCTAATTTGTACTGACTCGCTTAACCTAACAACAGTATAAATACATAAAGTTAACTACATTTTGGATATAGAAAAACTATCAATTAACTATCAAAATAATTGAAAAAGATTATAAGGAAAAATTAAACATTAAAGAAGTGAAAAGATAAAAAGAGGTCATTAAACATTCAAGTATTTTTCTAAAGAAGCATAGAGAAGAGATAAACCATTCTTTCTTCTCTTTCTTTTTAAATTATTGCTTGATATCATTATTTTATTTGTGTTTATTACTTTGAAAATATTTATTTAGGGTAATTAGTTAATTAGAATTACAAGTATGGATTGATATTTATTAATAACAATATCTTGTTTTAATGTATGAATGATTTAAGTTCAATTGAGTGTTTAATGTGTTATGTATGCTTGATCACCATATATAATATGTTAATTAATTTGTTCATAATAAGAATCAGGACATTTTGGTCGAAAAGCAATTGAAATTACTTAAAGGCTAGAAATCACTTAGGAGATAAAGATTTCACTTTGAGGGGTAAAAGAATAGGCACAGAACTTTATGGTTTTCATCTATATCCACAATGATATGAGAGTGTTTGTGGACTCTAGATAGGAATGCCCTTATTTGATAATGAAAATTGTACTTAGGGATAATAGGCCATATTCTCCAATCATGCATGCATATGTGTTCATGGAATCTTTATTTGATTAATTCAGGTCTTGTAGTTCTGATAACTTCATTTGATTGTATTACTAGTTATAAATTAAAATTAGTTTATTTAGTTTAATGATTTAGGACTTTAGTATAACCAATTCATTCAAAAGTTATATTTGATATCTATCTAAGTATCTATTCGATTAATATAAAGTAACTCTTACATATTAATTCCCAGCATTCGACACCCTACTCACTCTAAGTCTTAAAGACTACGATAATAAAATTTACACTATTGCACTTATTATAAAGAATAATTAAAGCATCATGATAATCAATATGATAGTGATGATATGAGATTTCATGACTTGATTTAATTATTACTTTTATATAAAACCATGTATTGTAAATGAAAAATACAAAATTCAATGAAGTTATGTTTGCACATGTTGTTTTATAGTAACATGGTATTACATGTATGTGACTGTAACTATAGTTATATAATGGTTTATGTACTTAAAACCATGAGTTATATATGAACACATGTATCATTTGATGGTTTGACGTTAAACATATTTATGAATGCACATTCCTTACCATTACGTGTTGCATATTTGATATTAGTAAGTGATGTTATGACTCATGGCCAACTTGAAAATTGGACTACTCATTGCATGTAAAGACATTCAATATGTGAACTTACAATCTATGGACAAAAGATTTTTAAATTTTAATGAGTTAGAATTGTATATATGAAATGAAAGGATGACATAATGATGACAACAAATTGAGACCACTAATAAAAAGCAAAGAAAACAAAAAATTATAAAATAAGCATTTGTATGATATGAGATCTGTTAGTTTATTATGTATGCATATAGACCTATTTGGTTATTTTGGTCATAAGTGAGTAGTTACTAGGATTTAATCATGAATTTAATTTTGCATATATATAAAAGCCATGTGAGTATTTAGAATTAGATAAAAATTATAAATGCGAATCAAGTAAGTTAAATCGATATAGGTATACTTAAGAATCACATGCATGTTTTGAGGTTAGTAAGGGTTAAATAAGTAAGTGAATTTGCAAAAATTAATGAAGTTGTATTGTAAGTAACTAGTGGGATAATGTTAAAATAGTATGCAGACGCATGCACTATATAGTCTATATAATTTTGAACAAATAAGTACATGTATTAGCAAGTGAATTAACTTAGTATATATGAAATTAACCTATGGGTTAAGGTTTATACGATGATTCAAAAAAGAAGCATGATAGATATAATTGTGTTGTATCATAATTTTGTTCCCGATTATGCTGGTAAGCTTAGCATGGGTGTTTATACATATAAGTACCCAGATTAGGACTCTTTCACATGGACATGATCTACAACAAGAAGGTCGACATAAGACTTAGGAAAAATTTGAGAGTGAGTCCTAAATTTTCTGCTTTTTTATATGTACATGATATTTTATATACGAAAAAGTTATGATGTAGAATTTGTTGGCTAAACTTAAATTTTGTAAAGTATAATAGTACTTATTTTGGAAATAATGGATATGTAAGTATACATATGACATGTTTAATTTTGACCTTGAGATTTATACATGAAGTTATATTATGCAAACTTGATATATTCTTTAATAATGGATGTGACCAATGTCTAGCAAGTGTACTAGATCAGTTAAGTAACATAGGAAAATAAATTTATAACCCTCTAATATCATACCCTAGATATTGTGTATCTCAGATTTTATAGCAAATAGCGTATGAAAGAATTTCCAAAAATTTTAAGTGATTATAAATTAATAAAACTAAAATTAACAACTAAGTGAATTAAAACTAAAATTAGACTGAAAAAATTAAATGAAAAAAAAATTAAAATATGATAAAGATCAATGACTAAAATACTTCTGCTAAAGGACTATCCACCTTAACTTTTATTAATGATGACTTAATTACAAATAACACAAGTAGTTATGAAAAACCAACAAAAATCATATATCTTGTTCAGAATATCATTACAGAGTATTAAATTCTCAATTTAGGACCAATCTAATACCTAGCATACAAATCTAGTTCTTAACCCTTAAGCCTTTATTAAATCATTTTTCAAGAAATTTAACTCCAGCTTATTCTTAATTCAATTTCTTGATTCTTAATCAACTCGTGAACAACAAATTACTACCTCAATTTTTAGAACACATTAATGTATTGATATGAGTAAAATAAGTTAAAAACATGCAAATCATTGATCAATGACCAAATTAACATTCAATTATCCATTTGAAAAATTAAACATTAATCCAACCATAATCAAAGATAAGATTTAGTACAAGAATTAAGAAATAACATACTTGTATTAAAATTAAGCTCAAAATAGAGTTATTAAAATAAAAGAATGAGGGTTCAAGCTTTTGTCAGCAAAAATAAAGAAATTACTCATTCTTCATCATTAAAACAATTAAAAAATTAACATAAATATATAATATACTCATAAAGCTTCAAGCTTCTTAATGTCTTCAAAGAATAGCAAAGTACAACTCCAAACCCTAAGAGAATTTAACTCTAAAGAAAAGAAAACTAGGTCAAAATTATAAACTAAAAATTTACTAACTCTCAAATATCTATTAAACATGTTTAAATACTCTCAATTTTTAAAGATTCTAACCTCTACCAAACTTCTTAAACTAGAGAAAAGCTTTATTTTATTGTAAACCTAAAAATATGACTCAATTAGGAAGAGAATTATCCCCACCAAGATGAAGCAAATTCAACTAAAAAAAGGACCACTCTGTTGGGATGAATAGCATCCCTACCAAGTTGATTTCTTCTACTGCAAAGGAGAATGAATGACTCGGTTGGGAAGCTTCCTCATCACTACCAAGTTGATGTCTTTTGTAACATCTTTAAGAAGCACTCGGTTGGGATGAAATCCATCCTTACCAAGTTTTTGGTCACTAGAACTCATGTATTCTAGCTTCAAGCAACCCAGTTGTGATGAATTTCAACCCTACCAAGTTGATTTTAAAATTTCTCCAAATACTTCCTACAAAAACACACAAAACACATTTAATTCACACTTAATTGAAAACATTAACAAATTAAACACAAAACTAAAGATCTAACACTAAAAACTACTAAACACACTAAAAATATAATTATAATTCAAAACTATCAGGATGTAAAGGATTGGTAATTAGGTTATATTTATTATCAATATGGTATGTATGGTAACAAAAAAAGGCCCTTGGAGGGTGCATTATATTTATTGGTATCAGAGCATAAGTTTATGTAGTTTTTATCAATAGTAGTTTAGGAATGAGTAATTATGGATAGTTATGTGTGTTGGCCTAATGCAAATGTCCCCGTTTTCTTATATAAAGTAGAACACATAAAGATCTTAAGAAATAGTTATGGAAATAGTTACAAATTATAATTCTAAGGAGTTAAGTGCCCTAAATTCATAGGTTGTATTTCTTCTTCCTTATTAAAGATATGTATACAATGGCATATTATACTTTCAACACCTATATGTATATGTACAGGGGGATATATCTAATTAGTTGAAAGCTATGGATTAAATAGCATATGACGTACATGTGACTAGTTCTTTTGACCATAGTATATATGTATGAATAGAGTATATCAAGATTATGTCAATATGACATATAAAAACAAAGTTTGTGTGAACTTGATAAGATTACCCTTATATGAGATTGATATGATGTTGGGTTAAGATATGTCATGACACCCTATATATCTATCTATGACTCCTTAATAGCGCGGGTAATTATTTCAGCATTTCATAGCATAGGATAAGGCAAACATTTATATGACATGAGAACATATATTTGCATCCTATTACATACATAAAATCATCATTCCTTCATAGCATTGTATTAGCATCATTTTATAAGACATGAAAGCATCAGATTTTATGCATAGGCCCTAATTGAAAAGGAAACTGATGGGGTAAACATTGAGCATAGTAAAAATACAAGAGAATGTTACATTATAAAAAGATGGTGTTAGATAAAACCTAAAAGTGATAAACTAAAAGATAAGGGAAATAGGGAAGGAGAGTATTAGATAAAGTCTTATTATAATAAAGTTAGAATTACAGAATTACGAAAGGCAAGTGACGAGGTATGTAAATTTTGAGGATGAAATTATTTTAACAAGGAGCGAAATGTAAGGTCCTAATATATGCCCTAATAGAAATTGAGCATGCTTAGGGTGCATTAGGAAGATGATATAAAAGGATAAGTATTTGAAGTGTAGGAAAGGACCTAAAGGGGATTAACTTCTAAGTTAAAGGCATTATGGTAAATTGATTAAGTGGCATGCACATGCTTAATTAGAGGGACATAAAGTATGGATTAAATTGGAAATGATGAAGAATTGAGGTGGAATTAGAGAACTAAAAAAAAAGGAGGAAGCAAGATGCAATTTTTCTAAGATCAATAAATGGACCAATAGAATTATGAATAGTGTATCTCTAGAAAAATTAAGCAATTACATGGCATTTAAAGAGGAATGGTGGTCGACCAACTCAAGGCCAAATTTTAGAAATTGAAAATTAAAAATATTCTCCATTTTCTTGCACTAAAATCATATATTCAAGTTGTACAATTAGAGAGGAGGGAGAAAGTTTAGTGTTTAGATGCTTTAAGGTAAGATTATCTCTTATTTCTCCTCTCTCTCTCTTGCTTCACATATGGAGAATTAAAATTGATATTAATATTGAGTATTTACATATGTAATTTACTATATTAGAGGTAGAAAATAGCAAAAAGAAAGAGAAAGAGATAGAAATGAGTTAAAGGCGTATTTGGGGGATATTTTGAGCTATGGGAACTTATAATCTGCTTGCATGTTGTTGCTTATATAAAATGACTAAAAATGTTTTATTAGATATGTTAATGAGGTGGAAATGTTTTTGTCATGCTTAGTTATGCATAGGAGATGAAATATAAGAAGTATGATTAAGATAAAAGAATTATGTCATAGGGTTCATTTGATCCAACAGGATTTTTTTTTATTATAAGAGGAGTTTTAGAACTCTAAATTAGGTTATTCTAACTGAAAAATCAACTAGACACATAGACCAAAATTTCTTATGAAGAGGTCAAAATTAGATTATGCTTCTAAAACTATCAAAAACGAGCTTGAAATACAAGATTAGTTGCTTGCCTATCATTAGGAGTAGTCTGCACTATTTTATAAATATCTTAAGATTTAAAATCTTAAATATATTTATTTTTAATGATTTAGAAATTGGAGACATAGGGGAAAAATTGTCTAGAATGCCACTTTTCCCAAAAATCATGTTTACTATGTAAAAAACCCTTCACAAGTTAAGGTAGAAAGACTACATGTTAAAGAACTAAACCCTTAAATCGAACTGGCTAAACCAACTAGTGAACCAGCTAAACAAAAATATTATGGACTGGATAGAACTAAGTGACCCAACTGATACAAAGTTGTCCCAGTCGGGTCACTTACCATTTAAGCCAAAACTTGACTTTTAGACCTCAAAATGTTACTAAAACTTACCTGAACTTTCTTAAACACTATTAGACACTTTAAATATATAGGGATATAATAGGCCACAAAATACATATAATAGATGAATAAACATTAAGATATAATTACTAGGTAAACCTAAACATAAGAAGTTATATGTACTTGATTTGGCATATATGGATGCTAAGTCTAATTATCAATTCCATACATGTATAAAAATCTAACTAAATTGTAATATATATATATATATATATGTTAAAGTAAGAATGTTGGTGACATAAATGCTTTAGTAACCGAGGCAACCCAAAGGACCCAGCAAAAATTGATCTCCTAAGTGGAGGAGATTTTCCCTCGACCAAGGGAAATTTCCTAATTACACATGAAATCCTAATTTTCTATGGACCATAAGGTTTAATTTCAATATATTTCTCCCTATTTGAAGATTTTAAATAGAAATAAACACCAACATAAAAGGAAGCATGAATTCTGAAGTGGAGAGAGTTCGTTAGTTGATTTTTAGTTTTAGTTTTTACAAGAACCACAAAAAATCTTGAATTTGCGACAAAATTTAGAGACAACATTATTTTTGTTGCTAATTAGTGACTATTTTCCGATTCCATCGTGAAAATGGATAATTTCAACTTACTAGCCGATTTAAGGATGAAATAGCGACAAACAAAAAAAGTCACTAAATATTGGTGGCAAATATAGGGCACCATTTTTGCAACCATTTAGTGACGAATTCTTTTGTCGCTAACATTTTGTTCATATTTTTTATTTATGAAAAGATTTTTCTGTGTTATTTTAGTGATGGAACTTTCTGTCGCTAAATTAGTCGTTAAAACTTTTATGTTATACAAATTTTTTATTTGGAATTCAATTATTTTAAAAATTTTAATTATGATTATTAATTTTACTAAATATTATAATATTATTAAAATATATATATAGTAATTATTTTTATTTTTTTCCCTACACATGAGTTTATATCGAATTAATTTTTTTCTAATCTCATTAAAATTAAAATTATATAATTAAAAAATTACAGCTTATTATCTCATTACTAATAAAAATTATATTTTTAATTATTTTTCGAAGGATCTAAAACCTATCAGTGTAACTTTAACTAAATTATATCGACTTAGAATGCATGACCACTTATAGGATTTGAATAATATTGAATAGATATTAATTATAAAAGTAATTTTTATAATTATTATATATTTAATACTTGTGTACATATATGGATATGAATAAAAAAAATTCTATATAAATATATTTATGAAATTATCCCTTATTTAACTGATATTGGACTAATAAAAGTAGGGATATTTTTGTCTTTCGAAAACCCTAAATATCCCTTTTTTATTTGCCCCATCCTTCTTTTTTTTCTAAGTTAGGGCCACCATCTTTCTGCCTCCTATTCTTCATTTCCCTCCACTTAGAAACCAAACCTTCTTCTTCTTCCTCTGGCGAGTCGTGATGGTAAATGGCGACATGACCTGCACCAGCCAACTTGTGGCGCTAAGGTAAGTCCGAGGTACCCTTTATTTTCCAGGTATTTGCTTTATAATTATTACTCTTCTTTGTTTCTTTTAGCTTCTAGAATTTGTCTTCTTTTCTGTATTTTAGCTTTAATGCGAACGAAAAAGTTTAGATCTTAGGTGCTTATGAGTTTACGTATTTGATATTATTATTTAAATAGAGTTCTTATTTAACTTGGGTTCTTGTGATTTTTACGCTTCTCAAATTGAAATTATTTTTTTCTAAACAATCTATTCTAAGCTTAAAGTTATAATTGTGTGGATTATTGTATCTTTAAGATTGTGATTAGTTTGTGCCTTTTAAGGTATTTTTTTCTTTGCCTAACACAGATTCAGTTGTAGCCACCTCTATGTTAATTTGTTTAGCTGGAAATATAGTTGTGATTTGGATTTTAAAGGTTTGGGTTGTAAGTAGAGTGATGAGTTTAATAGAGTTTGGGAAGAAATAGGAATGCTAAAGAGGAGTTGGATTTTTCTTTTGATTTCAACAACCATTTCTCGAGGACCTATTTCTAGAGGAAATTCTCTTGCCCACACTACAATTATTACATTCATTTTCTCTTAACTTTCTTTTAAATGATTGCGAGAACTTAAATAGATGATAGTTCGTGAGAAATTTACCCTTCAAGCATGAACTGTGATAGTTTAAACCTGTTTCATCTAATTAAGTTTCAAATTTTAAAGTTTGAAAAGAGCTAAAGAGCAATTCATTAACTCAATCAAGGTTAGCATGTTCACCTTGATGGCACAATATATGTCTATTTATTTCCAAATAAGATGTCTTAATTAAAAAAAAAGAACTATATTGAATGAAAATTCAACTGCAACATTTATATTAGAGAAATATTATATAATTATGAATGAAATGAAATAAAAGCATATATATATATATATATATATATATATATATATATATATATATATATATATATATAAGAATTTGAATTTTTTTCAATTAGATTTAATATTAATTTTGAATAAGTTAGTCATCTAAATAAAAATATGGAAAAAGCATTGACTGAATTTATTATATTAAAATAATATATAAATTAAATAAAAAGCAAATTAAATAAATTGATAATTGGAAACAGAAACAAAATGCAAGTTAACCATTGATATGAAAAAAAAAATCTCACAAACAAAACAAACAATCTTTTTATATCTTTTGTAATTTGGTTTTCTAATTCATTTTCAAATTGGCACCTGTATCTTTTGTTGCATTGCAGGCATGACTGGCATATATTATGTAATGTTATTTTGTATTCAACCATTACCGCATTAATTTACCATGCAAGTTATCTTTGAAATTGAGTATTTGTTGCTCTAGAGTATTAGTTCTAACCTTGAAATCATTTTCCAGTGCTAGGTTTGTCCCCATGTTCGAATGATTCTTAAATGATGAATCGGTTGATCAAATAATATGCCTATTTAATTTTTTTCTTTAAGTTTATTGAAAGACTAGAGTCTGATAGAGAACAAAATCAAGAAAAACCAACAAATCAAACAAACAAAGGATTAAGAAGAGAAAAGATAAAATAAGAGACTAATTGTATGGATTAATGACTGTAACAAGATTACAATCCCCAGAAAGAATAGACTTCCCTCTCCCAAAAAGGAGCCCTACTCAATAGCAGCTAAAAATAGTTGATATTCAAAAAGATACCCTGTCCCCCTCTCTTCCTAGCTTATATAACCAAAACAAAAGAAATGCTGAAATCGTTTTTCTCCCTGGGTGCCAAGTTGTACACTAGGTGCATGCACTCTTCCCTAACCGAATTATTCTAACCAAATTCCCCCACTGCCCTTGCTGTATTTCTTCCTTCTTGACTCGCAACTGCACTCTCTTCTTCTTATGAGCACAAATCTGCAGCTTCCTAGGCCCAAGTGAGTTCGGCCCAACTTGAATAGCAGCTTCTCCATCAATGCCACCCTCTTCAAATAAAGTCTTATCCTCAAGACTTAGGACAGAGACTGGAGAAGGAAAGGCAAATGCAATGGCCTCACCACTCCAGAAGTGAAACTCCAACTTGATTGTGCAAGTTTTAGTAGGGTTATTCAACAAGATTACCTGTAACAAGTTGTTAGATGCAAAGTTCAATGCACCCACAACATAGAGCCGACTTGCCTTGCCATCACCATGAAGCCACTTTAGTGATGCCATAGGGATTTTCTCCAACTTATATCCCAAATTGAGTTTATTTGTAGGAACATTTTGAATGCCATTGTCTGCTCTTTCAGTTCTTATCATTGGAGTAGCAGGAATGTTCTAAAGGAAAATCTCTCCATTGCTATAACCCTCGGCAACTTTACTTCCAAATGACTGGTAGTGAAGAATACTGACTTCAGGCTAATTGGGAGGGCCAATTTGCTAGAATAGCAAAGAAGATCAGATGGCAATTGTTCCAGCAACCTTGAGTATAGCAACTGAAGCATATGCAAGCCCAACTCTTCCACCAATAAGTTCCCCTAGCATGGCAGCAAATCGTTTATTTATGGTCGACAGGCTATTAGTGTATTTCTCATCCCGAGAAACATCTCCAAATCGGTGGGTTTTCATATCTCTTATTGGAACAATGAGGGCTTGGACACCATACAATGCAAAATTGCCAATCCACCACTTAATGGCTCCATCATGAGGGGTTTTAATTACAAATTCATCTGTAATTGGATCGAATTTTGCAATGGTTTGGAGGCTTTGAACATTTGAACCATGGTGTAGCTCTATCATAGCAAAGCATCCTGGATAGTCCAATTTGTCAATACCATCAAAGGATTGATCCCTATGTTTTTTAGTTCCTAAGTTGAACACAGAACCTTCCCAAAGACTATATTGAACTCCTCCAACCGACATATCAACACCCCCAGTAGCCTCTACAATGGCTAAATACTTTTGGTGCTTCTGTATAATAATTGTTAGAAGATCTTCTGAAAGCTCTAAGGACTCTTTAAACTTCTCAAGGATAGGAACAAGTGCCTCAACTAGTTTTACAGTCACATTAAGTAAGCCTTCCTGAGTATGGATGTGTCTATGATCACTTTTTGCTAATGCTTTAGATTGCTCCAATATGCTTGCCTTTCGGCCCTCAATTTTAACACAAATTCAAGCAGTCCTCATTGTACTTGCATAAGAGTCTGCGGTTAGCTGAATGAATATTAAGAAGGCCATAAGATATGTTACCACTTAAAACTCCAGCAAATGTATATGGAACAACTAAATCCCCTTTCAAGAACATAATCCGACCAATTGGCCTACTGAACATGACCTGAGTGTTCCAACGCATGGTAGCTGGCATCTCTTTTGTCCCCATTTCGAGAACAAATGAGCTCGAATTGTCATGAATCTTCTTGATTGCTACCTCCAAAATCCCCTCAGCACATAGAAGATGGTATTGGAATAGTAAAACATTTTGATCGGAGATTCGTTATTTGAGACGAGTTCTTCACGAAAACGTGGTGTTTTTGAATCAGCGGCAACCTGGAAAATATATAGTCTAAGTAGTCAACAACATCTCTTCCTCTCTATCTTCTTCCTCTGGTTCTTCCACCATCGTGCCTTCATCGGTCTATTTTTTTGTTTGTGTTTGGGACTACTTTGTATCGTCGCTCAGCTCGATTTTGTTGTTAGATTGCTGGTCTTATTCTTCCACAAATTTTTGGAGCTAGGTAGCAAGCTTGTGCTCAAATCTTTCCATAGATTTCTGAAGTGCAGCAAGGGACATCTGTATTACTGCCATGGTATCTCGAATTGCAGCTATTTTATAATCATCCATGGTTTGTAATCGACTTTTAGAAGGTGTTTCCATTTTGTTTTTTTTTTTTGTGAGGAGTTGTTGATCGAGGTTTCCCACAGACGGTACCAATTAATAGAGAACAAAATCAAGAAAAACCAACAAATCAAACAAACAAAGGATTAAGAAGAGAAAAGATAAAAGAAGATACTAATTGCATGGATTAATAACTGTAACAAGATTACAATCCCCAGGAAGAATAAACTTCCCTCTCCCAAAAAGGAGCCCTGCTCAACAGCAGCTAAAAATAGATGATATTCAAAAAGATACCCTCTCCCCCTCTCTTCCTAACTTATATAACCAAAACAAAAGAAATACTGCCCTTGCTTTATTTCTGCCTTTTTGACTTCCAACTACACTCTCTTCTTCTTATGAGCACAAATCTGCAGCTTCCTAGGCCCAAGTGAGTCTGGCCCAACTTGAATAGTAGCTTCTCCATCAGAGTCTAAAACCATTTCTTTAAATTATTAAAAGATTGCAGTATCAAGAAAAATTAGCTTTTTGCACTTCAAAATGCATAGATAACAATTTTATTTTTGTTTGAATTTTTTTATTGTTTTATCTTTTATTGTAAATTCATATATTAGTAGTGATTTATGTAGGGAATTTATTAAGTTTTCATTTAATAATATGTCATGTATGATTAAGTATAAATTATCAACGATTTGATAGAAGTAGAAGGGTTTTGATTTTTCAATGCTGATTTCAGTTTCATAAATTCATGATTTCGTCAATAAAGAGAGAAAAATTGAGTAAACTTTTTCCATCATGTTATTACACACTAAATATGAAAAGACCTTTGAATTGGTAATATTTGAAAATAGAAAAGAAGATAAATTCAAGGCGTAATGCAACAACCCCCAAGTAACAAGAAAGTGTAACAATTAATTAATATGCATTTTATCTTCTTTGAATTTATGCAATATTATTAATTAAGATGAATATTATAAATTAAAATTACTGTTCCTCTTTAATTACAAGACTAAGGAAATAGAAAATTCTTCTCTCTAAAACAACCCATCACTTAGAGTTTAGTCTCAAACAACCTTTTTTCAATTAAAGAGACCACTAAATGGAAATTATAGATTTTTTTAAAAGAATATATATATATATAGTTGTTGATATATTTTGGTAACTCTTCGTTCCGGGAGAATACTATAGTATCTAAAATTTATGGATACATTTGAATATTTTAATATAATTAGGTAAAGGTTGATTTCATAATAAATAATAAAAGAAAGAATAATCGAAAGGTATAATGATGATAAATTGATACATACTTTGCTTGTGTTATATTCACCTCATCTTGGCAGATAATTTCAACAGATGATTTCTTAACAGTACTCATCTTTATCAGGTTTGGTTCTGTTGGGATAATTTATCAGTCCATATAGACCTTTACACGTTAATAGGGCAATAACAAAGTAAGATTCCTTTAGTTTCTCTAATGTAATTCAGGTTTTAAAATGATTACAGGTTGAAATTTTACTCTTTTTTCAATATCTGATCTTACTTTTATATGAAAAAGTGATGAAAGTACATGCATGAATCCTTTTTTTTGCTCTGCCCAAATTTGAGAATGTCTAGCCTGAAATGTTCAAAGCTCTATTAGAAAAAACTGGAATTTTTTTTGTGCTAGAATTGAGATTGACATTATACATTTAATCTTGTTTTGTTTGCTCTAGGGGTAGCTGGAATAGGCTTGTATTTTATTTTCTCCATTTTGGTTTGCTTATTCTCGAATAAGTGAAGAGTCTTTGGATTTACTCGAAGTCTATTTTAGGCTTCTTGCAAAGAATAGAAACTCATATTTCTTCTATGTTACAAGATTTAGAAAAAGCTTTTATGATGATTAGACCTAAAAATAATTCCAAGTGACCAACCAGAAGGAGTGCCTAAGCGACTAAGCGTTCCATGAGTAGAATAAAAACATGAGATTTTAGTTATTTTACATAATGAAACTTTTAGATTCATTGTGTATATTGTACATTATTGTCTTGTGAATATTTATTGCAGTTATTGGGATTTGAGATATTATATGTTTTTAGTTAATAGCATTGTAGAATTTTTATTTATATAAATTAAATTATGATTTGCTTATATAGTAAATTAAATTAAATGGTAATTCTGTATATCATAAATTAATTTGTTGATAGTAAAATAATAAAAAGAAAATAAAAAATTAAATTGTATTTAGTGACAGATTCGCAATAACAAAGATGTTTCTAATATGTAATAAATTTGAATTTGACACAATCAGAATTAGGGACGAATTTTGCAACAAAAACTTTATCGGTAATAATTAATATTATATTTGTGGCGTCTAAATTTAAAAATCATTTAGTGGCAGTTATATCCTTTTTTGCAATTAGTTTTTCTATCGCCAAATTAGCGACTATTTTATGAATCCATTGCAAATAATTTCACAATTGAGCATTTCACGACTGTTCGTCATTCCATTGCTAAATAATTTGAGATGGAAAGTGGCCATTTAGTGATGAAAATTGTCGTCGCTAATTGGCAATTTTTTTATAGTAAAGTTTTAGTCCTAATGTTAGGATACTTAGGATAAGAAATACAACAAGCATAAAAGTATTTGGAATCGGAGATAAATACATATGATTATAGATGATGAGTTTTGCATGCATGTAGAGGATGTTTATGGTTATAGATTGCTTATAGCTAAAGCACAGCTAAGAACTTCAAGCAATAAGGATAGAGATTGCTAGTTTTGAATTTTGAGGAGGAAATTCTTTTAAGGGGGAGAGAATTGTGAGGACCCAATCATGGCCCTAACAGGATTATAGTTAATTAATCAGGATTAAGGTTTAATAAGGCAAAATTTGATTATTTGGTATTATTGAAGTTAAGTCACATGAAGGGTATATTGGTAATTATGCACATGTGTATTGGAGTGTAGCTAAAATAGTAAGGAAGGATGCAATTGAATTAAATAAGAAGTTTGGGGTTAAATGTTAAGAAAATGAGTTTTAAGGGTTAAAAATGTATAAGGGTATTATTGGATTTTCCTTAGGGTGATTTTTACCCCACTCACCTATTTAAGGCTTAGAGGAAGTTGGGGATCGGCATTTTTAAGGAGGGATCTCTCTCTCTTTTCCTCTCTTTAAGGTATGAGGGAACTAGGGTTTTGATGCTGGCTTCATGAAGAAGAAGATAGGAACCATGAGTATTAGAGTTTGAGCTCGAGGATTGAAGGAGATGAAGGTTGATTTAAGGTGCGAGAGTTATATTTTTGGAACAGTTACTGTATATGTTTTTCCTTTCTTATTTTATATGTTTCCTTAGCAAGATTAAGGGATTAATCTAATATGTTTTAATGATTATAACATGATTAGCAACTTAAATGATAATATAAGTATGTAGGGAAGTGAGATTTAGGGTTTAATTTCATGTCTGCATATTCGGGATGCTGGGTTTTTCTTCTTTCCTTCCCATGCATGGCCACTCACCATTTTCTTCTTGTTCACGTGTGGCCACTCACCATTTCATTCTTGAGAACACATGGCCACGCTTGAATTGCCTTTGAAAATGCGTGGCCACGTGATGATGTTCTTCTTCTTCTCACACACATGGCCACGCCTTGAATTGCCTTTGAGAATGTGTGGCCACGTGACGATGTTCTTCTTCTTCTCACACATGGCCACTCATGTTTTTCTTCTTCCCTATGCATGATCACGTGTGGCCTTCTTCTACCCCATGCATGGCCATGCACTCTTGTTGTTTTTGAGATACACGACCACTTGTCTTTCCTCCTTCTCTTATATGGCCACTTACTCTTTCTCTTTGGGAATACCTGGCCCAATATGACCTATTATTTTCTTATAGCATGGCCAAGTTCCTTATTGTTTCTCCAGTACATGGCCACCAATACTTCCTGTACACATACTCCTAAACAATAAATCACCCATAAGCAAGAGTTGGTGATATCTTAAAGTTATTAAAAGTCATATAAGCAAGATGAACAAGGTTAGCCGTGAATGTGAGGAGAATGATTGCTTTCTAAGTAATGGTACATTCAAAAGTTGAATGCTGATGGATCAATAGATTATGAAAGTTAATAGTCCATATTAAAGCCTATAGAGGTATAATTTAGAAAATCAGGACCATAAGATGAAGTATTATCAAAAGTTAGATGAAATGAAGGTTATGGTAAGAAAAAGTAAACTGAACTAACTTGTAAGTAATCTAAGCCACCAATATGCTATATTAGAGTGGTCCATGAAAGGGAAGAACCTCTATGCATGTATATAAAGAATTTAGAATTAAAATAATGCAACCATTATATTATAGTATGGGGTACCCTTAAGAACTAATTTTAAAGGGGCTTGTATGAGGTAATGCTTATACGAATTAAGTTGCTAGAATAGGGTTCAATGCATCATAAGCACATAACTAATGATAATAGGAAGTAACCTAATAACTCTAAATTGTATATGCTATTTAATGTATCCTATGGATTTGGCATCAGTGTGAACTCAAACAAAGTAATTGGCTTTACCCAAGTACTATATATATATATATATATATCAACATTTCTTTTCAATGGCAAGAGATTACCATGTCATGATCTAGTAACATTAAGAAGATAGTTATAATGTGCATGACTAAGTTAAAAGAGATAAAATATTCATTGTCACTCAATGGTGGAACTATAGAAGTTTGGTTATGTTTTAAGCCATAATAGGAATTTAATGATGAAATAAGCTGTAAGAAAACCTACTTACTTCCTTGATCATACCCAATGACATAACATGTAAATCGCAAGTCTGCAAGTAGTGTACTAATGATTAAAATGAAATAACCTCACACAAGGTACTTAAGTATAAAATATTGTAAGATGAAAGATACAAGTAAAATGATTGAATTATATACAACTGTGTTATAGTATGTCATGTGTGGTTTCTAATGTGGTAATCATGAAGGTGAATCAAGGGATCAAATATGAACAAGTAGTGACCTTAAGCTATAAGAGAACCTACTTATTTTACTATATGGATTACAATTGCTTGAGTGTTGCTATATATATATGTGTGTGTGTTATGTTTTAATGTGAATAAGTGTAAGATAGGGAAACTAATCATAGCAAGCAGCAACAAGGTATGTCATCAAGAACTACCCATGAGTTATGTAAATTCTGTATACTGTATAGTTGATATAAGCATGCTATAATGAGTAGCTTATCCTAATTTGCGAACAAGTATGAGTAATAAAAGCATGTATAGCTATGATTTAAGCTGCATAAATATATGTATATGTGTATAATGTCATGCTCAACGCTACTCATGAAACATTTCATGTTGTTATTGTTTGCATAAACATACAACTATATGATCATGTGAAAGCATTCATGTGTAATTGGAGCCTAGAGCTCAATATTGAAGTATGATAAGATTAATGTGCTTTCTTATACGAATGATGGCATTATGCATTGATGTTACAATAAGTAAAGCTCAATGATGATTATGATGAGAATGTTATGCATTCATATATGAAGTGTGGTTTAAAGCAAATGCAGTTACGAATTAAGTAAATGTGATGAATCAATGATGCTCTTAAGTGGTTAAGCCTGTGGGTCTTAGTTCAATTGTGGATTAGATAGGCATGCCTAGAGGGATACAGTCGTAGCTACCACAGTTTACCCCGTTTGGGTCTTCTTCCTTAATGGAACCATCGTTTGACCCTGTTTGGGTCCATAGTTTATTCCTTGTTGGAACCATTGTTTGACCCCGCTTAGGTCCATTGTTTGATATCTTTGGATATCCATAGTTTGATACCTTCGGGTATCCATTGCTCTCATTATCCACCTTTTGAACTAGTACTTAGGCAAGCTATTAAAGATGATAAAGTACACACAAGATAAAGTAAAACATACATTGATTGCTCTATTTACATAATGTAAGTATGATGAATGGCCTATTATATTGCTTATAATGATTTCTTTTGGCTATAAATTGTTTTAATGAAATGGAGTTACCGGAATGTATATATATATGAGACTTAAATTGCCATGCTATGAAAGAATGCGCATAATATTATAATAAGAACTGTTTAGGCTATAGCATATATAATGAATTTCATCTGCATTGGGATTTATGAACGTATGTATGTAATAATTGGACCTTCGCGGTAATCATGACATGGTAGGCTACTTTTTGTGATTGCATACAAGGCTGATTAATCAATACCTATGTGGGTTATCACCTAATTATGCACTCCAATAACTGTGATATAAGCCAAAGGACAGTGTATGACATAATATGATGTTTGTTGACATTTAGTTGCCATAATAAGACAGTATTAAGGAATACATGGTGGTAAACAGAATTTATGAATTATAATTGTATTTCATAATTATGATTGTATGATATATATGAAGTAATCATGCCTAGCGATATCTTTTATAGAAGCTACCTGATACTTGCACTTCTTACATTGTAAATGCACATTAAATGCATATTTCATGTAACTAATGGGATTAAATCATATGATTGGAGGTTGTACCATCAGTAGTAATGATGTCAGAGTTCATGAATGAAAGGATTAAGATGTCTATAAATTATGCTAGTTTACCAAGTAAGAGATTTAGTTATTAAGGTAAATTAAAAAGTCTTTGGGAAGTAGCCAAGTTCATGCCATGCTCTACACTACTATAAGTATACTAGTATTGCTGAGGTTAAAAACTCCTCAGGAAGGTAATTATGAAATGATTAATATCGTAGACAGATATTATTGTAGTTATGTAGGTTGTAATTATTGATGATATATTTTGGTAAGATCTTATCCGTAGAGTTTTGTTCCCTACTAAGCTTTATAGCTTAGCACGAGTTTGTTTATCCGTGTAGTTTTTGGATAAGCTCCACATTGGTCGTTAGCTTCAGCAGCTTGATCACCATCAAAGAGAAGACCGGACAGGTTCCAGTTATACTGAGGATGTCATTATGTTTTGTTGGCCAACTATGTTAGGCCTTATTCTTTATAAGTTGATTTATTTATTGTCACATGTAATAATGGCCTGTCTTATTATTATGATTATTGCTAGTCTTTAATAGGTTTATGATGATGATGATTGATGATTATCTATGGTTAAGGAATTAGGGTGTTACAGTCTCTAAGCTTTTTCAACAGCAGAGAACTCAGCCATTTTCTCAGTAGTACCCGTACCTCTAGCTTTTCCAATCGTACCTTTATATCCTCATCGACTAGAGCTAAAAGTCATATCGCTATCTAAAATTTATTTCTTCACCAAGTACTCACCTTCACCTTTAATGGCGATATCTTCTAAGAACTCTTAATCCTGCATCCCTTTCCTCTTCATACCATCTCTTAGATATAGGCTTGCATTTCTAATAAAAAGCATAATCCAATCAGCTATATCGAGCTTGCTTTTCATTTCCATCACTCTATTCGTCCAACTTGTCACATACATATGGAAGGATTCATCTTACTTTTGCTATAGTGACTCAAGATCTTTTTAGGTGACTTTTTCTATCAATCTATCATAATCCTCTTTTGTATTCCTATTTAGCCTACGATACTAGTCGATGGTAAGGCCTATAAGACTAAGGCTGAAATACTCAAAATTTTATCTTTTTGTGAGAGTCGTGCCCGTTATAACCAAAGTGTATTATTTTGTATAGGCAGATGGATCATAAGTGCCATCAAACATGGGCACGTCAGGAATCTTAAACTACTAAGGAAGCACATCATCACTCTTCGGATCCCTATCTTTTGAACTATTCCTTTTGCTAGCTAATAATACATAAACCATGGCCTTTATCTTTTCCTCTATATTTTTTAGGATCGTATCATCCATTCTAGATAACTTACTCCTTAGGGCTTTGTCATTGTCGATTCTTTTTCTTCCTTGCAAATGAAATCTTCCTTTAAAGTAACACCCTTGTTTTTTTTCTATTCAATAGGTAGAATTCTTGACCTAATACCCTTTTATTCATCCATTAATGAAGGTCCTATAGTAGCAGCAGCAATTGAAGTGTCAACAACAACAATAGGTTCACCATGTATAGTGGCAAGTGTTAAAGGTTGTTGACAAACAAGCTATTATAAAAAGGTCATCATTTCAGTCATCATAGCTCTCAACATTTTTTTCAAATTCATCGAACCTTCATCTAAATCCTGATCATTAAAGGCTTTTATCTTTGTTGGATCTTCCAATCTTGTACTTTTTAAAGCTAACCTAAAGTTGCTTGCCAAACCCAAATCAATTTTTTATGTTAATTCCAATGATTCTGGTAGAGGATTCCTAACAAGATGCCCATCTAGACCCTTAAACCACTTGGATGACATTATAATGGCTTCAGTGATCTAAAATAACCCTTTAGAAAGGCTTAAGTCTTCCAACTCAACCAAAAGATCTATCTCCTTTGAGTACATTTTGAACAATGATGTTATCACTTCATCCGAGGTAAATTCCTAATAAAACACAAGCTCAAAACTTGACCAATAAGTACTCATCTTTTAAGATACCAAAACTCAGGTCATAGGGCTCTCTATTAGAAAGGTTTACAAGACCTTTAAACCATTCATATGACTCTATGATGGTTGAAAATAATAAACCATCAGAATGATGCATGATCATATTATACATTATTCCCACAAAAGCAGTCATGCAAAATCTTCCTTAGGTAGGGTTAGGTCATAGGTTGATAAGGCACCTAATGAACATGGATGTTGCATAGTAGAAATTCAGCAACATAACCTCTCTATATTTAAAGTATAAGCAAATGCATTTTTTGTCACTATGTATTCAAACAATTCAAATGAATTGACACAAGCCTACTAAGGTATGGCAATCTTTGATCAATACCTACTTTAATTTATCTAAATTCAATTAATATCTAGGGAACCAAGCAGCAAGAATAGTATTATGGTTCTTGATACCTAAAAGAAGTATCTATTGTCACTAGATAAGGCATTGGTCTTATGGCACAACTTTAAGGCAACCCAAGCATGGTCCCTATAAATGAGTCTACCTCATCATAAGCATGATGACTTATTGAGCCACCAATTAATATACCAAATGGCATAAGGCTTGGATTGGTGATAATCCCCTAATGCTTCCCTACATTGAGTGAATGTAGGGTTATACTTTGAGAATGAGATATTGGTCAAATAGGGATGTATAACCTAATTCTAAAGTCATACCATGTTCTAATGTAACTATCTTCGAAGAAGGTAGTAATAATTAATCATAAACACATATTTATATTAAATTAACTAGGATACTTTTGGATTAAAATCTTATGGTTTTCATTATTGTAGTAGCCACTGTGACCTGCATCGAACCCCATAGGCATCAAGTTTATTCTTAAAAGCCTACTTTTAGAGCTCGAGATTAAAAAAAAGGCTCATTAACTTATGAAGATCAATCACTTCACAATAGATAGGATTTAATTCCCATCTATTTTTGGCAATTGACCTACTCCTACAAGGGCATTTGTTAGGCACCACAAGGTAGGTATCATAGAGTTGCCACCTAATAAAATATTGGGAAAGTGAGTTCTAACCACGAGAAACCCAAAACATAAATAGTTCCACTACAAAAAAAAATGCAGAATAGCTAAAAAAATTGAGAATACAATAAAATTCGTTGCTAAATGCATAATATATTGACAACATTGCGACAAAAAATGGCTTTCATCGCAAATCTTGAAAGATTTGATGGGAAAATAAATATTGCGACAAATTAGCGACAACAAATTTTTATTGTTGCTAATATCAGGCGCCAAAAATTTGGCGCAAACAATTACGACAACAAAAGTAAATTTGGTGACAACATTGTTGTAGCTAATTAGCGATAACAAAGTTGTAGCTAATTGGCGAGAACAATGTTTTCGCTAATTTTGCAAAACATATTATTTCGTACATATGGCTGCATTGGCGATAACATTGTCGCAGCTAATTGGCGACAACAATGTTATAGCCAATTTGGCGACAATAATATTGTCGCTAATTTAACAAAACACTATTATGTTCATATACCTATCTTGGCGACAACATTGTTGTAGCTAATTTGGTGACAACAATGTGTTAGTGTAAGCCCTAGCCCTAATGCATTGTAATGAAACACTTGAAATTAATAAAATGAGTCATTTGTTTTATCTATTGTATTCCTGTGCATATCAATTGATAGAACTATCCAAGAATGTTGTTTCAGTTTAAGTTATCATGTGTGAGGCATATGGTTGTAAGACCTTGAAACAAATGAGACTTCATTCTAAATATCCCTAGTCAGTCATTGTTATGGGAATAACAAATGAATTAAGACTAGTATGCTCTCACTGATAAGTTGAGTTCTGTCTTACGGATCATAAGGACAAGAGTGTCAATCAGAGATCATAGATACATGTTTAGAACACGGTATCTGGATTAGATCCACTCATGAGAACACTACATGGTACAAGTCATAAGTGTTTCTCATATGCAAGTTTTGTATCGGAGTTCTTAGACCTGAAATCTCTATGAAACTCTTTATGAATTACTGTGTACTTTGACATACACCTAACGTACTCGTAACAGAGTGACAAGTACGGGTATGATTGGGTATGCATTGATTCATGTTAGAGAGCATGAGAGAAGTGAAGGGATTACCCATCTCATTTAGAGAGAAAATATCATCGGCCACTTGATCAGTGAACTGAGAAGTGTATGGCCATACCGAGATGAAATAATGAGTAATCATTATTTATCTGAGAGTTCAGTGTCACAGGAATATCAAGAAAGGAATTAATATATATAAGGATGACTGGTTCCATGCCTTATATTAATTATGATATTTATGGGTAAGGGACTATACAAAATTGCATTAGGTCACTAAATGCCATATGCATTTTCATTTAATTTGGAATGCTATAATATCTTGCTAGAGAATATATATAGCCTTTGAATTAATTTATTAATTCATTGCCAACATTAAATGGACCTATAGGATCGCACACAAAGCATTGGGCTTAAAATATTTAAATTGTGTAATGGGAATTAATTTGGACTTTTATTTAAAGTCAAATTAATGCATAAAATGGGTAGCTGTTTTAGGCAAATCTGTAAAAACAGTTTTTTTGCCTAAAACAGCTAGCTGTTTTAGGCAAATCTGTGAAACGAGTTTTTTAGGCAAATCTGCTAGCTGTTTTAGGCAAATATATTGAACTGTCTTTTTGCCTAAAACAGCTTGCTGTTTTAGGCAAATCTGTTAACAGTTGGTCACGAGAGAAATTTGTTGGCATGTGCTAGGTTTAATTTCAATTGATTAGTTATCTATGTATAATTAAGTTAATTGAGTATTAAATCCTAATTTTTATTTAATCAAAATATAATACTTGAGAGGGAATTAAAGTAGCCAAAATTCAAACTAAAATACTAGTTGAATTCGGCAACTTATCACCTTAAATAAGTAAGTTTGTTTTGATTAAATGACTAATGCCATTTGAATTTAAATTCTAATAGAATTTAAATTAAGATATATCTCTTAATTAGGAAGTGATGGAGGCTGAAATTAACACTTAATTTTTGGCACTCACACTTGACCTAAATTAAGTGATATATATTAATGAATTAAATGAATAAAAGTGGATGCCATTTTGCTATTTTTCTCTCTTGGCCGAAATACTCAAGGGGAAAGAAATCTTTCTTGTTCTCTTGTGTTCTCGGGCTGAAACAGTAACCTAAAGGAAGAACAAGATCAGATCCTTTGGCTTCAAATCATTCCCATTGCCGAATACACAATCATAGAGCTAGCACTTTTGATTTTAAGCCATCTTTGCAAGTGTGTGTGTGAGAATAGAGGGAGTGGCGTAAAGGTTGTTCCTTGGCATTGGTGGTGAAGATATAAGGTGGACATATCCTTCTTGGTTGCTGGTCATCATTAAAATCAAGTTTTAAAGGCATCTAAAGTTGTAAGTTTAAAACTCTAAAATTGCATGTTTCGATTCTTGTCATGGAATTGTATGGCATGTATGATAAAAATTTTTGTTTTTCCGCTATGCTATCATCACATTCATACCATGTCATATTCCATAAGTGGTATCAGAGCCTAAAAATGCTTATTTTAGTGCTTTAGATGCATGAAAAAATTAATTAAAAATCGTCATTATGAAAACATGCAAATCTGAAATTTTCTGTTTTGAGTTTTTTGCATTGTTTTGGTGTAAAAACGATTTTAATTGATTAGATAGGTATTATAATTAATATGACATGTTAATATACTGTCATAATATGTTATTAGGGCTGGTAATGGTCGGATTTAATTATTTATACCTGATGGTACATGTTAATTATGAAACTAGGTGCTAGTTGGCATGTAAATTGCTAGTTTAACAACTAGTTTTCAAAATTAAATGTAAAAACGTTTTTGGGATGTTTGTAAGTGATTTTTAAAGATTAAATAACAGGTCTGGACATGTTTTAAATTTGGTTTTAATTCTGGTCCATGACAATTTAATTGATTATTTTTAAAATCACTTAAAACTATGTCTAGTTTGTGTTTGTTACATGTTTAATCAACATTGTTTGTTTTGTTTTGATTAAAATGGTAAAAACACATTTAGATTAAAATGGTATAGAATATTAAATCAATGTTTATGGACTTATTTATATTATTAAATGACTCATAAAATTGATTTAAATGTTTGTGCATTTTATGGCATTACATAAGCATTAAACAACTAGTTTTTGTTGTTTGTTTGTTTTTGCATAAATGCCGTGTACTATATATGTGTTCTTCATGATTTTATTTTTAATTCATGTTAGCACATATTATATTCATTTTTAATGTTTATGGGCTGTATGACATAAAATTAAAAATGGCAAAATTGGAAATTATACTAGAGTTTATTTATAGCACAAATCTAACTAGTTAGTGTTTTAGGCTTTTAAGAGAACTTATTCAATAAGAGGATTTAGTCCTTTGGGCTTTGGCCCAGTCCCGTCATGGGGTCTTCTCTTAAAGGTTCAAGTACACAATTTCCATTAATGGGCTTGGCTAAATTAATTAAAATTGGACTTTGTTTTATCCATGACTGCTATGTATATTTATTTGCTAATTTGGTGTGATGAATGGATATGCATGGTGCATTCATGGGCCCTGGGTTTTTGTAATTAAATATGGCTTGCGAGCCATTATGTTTTATTGTAAAATTTTCATTTATTTCTTAGAATAGAATATACTTGAAGACTTTGTAAATCAAGACGAAGCCCACCGGAGTGGAGAAGCCCAACTCGAAGATTCTTATGTAATAGTATAGAATCTTAGTTGTAGGTTTTTGGGCCCATGTTTGTCACGCTTTACTTTATGCAATTATATATATATGCATGCTATGTATGGATGACAAAGCATATGCCATGTAAGCCGTAATAAAATGAATTCCTAAAATAGTAAGTCACAAAGTTGCCTTCCTAATTCGAAACATGTCAAGGCATTGATCATCGGTCACGTAGACTAGGAGTCATGTACGAGACATGATTGGAGTTTTCCTACCTAAGTAACTTAACTTGTTAGGTGTACAAGCTCAGCTTGACTAATAACTTGTTGTGAAAAGTGGATCTTGGCCCACATTAAATCACTAACGCAAATTATTTAAAGGGATATTAATTCGGTTTGTGGGATCATTAATAAGACCTCATTTAATCTTGCTAAATTTTATTGTAGATTGAAAATGGCATCTTCAAACAACAATTTCTCATTGCGATCGGTCCTTGAAAAGGACAAATTGAATGGCACCAATTTCATAGACTGGTCTCGAAACTTAAGAATAGTTCTTAAGCAAGAGAAGAAGTCGTATGTTTTGGATGCACCCTTGCCTGAAGAACCAGGAAGGAACGCCTCTGCGGTTCAAAAGGAAACTTTTGAGACCAAGAAGAGCGACTCCAATGATGTGACCTGTCTGATGCTGGCCACTATGGTGCCTGACTTGAAAAATCAATTTATGGACCAAGAGGCTTATGCGATCATGGTGCACCTCAAGGAGATGTTCCAAGAGCAAGCTCGTCACGAGAGGTTCGTGACAACAAAGGCCTTAATTTCTTGCAAGATGGCTGAGGGTACTCCTGTTAGTATCCATGTACTCAAGATGAAAGGGTATCTTGATACTCTTGAGAAGCTTGAGGTACTAGTGCCAAAGGAATTGGCCACTGACTTGATCTTAGGATCATTGCCTGCTACTTATGATCCATTTGTGATGAATTATAACATGCATGCAATGAACAAGTCAGTCACTGAGCTTCATGGAATGCTTAAGAATGCTGAAGAGAACATTCAAAAGACCAATCCCGTACTTATGGTTCAAAAGGGAATTAAGAAGGGAACTGCTAAGGGAAAGGGAAACGAAAAAGGAAAACCCAAGTCAGTTGGGAGTACACCTCAGGCCCAATCCAAGCCCAAGGCACCAAAACTCAAAGAGAGTGAGAGCATTTGCTTCCATTGCAACAAGATAGGGCATTGGAGGAAGAATTGTGCTCTCTTCAAGGAAGAACAAAAGAAGAATGGAGCCAAGGCATCCAGTTCTGGTATTTTTGTTGTCGAAATTAACCTTTCTATTTCTACCACTTGGGTATTGGATACCGGTTGTGGTTCTCACATTTGTTCAAATGTGCAGGGGCTAAGAAATAGGCGGTTACTTGGGAATAATGAAGTGGACCTCCATGCGGGGAATGGAGCATGAGTTGCTGCCATGGAGATAGGCGACAATCAACTCACTTTACCTTCCGGACTTTTTATTGTTTTGAATAATTGTTATTATGTGCCTGCTATGAGCAGAAACATTATTTCAGTTTCATGTTTGCATAATGATGAATTTGATTTTGTTATTAAAAATGGCAATGTTCATATTTGTCGCCAAGGCATTTCTTATGGCAATGCCATGTTGCAAAATGGCCTTTATATCCTTGATTTACAAAACAAAGAGTCAATATACAACATTAATACAAAGAGGGTTTAATCAAACGAATTGAACCCTACTTACTTCTGGCATTGTCGTTTAGGACATGCAAACAAAAAATGCATTTCAAGACTCCACAAAACTGGAGTGCTTGGGTCATTCGACTTAGAGTCTTATGACACATGCGAGCCATGTTTGCATGGAAAAATGACAAAGAGTCCTTTTAATAAAGAGGGCGAGAGGACTAATGGCTTATTGGAACTAATACATACCGATGTATGTGGACCTTTAAGTACACATGCTAGAGGTGGTTTTAGCTACTTCGTGACATTCACAGATGACTTCAGTAGATATGGCTATGTCTATCTAATGAAGTATAAGTCTGAAACTTTTGAGAAATTCAAAGAGTTTAAGAATGAAGTAGAAAACTAACTTGGCAAAAGTATAAAAGCCATTCGATCAGATCGAGGTGGCGAATACTTAAGCCAAGAGTTTGACAGTCATCTAAAGGAGTGTGGTATTATTTCACAGCTCACTCCTCCTGGAACACCTCAATGGAATGGTGTGTCCGAAAGGAGAAATCGAACTCTGTTGGACATGGTTTGATCTATGATGAGTCAAGCTAATCTTCTTATCTCTTTTTGGGGTTATGCATTAGAAATTGCTGCGTTTCTATTGAACCGTACTCCAACTAAAGTAGTTGAGAAGACACCATACGAGGTATGGACTGGGAAAGAACCCAATATGTCTTTTCTCAGGATTTGGGGCTGTGAAGCACATGTTAAGAAATTAACATCTGACAAACTAGAGTCCAAATCCAGTGTCTGCTTGTTTTTGGGTTATCCTAAAGAAACAAAGGGATACTACTTTTACTCACAAGCCGAGAACAAAGTATTTGTTGCTCGCAAGGCTATTTTCTTGGAAAAGGAGTTCCTTCTCAAGAAAGACAGTGGGACTAAAGTAGAACTTGGAGAAATTCAAGCACCACAAACTCCTATAGAGGATGAGTTGGAAATGGGATCAAGTTCACAACCAGTTGTGCAACAAGAAACCATTACACAAGAACCTAGAAGGTCTGGTAGGGTACGTCAAGAGATTAAGAGATATGGATTTCTAATCACTGACAGTGACAATATTGAGTTAGTAGATCGTGAGGATCCTACTACCTACTGAGAAGCTATTGAGAGCCCAGACTCGAAAAATTGGCTTGAAGCCATGAAATCCGAGATGCAATCAATGTACGATAACCAGGTTTGGACCTTGGTTGATCCACCGGAAGGTGCTAAGGTAATTGAATGCAAGTGGCTATTCAAACTCAAAGCTGATAAGACCTACAAAGGTAGACTAGTAGTAAAAGGTTTTCGACAAACTCATGGTGTAGACTATGACGAGACCTTTTCGCCTGTAGTCATGCTCAAATCCATTAGGATCTTGCTTGCCATAGCTGCATATCATGATTATGAGATATGGCAAATGGATGTCAAAACTGCTTTCCTCAACGGAAATTTACTTGAGGATGTGTATATGACACAGCCTGAAGGTTTTGTCAATCCCAAGCATCCTAAGAAGGTTTGCAAGCTTCAAAAATCCATTTATGGATTAGAGCAAGCATCCCGAAGTTGGAATCTTCGTTTTGATGAGGCAGTCAAAGAATTCGACTTCATCAAGAACGAAGATGAGCCTTGTGTGTACAAGAAGGTTAGTGGGAGCATAGTAGTATTTCTAGTCCTATATGTGGACGACATCCTTCTCATTGGGAATGACATTCCAAAATTGCAAAAGGTTAAGCAATGGTTGGGAAAATGTTTCTCAATGAAAGACTTAGGTGAAGCCGAGACAGTACTTGGTATTCAAATCTATAGAGATAGATCGAATCGGCTTTTGAGACTAAGTCAAGAAAAGTACATAGACAAAGTACTAAAGCGTTTTAGTATGGGAGACTCATAGAAAGGGTACATACCTTTGGCTTTGGGAGTTCCTTTGACTAAAGAACAGTGCCCTAAAACCAAAGAGGAAAGGGACAACATGAGTAGAATCCCATATGCATCTGCTATTGGATCTATCATGTACGCTATGTTATGTACTAGATTGGATGTTGCTCATGCACTGAGTATAACCAGTAAGTTTCAGCAAGACCCTGGTGAGAAGCACTGGTCTGCTGTAAAAGGGATTCTGAAGTACCTGCGAAGGACTAAGGATCACTTCTTAGTGTATGGTGGTCAAGAAGAGCTCGTCATACAAGGTTATGCCGATGCTGCTTTTCACACCAGCACTCAGGATTCGACATCGCAATTTGGGTTTGTTTTTGTTTTGAACGGTGGTGCTGTCAGCTGGAGAAGCTCAAAGCAAGAAACCGTTGTCGACTCAACTATAGAATCTGAGTATATTGCAGCAAGTGAGGCTGCAAAAGAGGCTGTTTGGATTAAAAATTTCATTACTGGATTAGGAGTGGTCCCAAGCATCCTAGATCCATTAGAAATTTTTTGTGACAACAACGGGGCCATCGCACAGGAAAAGGAGCCCCGGTCACACCAGAAATCCAAACACATACTCAGGAGGTACCACTTGATCAGAGAAATCATTGATCGTGGGGAAGTCAAGGTTAGCAAGATAGCAAGTGAAGACAATGTAGCAGATCTTTTGACGAAACAGTTACGTCCAAATCTTCACGAAGCTTATTTGAGAGCGTTCGGTCTTAGGGCTATGCCCAATTGGGACTAGTGCTAGTGGGAGATTGTTAGTGTAAGCCCTAGCCCCAATACATTGTAATGAAACACTTGAAATTAATAAAATGAGGCATTTGTTTTATCTATTGTATTCCTGTGCATATCAATTGATAGAACTATCCAAGAATGTTGTTTCAGTTTAAGTTATCATGTGTGAGGCACATGGTTGTAAGACCTTGAAACAAATGAGACTTCATTCAAAATATCCCTAGTCAGTCATTGTTATGGGAATAACAAATGAATTAAGAATAGTATGCTCTCACTGATAAGTTGAGTTCTGTCTTACGGATCATAAGGACAAGAGTGTCAATCAGAGATCATAGATACATGTTTAGAACACGGTATCTACATTAGATCCACTCATGAGAACACTACATGGTACAAGTCATAAGTGTTTCTCATATGCAAGTTTTGTATCGGAGTTCTTAGACCTGAAATCTCTATGAAACTCTTTATGAATTACTTTGTACTTTGACATACACCTAACGTACTCATAACAGAGTGACAAGTACGGGTATGATTAGGTATGCATTGATTCATGTTAGAGAGCATGAGAGAAGTGAAGGGATTACCCCTCTCATTAAGAGAGAAAATATCATCGGCCACTTGATCAGTGAACTGAGAAGTGTATGGCCATACCGAGATGAAATAATGAGTAATCATTATTTATCTGAGAGTTCAGTGTCATTGGAATATCAAGAAAGGAATTAATATATATAAGGATGACTGGTTCCATGCCTTATATTAATTATGATATTTATGGGTAAGGGACTATACAAAATTGCATTAGGTCACTAAATGCCATATGCATTTTCATTTAATTTGGAATGCTATAATATCTTGCTAGAGAATATATATAGCCTTTGAATTAATTAATTAATTCATTGCCAACATTAAATGGACCTATAGGATCGCACACAAAGCATTAGGCTTAAAATATTTAAATTGTGTATTGGGAATTAATTTGGACTTTTATTTAAAGTCAAATTAATGCATAAAATGGGTAAATAGATTTTTGCCTAAAACAGCTAGCTGTTTTAGGCAAATCTGTAAAAACAGTTTTTTTGCCAAATCTGTAAAAACAGTTTTTTTGCCTAAAACAGCTAGCTGTTTTAGGCAAAACTGTCAAGGTGCAATTTTGCCTAAAACAGCTAGTTGTTTTAGGCAAATCTGTTAAGCCACGAGCTGTTTTAGGCAAATATATTGAACTGTCTTTTTGCCTAAAACAGCTTGCTGTTTTAGGCAAATCTGTTAATAGTTGGTCACGAGAGAAATTTGTTGGCATGTGTTAGGTTTAATTTCAATTGATTAATTATCTATGTATAATTAAGTTAATTGAGTATTAAATCCTAATTTGTATTTAATCAAAATATAATACTTGAGAGGGAATTAAAGTAGCCAAAATTCAAACTAAAATACTAGTTGAATTCGGCAACTCGGCAACTTATCACCTTAAATAAGTTTGTTTGTTTTGATTAAATGACTAATGCCGTTTGAATTTAAATTCTAATAGAATTTAAATTAAGATATATCTCTTAATTTGGAAGTAATGGAGGCTGAAATTAACACTTAATTTTTGGCACTCACACTTGACCTAAATTAAGTGATATATATTAATGAATTAAATGAATAAAAGTGGATGCCGTTTTGCTATTTTTCTCTCTTGGCCGAAATACTCAAGGGGAAAGAAATCTTTCTTGTTCTCTTGTGTTCTCGGGCTAAAACAGTAACCTAAAGGAAGAACAAGATCAGATCTTGTGGCTTCAAATCATTCCCATTGCCGAATACACAATCATAGAGCTAGCACTCTTGATTTTAAGCCATCTTTGCAAGTGTGTGTGTGAGAATAGAGGGAGTGGCGTAAAGGTTGTTCCTTGGCATTGGTGGTGAAGATATAAGGTGGACATATCCTTCTTGGTTGCTGGTCATCATCAAAATCAAGTTTTAAAGGCATCTAAAGTTGTAAGTTTAAAACTCTAAAATTGCATGTTTCGATTCTTCTCATGGAATTGTATGGCATGTATGATAAAAATTTTTGTTTTTCCGCTGTGCTATCATCACATTCATACCATGTCATATTCCATCACAATGTTGTAGCTAATTTGGTGACATCAATGATGTTGCTAATTTAGTAAAATAATATTATGTTCCTATACCAATATTACCGACAAAATTATTGTAGTTAATTGGGGACAACAATGTTGTAGCTAATTTGGCGACAACAATGTTGTCGCTAATATAGTAAAATTATATTATGTTCCTATACCAATATTGGCGACAACATTGTTGTGGCTAATTGGCGACAACAATGTTGTAGCTAATTTGGTGACAACAATATTGTCGCTAATTTAGCAAAATACAATTATATTCAAATACTAATATTGGCAACAACATTGTTGTAGTTAATTTGGTGACAACAATGTTGTAGCTAATTTAGCGACAACAATGTTGTCGCTAATTTAGCAAAATACTATTATGTTCCTATACCAATATTGGCGACAACATTGTTGTAGCTAATTGGCAACAACATTATTATAGCCAATTTGTGTTGTAGCCAATTTGGCAACATTGTTGTAGCTAATTTGCAACAACATTGTTGTAGCTAATTGTTATCGCCAATTTTGCAAAATATTAGTCTCTTCATATTCCTTTATTTGGGACAATAGTGTTGTAGCTAATTAGCGACAACACCGTTGTAGCTAATTTGCGATAACAATGTTGTCGTCGATTTTTCAAAATACTATTCTCTTCATATCCCTTTATTGGCAACAACATTGTTGTCGCAAATTAGCTACAATTGTGTTGTAGCTAATTTGCGACAACAATGTTGTCGCCAATTTTGCAAAATACTATTTTCTTCATATCATTCTATTGGCGACAACATTGTTGTAGCTAATTAGCGACAACACCATTGTAGCTAATTAGTGACAACAATGTGGTCGCCAATTTAGCAAAATACTATTCTCTTCATATCCCTCTATTGGCGACAATATTGTTGTAACTAATTAGCGACAACTCCGTTGTAGCTAAATTGGCGACAACAATGTTGTAGCTAATTAGCGACAACACCGTCGTCGCTAATTAGCGACCAAAATGTTGTCGCCAATTTAGCAAAATGCTATTCCATTTAATTAGCTAAAAATATGTTCTAACCATTTAAATTAATTAAATTAAAATAAATTATTATCTTTACACGTTAATTAATTAAATTAATTGATTTTATTTAAATTGATTGATTTTATTTAAATTAATTAAATTAAAATAAATTATTATCTTTACATGTTATCTTGTTTGATTTTGTTTTTCTATATTTGAAATTGTTGGTATGCTATTTGGTGAGAATTTAAATAAATTAAAATTATTATTTTAATTATCTTACAAAAATATCTATACATTATATTTCATATTTTACATTTAACTATATATTTTTAATATAATTTTGATTTTTAATATTTAAATTTCATTTACATTTAATTAAACCATTTATTTTAATAAATTTAACTAACTAAATTAAACTAATTATTATATTTATTTTCAATAATATCAATTTGTGATCAATTATTTTAAGTTCTATAATAAAATAATTAAATTGAGAGAATATAATTCTCATAAAATTAGCTTAGAAAATATTCTATAGCCAAATTTGCAACAACATGTTGTAGCTAAATCTATAAATTTTTTAGCTGGACAAAAATAAAGTATTAGCGGGTTTCATTTTTTCTAAATCTTTAAAACCTTACCCTTTTGTGCTACTGCCCTCTTACCCCTTATCCCTCTCTCCCATTTTACTTCAAGATCGGCACTTGTAAAATCTCGACTGAAAGACTCCAATAAGCTCTCTGTTCTGACCCATTGCAATACTGGCAGGTCCTACTCTTATCATGTCCGTGTTTTCTAATTATAATCCTTTTTTTCTTATTATTAGTAGAGAAAAGTAAAGAGGTGTCTGCTCTTATCGTGCACTTCAAGCTGAAGGAGTGTTAGAAAGGGCATATTGCACAGAAAATCGTCCATTCAATCAGGTGAATTTCAATTTTCATTATTGTTCATCAATTATCAAAACTGGATTATGATAAAGATCGCAACTTTCCCAACCATTTATCTGTAAATTTCAATTCTGACTACAAGGATCTAGACTCACGACCTTTGAATTGGTGAATGATAAAATGCCTGCTACTCTTATAGCAGATTCTGCTGCAGCTGCTTTAATGAAAGACGGCCAAGTAAAGAGCTGTCTGCTCTTGTTGTTGCTTTACAATGGGGGGGTTTTTGTAGGGTTTCAACAAAAAGAAGAAATGACATGCATATCCAGTTTTTGGACCCTTTGTTGTCCTATCCTTTTACCATTCTTGGACGAGAGGGCGCAATTTTTGTGAATTCGGAGGTTCCTCATTTCTTCTGGACTTTTTTTTAATCTAAATTTTTCCTGTTCTCTATTTTTTTTGGTAATTTATATGTGTTAATTTCATTGGCAGCATATCAAGGCTGAAAATGTTATTTCTGCAAGTATTGCTTTGAGACCCATTGGATGCAAATGTTATTTTTACAGGTATGCTTCTTTATATTTTTCCTACCATTGGGCTTTTCATTTTCTTATTCGTTTCCTTAGCTAGCTATATCAAAACTTTTTTTATTAATCTTTCAATACTTAAAAAGCCTGCAATGGTTCTTGATTGTTTAATGTTGTTGCCGACACAAACTTAAGAACTCACAGTCCTGACCCTATATACATTTAATCTGATGATGATGATATATATATATATATATATATATATATCTGACAAAATTCCTTGCCTCTAGTGACATTTAGGTTTTCTCAATTTTGATTGTCCAAATGAAAGGATGCTGTGAGAAAAAGAATATTTAAAAGAAAAATTGGTAGAAGAACCTTATCCCTCAACGGCTGATGGAGTTCAGCAAGATTCACACAATGAAATAGCTGGGCCTGAATATTCTGTCACTTTTATGACAACAGAAGTATGACAGTAGCCAGAAATCAAAATGCTTCTATATTTCTAAGGTAACTTATTCATGTATACCACTCACGATTCTGGTGAATTTGTTATTTTTTGGTTTCTTCATTCCATTTTCTTGCATTCTTATCCCTGTGTTTGCTATATATTTTTGGTACATGAAACTATTATTCCAACCTAAGCTTTTGTCCTTTTTTAAACCTAATTTATAATCGAAGTCTATGTCTCATAATTGATTTCTTTGCATGAATCATTATCGAGCAACCCTTGTGAATATGAATATACTGCCAACAAAAAATAGCTTAATTTCCATTCCTAGAACTTCACATAAGAACTTTGTCACAATTTATTTGCTTTTGTTTGGCTAAATTCTAATTTAGGAAACCAGACCATATGTTAAATCTATTAATTATATATTGCATAATCCAGCTGATGACAGCACATTTGACATCCCAGCAAGTGGACTGACATCTGCTTCTCTATCCTTTTTTGTCCCTATAACACTTACAGAAACATTATCGGTTGAGCTCTTGTTAAAAATCAAGTAGCCCAAATCATTAAAGAAGATAAGCAGCCTTATATTTTACATGAGGTTGATCGTAGAAAAAAAATCCTATGCACCAGTAAACATTCCACTGTTAATCTATCCTCAATAATCCATTTATTCTCTGTTGAATTGGACCTTCTTTACCAGTCAATTATTGGCCTTTATTTCATTTTTTGACCTGCACATTAAGTTTTTTGATATTTCTTTCAGTGATTAAATCTTCTGGCGTGAAAAAGTTCTTGGGCATTCCTGAAATACCTATCTCAAGCAAATACTGCTTCACTATCTCATTGATATATTATTAGATGGGTAAAGCTTTGATACCCATTATTGCAATAAAATAGAGCAAAATATGACCACTTAAATTTTTATTAGTTAGTGGATTAGCAATCAAGCAGTGCTTGTAATACTTTTGCATTCCAAAAAGCAAAACATCATAATTGCCCCAAGTAGTAAAGCTCAAGGCTTGAAAAATTATCCTTTTTAGGGTGAGGTGGGTGTAAGGACTCAAATTAGGCCTTAGTAGAATTCAAGGACATAATTCCAATTATTAATGTTTAATCAAGCTTAATTAGATGAATTATTATAAGCTTATATATTGAAGGATAAACTAGTTGTTTATTTATGTGTGTAATTGAAATAATATTTTTATTTCAAGGATCAATTGGGATATAAGTGTTATTAAGTTCGATAATTATGATAAATGTGTAAGATATATGGTATGAATTTTATAAGGTCATAATTAAATTATTATTGTTGGTTTAATAACATTCAAGGGTGTAATTGAAGTTCAAAGTATTAGTTTAAGGGTTAATTTGTAAATTCAGCATCTTAAAGGTCAAAGGTGAATAAATGAATATTTGAGAGGTTAATTTAAGAGAAAGAATAAGTGATTAGGTTGATTTATAACATGCAAAAAGATGTGGGTTGATTAAAGGACATGCATTTTGTTGAAGGATCAAAGAGGGAATTTTCCTAGCTATTATATAAAGTCTTTTGCTAGTGGAATGAAGGGAAAAACTCTTTGAAATGGTGGTGAACGAAATCTTAGAGAGAGTTACAGCAACTTCATTTTCTTCTTCATATTTCTTAAAGCCATAGATGAATTCTCAAGGTCTTGTTGAAGAGGAATTGTTGCATGTTGTTCAATCTAGATCATTAGTATAACTATAAGGTAATATCCTAACTTGTTAGTTCATCTCTTCATCTTCATCTCTTTTTTAATTTGATTGATGATGGATGATTGTTGTTGTATGTATGAAATGATGTAAAGGAGAGAGAGAAGGTGGAAGAAGCAAGGAAAAGGGCTTGTAAGGGGTTTAAGACAAAGGAATTTTCAGCTAAGGTATGGGAATGTAGGTTGTTCATATTGCATGTGGAATTGGTTGCTGAATTTGGATGTAATTTACAGAAATTGAAGTTACGTTTTTTCTGGTTTTTGCTGGGTTCTCGGGTTGATTTTGGAAGAACGGATTTCATCAGTTGTGAGAGTCAGTGCCGAGTCGTGAAGCACTTCACGAGTCGTGAACTTTTGTCCGACTCGTGAAGCTCTTCACGTGTCGTGAAATTCTGCCCTTTTTCACCACTCGTGAACCCCTTCACGAGTAGTGAAATGCTGCCTTTTTTCTCTACTCGTGAGCCCCTTCACGAGCCGTGAAATGTTGCCCTTTTACTTCACTCGTGAGCCTCTTCACGAGTAGAACGTTTCTTCACGACTGATTAACCTATCTGGATTGTTTTACTCATAAGTTGAGCTATAGGACAGCAAATTGAGTGATTCTTTTTGCGTTGGAAACTAGACTTCCATACCTATATTTCATATGAAGAAACATAAAATTAAATCGGTCTCTAAGTATATGGAATTTAGGATTGAATTCGGACTAGTTTCCTAAACTGCTCACAGAAACAGAATTTACTATTATGTGCATTTTGTTGCTACACTTGATAATATGATTTCTTTAATAAATTGAGAGAGATATTTGTTTATGTGACAGTAAAGTTAAATGGTTAAAGCATGTAATATGGCTATCCATGAAGGATTTATATGAATACATATGCATTCAATTGTGTATATCAATAAGACTAATGATGAAATATCTAACCTATACATGTAATTAGTTTTGTGCATGATTGTCATATGCCAAATTGATATATATATATATATATATATATAAATATACACATGTAATCCTATGACATGAAAGAGCACGTTTTGACATGTATCTATGCTATGAAATAAGAATTGCAATAGTATGACCTTGGCATGTGTATATGCCCTTATGGAAACATGTTGACATTCTGTATAGCACATGATTTTAATGATGATAAAGATATATATTTATATATTGGTAAATATGCTTATATGAATAAGTTTACTATATGTGAATGTACCCACAGGTACGTACATCTATGATTATGTACATGAATGTATGAGCATGTAAATGCCCTATGAGATAGAAGATATTTTAGCATGACTATGAACATGTGAGATGCTTAATGTGAATATGATCAAACTTATGTACATGGCTGTTGTGTCCAATTATGCTTACATGTACATATTATTTAATGATGGAGTAAATGTCAACTTTACTTGTAGAAAGAAGTAATTTGAATTGTAGATTATATATGAACATATAAATATATAATACGATCTTACATGACTAGGTTTGATTGGTGAAAGATGTTTTAGAGCGATGATTCAAAGAATATGTGTAAAGTGAAATGTATGAATATGGTTTCACTTAATTGAAATGATATGATTAAGCATATGTGTTGTCACATGTAAGCATGCTAAAATACAGATCTACAGTGCTATAGACACCATTATAGAAATTTTATTAAAGTATATAATGGTAATGTCATACAAGACTATGTATACAAGTGTATGCATCACAGAAGGAGTATCTTGTCATGTGATTATTATATGAGAAAAGTGTATAATTGTTTATGATTAGTGCATATATGTATATGTACTAAAGAAGATGTATATATATATTTTACATGATCACGTATGGGTACAAATGGCATTATATAAGTATAATCTTGACATACGAACTAGCCACATAAGTGAATATGATTACAAGAACATAATAGTATTACCCAGCAGTGAAATGTTCACCGGTTTACAGAAAGTAATATATGAACATGAGTATGAGTACATTGTTCATAGTTATACAAGAGTATACATGTGCATATAAGAATATGAATGAATAAATGAAAGATAAAGTAAATAGATTTTATTGCCTGCGTTGAGTCTAGGAAGTGGATAGATAGGCATGCCTATAAGGGTACCTTGCAGCTGCAGAAAAACTTGTGCCTTCGGGTACCATCGTTCAACCCCGTTTGGGTTGTAGTCAACCCCGTTTGGGTGACTAAACAATTTGTGCCTTCGGGTACCATCGTTCAACCCCGTTTGGGTTGTAGTCAGCCCCGTTTGGGTGACTAAACAGCTTGTGCCTTCGGGTACAATCGTTAAGCCCCGTACCTTCGGGTACCATAGATACACCAAAACTTGTGCCTTCGGGTACCATCGTTCAACCCCGTGTGGGTTGTGGTCACCCCGTTTGGGTGGCTAAACCAATTTGTGCCTTCGGGTACCATCGTTCAACCCTGTTTGGGTGACTAAACAATTTGTGCCTTCGGGTACCATCGTTCAACCCCGTTTGGGTTGTAGTCAGCCCCGTTTGGGTGACTAAATAACTTGTGCCTTCGGGTACCATCGTTTAACCCGTTATCCACCTCTTTAGAATAGTGCAGGCCTTATACCAAAGTTAAGAATAGTTTGATGTTAATTTAAAGCTTTATAAAGCATAACAATTCATAAATTGATTTTAGAATCTAATTTATATGTGAAATTCCTTTACAGCACAAATGGAAATTATGGTATTAAAAGATGTTACAATATACACTTATGCATGATTATCGCATATAGAAACAGTACGTACAGAGTTATATAAATGAACTAGTGCATCACTAATATATAATTATGAGCTATATTAGAGATAGTATGTTCTCTAAAGCGAATGAATATAAGAGTTTATGAATGGGTATTCATGTTGGTGATTGCTTTTCAAATTAATACAGTTGAGTTATATGTTTTCCCTATATTTACTCGTTCTTGCTCTTGATTAAGAAATGATGTATATTGTCTTGTGCATACACATAAAGCATTTACAGATTTACAAGAGATAAAGTTCACATGAAAATGGTATTGGATATAAAAGCAAGCTAGAAATTCTATGTATGCATTGGTACAATAAGTAATTCGAATATATTTCTTGATTGATAAATGATGAACTTTCATAGTACTAATGCCTTGTTTTACTTGCGAATATTTATATGCGAATGTTGATCATAGCTCATATGTGAATATGTATATGCTTATATTCCTATCTTATATTAAAAAGTGGAAGGAAGGACTAAGTATAAATAGTGGTAAAATAATCAATGAATGAATCGCAAGATTAAAGGACAATTATGCTTATATGGTTAATTGTTGAGTATAAGTTATACTTTATAGTTTATAATGTATGCTTGTTGACGACCACTGTGAGTAGTCGTTATCATTTATAGTATTCCCCACTAAGCTTTATAGCTTAGCACGAATTTTTGTTTATCCGTGTAGGTTGGGAGAATAGGACTTTCTTCCAGGTCTATTTTCTGCAGTAGGTTGGCCAACACAAGTCTTAGAAGATTGATATTAGAGTCTTCTTTTTGTCCTTATGATTTGTAGTTGTGGAAACTCTATATATGTTGGAAATTTTGTATTTACTACAGATGCTTTGTATATGTAATATTTGATGTTAGTAAGTTGCACCTGTAAGTGAAGCTTCTAATAGTTAACTTTTGGATATCTGTTTAGTGGATTATCAGATGAAATGTTGATAAGCATGCTTGATTAATATTAATCACAGTGTTATAGCTAAGTACAGGGTAAGGGTGTTACAGTGGGTATAATGCATGTTAAAAGAGTGTTAATCTATTGTAATAAATAAACAAGTGACTAACTTTGAATGTGAAGGATTAAAAAATGAAATTAAATTTCTTATTTTGATCATTGTATGAGATTATTTATACACTAAATCAATTATAAATTTAAATGTAATCTAAACAAAAACACGTAATCATGGGGATTTAAGAACTTAGTAAGTGAATATTGGACTAACTTAACTAAAATTAATTTATTGAATTTGATTATTATGTGATGGTGTTGCAGATGATGTATGAAAGCATGAAAATAAGAGTTGATCATGTAGTGGAAAAAGGACAAGTCGATGATGAGTACATTACTAGCGATAAAGAATAAGAAGCTTTGAAAAAATGTACTCCTAAATTCACTCGCCAAAGTCATCCCACGGTCATTTAGGTTCATTATTTGTCAATTTATAAATATTTATTTCTTATTTAAAAGTTAAAGTTAGTTTAAGAAATTAAATTATACTTAAATATAAATATATTTTTCCGCTAAATCTAAATTACTTATCAGATTTTTTGTACAAGAAAAAGAAAAGGAAATATCTTTTTATGTTAATCACATTTTGTATATGCTAACATCAAAATTTAATCAAGTCTTATTAGAGAATATCAAGAGCAAGGACCTCTCCTCACCACTTCAAGTAAAATAACTGTGTTTGTCCCTCTATTCTTTTAGTTGTATTGGTAATTAAATGATGCAGGTGGCAGCTTTCATTCTAGGCAATATAGAAAACCTGGCCCAGCCTTATAGGGAGAGAACAACAGACTTCATACAATGGATGCACTGCCTTCCTCTTACTGGTACTTGAGAGTTAGTCAAAGAGTGAGGCAAGTTGGAGACAAAGATAGTATTAAGACTCTACTTGTTTTGGGATTGATCATGACCACTTTTGTTGGCATTCTTCTTCTTCTCCATGAATGAAATGGAGTGATAAAGCTTTGTTAATGAAGGTTCAATGAGTGAATCGCTGCTACCAAACAACACCAAAGTTTCAATAGAAGCAGCAAAAATGAAGAAATCCCCTAACATAGCAGACCAGGGAGAAAAAAGAAAAACAATTATTGTGATACCAAAAGCATCACTCTAAAGCTGCTTCTAACAGAAATGGAGAAAATCCCACTTTTTCAAACCTCAGCACTTTCCAATACTTCGGGTAGTTTTGAGGTTAACATCTCTTAACTCTCTTTCTCTCTTTTTTGTTTTTTTACTGTTGCAGATGGGTAAATGTTATTGTGCAATCTAATTAAATGGCAGGGTATTGACTTAAGTTTGGGATCTTTATGAATATTTATGTTTGAAAGAAAGAATAAAATGGAACTTTCCTTCAAAATATACATCCTCATTACTCATATGATGTTTCTATTTTATTGGAGCTTCATACATAATTGGAAAGAAAAACTCAAGACTAACAGAGTTTGCAGCACAAGTTGTTAAGCTATTTTGGTTTAAACACTTGATAAATTAAAATCCACATAGGTTTATTTTATTTATTCAAGTTGAGTAAAGTAATATTTTAGCAATTTTAAAATGAATATAAATTGATTTTAGTATAAGGTAATACCATTATCTGTAGAGATATTTTTCGTTTAAATATCAAATATTGAATTTTCATATTATAAAATTACATACTCTCCATTTATACATATATTAATTTCAAGGTATAATTGTTGTTTTAAACCAAACTTTATAAGTATAACTAATAAACAAAAGGAAAGGTGCTCAGTAGGTTAAAAATGGATTGGAGAATTTATCCTCATGTAATATCAGATTAACGAGATTATTATCCCATCATCATTGCACTTTCTTCAGCCTCATCTATTATTACCAAGTAACTTCCAAAATAATTAAAAAATATTATGAGGAAATGGAATACATGAAGGAAGAAAGAGAGATCAAAAGAGGTCATTCAACATTCAAGTATTTTTCTGAAGAAGAATTGAGGAACCACCAATATTCTTTCTTAACTTTTTCTTTAGATCTTTGTTTGATATTATTCTCTTCCTTGTGTTATTGTTGTAACAATATGTATTTAGGCTAATTTTGTTTATTAGAATTGCATGTATGAATTGATATATATAAATACAATTATTTTCTATCAATGTATGAATGATTTAACTTCAATTGGGTCCTTAACTTGTTATGTATGCTTGATCACCATATATAATATGTTAATCAATTTGTTCATAATGAGAATTAGTTCATTTTGGTAGAAAAGCAATTGAATTTACTTGAAGTCTAGAAATCACTTAGGACACAAGGATTTCACTTTGAGGGGTTAAAGAATAGGCATAGAACTTTATAATTTTTATCTATCTACATAATTACATAAGAGTGCTTGTGGACTCTAGATGGAAATGTCCTTATTTGACAATGAGAATTGCACTTAAAAGTTATAAGCCTTATTCTCTAATCTTTGCATGCATATGTATCTTATTGAATCTTTATTTAATCAATTTAGGACTCGCAATTCTAATATCTTATTTGATTGCTAGTTAGCCATAAATTTAGATTAGATTATTAGTTTAATTTACCAAAGTCTTTAGTATAAACAAATTCATTCAAAGTTACTAATGTCTATCCATCTTAGTATCTATTCGCTTAATAGAAAATAACTCTTATATATATATATATATATATATTCCAACATTTGACACCTTACTCATTCTATCTAAATCTTAGAGACTAGGGTAATAAAATTTACACCACAATAAGTTTTTGGTACCATTGTCAAAAAATAAAAATAAAAAAGTGATTGTTTTTATTAACTTAGGGTATAAAAAAGTTGATTTAGGTATTTTCTCTGATTTTCTTGTTAGTTTGATTGGTTGTAGTAGTTTAGTTTAATTTTGATTGTTTTTTTTTTATTTTATGCATAGAAGAAATAGTAGAGATAATCTTCTTCTATTTGATTCTGAAATTGGTACAATTTTTTGTGCTTTGTGTAAAGATCAAAGACGGCAACAAGAAGAGGAAAACCAAAGTTCAAATCCATTACTGATCAAGATAAGTGTACTATGGGTGATTTTACTATGCCCAACATATCAGGGAGTTTTGGAGGAATTATGACACTTACAATTGCCAACAATAACTTCAAAATCAAGCCAAATATTATCCGTATGGTGTAAAATAATCAATTTGGAGGTCTCCAAGGAGAAGATCTTTATGCCCACATACTGGCCTTTCTCAATATGTCTACAACATTCAAAACAAATTGAGTGATGAATGGTGCAATTTTTCTTAGACTATTCCTTTTTTCTATCAAGGACAAAGCACAATTATAGTTTACAAGTTTTCCTAGTGAATCCATTACTACATAGAATCAATTGAAGTAAGCATTCCTTCATAAGTATTTTCTACCCCAGAAGATAGCCAAATTTTGGAAATGAGGTTACAACCTTTAGATAACATACAAATGAGATGATTAATGCGATATATGAAAGATTTAAGGAACTACAAAGGCAATGTAATCATTATGGCCTATTGAATTGGATGATTTCTCAAATCATTTACAATGGTTTGATGGATGAAAATTGTAATATAGCCAATGTAACCTCAAATGGCAAATGGATGGATAAAATAGCCAAGGAAGTGGTAACATTACTTAAAGAACTTGCATTATAAGGATATATAGGAAATGAAACAACTATGGCTAAGGCAAGGTATGTCTTAGAGCTTGATACAATCAATTTGTTAACAACAAAGGTAGGTGTACTCACCAAATTGGTAAGTAAATCTCAGGTTAATTCTACTGATAATTCAAGTATTGCTTGTGAATTGTGTGGAAGATCTCGATCCTATGCACAATGCACAATAAATTCTAGTGAAGAGAAAATTTTTGTTCTAGGAGGTTTTAATCAAATGGGGATTAAATTCTAATTCTAACAACCCTTAATAAAGAAATTGCCTTGGATTTTCCTAGTGTAATACATTATCACAACTCAACCCCCCAAATAACCCAATTCTTAGACCATAAAACCCACTCAATTTTCCTATAAAGCCACCCTTTAATCCTTCACAGCCTAAATCTCATCTTGAATCTTTTATAGAATAATTTATTAGACAATAAATTACGACTAATAAACATAATAAAAAGCCATTTAAGTAAGTTAATGCAAAGCTTGAACAACTTGCTATTCATAATAAAATCTTAGAAGCCCAAATTCCCTAACAAGCTTCTTCTACTTCTCAACCTATGGAAAAGCTACTTAACCAACTCAAGTTCGCACAAAAAGAGACTTGTTAAGCAATCACCTTAATAAAGAATAAGGAAGTTGAGCATAATAAGATAAGAGGTAAGAAAGTGGTTTATCAAGATAATGAATTAAGTGGTAAGTCTAAAGAGTAAATTGAGCTTGTTATTGATGATGGTAGTAAAGATGTTTTGGAGTCTAAAGTTGATGAAAATAAGCATGACCATTCTAATAAAAAGAATTAACTTAAAGTGGATTTAAAGGCTTTGCCTTTTCTTCAAAGGTTCCAAAAGTGCCACTTAGATAAGCAATTTGGTAAATTTTAAAATTATCTTAAGGATATAACCATCATCATCCCATTCATGGATGCTATTAGAGATATGCCATTATGAGGTAAGTTTTTAAAAGATATTACTACTCATAAAAGTAAATTAGAAGATTACGACTCAATTTCTCTAGTTAAAGAATCTAAAAGTATGTATTCTAAGTTTAACCAAAGCAAAAGGATCCAGGTTGTTTCATGGTTCCTTATGTTATTAGTAGTATTCCTTTTGATAAAACTCTTTGTGATGTAAGTGCTATTGTTAGTCTTATGCCTTATTCTATTTACAAGCATTTAGATTTAGGTGAACTCAAGCCTTCTAATATGTTTTTATCCATGGCTAATAAAGCACTTACTCATCTCCTTGGAATTCTTGAGAATGTCCCTACAAAGGTAGATAAATTTATTATTCTAGTAGATTTTGTTGTCTTAGATATGGAAGAAGACTTGGAAATTCCAATACTATTTGGAAAACCTTTCTTTGTTACTACTGGCGCTATCATTGAAATGAAAACAGGTAAGATCACTTTAGTGGTGAATAATAAAAGTGTAAAATTTGATGTTTTTAAGATGATGAGACCTTCACTTATTAAAATTGTAAGTAGAATTGATTCTCTTCACATTATTAATGAGTGTGTTGATGATGTTTTGCATGATTATTAAAGATAAGAGCCTATTGAGCCTTATGCTAGAGTGGATTCTAAAGTGCATCAATTTGAGGCCAATTTATTTCCTTTTTGTAGGCCCCCAAGGTTTGAACTTTTGAATAAGGATGATGACCTAAAGGATGGCTCATAAAATGAGGAAACAAAATCAGAGCTCAAGCCTTTACCATTAAATTTGAGATATGTTTTTCTTGGCTCAAACTCTCAATTTTTTAAGCTTTTAGATAATGGAATCACACATTCTATCGGTGATAGTAAATGGGTTAGCCCTGTTCAAGTAGTTCCTAAAAACGAAGGCTTTACGGTGGTTAAGAATAAGACTAATGATTTAATATCTACTAAGACTATCATGGGTGGGTGTATATATATTGATTATAGGAAGCTAAAAAAGGCCACTAGAAAATATCACTTTCCATTACCTTCTCTTAATCAAGTCTTAGAAAGGCTAGCTAATTTTTACCATTTTTACTATCTGGATGGCTTAAGTGGTTTTTATAAAATACATATTCATCCCGATGAACAAGCTAAAACTACATTTACATGTCCCTATGGTACTTTTACCATTAGGCATATGCCTTTTTGTTTATGCAATGCTCCTACTACTTTTTAAAGATGCATTTTTTCAATTTTTAGTGATTTAATTTATGAATGTGTTAAAGTTTTTATAGATGTGTAGACACTAGTTCATAAGGTGGCTTCTAATCAGAGTTACCTAATAAGAAAATGGTTTCACATAAATAGAAAAATAGTATAGGTTCCAAGTTTTCTCTCTAAATTTTATATTTTCAAAATACTTTTGATCTCTCTTACGGATTTTAATTATTTAAAAATTCTTTTTGGGGTTTTTTCCTTTTTTCCCTCTATTAATAGTGCAAAATGAGAAAATTAATTTTGAAAACTTAGTGCAATTTAGAGTGTTTTAGCTTTATCTCAGTATACAGACCTTATAATTAGGTTATTCCAAATCCATTCAAATCTCAAGACATAGATCTACAACTTTCATGCAGAAATATAAACCCAATTTAGCCTTTAAGATTCTCAAAATTAGGCTTGAACATAGATGACCCGAATATGTCCCAACACTTGGACCAATCTATAATGTTTCAAGTATAACTCCTTTTATTGTGCTCATATTAAGGTGAATCCAATTTTAATATAAACTAGACATCTTTTTTAGAAACTTTATTAAAAGATCATGACCTAATCCTAAACCCATTGTTCCCAGTAATTTTTCAAAATTAGAACACCAATTCTATCCCTAAGAATTTCTTAAGTGTAGTCATTAGTATTATGGCCATAAATCCCAATATAAAAATCCAAATTGAGTGATTTTTTATTCATTGAAAATTTAAGACATAGGTTAATAAATTTCTTGAGATACCTTGTTAATAAAATGGTATTTTCAGGCCTAAAAAGAGCAAAATATTACAAGTTAGTGGTCAGTATATTGAGAAAATGGAGCAAAATCAAAGTTAACGATCTGTGAGTGACTCATGGACTAGTTCTATAACACTCCAAAATTGTGTTTTACATTTGGAAATAAGGAAAAAATATCCCCCTAATTATATCCCATTTTGTATATTTATTTTCGAGATAATTAAGGCTTTTCTAAGCCTAATCCCACATTCTCTTTCCTCTATCTTCATCTTCTCCCTCTCTTTTTCTTCCTTTTGTCTCTTGTTATCCCACAAAAAATCAATAATTTTAACTTTAAAAAAATCAAAAAAATCACAAAAAAAGGGAAAAAACCATAAAGTACCAAATCCTCATCTTGTAATAGAACCGACACTGAAGGTAATATTCTCGAGTTCTAAAATCTAAAAATATAATATTTCATTATTAATTAATTTTATAAATAACCTTTTTTAATTTAATGTTTAGTTAATCTTGTAAATCTACTTTCATTTTTATTAATTTAATTTATTAATTCAATTATATTATTTAATTGTAATTCGCTAATCAATTTTATCAATTATTTTATTATATTAGTTAATAAATTAATTGTGGTATTCTGTTAATTTGTTAAATATTTACTTATTTATTCTATTTACTAAAAAAATTTATTGTTAATTTATAAGCTCTTTATTTAGTAAATTAGGCTAATTTATTGTTTTATTATTTTTTATATTATTTTAGTTACTAATGTTAACATGTTTATTATAATTTTAAATTAATTACTGTTAATTTAATGTTTAATTATATTTTTTCCAATTTTATTACTTAATTTGTATTATTGTTTAGGGATGAGCATGGATCGATTAACCATTCCATGAGCAAAAAAGTTAATCAATCCATTAATATTGACTTTTAAATTATGAAACAAAAATAATTTACTAGCTAAATTTTATATTTTATAAATTAATAGCTAATATTTTAAAATAGATTTGATATTTTTTGAAAATTAATATGTTTGATTCTAAGTCAAATAAAATTTTGGATAATATAAAATGCAATAACATAAACTCTAAAATATAAAAAATATAATTAAATTCTATTGAGTAGAATATAAACACCAATATATGATAAAAATAAGATATATGAAAGTTAATCGGATACTATATATAGATATACTATATAATTAAAGAGAATGACATAATATAAATTTGGTTTAAATTATTATTTAAATTTTAAAGGAGAATATAAAAATTTAAGGTATAAAAATAAAAATATAATTTAAATATATTTTAATGTATTATTTTATGTAAATTTTAGAAAAAAATAAAAAAAAGTTGAAGGTATATATATATATATATATATAACCGGTACATAAAAACCTAAACCATAACCACTAACTAAAAACATAAAAATCAAAAATCGTAACCTAATCCATAATTTTGATTAACCCTAAAAATTGATTCAATTTCAAATCAATTTTACGGTTAATCATATTTTCATTTTTTTTTGCTCACCCCTATTATTGTTGCTGTTATTATTGTTGTTGTTGTTGTTATTGTTATTGTTGTTGTTGTTGTTGTTATTATTGTTGTTATTATTGTTATCTTCTTAATTTTGTTAATATTTTTATTGTTGACTTTATGTTAATATTTCTAATTGTCATTAATAATGTTATCATTAATATTACTATTATCATCAGTATTATTATTGTCATTAATAATAATAATGTTATCAGTATTATTATTATTGTTGTTGTTATTAATTTTATTTTTATTATTATGTTATGATTATTAATATTGCATTAATATTATTGGCTATAATTGATGTTTTGTTAACATTAGTAATGATTTTTTTTAATATTGTTAAATTTATTATTATTATTATTATTATTATTTGTTAATTTTAATATTTTATATATTATCATTATTAATGTTTTTATTGCTTTAATAATAATATGTATAATTACTATTATAAATATTATCATTAATAAAATTATTTACTTTTATTGTCATTTTTCATCATTATATACTGATTATCTTTTTTGTTGTATTTTTATATGTATAATTCCCCTTCTAGATCGGGCTGAAGGATAAGGCAAAGTATATTAGACTAGGATTTCTATTTAATTTCTTATTAGGGCCTATAGTATTATTTTTTAATTCTTTCCATTAAATTGGTTGTAATAGCTAGTAAAAATGAGTTTTTGCACTATAATTCATAAAAAATGACACTAAAATATTTCTACTTAATTAATTGAATTTTTCTAATAAAATAGACCAATGTCGTATTTTATTCCAAAAATCACATAAAAGAGTTTTATAAATATGTATGAGGGAACCAAAATTCTAATTAATCAGTAGCCTAATTTATGCATGTTTTATTTATATTATTAGTATTTAATTTTTTATTTGTTGCTCATAAATGGATTTTCAAATGATAAATTAAAAGCTGACAAAATAATTTCTACTTGAAATTAATCAATTAATGCGATTTCCTTTTTCAAAGCCGTAAGAGATCAATTATGCCATTTTATTTAAAATACACATAAAATGCTACATTTTTTTGTAAATATACATGCGAGAATCAATTCCCTCATTCAAAGAAATTAAATTAATTTTTCAATTTATATATGAATTTACTTTTACATTTATTCTTAAATACTTTACAGCTTTTATATGCATGCTTTACCGCTTTCCAACGTGATTGGGTGTGCTTTATTTTTCTATCATAATAACTTTCCATGAGAAAAGGGATAAAATAAATTAATCACTAAAACACATTTATATAACATTAACCAAATGTATAAATCGGAGTGAGGTCCCAAACTATCTTTGGTTTGGGCCTCATAAGGTTAGAACTCATTTCTTAATATTTTATTGAATGGCTACTTCATGATACCTACCTTGTATGCCTAGTAAATGCCCTCATAGGTTAATCATTAGCAAATGAGTTAGGATACCTCGAGCCACTGTTTCGTACCTTTTGAAGACCCAAGGCATTGTAGATTTGGCTGAATCCCTATTTATTGCAATTCAATTGATCTTTACTAGTTAAATGAATCTTGATCTGATCTCAAGTCCTAAAAGAGGGCTTTTGAGATTAAGTTAGATGCCTACTTGGTTCGGCGTACGTCATAGTGGAGACACAATTGGGGACCATGAGATTTTAAACTAAAAGTACCTTTGGTTGATTTAATATAGATGAGTCTAGAGACTAAAATTTTTTATCTCTTTTTGAAAAAATGCATTGCATTCATGTGAGAACCTTAGAATTAAGTTAGGCATCCCTTATTTAGCCTCAATGCATTCCTAAAGCATGATCCTACATTCACTTAATGTAAGGAAGTGTTAGGGAGGACCACCAGCCAAACCCATAAGCTAATCTCGCCAAGGAGAGAGACCGTATGACCTCCTGTGTGGGAACAATAAGGTTGGAAGCATGTATTTCCTTTATTTTGCATGTGGTTGTCCATGTTGCATATATATACATGCATTTGAAAATTAATTGTAAATCAACAATAATAACTAACAAAATGTACATGTTTTGCATGTACATCTCACTTTGTGTATAACTTTTGCTTGCATAAATCATGACCTAAAATATTAATATAAGCTAAAATATGTAAATCCTATGTGCATGAACATGCATTTCATTATATATGTAAACAAATAAAGATAATTAATATAATAATATAAACATGTATACTAATCATTTTTGCTGTAAAAATGTGTATATCTTGTTTGTGTGCCATTAATCATAATGTATTCATGTTTTTACATAACATGTGTGCCATGTATCATATGTTTAGCATGTTCATGCATCATGCATCACTCTAACCTTTTGACTTTTATCAACCATTCATGCATCATGCATACTAGATAAAAGAATGGATGATTTTGAAAGAAGGATAAGGTCTATAGTGATCGTCATGATGAATTCCTTAACATTGCTGGCCAACAGACTTTGGCATCTGCACCTGCATATGGAGAGCCTGTACTTGCTAGAGGTACTTCGACTATTGCTCCTATAGGACCTACTCTGGTGGTTAAATCAAAAGGAATAGGGTTGGGAGCTTTACTTGTTGAGCAGCAAAAAAGATAAAGGACTTGCTTCCGAGGAAGATTTTATCCTTGAAGAGGAGGAACTGATGGTAACACAAGTTCTAAAAGGAATATTACCCAGAATGGAGGATCCAATTCTTAAGAAGATGGGAGAGAAAATAAAAGTAATGGTTAAGGTTTTCTCAACTGGAAAGAGAATTAATTCGAAGGATATAGATTTGGAAAGTGAGGACATTCTCCCTCAACAATTCAAAATGCCTGGTCTACCCAAGTTCAATGGTACTTCTGGCCCATCTACTCACAATAAGTAGTATACCTTGGTCATAAAGGGCACTATTCGGACTAAAAAATAAAAGGTTGAGTATTTCAGCATTAGCCTCCCAGGCCTTGGTTTGGACAAGTATACTAAAAAAGATTGGGATATACTAACAAAAAAATTCCTAAGATAGTACGACTGTAGTACAAAGATGGAAGTTACTCTGAATGATTTTGAGTTGCTAAACTAAAAGCAAGATAGTCTTTTCATGAGTATTTGATAATGTGAAATAAAGTAATAAAGATGAAGAGAAAGCCTGACATCGCTGATCAAATAGGCTTTTTATAAAGAATACTAATCCCTTCTAGAGAGAACCTCAGAATGAAAGGATTAAAAGCTTGGGAATCTCTTAAGAACTGTAACACCCTAATTCCTTAACCAGGGATAATCATCAATCATCAACATCATAAACCTAGTAAAGGTCATGCAGAAATAATAATAATAATAATAATAATAATAATAATAATAATAATAATAATAATAATACAGGCCATCATTACATGCCATAATAAAATAATTAAGCTTATAGATAAGATAAACATAACATAAATGGCCTTCAAGTATCCTGATATCCTTAAGGCAACTGCATCATGACTGATCCTCTAGAGCTTATCCTGAAACCTAAACGGATAAACAAACCCGTTCTAAGCTATAAAGCTTAGTGGGGAACAAAACTATGGACAAGCTCATACAATTTTCTTCATCAAACCAAAATCAACTATCACAATAATATAACATATGAGATTACATTATTTATCCTGCCACGTTGGACATTCCGGGGTGTTTTTAAACTTAACCATTGATGCCATCATTACCAAAACCAAAAGCATTGTATAAACTTATCTTATCCCTAAAACTTGTTAGTTAACAATCATCTTTAATCCCTCTCTTATTGCCTAAAAGATTCATGCATCTAATAATTCTTCCATTCAAGAATACTGATATCTTTGTTATATTCGTACAACCATTAACTTAATAACATTAACCAATTTGGTTACCTAACATGTGCATTTAACATTTATTCATAGCCAAAAGGAAGTGCTCATGTTATATAACATTTGCAAAAGATATTGCTAGGCATGATTTCATTACATATATACAACTTATCATTTTTGTCCGGGATTCTACCCATGTCTTCCTCAATGCTATATTATCAAGGCACTTTAAACATCTTACAAATTAATATCATGTCATACTTTGCACTTTGATTCATATTAGGATTATATATATACACGTATATATATATAAATGTTCATATACATACAAACTTGCATGCCATTCCAATGAATAGGTATTACACCTTATGATTAACTGACATGGTCTCTATACCATATGTAAACATTTTCTAATTTTCCCATACATGAATGTTATTATGCATGCCATAGTTCATATAACATTTAATTCAATCTTGCAAGCTTGTGCCCCTTGCAGCCCAACTATTCACCGCGAAACCAACTTACACTGGCAGTCATACGGCGACCTTTCTCATGGCTGATGTAAGACATAACAATCAAGTAATACATAACATGGCATTTCATTTCATAGCAATAGTTTATTGCTAACTATAATTTAGAGTAAGGTAATAGAATAGATCATTATCATGATTCCAATATATATATATATTTAAGTGATGTGATCAATACATATGTTACTTTATTTCTTGTACCATTTACATCTTTAATAGCCTGCCTAAGCACTAGTTCAAAAGGTGGATAACGAGAGCAATGGATACACGAAGGTATCAAACTATGGATATCCGAAGATATCAAACAATGGACCCAAACGGGGTCAAGTAATGGTTCCAGCAAGGAACAAACTATGGACCCAAATGGGGTCAAACGATGGTTCCATTAAGGAATAAAACCCAAACGGGGTCATCTGTAACAGTTGCGACTGTATCCCTCTAGGCATGCCTATCTAATCCACAACTGAACTGAGACCCGCAGACTTAACTTTTTAAGACATCTTTAATTTAACATATTCTACTTTATTTAACTCATCTTTTGGCTTAAAGTCACGTTTCATAAAAGAATGCATATCCTTCTTATCATACATCAATGCTCAGCTTTAATCCCTATTACATATGGATGATATCATATGATCGTATGCTTGCATTATTTTTCTTTCATTCATATCATGATAGTTATGTGCTTAAGCAAATAATAATAACATTTCATCTTTCATGATTAGCATTGTGCGTATCCACATACACTCATACATATACATTTTAAGCCAAGCTACTCATCATAGCATGCTCGAATCAATTATAGCCTATAAAACTTCTATAACCCATAAATAGTTCTCAATAACATACCTTGTTACAACTTGCCGTAAGTAGTTTCCCTATTCTCAAAATTAATCGCCTTACAACATAATCATATATAGCAGCATTCAAGCATTTATGATCCATATCATAGGATAAATAGGTTTTCTTATAGCCTAAAGTCAACACTTATTCATCTTTAGCCCCTTTTGCTTACTTATATAGTCTATTAGATCATAGGAGACAAACTATCTCCCTTAACATTATCACATATTACATGATCATCTTATTTGTACTTTCTATTTTATAACATTATTTTCCTAGGTGAGTTGTATAAGATTATATCATCTTAATCATTAGAACATTACTTGAAGACTTGTAACTTTCATTTTACAGCATAGGGTATGAATAACATATGAGCAGGATCCTTTACATCAAAGTTCACTAGAGTAGAAATAACAAGTTATACACTTTAACATAGCCGTATATACTTCAATCATCTTACTTGTATTTTCCCATCTTATAACATTTTATGCTTAGGTAAGTAGTATGAGGTCATTTCATCTTAGTCATTAACACACTACGGATGTTCTTGTGCTAATCATATTGTATTATAGGCATGAACAAGCAATGATCATATTATTACACATTACTACTAATCATTAATTCTTCTTGTGACCTGGAGTCTAACCAAGCCTTTATGAATTCATAATTTAACATAGCATGCGATGTTCCCTTTCTTTTAACTCGAAAATGCAACCTTACGACTATTCTCTTATTATCACTAGGTTAAATCACAGTAATTTGGACAGAACCCTTCCTTGACAAAGTGCATACCTTATATTGATTTTATGAGACACATTGTATAACATATCATTTAAGTTACTATATTGCCTCATGTTATTCTTAGTTTGATGCACACTAGGCCTTATCATGCCCCATTGCATCATAATCCATATTAACATTGCCATGCGCATGTAGCACCCTTATTCTATGATCTATTCATATCACTTTATTCATCTCATTACACATGTTCTACTGTGCAACATAAACATATATCAACTATATAGAGAACTGATATTCATACTTAATCCATAAGAGTGCTAAACTATTAAAACTTCACAATATACATTAGAGTCTCTTTACAAAAATATAACCGCTAATAACATCTTACAAAACAGTTGTACTTTTACAAGATTTCCAACACAACATAAAACCTTTGAAATACAAAAAGGAACAAAAAGAAAACTATATACTTTATAATCTTCAAAGACTTGTGTTGGCCAACCAGCTACAGATATCAATCCCGAGAGAAAGTCTTAACCTTGCAACCTACACGGATGAAACACCCGTGCTAAGCTATAAAGCTTAGTGGGGAACTAAATAATGATAGACAACCACTCACAGTGATCGCCAACAAGCATCCAACATGCTTCAAATGTAACAATGATTTATTTCAAGAAATGAAAGAAATTAAACATTTAAATTCACTTATAGAAATCATACAATGTAATACATATAAGAATAAAGGAAACATATATATAGAGAGCATTTAGCAACTAAAATGTAATTTGTTTTTGTACTAGCAGTATAGATACATATGTATATTGAGCATTCTTTTAGACTTGGGTTTTGTATGCAACAAAAGGAATTTCATATGTAGAATAGTATAAAGTCAACTAAGAATTTGCATGCCTTATTAAACTTTTCTTAACCTTGATAATAAAGCCTGCACTATTCTAAAGAGGTGGATAACGGGTTATACGGTGGTACCCGAAGGCACCAAAGAGATAATAGGTCACCCAAAGGCACCAAGGAGATACCCGGAGGTATTAAACGATGATCCCTTATAGGGATAAAACTGTATGATAAATCGGTGGACCCAAACGAGGTCGAACAAATAACATGGACCCAAACGGGGTCAATCAAATAACATGGACCCAAATGGGGTCAATAAAATAACATGGACCGGTTAAGCAGACCCAAACAGGATCGGCTACAACCCACACGAGGGTTGTTTAAATTAACTTTAACTTTTAAACCCAAACAGGGTCACTATACTTTTAAATTCAAGTGGACCTAAAGAGGTCAAAATGTTCAAAAGCAGCTGCAAGTTACCCTTATAGGCATGCCTATCTATCCACTTCCTAGACTCAAAGCAGGCAGAACAATCTCTTTAATTTATCTTTTCTTTATTCTTTCATATTCTTATATGCTCATGTATACTCTGGTATAACTGTAATCAATGTATTCATATACACAATCATGTGTAACTTTTCACATGTCAAGACTATACTTAAATAATACCATTATATGCTTTAATAAGATTTTTATAATTGAGTCTATAGCACTGTAGATTTGTATTTTCGCATGCCAACATGTGATAACACATATGCTTAATTATGTCATTTCAATTAAGCAAAGACATAGTTATACATTTCACTTTAAAAATATTATTTGAATCATTACTCTAAAATAGTTTTCAAGCTTTGAACCCAACCATGTAAGATCATACATATGCATATATGTTTATATGCACACATATATTCTACTAATCACATTACTTCTTCATACAAGCAAAGTTAACATTTCAAACTATATGTACTATAGTAATTTTGAAGAAATCCATAGGAATCATGTAGAAACATCTAGACTTATATATATATATATATATATCAACCAATTAAAGGCCAATCATACAACTAGATTTAGTAGCCTTAGGTTCATTGGTATGTCTACAACTAGGTACCATCATCTTTACACATAAATACATATAACATGACATGTTTTCATTTTCTTAGTTCATAAACCCCAGCACCAAATGAACATTCATGTATAGCATTTTTAATATTAACTATCATTCATGTATTTATATTCACATTTGAACTCTATTGCAGGCAACACTATATTCATGTTCATTTCATACTTCAAAGCTGTACTTATAGTATACCATTTACACATGTATATAATCTCAGCTATTAAGTGACATTTAATCATTTTCTATCTCATAGGACAATTACATGCTCATGCACTCATAAATATAATCATAAATTGTACATACCTGTAGTACATTCGCATCTAATAAGCTTGTTCTGATAAGCATGATTATCAATATATATACCTCAATCACTCATCAATCATATGCTATTAATATGTTTCCATATGGCACATACATTTAACTTTCATCATGAACTTATACTTAAACATATGATCTTTAGACAACACATCATATCACAATCATATTATCATACACATATATGTTAACAATAATTTCATAATTATTGATGGTGCTATAAATTAACTATTAATGTACAATTTCCATGATGCATAGGTATACATTCATAGACAATTTTCAATGTAAATCATACAAATCATGCAAATCCATATATATATCCTTTGATACAAATCTATATACATATGAGTTTATAGCTCTCGAATACTTGCATTCAAGGCCTATTTTGTTCAGTCATATGTGCAACACATAGGGGTAGCATAATATACTGATAAAGGGGAATAAAAAGCATAGTTATGGGCCAAAATCATGATGTCGCGCTCGCGGCAAGTGTCAGGCTCGCGGCAAGTGTCGCGCTCGCGACAGTATGCTTGGCCATATGAGTTTTTCACCCTGTTTCCAAAATCCTGCAAACTGCTTAATAACTTAATCTTGTACTTCATTTTTGACATAGTAAACGGCCTTTTTAGAAAATGTTTTTTCTACAAAGTTGTAGATATACTTTTCTAGTTTCTATAACATCAAAAATATTTGCAATATAATTTCTATAACTCGAGATATATTGAAATTACTAAAGACTGTTCATCATAGTAGGCAACATAGAATTTCCGATTTTCAAGTGAAAATTAGACAATGTTCTAGGAATTATTTGACTTTTATTTCTTCATATAAATTGTAGGTTTTGAAGTATATTTTAAATTAGGAATTGACCTCATGTCATTATGATCATTGTACAATCAATTATGAAGTTTTTACCCCAAGCTATTCAAAATTGGAATCAAAGATGCATCTAATATTCAATCAATGTAGGGATATATTAGGAGCCAAATTAATGCCATTTTTTCAACTACACTTTTATAAATATATCTCATATGGAACAATCAAGATTATTATAGCTTCAAATTAAGGTCCCTAACTCATTTTTATAGATAAAATTACAGTCAATAATTCCAGCAATCTTCATGTAACACCTATTGTAAGAAATTCTAAATTCATATCTCATCCCATTTATTCCATCTAACACAAATATGCACCTTGATGATATAATCAACATTCACATGCATGCAAGGTAAGTACCATCCCATACCTTAGCCGACCCCTATCAAACCCAAGCTTTCAATCCCTTGCAATGTCTTTCCCTATATCCTTTCTATCTCCTCCTTCTTTAACTACAACAACACAAATCATCCCCAATCCACCATTTCCAGCACTTGTTCATCATTTATCTCAACCAAGATGAGAATAAGAAGAAGAAGAAGAAGAAGAAGAAGAAGAAGATAAAATTCAATAGAAACCACTTACCTTAGAGTTATGCACTTAATTGCCTTAATTAACCATCAAGAATTGTCACTTAAATTACTTGAAGATTCAAAGACCTTCAAAGGAAATGAATGGAATTAATTTCTGGTTTTTCTCCTCTCACAAATGCCGACCACACCACTCTCCACCATCTCACTTTTCCCTTTCCACCCACTAAGATTATTCTATATATAATACTATGGTAAATGTCCTCTTTAATCCCTCAAGAATTTGCATGTCACATTAATAACATCCAATTCTTTGAATGTTATATTTTGTCTCCACCATTTAATCTATTCCATAAATTAACCCCACCATTTATTCCTTTCCTTAAATTGGCCTCTCAATTATTTATTTATTCACATTTGCCACTAAAGATGCCGTAATTACAAATTTACCCCAGATTAATACTTTTTACTTCAATTACGCCCTTGAATATTATTAAACCAATAATAATAATTTAATTATGACCTTATAAAATTTATACCATATAATTTACACATTTATCACATAATTATTGATAACTTAATAATATTTTTGCCCCAATTAATAGCTTAGCTCTTAATAATTCATCAAATAATGCTCAATTAGACTTAATAACATGTAATTGCCCTTGAATTCTACTAAGGCCTATTTTGGGTCCTTACAGCGCATGCCCCTTTAATTTATAGTTCAAGTGAACTATCATTACTTAACTCAATGTCTCTTATTACTTTAAAGTTCGCACTCTCTATATGTGTGTGGAGGTTCCTCATTTAAATGATCATGCCTTATACACCTTTGGGTAACTTATAGCTTAATTAAATCTTTAACCCATTATAATAGCATATTGGTGGCTTAGATTACTTACAATTTAGTTCAGTTTACCTTCTCTTACCAATCCTTCATGTCATTTAACTTCTGATAATACTTCATCTTATGGTCCAGCTTTTCTAAATTATACCTCTATGGACTTTAACATAGTGTATCGAATTTCATTCCATTAATCCATCAGCATTCAATTTGCATATTAACCATTACTTAGTAAGCAATCATTATCCTCACATTCACGGCTAACTTTATTCATCCTGCTTTTGTGACTTTTAATAACTTTACTATATATATATTACCAAACTCATGCTTATGGGTGATTTATTGTTTAGGAGTATGTGTACAGGAAGTACATGTGGCCATGTACTGGAGAAAAAACAAGGCACTTGGCCAAGCTATAAGAAAATAATAGGTTATACTTGGTCATGTATTCCCAACAGAAAAAGTGAGTGGCTGTGTATCTCAAGAACAACAAGAGTGCATTGTCTTGTTCATGGAAAGAAGTAAACATGCATGGCCGGTGTGTGGGAAGAAGAAAACATCACCTGGCCATGTACATCAAGGAGACACATGGTGTGTGGCCATGTGTTTCCAAGGAGAAACACATGTGTGGCCATGAATTCCCAAAGAGCAACACATGCATGGCCATGTGTGAGAGAAAGAACAAATGCAAGTGACCGTGTGTGGGAGGAAGGACATCATCACATGGCTATGCATCCTCAAAGGAAATTCAATGTGTGGCCGTGTGTTATGAAGAACCAATATATGTGGCCACGGGTTAGGAAGAGCAAACTCACATGTGGCCATATGTTAACACAAAAAAGTGAGTGAGTGGCCACGCGTGCTCAAGGAGAAAAGGGTACGTGGCCACAGGTGGGAAGGAAAGAAGAAAAGCCAGAATCACGATTGTGCATAACATGAATTTAAACCCTAAATCTCACTTCCCCACTTACTTATATGATCATTTAAGTTGTAACCCTTCCAAAAAAATGAATCTCGTACCTCAAAATCGAGCTTCATCTCCTTCAACATCCATTGATCTAACTATCTTTCTCCTTCATTTCCTTATACACAGAGACAACAAACATGACATATTATCTCTTCCTTCAACCATAAAATCATAAATCATGCATGGATGAAGAGATCTATGGAAGAGACATTACCTTCATGCCAAAACACCGAAACCCTAGAGCTTCTTCTTCAATCCCGTAACCAAGAGATAGAGAGAGAGATCTCTAGGAAATCCAAATGCCAATCCCATTTCACAAAACCCCCAAACCCTAAATAGGTGAGTGGGGTAAATATCTCCCTAAGAAAAATCCAATAATACCCTTATACATTTTTAACCCTTAAAGCTCATTTTCTTAACATTTAACCCCAAACTTCTCATTTAATTTAATTGTATCCTTCCTTACTATTTTAGCTACACTCCAATAAACATGTGCATAATTACCACCATACCCTTTATATGACTTAACTTCGTTAATGCAAGATAACCTAATTTTTGCCTTATTAAATCTTAATCCTGATTAATTAACTATAATCCTATTAGAGCCATGATTGGGTCCTTACAATTCTCTCCCCCTTAAAAGAATTTCATCCTTAAAATTCAAAACTGGCAATCTTTATCTTTATCGCTAGTAATTCTTAACTATGCTTTAGCTATAAGCAACTATAACCATAAGGACTCTCTATATCCATACTAAACTCATCCATCTATAAGCATTTGTATCTGTCTCCAATTTCCAAATACTCTTATGCTTGTTGTATTTCTTATCTTGGGTATCTTAATAACTTAACATCTTGCATCATCATCTATGGGAAAGATCAAATTCTCTTCTATTCATATGAACTTTTTCTTAAACATCTTAATATAAAATCTAGACATACTTATAATCAATCTTATGCTATACCTCAATCATAAAACATTTAGGCATTTAAGCACTTCCAATACCAAGAGGCGAGAGATATTGATAATTGTATAGATATCATCTCACAATCTCTACCAAAATCTTGCTGAAGGTCCAATATATCTATATCAATCATAGGTCAAAAACCTAATTTAATCATCATAATGTATGCCAATAAGAATAACACATTGGTCTAGACCAATATCATCTTAATCTTTCAGATCAATTCCTTAATTACTTACTGCCCAGAAAAGAGTCAACATGGGCTCTGATACCACTAATTGTAACACCCTAATTCCTTAACCATGGATAATCATCAATCATCATCATCATAAACCTAGTAAAGGTCATGCAGAAATAATAATAATAATAATAATAATAATACAGGCCATCATTACCTGCCATAATAAGATAATTAAGCTTATAGATAAGATAAACATAACATAAATGGCCTTCATGTTTCCTGATATCCATAAGGCAACTGCATCATGAATGATCCTCTAGAGCTTATCCTGAAACCTACATGGATAAACAAATCCGTGCTAAGCTATAAAGCTTTTTGGGGAACAAAACTATGGACAAGCTCATACAATTTTCTTCATCAAACCAAAATTAGCTATCACAATAATATAAAATATGAGATTACATTATTTATCCTGCCACGTTTGGCATTTCAGGGTGTTTTTAACCTTAACCATTGATGCCATCATTACCAAAACAAAATGCATTGTATAAACTTATCCCTGAAACTTGTTAGTTAACGATCATCTTTAATCCCTCTCTTATTGCCTAGAAGATTCATGCATCAATAATTCTTCTATTCAAGAATACTGATATCTTTGTTATATTCGTACAACCATCAACTAAATAACATTAACAAATTTGGTTACCTAATATGTGCATTTAACATTTATTCATAGCCAAAAAGAAGTGCTCATGTTATATAACATTTGCAAAAGATATTGCTAGGCATGATTTCATTACATATATACAACTTATCATTTTTGTTCGGGATTCTACCCATGTCTTCCTTAATGCTATATTATCATGGCACTTTAAACATCCTACAGATCAATATCATGTCATACTTTGCACTTTGATTCATATTAGGATTATATATATACTGGTACATATATATAAATGTTCATATACATACAAACTTGCATGCCATTCCAATGAATAAGTATTACACCTCATGATTAAATGACACGGTCTCCATACCACATGCAAAAATTTTCTAATTTTCCCATACATGAATGTTATTATGCATGTCATAGTTCATATAATGTTTTATTCAATCTTGTAAGCTTGTGGCCCATGTTGCCCAAATATTCACTGTGAAACCAACTTACATTAGCAATCATACAGTGACCTTTCTCATGGTTGATGTAAGATATCACAATCAAGTAATACATAACATTGCATTTCATTTCATAGCAATAGTTTATAGCTAACTATAATTTAGAGTAAGGTAATAGAATAGATCATTATCATGATTCCAATATATATATATTTAAGTGATGCGATCGATATATACGTTACTTTATTTCTTATACCATTTACATCTTTAATAGCCTAACTAAGCACTAGTTCGAAAGGTTGATAATGGGAGCAATGGATACCCAAAGGTATCAAACTATGGATATCCAAATATATCAAACAATGGACCTAAACGGGGTCAAGCAATGGTTCCAGCAAGGAATAAACTATGGACCCAAACAAGGTTAAATGATGGTTCCATTAAGGAACAAGACCCAAATGGGTTCAACTGTAGCATCTGCGACTATATCCCTCTAGGCATGCCTATCTAATCCACAACTGAACTAAGACCCAAAGGCTTAACTTTTTAAGACATCTTTAATTTATCATATTCTTCTTTATTTAACTCATCTTTTGGCTTAAAGTCACTTTTTATAAAAGAATGCATATCATTCTTATCATACATCAATGCTCAGCTTTAAGCCCCATTACATATGGATGCTAACATATGATCGTATGCTTGCATCAGTTTTCTTTCATTCATATCATGATAGTTATGTGCTTATACAAACAATAATAATATGTCATCTTTCATTATTAGCATTGTGCGTATCCACATACACTCATACATATACATATTAAGCCAAGCTACTCATCATAGCATGCTCGAATCAAGTATACCCTATAAAACTTCTATAACTCATAAATAATTCTCAATAATGTACCTTGTTACTACTTGTTGTAAGTAGTTTCCCTATTCTCTTAATTAACCACCTTAAAACATAATCATATATAGTAGCATTCAAGCATTCATGATCCATATCATAGGATAAATAGGTTTTCTTATAGTTTAAAGTCAACACTTATTCATCTTTAGCCCTTTTTTTGCTTACTTATATAGTCTATTAGATCATAGGAGAAAAATTATCTACCTTAACATTATAACATATTACATGATCATCTTATTTGTACTTTCTATTTTATAACATTAGTTTCCTAAGTGAGTTGTATAAGATTATATCATCTTAATCGTTATAACATTACTTGAAGACTTGTAACTTTCATTTTACACCATAGGGTATGAATAACAGATGAGTAGGATCCTTTACATCAAGGTTCACTAGAGTAGAAACAACAAGTTATACACTCTAACATAGCCGTATATACTTCAATCATCTTACTGGTATTTTCCCATCTTATAATATTTTATGCTTAGGTAAGTAGTGTGAGGTCATTTCATCTTAGTCGTTAACACACTACAAATGTTCTTATGCTAATCATATTGTATTATAGGCATGAACAAGCAATGATCAGATTATTACACATTACTACTAATCATTAATTCTTCTTGTGACTTGGAGTCTAACCAAGCTTCTATGATTTCATAATTTAACATAGCATGCGATGTTCCCTTTCTTTTAACTCAGACATGTGACCTTACGATTATTCTCTTGTTATCACTAGGTTAAATCATAGTAATTTGGACAGAACCCTTCCTTGACCTAGTGCATACCTTATATTGATTTTATAAGACACATTGTATAACATATCATTTAAGTTACTATATTGCCTCATGTTATTCTTAGTTTGATGCTCACTAGGCCTTATCTTGCCTCGTTGCATCATAATCCATATTAACATTGCCATGTGGATGCCCCTCTAATTTATAGTTCAAGTGAACCATCATTACTTAACTCAATGTGTTTGATTACTTTAAAGTTTTCACTCTCTATATGTGTGTGGAGGTTCCTCATTTAAATGATCATGCCTTATACACCTTTGGGTAACTTACAGCTTAATTAAATCTTTATCCCATTATAATAGCATATTGGTGGCATAGATTACTTACAATTTAGTTCAGTTTACCTTGTCTTACCAATCCTTTATGTCATTTAAATTCCGATAATACTTCATCTTATGGTCCCGCTTTTCTAAATTATACCTCTATAGACTTTAACATGGAGTATTGACTTTCATTCCATTAATCCATCAGCATTCAATTTGCATATTAACTATTACTTAGTAAGCATTCATTATCCTCACATTCACGGCTAACTTTATTCATCCTGCTTATGTGACTTTTAATAACTTTAGTATATATATATATATCACCAAACTCATGCTTATGGGTGATTTATTGTTTAGGAGTATGTGTACAGCAAGTACATATAGGCATGTACTGGAGAAATAACAAGGCACTTGGCTAAGCTATAAGAAAATAATAGGTTATACTTGGTCGTGTATTCCCAATAGAAAAAGTGAATGGCTGTGTATCTCAAGAACAATAAGAGTGCATGGCCGTGTTCGTGGAAAGAAGTAAACATGCGTGGCTGGTGTGTGGGAAGAAGAAAACATCACGTGGCCATGTACATCAAGGAGATACATGGTGCATGGCCATGTGTTTCCAAGGAGAAACACATGCGTGGCCACATGTTCCCAAAGAGCAACACATGCATGGCCATGTGTGAGAGAAAGAACATATGCAAGTGGCCATGTGTGGGAGGAAGGACGTCATCACATGGCCATGCATCCTCAAAGGCAATTCAATGCATGGCCGTGTGTTATGAAGAACCAATACACGTGGCCACAGGTTAGGAAGAGCAAGTTCACATGTGGCCATGCATGCTCAAGGAGAAAAGGGTGTGTGGCCACGGGTGGGAAGGAAGGAAGAAAAGCCAAAATCCCGATCGTGCATAACATGAATTTAAACTTTAAATCTCACTTCCCCATGTACTTATATGATCATTTAAGTTACTAATCATGTTATAGTCATCAAAATATATTATATTAAACCCTTAATCTCATTATCAAAGCACATGCAACATGAGAGGGAAAACATGTACAGTAACCCTTCCAAAAAAATGAATCTCGTACCTCAAAATCGAGCTTCATCTCCTTCAACATCCATTGATCTAACTCTCTTTCTCCTATATTTTCTTATACACAGAGACAACAAATGTGACTTATCATCTCTTCCTTTAACCTTAAGATCATAAATCTAGCATGGAAGAAGAGATTTATGGAAGAGACATTACCTTCATGCCAAAACACCAAAACCCTAGAGCTTCTTCTTCAATCCTGTAACCAAGAGAGAGAGAGAGAGATCTCTAGGAATTCCAAATGCTAATCCCATTTCACAAAACCCTCAAACCCTAAATAGGTGAGTGGGGTAAATATCTCCCTAAGGAAAATCCAATAATACCCTTATACATTTTTAACCCTTAAAACTCATTTTCTTAACATTTAGCCCCAAACTTCTCATTTAATTCAATTGTATCCTTCCTTACTATTTTAGCTACACTCCAATACACATGTGCATAATTGTCACCATACCCTTTATATGACTTAACTTCGTTAATGCAAGATAACATAATTTTTTCCTTATTAAATCTTAACGCTAATTAATTAACTATAATCCTATTAGGGCCATGATTGGGTCCTTACATGAACATAGACATCGAAGCTAAGATCGAGCATATAGAAAAGAAGGATACTTCTACAAATTTGAGTTTTGGTAAGAATGGTAAAGGTAGCAGTAACAGTAGGGGTGATGGTGATAGGACCTCAAAAGTCTCGGTTTTAAAGTTAAGCCAATGGCATTATTATAATATAGGCAAGCCATTATCTTCATACCTCACTCATCTCATAAATGAGGGGAAATTACAACCTTTGCCACTTATGCCAATCAAGAGCCAAGTGAAGCCAAGATATAAGTTTGATTGGTACAGTGATTATTATCAGCATATGAGGTATAAAACTAACTATTATTGTCCTCTGAAAGATCACATTCAACACCTAATTAACACTAAACAAATACTAGATCTAGAAAAGTTATAATACTGTGTGACCATCCATGTTTGGACTTAGGTTCATCAAAATTGTATGTGTTGTTAGGTTCATCAAAATTGTATGTGTTGTGAAATGTATGTGGCATGTAAATGTTTAGCCACCACTCAGTTCCAATAAGGAGAGTTGGCATTGTAAATATCATTGGCCTTGGGGGCGCCATCCAGAGAAAGAGGAACTTAAGGTATTGAAAGACTTTCTGTTGTCTGTACTTATAGAAGGGAAAGTGTAGAATAAGCCACTTTTTGATAATGTAAAAATGCGTATGTTTCTATAACCATGTTAATGATATGAGGTCTTCTTATGTATACAATTTCTTATTTTATTGTATCTTGCGTAACGATAATTATGGCTTATCTTTCAGACATTATTTCAATAAATACCGCTTTATTTAATCTCAGGAATATAAACATTTTAGGTGCATTCTTTAGCTCCTGAAGTGAGTCTTAATAACACAAAATAGAAAAAAAAAATTAAATTTTCACCTAAACCTACAAAGGCACTCCATAAGATGACAAGAATATTACAAAATCCTATTCTCATCTTTCCAAATACTACACCTAAATAGAAAGCTTAACTTACCTAAAAAGTGAGTTTAAATGTTAAGCCTGACTTTCCTGAACCGATTCATCTAAAATTCAAAGAAATCCTATAAGGGCTGACTAACAATAAAAATTATATGCATGCAAGATGTCACACCCTAAGATTAAATCAACATCTATGTTCTTGTATTACATATCTTGTCATGGCTATTGTTATTGCTACATAATGCATGTAAATGAAAATGCATGCATATGTTGGGCATGGATATTTGGTTAACCTATCAAGAAAAGCCTATGGCACAAATGGAGACACATGTCGAAGGAGGTTTAATACCAAGGCGGTGTAAAGACTTCCCTCACAATGTCTATGTCCTTGGTGACATCAAATGCTATGCATAGTTTACAATGGGGTAGATTATCTTTGGCCAGAATAAGATGGATCATTTTCCCTAAAATAATAAGAGAATTCAGAAATAAGATAAGGCAGAAAAAAACTAAAAGAAGATAATTATAGGAAGTTTGCCTGAAGATCAAGACTTTCGAGCAAGATGTGTATGGATCATCAACCAGCTTGCATCAAAGATAGAGTCCCCTAATGACCTACAGTGTAAGGCATTCACCCTATGCATACATTCTTGCATTCTCATATTCCTGCATAAATTTTCATATTTGTGTGTTTTCTTACGTTTTTTATATTTCTGCAACGAGTGTTGATACATATAGTTTTATACATGTCTTTACATGCACATGAATGCCTCATGTATAGCTTTATGCATGTCTTCTCACACACAAATATCTTTTGTATATGTTTCCATGTATATAACCTTGTAGGTAAAATAGAAGTCAGCTCCCCCATCCTTGCCTTAATAATTTACCCAGGCATTCATGTATGACAGATTGGATATTCAATGATTTTTTGCATCAATATAATGATAGATATGGCATCACCTTCTGCAAAATTTAAGGAGTCTTCCTAACATAGTTTATCTTGCTAAGACTTTGATGTAATTTTCTTTTATAGGTTTGAGGATCATCACATCCCCGATGTATTCATAGTGATCGCAATGTCAACCTTTCCCAAATTTTAGGGAGTATTTCTAACTTTCGATATAATTTTCTTTTAATTTATAGGTTTGGGGATCATTGTCTCCTAAACGCATTCAAAAATAGCCATGACACTATCCATTTCTTAAGAGTGATTTAAGGGTTGATACCTCTCCAATGCATTTAGGATGATTGTTGCAATGCCATATTTTCCCCAATCTTAGAGAGTACCTTTATTAAAATAGCTTGGGCTACAAGCCTAACTTGTTTCATCAGGATATGTTCTAAGATTTTGAAATAATCATTTTGCCAATTTCAAATTTGAGGATCACCTTTCTTCTCTGAATGCAAATTTGAGGACCATTATCTTCTCTATGCATTCATAATGATTGCAACTGCCATGATGCTATCCTTATCCTAAATACAGGGAGTATTTTCAATTAAGATAATATGTACCTTAAGTTTAAATTATTTTCTTACCAAGATGTGTCTAGAGTTTTAGGATAATTGCTTTTTGTCAATTTACTTTCAATTTGAAATCTTACCTCATCTTAATGATTCTCAACTATGAATAGGTTTGACCTTAACTTTAGAAATCTATGTTTCATTCAAACATGAGCTGAATAGGAGTTAAGCATGTTTCATCTTTGTTTGCTAAACCGTATAGAAGCTTTCGCTTATGCCATGCAACTTTCAAATTTTGAGCACCTTAGGCCAGTTTTTAAAATAAGCTAAGAAAATTATGTTTGCAATTGAAAGGGTTGGGTAGAACTCAATAAGAACACTATAACCTTTCTAATTACCCATCGAAGTGACCACGAGATAAGACAAGAATCTAAATGGTGATTCAGGCAGCCCTTCTTTATATAGCTTACTAAATGACTATTTCTACCTTGATTTCATAATCGCCTGCTATCCCTTTGAGCCTGTATTTCAAACATGCTAAATGAATGCTCATTTTGTTGTTACACATATTAAAATGACCTCACAATCCAAAATAATTTTAGCTTCCCCTTAGGAGATGGCCACTATGGTAAAGGTAATTTAACATATCAAAAATGGGGGAAATAAATTTCTGCAAATCTTTTGTTTGAATTCCATTCATGAGAAGTTAGGGTTTGTTAGATGAAAAAGAAATGAATAAAATGAAAAAAGAGAAGAAATGAAAAGAAAAAAGAAATAAAGAAAAAGAAATAAAGAAAAGAAAGAAGAGGGAAATGGGAAACCCTTAAAGTCAACATCATAATAGTAAGAACAAGAAAAAAATGAATGATGAATTAAAAGGAAAGGGAGACCCTAAGCTATTATCTTTCAAATAATCCCTAGTGAGTTAATCATAAGTGAGTTAATCACTAGAGCCAAATCCAAAAGTTCTTACATAGTGGAAAATGGGTAGAAAATAGTTTTCCTATCAATTAAGAAAGCATAGTGGCCATTTTCCTCTAGTAACTTAACCTTCTCTTATTAGCCATTTACTTAAGCCCAACATTACAACCAATGTAAGACCTCCTCATTTTTGGTTCGGTCTCATCCAACCTAGTGAAGATGACCTTTTAGTAAGGTTTGGTATGTAAAAAGAGGCATATCATATCTCTTGAAGTTTAAGCATTCGAGTTAAATCTCATCCTTAAATTTGCATTCAAAATTTACTTTGAAAAAAATCTCATTTTGTCTTTTAGCACACATACACAGAAATTTCTTGGTATGCATTATGCTTATGTGTTTGTTTGATAGGCCTTGGTGTTAATATGCCTATACTCCTTTAACTTATTTTGTTGAGATTGAACTAATTGAGAATGTGATCCATTCAACTTAATCAATGATGAATAAAATTCAGATTCAAAGCATTTGATAAGTTACGATTACTTCAAGCTTTGGATGCTTCTTGGCAAGCAAATTTTTGCACGCATCACACATGTGGCACTCATCACACATAATTCACATACATGATTATGCATTGGCATTTGAATTCTACAAATATATTGTTTATACATGTTCTCAACACATACTCGCACGAATAATTTCTTGCAAGGAAAATGCGAATGCACTCCATACTTCGAAGTTGATTGTCAAACAATCTTAGGTAATCAGATTAGGATATAATTCTTATAAGAGAAATCATACAAGGCAAATATCTTAGAAAATGAGGTCATCTGCATATGCCATTTTAAAAGCAATAACAAAGTGACAACTATCTTGCTTAAAGACGAAATCCTCAAAAGGTTGAATTCATTCAAACCTATAAAATGAAATCCTTCACAGAGCTAGATTATTACCATTTTTGGTGGGAAATTAGGTAAGACTCTTTATCTTGAAATATACACTTGAACATACCATGCAATAAATGTATAAAAATCTTAAAATCCAAATTTTTTCTAAAGTTTAAAAATTTAAAAACTCAAATTCTTCAAATGTACAAGAATTCCAATATTCAAAAATTCAAATTTCTCAAATATACAACACTTCTTCAAATATTCAAAAAATAATAAATACAAATGTATATAGAATACAAATTTTGTAAGTGCCCAAACACAATAAGGTTTCAAGACCTTGAAATGCTCCCAATTGTATAACTCTCAAAATTATACAAATTCAATGTGTACTTAAATTGTAAAAAAAGTTTTAACAGGCACTCAAGCTATAAAAAAACAACAAAACAATGAAACATAAACCAAAAGATAGAAAAAGAAAAAATTTAATTTTTTACAGATAAAATTCAAAAAGATTTCCTCGGGTGGCCAGCCAGTAGACCTCCATCCACAGAATTTCACTAAAGCTTGGGATGATTTTCGGTAGTCACAAAGTATAAGATGATATTTTACATGTTTGCATCAGGAATAGCCAGGTAATATCCCTCTTACAGGTGATGAAATAACATACTAACTAAAGTGTTTTTTGTGCAGGCCTACAAATCTTAATCATGGGCCTTCAAGACCTTTTCCAATACATCCAAAGCCTCTTTATGAGCACAAAGTCTTTTTGTGAGCACAAAATCCTCTTATGAGTGCAAAGTCCTTTTTGCAAGGCATCTAAAGTCTCTTCGTGAGCATAAAGTCCTCTTTGTGAGCACAAAGTCTCTTCATGAGCACAAAGTTCTCTTTGTAAGGCATCCAAAGTCTTTTCATGAGTACAAAGTCTCTTCTTAAGCATAAAGTCCTCTTCATGAGTACAAAGTCCTCTTCAAAAGGCATATAAAGTCCCTTCGTAAGCACAAAGTCCAAAGTCTCTTATGAGCAAAGTAACCAAACTCTAAATTCTCTTTATAGCAAACTCAAACAAATCTAAAGTGCTTTTTAAGAGGTGCTTCTTATACATAATTGGGTCATAAGCTTGAAATGAGGACTGTGTGGTTAAATTTTTAACGAAAAGCTTACATGGATCACCTTATCACGAAACCTTCACAGTCAAGGAGACAGCCAACTCAGGTATGTGTTCCTAACTTTTTACTTCGAATTTTAGCTCACTTAGGCACTAGTACACTAAGTTCCTCAAAATTATAGGCAACTGTAAACATTGGATCCTAAGGTAGCTCCTAATCAGAGTTATCTGATAAGAAAATAATTTCTCATAAATAGATAAGGAGCAGAGGTTCCAGACTTTCCACCTAAATTTCATATTTTCAAAATGATTATGATCTCTCTTATGAATTTTAAATGCTTAAAAATGATTTTTGGGATATTTTCCTCTTTTTCCTCTGTCAATAGTGCAAAATGAGAATATCGATTTTGAGAAATTATAGCAATTTAAAATGTTTAAGCTTTATCTCAGCCTATAGACTTATAATCAAGTTATTCCATAGACATTCAAATTGTAAGACATAGATCTATAGCTTTGATGAAGAAATCTAAACCTAATTTAGCCTTTAAAATTCTCAAAATTAAGCTCGAACATAAATGACCGAATCTATCCCTACACCTGGACCAGTCTATAGGATTGCGGGCATAACTCCCTCCTTAGAGCTTATATTAAGGTGAATAAAATTTTAATAGAAATTATAATCATTTTGCAGAAACTTTCATAAAAGTAATCATGACCTAATTCTAAACCCATTGTTCCCAATAATTTTTCAAAGTCAGAATACCAATTCTTTCTCTGAAAATTTTCTAGGAGCAGTTGTCAGTATTTTAGCCATAAGTCCCAATATACAAATCCAAATTAAGTGATTTGTTATTCAATGGAACGCAAAGACATAGGGGAACAAATGTCTAGAAGATACCTTGTTGAGAAAATGCATTTTTTAGCCTAAAAATGGTAAAATATTTTGGATTAGAGGTTAGTCGGTTGATAAAAAGGAACCAAAGTAAAAGTCAATAGTTTAGGGTTGACTCACAGACCCAATCCCTAAGTGACTCACGGACCCGATCCCTGAATGACTTATGTACCAGGTGCATGACTCACTCCAAAATTGTATTTTACATCCGAAAATAAGGGAAAATACATGGGAAAAATCCCCTTAATCATATCCCGTTTGGGATATTTATTTTAGGGATAATGATGGCTTTTCCAAGCCTAATCCCACATTCTCTCTCCTCTATATTCATCTTTTTTCTCTTTTCTTCTTCCTTTTCTCTCTTATTCTCTTATGAAAAAGCAATAATTTTGACTTTAAAAAATTCCAAAAAATCACAAAAAATAGGGAAAAAGCCATAAAGCACCAATTCCTCGTCTTATAATGGAAATAGTACTAAAGGTAATATTATCGAGTCCCAAAACCCAAAAATCTAATATTTAATTTTTAATAAATTTTGTAAATAACCTTTTTTAATCTTTTGTTTAGTTAATCTTCTAGATCTACTTCAATTTTTGTTAATTTAATTTATTAATTCAATTTTGTTAATTAATTATTACTTAATTGTAATTTGCTAATCAATTTTGTCAATTAATTTATTATATTAGTTAATAAATTAATTATGGTATTATGTTAATTTGTTAAATATTTGCTTGTTTAATTTTATTTACTAATTAATTTTTCATTGCTAATTTATAAATTCTTTGTTTAGTAAATTAGGTTAATTTATTTAGTTACTAATGTTAACATGTTTATTATTAATTTAAAATGAATTATTGTTAATTTAACGTTTAATTATCTTTTTGCCAATTTTATTACTTAATTGGTATTATTTTTAATATTACAATTATTATTATTATTATTATTATTATTATTAATATTATTATTATTATTATTATTATTATTATTATTATTATTATTATTATTACTACTATTTTTGCATTATTATTTTAATTATCGTCTTGTTAATTTTGTTAATATTTTTATTGTTGACTTTATGATAATATTTCTAATTGTCATTAGTAATATTATCATTAATATTACTATTATCATTATTATTGTTATTGATATTATTATTATTATTATTATTATTATTATTATTATTATTATTATTATTATTGTTGTTGTTGTTGTTGTTGTTGTTGTTGTTGTTGTTGTTGTTGTTGTTGTGATTATTAATATTATACTAATATAATTAGGGCTATAATTGATGTTTGACAAGGATGACACCAAGAAATGGCATGATCGAAGGTTGATCAAAAACGAGTTTGTGCATGGGATAAAGGTACTACTGTATGACAGCCGGTTGTGATTGTTCCTTGAAAAATTGAAATCAAGGTGGAAAAAGGCCTTTTGAACTTATAAAGGTATACAAGTTTAGAGTGGTAACCTTGAAGCACCCTTGGGATGAAAAAGAGTTTAAAGCGAATGGACATCATTTGAAACCTTATTTTGGATCAACATTTGAAGGCGTTTCTATGATGGTTACGTTAATGGATCCTTGATGGTGCTTAAAATTTCATTTGTGGACTTGGTAAATGTAGAACTCCTTTATAACCCTTTCTTTTAGTAACGTTTGGTTTGTCTTTTAATTGTAGTTAGGTTATGGTTCAAAAGATAACTCTGGTTCAAAGGCTTGTAATTTTGAGTTTTTGCTTGTTAAAGTGTGTTAAAAATAAATGTCAAATGGACAAAGAGAAAGTAGGAAAATTTTTGGTGGTTTTTATAGCTCGCGACCAGTAGTTACATACTGCTGACCGTGACCTAAGGACGATTTAGTTTTTGGAACTCAGAAAGTCACATGTCATGGTCAGTAGGTTTTCACTACAAACCATGATATAAGGGTAGTTTCGATTTTGGATCTGAGATAGACATACCTCATGGTTAGTACGTTTTCACTCCTGACCATGACATAGTCTAGTAGAAAAAAAAATTTTCATGTTAGGTTCAACAGTGTATCATATCAGGGTCAGCATGTTTTTACTGCTGACTGTGACCCCCCTTTTCACCCAAATTTGAAACCTTACTATTTTACCGCCACTCTCACTTTCTCTTTTATTTCTTATCTTTTCTTCACTTTTCTTTGTGTTTTCTCTCCCTCTCTCTCTTTTAGCCACCATTATTGTGTATCTTCAACAGGTATTTTGTTCTTCTTTCTGTCTTTTTCTTTTTTGTTTTTATTTGTTTTGATGCTTTTGGTTTTTTCCTTTTGTTTTTCCTTTCTTGTCCAATCTCTCTCTCTTACTTTCCTGCTCTCGTTTCCATTCTCTCTCTCGTACTTCTTTTTCATGTTCTTATTCTTCTTCTTTTTGTTTTTGTGCTTTATTTTTATTTGTGTTCCCCTTATTTGATGTTTTTCTACTATTTTGTTTTTAGTTTCTTTCTTGAGTCTCTTTACTGACCATTTATTATTTCTTTGCTCTTTTTTGTATTTTTGTTTTTATTTTTTTATTTTTGCTCTAGCTAGTTTTTGCACACCAAAGTCCCCAAATAAGTAAATCCCCTAAATCTCTTGTTATGTTATTTTTTTAGGGTTTTATCTGTGGATTTTAAGTGTTGATTTTATTTTATTTGCTAACATTTGGTGTGAGTTTGTTTCCCTTGTGTTTTATTTTATTCTTTAAGTATGTTAATTTGTTTTATTTGTCAAAAATCTTCTTTTTTCTAAAATTTGTTTCTTTTTTATTTGATTAAGTATTTTGCTTTTTGTTTCATTTTGTTTTGGTTTTAGATTTTAAAGTGTTTGTTTGAAAGTATGTTTGTGTTGTTTTTTCGGTCTATTTTAGATCAATTTGGTAGAGGGGAAGCATTGATAGGTACGATCTCATAACCCCTTTTCTTATTGCATTTTTATATTTAGTATTGTGTGAATTTTGATGAAATTTTAGGGATTTTGCTTGTTGAATCTTGTTTAGCCTGTGACTCAATGTGTTTAGATTGGTTGTTTACTTCGTTGTCCTTTTCTTTTTCCTTTTTCTTAAACAATCTTCACATAGTTTTTTTTTATCTTTATTGACTCATTATGGAATATGGTCTTACTTGATATTATTTTATGAGTAATTTGAGACCATTGTTAAAATTGCTTTTATTTGAATTGGCTGATGTTAAGCATGGTTAGTAATTAATATTTATATGTAAAGTTGATGATAGTGGCTGGAATTTTATTATTTTATTTAGGAGAGAGGCCTACATTGAGAATTGAACCACAATATGCTTTTATATCTTGCTGGAATTTGTAAACTTTGAGCTTGTGTGAATATTAAAAAATATATATTTAAGGATGTCTAGCCAATGCATGTTTATGCACATATTTGTTAGAACTTTTGCCAAGATAGATGTTTGATTATGATTGCATTAGATATTTTTACTTATACTATGAGTGTGTTACATTAAGGTATATAGGCTAAAAGGATAACTCGATTTCCAAAGGATAACTCGATTATTATGGTTGAGTGCCATGTAACTTGATTTAACTTATTTTTTTGATTTACACCCCATATTGTTCCAATGTCCATTCACTTGCATTTGCATGTAATGAATTTGTTAAGACTTGTTACCCTTATCCCCCATGCTTTAACCAATTATGATTGATCGTTGAGAACAAGGTTTGTCTTGCGGTGATGAATTTTATATAGGAATTGAACCAATTGTTGTGTTTCAATCCATATCATATTTTTCATTTATGCTTAATTTTTTTATACATGCAGCAAGATTTCTAATTAGGTTAAAAGATTTTGTGCTTGTTGAGCTTGTAAAGAGGTTTAATTTTGTGTTCTTTTGTTGATTGACATTGGCACCTAAGCAATCTCATACATAAGCCATTCAACCTCTTTCTATCCAACCTTTGCCCTTCAATGCCAAAGAAGAATCAAGTAAGCCACCTACCCCAGCACCCGCTCCTCACCAGCAGAAAAAGAAAAAGTTAAAAAATCCCAAAGTGCCTAACTGGGTGCTTGAGGATATAAAGACCACTAGTACTATTATGTCCAATTATGAGTACCTTTTTTTCGTTTAATTGGAGATGAGTTTGCTAGAAAAATTAGGGATTAAGGAGGAAATGCAATGATTGATTGCTGGAATGGGTTGGGAATGGTTATTGGCTTGTGATGAGCTTGTGTACCCTAACCTTACTAGGGATTTTGTGGCAATAGTCAAGTTTTAATGGGGGAGCGAAGATGATCCAGACATGGTCACATTTTAGTTTGATGGCACATTTTATGAGATAACTTTTGCTAAGTTTTCATATGCTCTGGGATTTCCTGGTCGTGCACCATATGCTTTGGCTGAATATGCAAGAACATAGAGTGAGAGGATATTAAAGACCCTTTAACAGATGTTGATTACAAGTGGGGGACAACTAAATCTCATCATCTTAGGTATTATCCCTTGAGAATTTTGCATTGGTTTTTCTCTGTCTCTAATGAGCCATGTTAAATATGTAGGGAAAATGAATCTTCTAGAGCCTCCATTCTTGGTTCCATGCTTAGAAATTACCCTATCAATGGTGCCTATCACTAGTAGAACAAATTGGAAGAGATCCAGCAGCCAACCAAATTGAAAAGAATATCATTAGAGGGATGTGTCACTGTACTCACCCAGTCTGTTGGACATCCTTTGAAAGTGTACGATGGTCTTCTTGTTGTGGCCTATATTGAGAAGAAGCTACTAAAAATATGAAGGTTATTTTTTAGGATCTTACTTTAGAGCACATTGTGAGGCTTATAGGAAGGGATGAATATATGGATAAGATGATAGAGGCTTAAGCAATCCTATATACAGGCCCGATCAAGGAGCAGTCACCCTTACTTCTCCATAATATACTGAGTATATTGCTAAGATGGATGCCCTGACTACAAACCAAGTTCAATTCATGGAGCCATAGTAGTAGATTATTATAGCACTATCCGCTATGGCCTAAAGATTGGATGGTCTCTTTTCACCACCTGCAGTGCCTCAGCCACTATTCCTTCCACCTAAATTTTAATTGTAGGGAGTTTGCCTATCTCACTTTTTCTTTCTCTTATACCTATTTTGCAGTAGCTTGCTAAGGACAGCAAATTTTAAAGTGTGGGGCACAACGTAAATTATTTGGGATTAAAGAATAATTATTTTTTTAAATACTGAAGAAAAGTTTTTTTGTGCTGACCATTGCTGAAGTTGTTATTTTTTTATAAAGCTTGTGAAGATTTGTTGTAAATTTTTAGAAGAATAATATTGTTCTTAGAAGTCCTTTGAACCACAATCTTTTTTGTTTTAGTTTTAACATTGTTACAGTTACTTAGTTTTGAGTTTCACTGTTAAATTGGTTTGTTTAGCAAATAGCTTCATTTGAATTTCAAATTTCTATTTATTTGTTTAAGTATTACTTTAGTAATATTTCGATTTACAATTTTTTTAGTCTTTCAGTAATTTTAGTTTTCATCTTTAATTTTAAATAATGTATGCCTAGTATCCGTGGAGTTGTTGTTATTAATAACAATGAGGCTGAGTTTGCCCAGTTATTTGTTGAATGAATATGTTGGAACTCAAATTTGTGAACTATTTATTTAGAGAGTCTAAGGTAACAAGAGAGTAGTTGTTTGCTTTAGCGATAAGTTTCATTTGATTAGTCTCAACTAGTCATATATCATTCAATTTCTATTAAATTATGCACATTAGGCTAATTTTGTGAAAATTGTTGAAAACCCAGTGAGTAAGAGTAGTTAAATGAAGAAATTCTTTAATAGCTAGAACCTTCCTAATCACCCTTCGAAATGATCATTCAACTCAGGCAGAATTAGGATATGACCTAGGCAACCTCTCTTTGGTAGTCTACCTTATGCTATTTGACCATTGCTAACCTTTTGAGCTTAATTTGTATGCTAAAAGCATACAATTTAAATTTTCCTTGATAACATTATTTAATTTAACCATATATCTATTTTAGAATTGGCCACTTTAGGTTAGGCAATATTGTGCATTTTGAGTGATGGAATTTTGTGTGCTTTATTAGTAAGGGTGTTAAAATTGGATGGAAATTATGAAAAAATGGGGCAGTAAAAGTTATGATTTTTAAATCTAAATGCTTTGCTAATATGGAAAATTAAGAGCATTGGTGCCTCTTCAGTCATTTAACATGATGTAAAAAAACCAATAGAATAAAGGTTATGCTGCATAAATTTTAATTAATTCTTTATTACAGAGAATAAGTGTGGGATACCTAGCATTTAAGAGGAAGTATTAATTGTGGAGCTAGTTCAAGAGCAAAATTTTCAGCTCATTCTTCCTTTGCATTTGTGATTTTAGCTAATGTCTTTTGAGATTCATCTGTTAGTATTGATATCAAGGACTAGAAGTGTGTTAAAAGTTATTGATTTTTAGAAAGTTAGGTGGCATTTTTATTGGGTAGTGTGGTTGATTCTATTTTGCTAACTTGATCTTTTCTTTGGAAGCCAATTCCTTATCCTACAATTACAACCTTAATGTAAGTCTTAGCGATCCTATTTTGCTCTGAGTTGTTTAGTGGAGATGACACTTGTGGTTCAGGTGCTAAAGGAGAGGCTTATGGCTATTTTGAGTTTCAAGTACGAAACCATCATATTCTTCTTTTTGCTCGATTATTGGAATTCACTGGTAGTTTTAGGTTTTGAAAAGTGATAAACTTGTTTTAGCCTAACACACATGCATAAGAAATTGTTCGATATAGATTAGTTAAGTCTTTTGGGCTGAATTTTCTTTGTTAAAGTGTCTTCTGCTGAGTGTTATTTTAGCTCATTTAAATTCTTTTATTCTGAGTTAGAGTTTGAATATTCAAGATTGTTGATGATTTTTTTCCTTGAGGGCAAGCAAAGTCTAAGTATGGCATAATTGATAACTCCAATTTAATGTCTGATTTTAGTCCCTTTTTTAGCCTAGTTTTTAGGGTATTTTTTATGTCTTTTGTGTGTTTTGTTTAAATTCAATAATTCCTATCCAAATTCAGTAAATTCTGACTTTTAGGTGTTTTGGAGGACTTTTGATGGATTTTTATACTTAATTCTTTTTTTGCAAGTACCTTATGGTTAATAGGTTTTGGTGCTGACTATGACATATGCCTTCTGTCAAAATGCACCATTTAGAGGACCTCATGGTTAGTTGGTACATACTGCTAATTGTGACATAGTTTTTTCAAAGCAGAACCAACCAAAGAAGGACCTCATGATTACTAGGATTTTAATGCTGACCATGACCTTTTTAGGCCTATATAAACTAGATTTTTGCTTTTTGGAAGGGGGATTCTTTTCTAGGAGATCTAGTTTTTTCCTTTTCATTTTCATTCATTTCTTTAGTTCATTTTATACATAGATTTACAATTACACATGAAAATAGGATAGATTTACAAAAAATACATAGAAAAACAAAAATATATAGATTAGATACTTAGTTTTTCTAATTCTTGAGCTCATTTCCAATAAATATTTAGAAAAGAAGTTTGAAGAAGCTTGGGTTTTGGCTGGGTTTTCGCCACATGAATTTTTGGATTTATTCTCTCCTTTTCTCTCTTATTTTTGTAATGGATAGTGAGTAATTAGCTACCTATCTAGGGTATGTTTGAATCCCCTATCCCTAATGTGAATATTGAACATTTATGACTTTATATATATTTGAATGGTTTATTTCACTGCCACTTTAATGTTATTTCATGGATTTTCATTATCTTGAGTAAATTTCCAACTTAGATAAATGATTTCATCATTTATTTTTGTTTAGATGTTATGCTTGGATGGTTGAATGTTGTGAATGTTTATTTCTCTACTCTTTTATCATTAGTTGTTGTGATTTTTAGACTACTCCAAAATGGGACTCTTTAAGTTGCAGAACCTTGAACTAGAGTGTGTAGTGAAATGGATGGGTGTTGGGTTGTTTGGCTATTGAATGGGTAAGCAAACCATAACTAGGATGTTTGACCCGTACATTGGCTAATCATAGGACGTTCTCTGAAATGGGACATCCTGTGGTTAGAATAGCTTGCTCAATAATGGGATGCTTGGGTTAAGAGGGTTATCCTGAATTCATATATATGATTTTAGGTTAATTTAATTCACATTTGGATATGGGGAGGATAAGTGAAATTTAGCAACGTTTTTAATTTATAATTTTTCATTTTTTATAATTACTTAATTGTTTAAGCCATAAAAAAATTATTGCAAGTTTATTTTTAGCAGTTAATTTTTGAATTTTCATTTCGGTTGTTTTACTTTCACATTTCCATAGGTGATAGCATACACTCATCAAAAATTTAGAAATTCTTTAGCATATAATTGATTGTCTTAACTTGCACACACAATCCTTTAGGTATGATATTCGTGGATCTTCAATTGAGCACCCTATATTACATGCCGATTCAATACACTTACTGAGGTCATGTCAATGTTTTGTTAACATTAATCTTTATTATTATTTTTAATATTGTTAATTATTATTATTATTATTATTATTATTATTATTATTATTAATTTTATTGTTGTAAATATTATCATTATTAAGGTTTTTATTGCTTTAATAATTATATTTCTAATAACTATTATAAATATTATCATTAATAATATTATTGACTTTTATTGTCATTTTTTGTCATTTTATACTAATTATATTTTGTTATCGCATTTTTATATGTATAATTCCCTTTTTAGGTCAGCCCAGACGATAAGGTAGAGTATATTATACTAGGATTTCCTTTTAATTTCTTATTCGGGCTTGTAGTGTTATTTTTCATGCTTTCCATTAAATCAATTGTAATAGCTAGTAAATAATATTTCTACTTAATTAATTGAATTTTTATCATAAAATGGATCAATGTTCTATTTTATTTCAAAAATCATATAAAAGAGTTTCATAAATATATATGAGGTAAACAAAGTTCCAATTAATCAGTAGCCTGATTTATACATATTTTACTTATATTATTATTTTTTATGCTTTGTTTATTGCTCATAAATGGATTTTTGAATATTAAATTAAAAGCTAAACAAATAATTTCTAATTTAAATTAATCAATTGACAAAGTTTCTTTTTCAAAGCTGTGAGGGATCAATTATCCCATTTTTATTCAAAATAGACCTAAAATGCTGCCTTTTTTGTAAATATGCATGTAAGGATTAATGTCCTCATTTAATGGAATTTAATTAATTCCTCGATTTATGTATGAAATTACTTTTAGATTTATTCTTAAATGCTTTATAGCTTTCATACACATGCTTAATTGCCTTCTAATGTGATTAAGTGCGATGTATTTTTCTAGCATAATAACCATTGTGATAAAAAGGATGAAATAAATTAATAACTAAAACTTATTTATATAACACTAGCCAAAGGTATAAATAAGAGTAAGGTCTTAAACTATCTCTAGTTTCGGCCTCATAAGGTTAGAACTCATTTTCCAATATTTTATTGGGTGGCGACTCCATGACACATACCATGTAAGCCCAGTAGATGCCCTCATAAGTCGATTGTTAGCAAATGTGTAAGGATAGCCTGGGCTACTATTTCATGCCTTTTGAGGCTTGAGGCATTATAAGTTTGATTAAATCCCTAAAAGCAAGCCTTCAACTACAAATTGGATGCTTAAGGGGTTCGGCATACACCGTATGATGATTTGAGTATTTATAGAGATAACTTTGACAATTGTTTAGAAAATCTTTCCAAAGTTTTTGATAGGTAGATGGAGCATGGTTTGTTACTTAATTGGGAGAAATGTCACTTCATGGCCAAAAGGGTATTGTTCTTGGTCATTCTGTCTCAAGTAAAACAATTGGAGTAGATAAAACGAAGATTGAGGTGATAGCCAATTTGCCACCCCCAAAGTGTGTAAGGGATATTAGGAGTTTTCTTAGCCATGTGAGATTCTATAGGAGGTTTATCAAGGATTTCTCAAAGATAGCTAAGCCATTATGCAACTACTTGCCTAGGATGTTGAGTTTGTATTTGATGAAGATTACCTTGATGCCTTTAAGATGTTGAAATGAGCTATAGTTTTAGCACCTATTTTGCAACCACCTATATGAATAAAGCATTTGAGATCATGTGTGATGCAAGTAATTTCATGGTGGGGGCAATTTTGGGGCAAATGCAAGAACGTAAACCTTATGTTATTTACTATGCAAGTTAGTAGTTAGATGAAGCTTAAACCACTTACACCACTATGGAAAATGAGTAATTGATTATTGTCTATGCATTCAATAAGTTTAAAGCTTATCTAATGGGGCAAAATTTTATTTTGTATTTGGATCATGTTATTTCCAAGTACCTTTTAAGCAAAAAGGATGTGAAGCCAAGGCTTTTAAGGTGGATTTTGATGCTTTAAGAGTTTGATTAAGAAATTAGAGATAAAAAAGGAAGCGAGAATCTTATGGTAGATCACTTATCAAGATTTGATCAAGTTGGACTAAAAATACATGATGATGGTGTGCCTATTAATGAGAGTTTTCCTTCTGAACATCTTATAAGTGTGGTACCTAAAGAGGCCCCTTAGTTTGCTAATATTGTCAACTACCTAGTATGTGGTATCCTTCCATACGGTTTGGATTACAATCAAAGAAAGAAAATTTTGCATAACTGTATATTCTACAATTGGGAAGAGCTTTTGCTTTATAAGAGATGTGTAGATGAATTGATTAGAAGATGTATTCTCCAAGATAAGGTTGGAGATATTTTGAAGCATTGCCATTCCATGATGGTTGGGGTCATTTTGGTATTTCCAATATAGCTTCTAACGTACTTCAATCTATTTTTTAGTGGCCTACTTTATTTAAGGATGTTAGAAATTATGTGCTTACATGTGATAGATGTCAAAGAATGGGTAGTATAACAAGAAAGAATAAGATGCCATTGAAGGATTTTTAAAGGTAAAGATATTTGATATATAGGGGATGGATTTCATAGGTCATTTCCCTAGTTCTTTAGGACATAAGTATATTTTTTTCATGGTGGATTATATATCTAAATGGGTTGAAGTAGTGCTTAATCTCACTAATGATGCCAAAGTGGTTAGGAAGATACTTAAAAATAACATATTTGCTAGGTTTGTACTCCTAGAGCTATTATTAGTAATGGAGGTTCCCATTTTTGCAATAATGTAATTAATGGTTTATTAAAGAAATATGGGGTGACAGATAAGGTTGCTACTCCATATCATCCTCAAACTAGTGGACAAGTTGAAGAAAGTAATAGAGAGTCAAAATGGATTTTGGAAAAAAAAAATTCTTCCTCAAGGAAGAATTAGGCAATAAAGTTAGATGATGCCCTATAGGCATATAGGATAGGTTTCAAAACACCAATAGGTCTTACCCCCTATCAATTAATCTATAGCAAGTCTTGTTACTTGCCCGTAGAGATTGAAAATAAGGCTTATTAGGCAACAAAGGATTTAAATTTTGATATAAAGCAAGCTAGAAGGAAAAGGTTGCTTCAGCTTGATGAGTTAAAGGAGTTAAGGATGAATGCATATGAGAATGCCAAGTTATACAAGGATTATACCAAGATGTTGTATGACAAGCATATACTTAAGAAAGAGTTTCATAAAGGTGATTTGGTACTTTTATATAACTCAAGATTGAGGTTATTTCCTGGGAAGCTCAAGTCTAGATGATCTGGTCATTTTAAAGTTGTTAAAGTATATGACTATAAAGTAATTGATATTGAGAATGATAAAGGAGAAAATTTCAAGGTCAATGGTTATTGCCTCAACCCATATTTTATTGGTGAGTCCATTAGTGAGGTGAATTTACTTCCTCTCTCTATACCTAAGGAGGTTATTTCTTAGGTTTCTTGATGTTTTTAGTTTTTACATAAGTTTTGTTAAGTATTTCCTTTTACATATCTTTTATTTTAGGGGTTTTTAGTATGCCTTTAGGTTTGTTATTGTTTATTATGTTGTTATTATTTCATTTTTACACATTATTATTTATGGTTTAATGTTTTTCTTTGAGTTTTTGGTTGTTTTAAATTTTTGAGTTTTAGGTAGGGTGTGTCGACTCGTTACAGAAAGCAGTAATGTTAACTTACAAGGACCGTGTCGACTCATCACCATGTGTGCTGAGTCATTTTAGAATAGTAACTTATCGAGTCACAGATGGACATACTAATTCAGTAAGAGTTGTATCCATACCAACTCATCACCAAGAGTGTCAACTCATTACAGAAGGCACGTATTCTGAGTCGTTCCACTCATGCCGACTCTTGGAAATCCTAATCTTTCTAAAATTTTCATTATTTTTAAATATCTTAAATTCCCTTTTTCAGTTTTTTTTTTTGTGTTTAAATTTTGTCATGTTTGAAGTTACCTTTTGATTTTCATTTGAAAAGGTGTGAAAAGCCCTAAAAGGGACATGAATTTTCCCATTTCAGGTCATATCCTTTCCTACTTTTTCTCATCCCTATTCAGATTTTCCTTCCCTATAAACACTAGTCTTTATATCCATTTGTTGTTGTAGACTTTTCCCTTTACCAATAGAGTTATTTCCCTATAAATATATCCCTTATTTCTTTCTTTTTCTTTACTCTTTCTTAGTTTCTCTCACTAGTTACCGATTTTCATTTCTCTCAAAACCTCCATTAACTAACTTTTATTCTTTTTCGCTTTCCCATGTCCCATTAGCAAGTTTTTCTCTATTTTCTTTTTGACTATTATCATATACAAGATGCCAAAAACAAGGGGATATATTTCATAAAGGTCGCAATAGGAAGTTCTATAAGAAGAGGATTTCACTTCCATTTACAAGACTCCATTCTAAATCTTCTATCATAAGAAAGGTGCCAAGTTTATTTCTCTTAAGCCTAGAGAGATTGTGTCTTATAAGTATCTTTCTACTACCCTCTTAAGAGACCTTGGTATGTTAGAACCTTTTACTTACCTTTTGAATACATGTGGTCTTGGTAGATTTATTGCTATGCTTGAGCCTACTATTATTAATTTGCTAATGGAATTTTATACAATTTTTGAAGCGAATGGGAATGATTCTAAGGAATTAGAGTTCAATATGCTAGGAGATAGATATACACTTACATATTTCATCATACATAGATTTTTTGGATTCAAGAGGGATGGAATGTGTGACCCTCCTAAGAATTTTAATGTTATTGAGTTTTGGACATTTTTTACTGATTTAAAAACACCTTTTCAACCAAATAAGTTAAAAGCAATATTTATAAATGATTTAAGCTTTTGGCTTTTGTACAAAGCTCTTACATGTGTGATTTTTCGTAAATCTGAGTTCAACAGGGTTTCTTATCAAGAATTGTTCCTTATGTGATGCATTCATAATAACAAGCAAGTATGTTAGACTTATTGGATTTTTAATCAAATGCTTACATGTGCATCTAGGAAGGAAAGCACTATTACCCATAATCATGTGGTCACAATTATTGCCAAAGCTTTGAATATTAATTTGGATGATTTTACCCTTTTGGTTAAGTGTTCATATTTCACTAGGAAAAACTTGATAAGGGGTAAAATGGTTAATGCCTCAATGAGATTCATTCATGTACGTTCTCGTTCATAGTGGAAAGGATTAACACCACCACCACCACCTTAAGAGTAGGAAGAGAGTGAATAAGAGAAGGAAGAGAGTGAGGATAAAGAATAAGATTTTGGTATGTCTTAAGAGTGGGAATCTCATAAATCTTTGGCTATCATTCCAACCCATAGAGGAACAAGTGGGCCAACTTATGTTACTTCTAATGGCCCATCTTGCAATTCTTCTAGTCAATCTATAAGGATTCATGAGTAAGTTCTTAAAAACCTACAATAGAAGAAAAAAAAAGAGAAAAAAAGAAAAAAAGAAAAGAAAAAAAAAGAAAAAGCAAAAAAATCAAAGTCATCTTATGGGATGGAGCATAAAGTGCACCTATTAAGATTGATAAAATAAAAATTATAAGATGGAACATAAAATAAACCCACTAAATTGTAAAGTACTTAGAAAATTTATAAGTGTCAAAAAATACCATGAGAATTTTGAGTTGATGCGTGAGCTTAACTTTGTCCCAACAACTATGTTTGTTCTTGAACTTTTAAGTTTAAAGATTGTCCATCCTAGTTGAATAATTTTGTTTGATTATTGACTTTATGTTCTTGATTTTGACAATAAAACTAGTTGTTGGCTATTTTATTTAAAGTACTCATTCATATTAAAGATGATTTTAAGGAAGCTCTTTTCTAACTTAAAAGATGAATGCTTTTGCTAGTTCTTTAACTTGAATTTTTGTATTCTTGCTTGAGGACAAGCAAGGTTCAAGTATAGGGGAAATTGATGTTATGTAATTTAGCATAGCTATTTTGTTTAGCTATGCATTATTTTATAAGTCTAATGTATGTGTTTTGTTTATTTTATTATTGAAAAATTGAAGAGAGATTTTAAAGGAGTTTTAGAGCCTGTACCAACTCGTACTAGTATATGCTGACTCATTACAGTGACCTAGAATGCCAGCTTATCCATTACTGAACTAAGTGATGAAGCAATTAAAAGTTTGCCAACTCATGATCATGGTGCTAACTTGTTATAGAGCCTCTTCGTGTTGAATCAACCAACTCAGCACTAGTGTGCTCAGTTGTCACCAAAAATAACCAATGTAATCTTTCATAAACCTCTTCAAGATTACATCCCTTTTCAAAAAGGCATCATTTGGGATAGCTTTAAGCCTATAAATATATGAAAATAACCACATTTTAGATATAAAAACTACCAAGTAACTTTTAAAATAATTAGAAAAGATTATGAGGAATAAGGATACACCAAGGAAGAAAAGAGATCAAAAGATATCATTCAACATTCAAGTACTTTTCTAAAGAAGCATTGAGAAGTCACCACTATTCTTTCTTCTCTTTTTCTTTATATCTTTGCTTGATATTATTCTCTTCCTTTTATTATTATTTTGACAATATGTATTTACGCTAATTTTGTTTGCTAGAATTGCAAGTATGAATTGACTATATTAATACAATTATTTTATTTCAATGTATGAATTATTTAAGTTCAATTGGATACTTAATTTGTTATGTATGCTTAATCACCATATATAAAGTGTTAATCAATTTATTCAAAATGAGAATTGGGGCATTTTGGTTGAAAAGCAATTGAATTTACTTGAAGTCTAAAAATCACTTAGGAGACAAGGATTTCACTTTGAAGGGCTAAAGAATAGGCATAGAACTTTACGGTTTTCATCTATCTCTATAATAACAATAGACTATTTGTGGACTCTAGATGAAAATGCCCTTATTTGATAATGAGAACAGGACCTAAGGATTATAGGCCTTATTCTCCAATCATTGCATGCATATGTACTTTATTAAATCTTTGTTTGATCAATTTATGACTTGTAATTCTAATTTCTTACTTGATTATTTGTTAATTACAAATTTAGATTAGATTGTTAGTTTAATTTAGTAAAGACTTTAGTATAAACATATTCATTTAGAGTTACTATTGCCTATCTATCTTATTATCTATTTGGTTAATGGAAAACAACTCTTATATATATATATATATATAAGCATTCTATACCCTACTTACTCTATCTAAGTCTTAGAGAATACGGTAATAAAATTTACACCACAGCAGTTACTGGACGATCTAAGAATGAGTCATGGCAAGTCAAAGGTGAGTCATGGCCCAAAGCCATGAATTGCTCATGACTTAAGGTTGTGAGTCATGCCTAGTGTTGGGAATTATCGGCTACATGCATCTCATACATAAGTAAAATTTAAAATTTTTAACCATTAGATCTACTATTGCCATGAATTTACAATATACATATTAATGGAAATAAGAAAAATCACCATTGATTTTAGTTGAATAGTTGAATTTCCTTCTCACCGGGTTGTCACAAACCACAGTGTCCAAAGTTGAACACCTTCAATGAGTAATCCACACTAGAGAAGGATTGAATGAACCAACAATAGAGGAATACAAGGCTGGCCGAAATTCCTTGAAGCTAGCAAAGGAGGAGGTGGCGGCTAAGGTTGAGAAAGTGAGAGAAAAACTTTTTCTTTTAATTGTTCACCCTTAACCCTAAAACCCTATCACTTGAATTTTTATAGTTAGGTTAAAAATCCAACTTTATTATAGGATTGGGCTCTTTAAAATTGCTAGAGAAATATTAAATGGGCTTTTTAAATTATTAATAATTTATTTGGGCTCAATTAAATCCAAATTAAGTCCTTTCACAAAAGACTATACACAAAACACACAAACTAGGCCCTTCATGCATATACTTGGATTTAAACATTCAAATGAATTCCAAATCCATCCAAATTAAATATGTAGGCTCCATAACACTTAGGAAATATATTTAATTTACTTTGGTCTAAGAATTAGGCCTCTAAGGGCTTCTATCAGCAAGTGGCGTGAAACCCTTCCTCTAGAGTGTTTTTGCGCTAGAATCATTTCCTTGGGCCTTTTTTAATTTCTCCAATGGATCTATTAATTATTATATCAGCCCTACAACACTTATAGTCTAATAATAATTAATTATGAAATACAATATTTCAATTAGGTCCATTTTACATAACACTTCTAAAAAGTTATGCGAACAATTTTACATGATCATAATTAATTAAACTCTTTAATTAATTATTCTCTTATTCACTTCTCTATTCCCATAATAATATCAAATATTATTATCCCTGTCATTTTATCATTTTATCCTTTTCTCTATATGCGTGTGACCTATTAAGTTCCTATTCATATTGGCAGTATAATATGTAATTGTGAGTTCTATTCAAAAGTCATATGATTTAAACTTCTTTAAATCATTTTATCAATCCCTATTGATATTTATGATACACTATTATATAAATCATAAGTAGCCTCTAGCTAGGCATCATGACTAGCCAAATGTTAGGAAAGTCAAGTGGTTTGACTATACGCTTCCATAGAAACAATTACCGTGCAATTACTCCATTCACCACTCTTATCTCAATTACATTCTGAGAATGGATTTCTGTCAACTCATATAAATCTAATTATGTATGTTATATTAATTTCAACCATTTTTCCCAAAATGCCCTTCATGGATCTCTATCCATCTTGGCATATTACTCTGGCCAGAGATTCTGTGAATAAGGCAATTATATAATCATGCGAGATAACTTCCTTTGTTAAATCTGGGATGGTGAATCCTTTGTCAATCACTCAACTATCTTCAAGTGGGTCATGATATACACAACCTCCTAACTATGTTCACTCCCAGTTGGAAGTAATCAGTTATGGAGTCAAAGTATACCACTTGCTACTTAAGATAACTTTGGTGATCTCAAGTCTAAGGATACTTGCACAACCTCTATGAAGAGATTCCTCACTGACATAGATTTAATATCCATGTGAGGATTCTTTTTGCATGTCTCCAATGAACTTGTTCTTCTAACAGGCATCCATATGTTAGCTTTGATTATCTTCCATAATCACAGTTATGAGAACCACTGCTTGAACCATTCAAGAAGCATAACATGTGCTAGTATGTCCGAATTTACAATGTCTTATCTTGTTAACTCTATGAGTAAGGATATTTAGATATTAACACATTTGCATGCAATAGACATCTCATATCATGAACACTTCATGATTAACTTTGCACTGTGTTTATAATATCTAGGACTTCATTTATTAATTTAGGATTTACAAACTCATGTATTTAAACATAGCATTAATAAATGAATGATGCTTTTTATTAAGAATATGAATTCATACATATGAAATACATCCCTATTACATGGGTTCTAGGGCATACTCTCTAACAATCTTCCACTTGCACTAGAGACATTCACTCAAATATCTTAGACCCACGCTATTTATTTGGTGATCGTGCTTTAGTCAATAGATCCACCACATTATCATCTGTGGGGACCCTTTCTATTTTCACATCATTTCTAGCTATTATTTCCCTTATGAGATGGTAGCGTCTGAGGACATGTTTGATCGCTGATGAGACCGTGGTTCCTTTGCTTGTGCAATGGCTCCATTGTTGTCACAATATAAAGGAATCGGATCAACAATGCTAGGCATTACTCCTAGTTCAGATATGAACTTTTTGATCCAGACTGCTTCTTTGGCTACTTCCGAAGTAGTAATGTACTCAGCTTCTATCGTGGAATCAGCAGTTGTTTCTTATTTGGAACTCTTCCAACTAACTGCCCCTCCTCCCATTTTGAACACAAAACCAGACTGTGATTTACAGTCATCTTTATCAAACTGGAAGCTGGCATCTGTATACCTATTTACTTCCAAACTGCCTTTCCCATATACTAAGAATATATCCTTAGTCCTTCTCAAGTACTTAAGGATATTCTTGACAGCTACCCAGTTTTCCTCTCCAAAATTGGATTGGAATCTGCTTGTGACACTCAAAGCAAAAGCTACATCTGGACGTGTACATAACACAGCATACATTATAGAACCAATTACAGATGCATATGGTATTTTGTTCATGCTCTCTCTATCCTCTAGTGTCTGCGAACACATAGACTTTGAAAGGTATTTTCCATGCACCATTGGTATAAACCCTTTCTTAGAGAGATCTATATTGAACCTCTTCATTACTTTATCTATATATGTACTTTGAAAAAGACCTAGCAACCTATTGGATCTATCTTTATAAATCCTTACTCCCAGAATATAGGATGCTTCTCCAAGATCTTTTATGGAGAATTGCTTGGATAACCATTTTAACATATTATAGAAGATAAATGTCGTTTCCCATGATCAATATGTCATCCATATATAGAACTAGGAAGACAATTGCACTCCCACTGACCCTTTTATATACACAAGGTTCATCTTCATTCTGTGAGAAATCAAACTCTTTGATTGTCTCATTGAATCGTATGTTCCAACTCCTAGAGGCTTGCTTTAATCCATAAATGGATCTTTGAAGCTTGCATACTTTTTTGCCATTTCCTGATGTGAACCCTTCTAGTTATGTCATATACACATCCTTAGTCAGATTTCCATTTAGGAAAGCTGTTTTCACATCCATTTGCCAAATCTCATAATCATAATAAGCTGTAATAGCTAAAAGTATTCTTATAGAATTAAGCATTGCTAAAGGAGAAAAGGTTTCATCATAGTCAATACCTTCTTTTTTACGATAGCCTTTTGCTACTAAGTGAGCTTTATAGGTAACTATATTACCTTTCATGTAGGTCTTCTTTTTTAAGACCCATTTACACCCTATGGATTTTATCCCTTCAGGTGGTTAAGTTAAATTTCATACTTTATTCTCATACATGGAGTCCATTTTTGACTACATAGCCTTAAGCCATAAATCACATTTTGAACTCTTCAAAACTTCTTCATAGCTTGTAGGCTCATTATCCTCTACTACAGTTATGCCTCTATCCGAATCAATATGAAATCCATATCTCACAGGGATAGAATGTATCCTAGTAGATCTTCTAGGATTTTTTGTATAATCAGGTTTAACTATACTCTCATCATTATGAAATTCAATCTCGGGTTCAATCGGTTGATCTACTTCTATTTGTGGGTCTTGAACTTCACCAAGTTCAATTTTACTCCCACTGTCCTCTCGTAGGAGAAATTCTCTTTCCAAGAAGACAGCATGCCTTGAAAAAAACACCTTTTATTCTAAGGGATGGTAGAAATAATATCCAAACATTTCTTTTGGATATCCCATAAATAAACATTTGTCAGACTTAACATCTAGTTTGTCTGACATTGTCCTCTTCACATAAGCAGGACAACCCCATACCTTCATATGAGAAAGTGTGGGTTTCTTATTATTCCATATCTCATATGGAGTAACATCAACCGATTTACTAGGAACTCAATTTAACATATAAATAGTAGTTTCTAGTGTATATCCCCAAAAGGACTTAGGCAAGTCTACTCGGCTCATCATAGATTGAACCATATCTAATAGTGTTCGATTTCTTCTCTCAGATATACCATTGTGTTGTCGTGTATATGGTGGAGTCCATTGAGATAAAATCCCATTATCTCTAAGATAATCTTGAAATTCTTAGCTTAAGTATTCTCTACCTCGATCTGATCCAAGCATTTTAATACTCTTGTCAAGTTGCTTCTCTACTTCATTTCTGAATTCTTTGAACTTTTCAAATGCTTCTGATTTATATTTCATTAGATAGATATATCCAAACCTAGAATAATCATCTATGAAAGTAATAAAGTAGGAGTAACCTCCTCTGGCATGTGTAGTCATTAGACCACATAGATCTGAATGTATTAAGTCCAAAACCATTTTAGCTTGTTCTCTTTTACCAATAAAGGGAGCTTTTGTCATTTTTCCTAATAAAAAAGATTCACATGTGTCAAATGATTCATAATCAAATGATCCCAAATCACCTAACTTGTGTAATTTGGTCATGTGTTTCTCATTTATATGGCATAAACGACAATGCCATAAATATGAGGTATTTAGATTATCTTGTTTCATTCTCTTGGTATCCATATTATGCACTTCTTTAATTAAATCAAGAACAAATATACCATTCTCAATTATAGCTTTAGCATAAAAAATATTTTTCTTGAAAATGTAACAACATTTGTCTTTTAAAGAAATGTCATAATCATTCAATAAACAACTGAAAGAAATAATACTTTTGGATAATGCTGGAACATAATAACAATTATTTAACTCCAGTATTAATCCACTTAGAACAGGCAAATGGTAAGTCCCCATAACTATTATAGAGGTGTTTTGTCCAGTAGCTGACTGTAGACATATTTTTTCCTTTCCAACTCTTCTACTGCTTTTAAGCCCCTGTAGATCATTACACAAATGAGATCCACATCCGGGATCTAATACCCAAGATTGTTTTGAAGCAATAGAATAAGTATTTATTTTAATCATATGAATACCTAAAGTAGAAGCATCAGCTTGCTTCTTGTACTTGAGAGAATCTAAATAGGCCTTGAAGTTACGCTTCCAATGACCATCTTTTCCACAATGGAAGCAAGTTCCTTTGGGATTCTCTTTCTTGGCAACCTTCTTCTTGGAGATCCCACCATTCTTTGGTTGCACCTTAGTTATCTTCTTCTTCTGCTTCATACCTTTAGCAGAAGTGACAACCATGACACTTTTTGAATCCTTTTTGAAGGATCTATCAGCTATTTTGCGCATGTTGATTAACTCAGGAATAGTTACTTGGATCTTGTTCATGTTGAAGTTAAGCATGAAAGGTGCAAAACTTGTTGCCAATGAGTACAAAATTAAATCTATGTATAGATCATTATCCATTACATAGCCAAGTCTACTCAAATGCTCAATATACCCATATATTTTCAATGCATGAGCAGCAGCCGAAGTGCCTTCCACCATTTTGCAGCTAAATAGAGCTCGAGCAATATCATATTGCTTAGTTCTAGCCCGAGAAGAATAAAGTTACTCTAGATGCAAAATGATGGTTCTAGAATCCATCATCTCATGTTGCTTCTGAAGCTTTGAGGACATAGCACCTAACATCAGACATGCTGCTGCTTCACTATCCTCTGTGTATTTTCAATAAGTGCCCTTGATCTCATCAATGGCATCATCTGATGGAAGTGATGATGGATTTTTATCCAAGACATAATGGATCTTTTTTGGCTCTGAGAACAATTCTCACTTACCTGATCCAGTCAGAATAGTTGCTACCAACTAGTTTGTTATCTAAGATTGATCATATATTAATGTTTGATGTGCTCATGATGATGACCTAGATGTGAAAAAGAAAACTTATGAGAGTACGTTCATATATATGTATGCATTAATTAGGTCTTTAATTAATCCATTTACTCCCACTATTTTATTGCGAATGAATAACACTCACTATTTAATCCGAGAAAACCCGATGGTTTTCTTAGTGGGCCAATATCCAATCCTTGATATGAAATTTGACCTTAACTGTGGTCAAAAAATCAAACTCCATACCCTTGAAAGGTAGGTATCTCTATACCAATTGTGTCTCTACACAACTATTGGATCATCGGGTTATCAACTCTTGATACATGCATATCATATATGCATTCCCTAATCTTACCTCTAGAACCATTAGCCTTGATTGTGGTCAACAAGCTAATGGGCTAGCTAAGATGAATTTAATTAGATTCGAACATATTTGATATAATGTGGGCTTAACTGTGCTCAACAACCCACACTATAAAGAACTCTGGTTCTCCTCAAATTAATGGACGGATTATATACCTTAGTATTAGTATGAGGGGTTTTAGTTAATTAAGTCTCATCATACATGGTTGGCATACATTGGTATGCATCCTACATCTATCACATAAATATAAGCATCCAAATATGGTATAGTTATGGACTTTACTACATTGATTCCCTTGAGCCAAAAGGGAAATCAAAAGGTCACACCTAGGTAATATGCATGATTCAAGCAAGTAAAAAAATAATTACATTATCTTTAAGCTTATTGGATCTCCATCCAGCCCATCTTGCTCCTTGATAATGGTCTCCATCTCTAATTCTAATCTAAGTAATTTAATTACATATTACAATTTGAAAAAGGAATACAAACCAAAAACAAGTGGCCAGAACATAAAAGTCCTCATTGGGCCAAAACATGCATTATGCTCAATCACATTCGGCCTTGTCCATAACTATACATCATGCCAATCATACACCATTATATGCATTTCTAATGCATAAAGTAAAATATATAATGGATTACTAACTTTTTTTCAACTCTTGAAACATACTTTTTAGTTATTTTAATAATGTAATAAAATTAGGAAACTTTTTTCATTTTGAAAACTCTCATTTTAGGAAACCTTTTTGCATGCATGTTTTCTTGCCTTAATTATAAATCCAATTGATTATTAATTAATTATCAATTGATTATTTAATTAATTAATCACATTAAATAATTAAAAAATCAATTTTGACTTAAAATAAGGGTAGGCTAAAACCCACATAATAAACACTAAAGTGTGTTCACACATAAACTAGTTTTGTGTCTATTGGACCATTTGGGCCTTTTGGAATAAGCCAAGCCCACTCCAGCCCTTAAAATCCATTAATAAACTTAATTAAAGTTTGTAATATTTAATTTAAATCAGCTCCTTGGGCCCACCGTGTCATTCACTAATTTAAACCAAGTCCGTAAACATAATTAAGCCCATTAAGTGGTTTTAATGAATTAAAATTAATCCAATTAATTCAAGGCCCATTTTAATTAATAAAATTAATTAAAAACACATTAATATATCAGATATATTAGATTTAGAATATTAAAAATCGTTCTAAACATAAACACACCAAGAACATACCAAGAACACACGAAGAACACCAATTTATCAAACTTTTCGACTAAATTAGTTTTCATGCAAAACTTGTTCGATTTTAATTTTGTTTGATCCTATGGCTTAATATCACATATTAAACACTTAAATTATCATCAAAATAATTTTAGAGTGGATCAATAAAAAATTTAATTTAGAACGGGCCCTAAAATTTATTGAAAAATAAAACCCTACACGCCATTCACAATGAATCTTTTCTCAAAAGAATCATTTTTATTTTTAGTTTTATATATTTGATCACATACATCTAGAAATCAATATTTCTCATTCATGAACAATCAAATCTGATATTTTAAAGTTCATGAAATAAATAACTCAAAAATAAAAACTATTCTGCAAAAAATATAGAATTGTAGATTCATGGCAAAACCGTGGCTCTGATATCATGTTGGGAATTATCGGTTACATGCATCTCATACATAAGCGAAATTTAAAATTTTTAACCAATAGATATGATCTTGCTATGAATTTACAATATACAAATTAATGGAAATAAGAAAAATCACCTTTGATTTTTGTTGAACAGTTGATTTTCCTTCTCACCGGGTTGTCGCAAACTACAGTGCCCAAAGTTGAACACTTCCAATGAGTAATCTACACTATAGAAGGATTGAATAAACTAACAATGGAGGAATACAAGGCTGGCCGAAATTCCTTGAAGCTATCAAAGGAGGGGGTGGCGGCTAGGGTTGAGAGAGTGAGAGAAAAACTTTTTCTTTTAATTGTTCACCCTTAACCCTAAAACCCTATCACTTGGATTTTTATAGTTAAGTTAAAAATCCAACTTCATAATATGATTGGGCTCTTTAAAATTTTTGGAGAAATATTAAATGGGCTTCTGGAATTATTAAAAATTTATTTGGGCTTAATTAAATCCAATTTATGTCCTTTCACAAAAACTATGCACAAAACACACAAACTAGGCCCTTTATGCATATACTTGGATTTAATCACCCAAATGAATTCCAAATCCATCCAAATTAAATATGTAGGCTCCATAACACTTATGAAATATATTTAATTTACTTTGGTCTAAGAATTAGGCCTCTAAGGCCTTCTATCAGCAATTGGCGTGAGTATATGGAGAGAGCAGTTTGGAAGTAAATAGGTATACAGATGCCAGCTTCCAATCTGACAAAGACGATTATAAATCACAATCTGGTTATGTGTTCATAATGGGAGGAGGAGCATTTTGTTGTAAAAGTTCCAAACAAGAAACAACTGCTGATTCCACGACGAAAGCTGAGTACATTGCTGCTTCAGAAGCAGCCAAAGAAGCAGTCTGGATCAAAAAGTTGATAACCGAACTAGGAGTGGTGCCTAGCATTGTTGATCCGATTCCTTTATATTGTGACAACAATGGAGCCATTGCACAAGTAAAGGAACCATGGTCTCATCAGCGATCCAAGCATATTCTCAGACACTACCATCTCATAAGGAAAATAGTAGCTAGAAAGGATGTGAAAATAGAACGGGTTCCCACATATGACAATGTGGCGGATCCCCCCACTAAAGCACTTTCCCAGATTAAGCATGATCACCATATAAATAGCATAGGTCTGAGACATATGAGTGATTGGCTCTAGTGCAAATGGGAGATTGTTAGAGAGTATGCCTTAGAGCCCATGTAATAGGGATGTTTTTCATATGTATGAAATTTATATTCTTAATAAGAGGCATCATTCATTTATTAATGTTGTGTTTAAATACATGAGTTTGTAAATCTTAAACTAATAAATAAAGTCCGAGATATTATAAACACAGTGCAAAGGCAATCATGAAAGTGTTCGTGATGTGAGATGTCTATTGCATGCAAATGTGTTAATATCTAAATATCCCTAGTCATAGAATTAACAAGATAGGACATTGTTAATTCGGACAGACTAGCACATGTTATGCTTCTTGAATGATTCAAGCAGTGGTTCTCATAACTGTGATTATGGAAGATAATCAAAGCTAACATATGGATGCTTGTTAGAAGAACAAGTTCATTGGAGACCTGCATAGAGAATCTTCACATGGATATTAAATCTATGTCAGTGAGGAATCTCTTCATAGCGGTTGTTCAAGTATCCTTAGACTTGAGATCACCAAAGTTATCTTAAGTAGCAAGTGGTATACTTTGACTCCATAACTGATTACTTCCAACTGGGAGTGAACATAGTTAGGAGATTGGGTATATCATGACCCACTTGAAGATAGTTTAGTGATTAACAAAGGATTCACCATCCCAGATTTAACAAAGGAAGTTATCTCGCATGATTATATAATTGCCTTATTCACAGAATCTCTGGCCAGAGTAATATGCCGAGATCCATGAAGATCCATGAAGGGCATTTTAGGAACAATGGTTAAATTAATAGAACATACATAATTAGATTTATATGAGTTGACAGAAATCCATACTCAGAATCTAATTGAGATAAGAGTGGTGAAAGGAGTAATTGCACGGTAACTGTTTCTATGGAAGGGTACAATTAAACCATATGACTTTCCTGACATTTGGGTAGTCATGATGCCTAACTAGAGGCCAATCATGACTTGTATAATGCTGTATCAAAATATCAATAGAGATTGATATAATAATTTAAAGGAGTTTAAATCATGTGAGTTTTGAATAGAACTCACAATTACATATTATACTGCCAACATGGACAGGAACACAATAGGTCACACACATATAGAGAAAAGGGTAAAATGGTAAAATGACAAGGATAATAATATTTAATATTATTATGAAGGTAGAGAAGTAAATATGATAATAATTAATTAAAGAGTTTGATTAATTATGATCAAATAAATATGTCCGCGAAACTTTTGAAAAATGTTTTGTAAATTGGACCTAATTGAAATAATGTATTTCATGATTAATTATTATTGTCTTATAAGTGTTATAAGACTACTATAAGTGTTATAGGACTGATATAATAATTAATAGGTCCATTTGAGGAATTATTAAGGGCCAGAGGAATGAAGAAAGTTGGCGAAAGCCATTCTGTAAGAGCCACATGCCTACTCCAATACAGAAGGCCTTAATGGCCCATTTCATGCACCAAATTAATTTATATATGTTACATAAGTGTTATGGAACTCACATATTTAATTTGGTTGGATTTGGAATCCATTTGGGTATTTAAATCCAATTAGTTGCACAAAGGGCCTAGTTTGTGGGTTTTGTGCATAGTCTTTTATGAAAAGGTTTAAATTGGATTTAATTAAGCCCAAATGATTATAATTAATTCCATAGGTCCAATTAATAATTCTCCAATAATTTTAAAGAGCCCAATCTCATTAAGGAGTTGGAATTTTAACCTAACTATAAAAGGCCAACTAATGAGGAATTAGGGTTAAGTGATTAAAACAAAAAGAAAGTCTTTTTCTCTATTCTCTCTCTCCTTTTTACGCCAACTCCAAGCTAGCTTCTTGGAATTTCGGCTAGCCCTAGTTGAACACCAATTTTTTGGTTCAATTTACCCCTCTCTAGTGTGGATTACTCATTGGAGGTGTTCGATTTTGGACACTGTGGTTTGCGACAACCCGGTGCGAAGTAAAATCAACTGTTCAACAAAAATCAAGGTTGATTTTTCTTATTCTCATATAGTTATATTGTATATTCATGGCAAGATCAGATCTAATTGTTAAAAAATTTTAAAATTCCGCTCATATATGTGATGCATGTAACCGTTAAATTCCAACATGGTATCATAGCCACGGTTTTGCCATGGATATAAAATTCTATATTTTTCTGCAGAATAAGTTTTGTTTTATTTTGAGTTATTTATTTCATGAACTTTAAAATATTATATTTGATTGTTCATGAATGAGAAATATATATTTCTGGTTTTATGTGTGATCAACTAAATTTGGTGGAAACAAAAACGAAATTTTTGAATGATTGTGATTAGGGTTTGGCGTGAAACCCTAGGTTATTTAAGGGGCTGTTCTAATTTAATTTCTTATGGATCCATTAAAAGATCATTTAGATGATATTTAATGTGTTTAATATGGGATATTAAGCTGTAGGATAGAACGGAATTAAAATCGAACAAGTTTTGCATGAAAACTAGTTCAGTCGAAAAGTTCGATAAATTGGTGTTCTTCGTGTGTTCTTGATGTTTTCTTGGTTAGAAAGGCTTTTGATCTTCTAAATCTGATATATATAATATATTAAAGTGTTTTTAATTAATTGGATTAATTAAAATGGGCCTTAAATTAATTTGATTAATTTTAATTTATTAAAACCACTTAATGGGCTTAATTATGTTTACGGACTTGGTTTAAATTAATGAATGACTTGGTGGGCCCATGAAGCTGATTTAAATTAAACATTATAAAAATTAATTAAGTTTATTAATAGGTTTTAAGGGCTGGAGTGGGCTTGGCTCATTCCAAAAAGCCCAAATGGTCCAAAAGACATAAAACCAGTTTGTGTGTGAACACATTTAGGGTTTACTTTTGTGGGTTTCGGCCCACCCTTGGTTTTAAGCCCAAAATTGATTCTTTTAATTATTTAATATGATTAATTAATTAAATAATCAATTTATATTTAATTAATAATCAATTGGTTTGATTATTAAGGCAAGAACACATGCATGCAAAAAGGTTTCCTAAAATGAAAGTTTCCAAAATGGAAAAAGTTTCCTAATTTGATCACATCATTAAAATAACTCAAAATATAGTTTCAAAGGTTGTAACAAAGTTAGTAATCCATTTCTTTATGCATTAGAGAGGAATATAAGGGTGTATGATTGGCATGATGGTTAGTTATGGACAAAGCCCAATGTGATTGAGCATAATGCATGTTTTGGCCCAATGAGGACTTTCATGTCCCAGCCACTTGTTTTTGGTTTGTATTTCTTTTCAAGTTGTAATATGTAATTAGATTACTTAGATTAGAATTAGAAATAGAGATGGAGACCAATATCAAGGAGCAAGATGGGCTGGATGGAGATCTAACAAGCTTGAAGATAATGTAATTATTTTCTTGTTTGAATCATGCATACTACCTAGGTGTGACCTTTTAATTTCCCTTTTGGCTCGGGGAAATCAATGTAGTATAGTCCATAACTATACCATATTTGTATTCTTATATTTATGTGATAGATATAGGATGCATACCAATGTATGCCAACCATGTATGATGAGACTTAATTAACTAAAACCCTCAAACAAATACTAAGGTATATAAGCCTTCCATTAATTTGAGGAGAACCAGAGTTCTTTATAGTGTGGGTTGTTGACCACAGTCAAGCTCACATTATATCGAATATGTTCAAATCTAATTAAATGGGTCATCTTAGCTAGCCTATTAGTTTGTTGACCACAGTCAAGGCTAATGGTTTTAGAGGCAAGATTAGGGAATGCATATATGATATGCATGCATCAAGAGTTGATAACCTAATAATCCAATAGCTGTGTAGAGACACAATTGGTATAGAGATACCTACCTTTCAAAGGTATGGAATTTGGCTTGTTGACCACAGTCAAGGTCAAATTACATATCAAGTGTTGGATATTGGCCCACAAAGAAAACCACCCGGTTTTCTCGGATTATATAGTGAGGGCTATTAATTCACAATAAAATAGTGGGAGTAAATGGATTAATTAAAGACCTTATTAATGCATACATATATATGAACATACTATCATATCTTTTCTTTTTCACATCTAGGTCATCATCATGAGCACATCAAACATTAATATACGATCAATCTTGGATAACAAGCTGGTTGGCAACAACTATTCTGACTGGATCAGGCAAGTGAGAATTGTTCTCAGAGCTGAAAAGATCCACTATGTCTTGGATAAAGATCCACCACCACTTCCTTCAGATGATGCCATTGATGAGATCAAAGGCATTTATCGAAAATACATGGAGGATAGTGATGTAACAGCATGTCTGATGCTGGGTGCTATGTCCTTAAAGCTTCAGAAGCAACATGAAATGATGGATGCTAGAACCATTGTTTTGCATCTAGAGGAGCTATATTCTTCTCAGGCTAAAACTGAGCAATATGAGATTGCTCAAGCTCTATTTAGCTGCAAAATGGTGGAAGGCACTTCAGCTGCTACTCATGCATTGAAGATGTATGGGTATATTGAGCATTTGAGTAGACTTGGCTATGTTATGGATAATGATCTATACATAGATTTAATCTTGTACTCGTTGCCTCCAAGTTATGCACCTTTCGTGCTTAACTTCAACATGAACAAGATCCAAGTATCCATTCCTAAGTTAATCAATATGCTCAAGACAGCTGATGGATCATTTAAGAAGGATCTAAAAAGTGTCATGGTTGTCACTTCTGCTAAAGGCAAGAAGCAGAAGAAGAAGAAGATAACCAAGGCGCAGCCAAAGAATGGTGGGATCTCCAAAAAGAAGGTTTCCAAGAAAGAGAATCCCAAAGGAACTTGCTTCCATTGTGGAAAGGATGGTCATTGGAAGCGTAACTGCAAGGCCTATCTAGATTCTCTCAAGGAGAAGAAGCAAGCTGATGCTTCTACTTCAGGTATTCATATGATTGAAATTAATACTTATTCTATTGATTCAAAACAATCTTGGGTATTAGATACCGGATGTGGATCTCATTTATGTAATGATCTACAGGGGCTTAGAAGCTTTAGAAGAGTTGGAAAGGCAGAGATATGTTTGCAGTCAGCTACTGGACAGAACATCTCTACAACAGTTGTGGGGACTTACTATTTGCCTCTTCCTAGTGGATTAGTATTGGAATTAAATAATTGTTATTATGTTCCATCTTTGTCCAAAAGTATTATTTCTTTCAGTTGTTTGATGAACGATTATGATATTTCTTTAAAGGACAAATGTTGTTACATTTTTAAGAACAATATGTTTTATGCAAAAGCTATCATTGAGAATGGTATATTTGTTCTTGATTTAATTAAAGAAGTACATAATGTGGATACCAAGAGAATGAAACATGATAATCTAAATACCTCATACTTATGGCATTGTCGTTTAGGCCACATAAATGAAAAATGCATGACCAAATTGCACAAGTCAGGTGATTTGGGATTATTTGATTATGAATCATTTGATACATGCGAATCTTATTTATTGGAAAAAATGACAAAAGCTCCCTTTATTGGTAAAGGAGAACGAGCTAAAATGGTTTTGGACTTAATACATTCAGATGTATGTGGTCCAATGACTACACATGCCAGAGGAGGTTACTCCTACTTCATTACTTTCATAGATGATTATTCTAGGTTTGGATACATCTATCTAATGAAATATAAGTCTGAAGCATTTGAAAAGTTCAAAGAATTTAGAAATGAAGTAGAGAAACAACTTGGCAAAAGTATTAAAACACTTAGATCAGATCGAGGTGGAGAATACTTAAGTCAAGAGTTTCAGGATTATCTTAGAGATAATGGGATTTTATCTCAATGGACTCCTCCATATACACCACAACACAATGGTGTATCTGAAAGGAGGAATCAAACACTATTAGATATGGTTCGATCAATGATGAGCCGAGCGGACTTGCCTAAATCCTTTTGGGGATATGCACTAGAAACTGTTGTTTATGTGTTAAACAGAGTTCCTAGTAAATCGGTTGATGTTACTCCATATGAGATGTGGAATAACAAAAAACCCACGCTTTCTCATATGAAAGTATGGGGTTGTCCTGCTTATGTGAAGAGGACAATGTCAGACAAACTGGATGTTAAGTCTAACAAATGTTTATTTGTGGGATATCGAAAAGAAACATTTGGATATTATTTCTATCATCGCTTAGAACAAAAGGTATTTGTTTCAAGGCATGCTGTCTTCTTGGAAAGAGAATTTCTCCTACGAGAGGACAGTGGGAGTAAAATTGAACTTGGTGAAGTTCAAGACCCACAAATAGAAGATGATCAACCGATTGAACCCGAAACTGAATTTCATAATGATGAGATTACAGTTGAACCTGATTATACACAAAATCCTAGGAGATCTACTAGGATACGTTCTATCCTTGTGAGATATTGATTTCACATTGATTCGGATAGAGGCATAACTGTAGTAGAGGACAATAAGCCTACAAGCTATCAAGAAGTTTTGAACAGTTTAGAACGTGATTTATGGCTTAAGGCTATGCAGTCTGAAATGGACTCCATGTATAAGAACAAAGTATGGACTTTAACTCAACCACCTGAAGGGATAAAAAGCCATAGGGTGCAAATGGGTCTTCAAAAAGAAGACTGACATGGAAGGTAATATAGTTACCTATAAAGCTCGCTTAGTAGAAAAAAGTTATCGTCAAAAAGAAGGTATTGACTATGACAAAAAATTTTCTCCTGTAGTGATGCTTAAGTCTATAAGAATACTTTTACCCATTGCAGCTCATTATGATTATGAGATTTGGCAAATGGATGTGAAGACAACTTTCCTTAATGGAAATCTTACCGAGGATGTGTATATGACACAACCAGAAGGATTCACATCAGGAAATGGCGAAAAGGTATACAAGCTTCAAAGATCCATTTATGGATTGAAGCAAGCCTCTAGGAGCTGGAACATACGATTCAATGAGACAATCAAAGAGTTTGATTTCTCACAGAATGAAGATGAACCTTGTGTGTATAAAAGGGTCAGTGGGAGTGCAATTGTCTTCCTAGTTCTATATGTAGATGACATATTGATCATGGGAAATGACATTTCTCTTCTCCAATCTGTTAAAATATGGTTATCCAAGAAATTCTCCATGAAAGACATTAGAGAAGCATCCTATATTCTGGGAATAAGGATCTATAGAGATAGATCCAACAGGTTGCTAGGTCTTTCTCAAAGTACATATATAGATAAAGTATTGAAGAGGTTCAATATGGATCTCTCTAAAAAGGGGTTTATACCCATGGTGTATGGGAAACACCTTTCTAAGTCTATGTGTCCACAAACACTAGAGGATAAAGAGAGCATGAATAGAATACCATATGCATCTGCAATGGGTTCTATCATGTATGCTATGTTATGTACACGTCCAGATGTAGCATTTGCTTTGAGTGTCACAAGCAGATTCCAATCCAATTTTGGAGAGGAACACTGGGCAGCTGTCAAGAATATTCTTAAGAACTTGAGAATGACTAAGGATATATTCTTTGTATATGAAGAGGGCAGTTTGGAAGTAAATGGGTATACAGATGTCAACTTCCAATTTGACAAAGATTATTGTAAATCACAATCTGGTTATGTGTTCATAATGGGAGGAGGAGCAATTAGTTGGAAAAGTTCCAAACAAGAAACAACTGTTGATTCCACGACGAAAGCTGAGTACATTGCTGCTTCAGAAGCAGCCAAAGAAGCAGTCTGGATCAAAAAGTTCATAACCGAACTAGGAGTGGTGCCTAGCATTATTGATCCGATTCCTTTATATTTTGACAACAATGGAGCCATTGCCCAAGAAAAGGAACCACGGTCTCATCAGCGATCCAAGCATGTTCTCAAACGCTACAATATCATAAGGGAAATAGTAGCTAGAAATGATGTGAAAATAGAAAGGGTTCCCACAGATGACAATGTGTTGGATTCCCTCACTAAAGCACTTTCTCAGATTAAGCATGATCACCATATAAATAGCATGGGTCTGAGACATATGAGTGATTGGCTCTAGTACAAGTGGGAGATTGTTAAAGAGTATGCCCTAGAGCCCATGTAATAGGGATGTTTTTCATATGTATGAAATTTATATTCTTAATAAAAGCCATCATTCATTTATTAATGCTGTGTTTAAATACATGAGTTTCTAAATCTTAAATTAATAAATGAAGTTCGAGATATTATAAACACAGTGCAAAGGCAATCATGAAAGTGTTCGTGATGTGAGATGTCTATTGCATGCAAATGTGTTAATATCTAAATATCCCTGGTCATAGAATTAACAAGATAGGACATTGTTAATTTGGACAGACTAGCACATGTTATGCTTCTTGAATGGTTCAAGCAGTGGTTCTTATAACTGTGATTATGGAAGATAATCAAAGCTAACATATGGATGGTTGTTAGAAGAACAAGTTCATTAGAGACCTGCATAGAGAATCCTCACATGGATATTAAATCTATGTCAGTGAGGAATCTCTTCATAGCGGTTGTGCAAGTATCCTTAGACTTGAGAACACCAAAGTTATCTTAAGTAACAAGTGGTATACTTTGACTCCATAACTGATTACTTCCAACTGGGAGTGAACATAGTTAGGAGATTGGGTATATCATAACCTACTTAAAGATAGTTGAGTGATTGATAAAGGATTCACCATCACAGATTTAACAAGGGAAGTTATCTCGCATGATTCTATAATTGCCTTGTTCAGAGAATCTCTGGCCAGAGTAATATGCCGAGATGGATGGAGATCCATGAAGGAAATTTTAGGAACAATGGTTAAATTAATAGAACATACATAATTAGATTTATATGAGTTGACAGAAATCCATACTTAGAATCTAATTGAGATAAGAATGGTGAAAGGAGTAATTGCACGGTAACTGTTTCTATGGAAGGGTACAGTCAAACCATATGACTTTCCTGACATTTGGGTAGTCATGATGCCTAGCTAGAGGCCAATCATGACTTGTGTAATGATGTATCAAAATATCAATAGAGATTGATAAAATGATTTAAAGGAGTTTAAATCGTGTGAGTTTTGAATAGAACTCACAATTACATATTATACTGCCAACATGGACAAGAACCCAATAGGTCACACACATATAGAGAAAAGGGTAAAATGGTAAAATGATAAGGATAATAATATTTGATATTATTATGAAGGTAGAGATACATATGATAATAATTAATTAAAGAGTTTGATTAATTATGATAAAATAAAATTGTCCGCGGAACTTTTGAGAAATGTTCTGTAAATTGGACCTAATTGAAATAATGTATTTCATGATTAATTATTATTGTCTTATAAGTTTTATAAGACTACTATAAGTGTTATAGGACTGATATAATAATTAATATGTCCATTGAAGGAATTATTAAGGGCCAGAGGAATGAAGAAAGTTGGTGAAAGCCATTCTATAAGGGCCACACGCCTACTCCAATACAGAAGGCCTTAATGGCCCATTTCATGCACCAAATTAATTTATATATGTTACATAAGTGTTATGGAACTCACATATTTAATTTGGTTGGATTTGGAATCCATTTGGGTATTTAAATCCAATTAGTTGCACAAAGGGCCTAGTTTGTGGGTTTTGTGCATAATCTTTTATGAAAAGGTTTAAATTGGATTTAATTAAGCCCAAATGATTATAATTAATTCCAGAGGTCCAATTAATAATTCTCCAATAATTTTAAAGAGCCCAATCTCATTAAGGAGTTGGAATTTTAACCTAACTATAAAAGGCCAACTAATGAGGAATTAGGGTTAAGTGATTAAAACAAAAAGAAAGTCTTTTTCTCTATTCTCTCTCTCCTTTTTGCGCCAACTCCAAGCTAGCTTCTTGGAATTTCGGCCAGCCCTAGTTGAACACCAATTTGTTGGTTCAATTTACCCCTCTCTAGTGTGGATTACTCATTGGAGGTGTTCGATTTTGGACACTGTGGTTTGCGACAACCCGGTGCGAAGTGAAATCAACTGTTCAACAAAAATCAAAGGTGATTTTTCTTATTCTCATATAGTTATATTGTGTATTCATGGCAATATCAGATCTAATGGTTAAAAAATTTTAAAATTCCACTCATGTATGTGATGCATGTAACCGTTAAATTCCAACAACTAAGGCCTTCTTTTAGCAAATGGCGTGAAACCCTTCCTCTAGAGGGTTTTTGCACTAGAATCATTTCCTTCGGCCTCTTTTAATTTCTCCAATAGATCTATTAATTATTATATCATCCCCATAAAACTTATAGTCCAATAATAATTAATTATGAAATATATTATTTCAATTAAGTCCATTTTACAGAATATTTCTAAAAAGTTTTGCAAACAATTTTACTTTATCATAATTAATTAAACTCTTTAATTAATTATTCTCTTATTCACTTCTCTATTCCGATAATAATATCAAATATTATTATCCTTGATATTTTACCATTTTATCCTTTTCTTTATATGTATGTGACCTATTGGGTTCTTGTCCATATTGGCAGTATAATATGTAATTGTGAGTTCTATTCAAAAATCGCATGATTTAAACTTCTTTAAATCATTATATCAATCCCTATTGATATTTATAATACACTATTATACAAATCATGAGTGGCCTCTAGCTAGGCATCATGACTACCCAAATGTTAGGAAAGTCAAGTGGTTTGACTATACCCTTCCATAGAAACAGTTACTGTGCAATTACTCCTTTCACCACTCTTATCTCAATTTGATTCTAAGTATGAATTTCTGTCAACTCATATAAATCTAATTATGTATGTTCTATTAATTTTAACCATTGTTCCCAAAATGCCCTTCATGGATCTCTATCCATCTTGGCATATTACTCTGCCCAGAGATTCTCTGAATAAGGCAATTATAGAATCATGTGAGATAACTTTCCTTAATAAATATGGGATGGTGAATCCTTTGTCAATCACTCAACTATCTTCAAGTAGGTCATGATATACCCAACCTCCTAACTATGTTCACCCCCAGTTGGAAGTAATCGGTTGTGGAGTCAAAGTATACCACTTACTACTTAAGATAACCTTGGTGATCTCAAGTCTAAGGATACTTGCACAACCTCTATAAAGAGATTCCTCACTGACATAGATTTAATATGCATGTGAGGATTCTCTTTATAGGTCTCCAATGAACTTGTTCTTATAACAAGCATCCACATGTTAGCTTTGATCATCTTCCATAATCACAGTTATGAGAACCACTGCTTAAACTATTCAAGAAGCATAACATGTGCTAGTATGTCCGAATTAACAATCTCCTATCTTGTTAATTCCATGACTAGGGATATTTAGATATTATCACATTTGCATGCAATAGACATCTCAAATCATGAACACTTTCATGATTCCCTTTACACTGTGTTTATAATATCTAGGACTTCATTTATTAATTTAATATTTACAAACTCATGTAGTTAAACCTAGCATTAATAAATGAATGATGCCTTTTATTAAGAATATGAATTCATACATATGAAATGCATCCCTATTTCATAGGCTCTATGGCATACTCTCTAACACCTAGTTCATCCAGTAGCTAAGGGATCAATGTCATACTATTCTAAAAACATATAAATGACATTCTAGCCCTCAAACATGTATAAAAAGACTCTAAGCTTCCTAAAACATATTTAAATGCACAAAATAGCCATTAGAAAGATTAAAATCAATTAATTCAAGAAAACACCATGTGTAAGGCTCCAACTTTGATCGTAGTAAAAAAATGCTTGATTATTATGATATTATTACGAATTAAAGGTTAATTATATTAATAAATTCAAATTAGGGTCAAAAGGGTAAAGTGGTAATTTTACTTCAAGTTATATATGTGAATTATAAGACATAATATTATAAGGGTATAATTACAAGGGAAAAAGATAGTTGGAGGTTGAAATTAAAAAAAGGATAGAAACCTTAAGGTCAATATTAAAAGAAAGAATAAGTGGTGTTGATTTCATAAGATAAAGCAATGAAAGGGGATTGTTTTATTATGTACAATTAGTTCAAGGAGCTAAAGGGAACTTTTCTTATTATTTTAAATATGAAAGTCTTGAATGAGGGAGAGAGAAAATGCATATTTTGATGGAATTGTTGGCTTGGCTAGCTAGAGGAAGAAAAGAAAATCCTGAATTTTATCTCTCCTCTCACTCTAAAATATTGATTCTCCTCTCACTAAATCTTAAGAAAATCTTTTTTAAAATGCTAATGAATATGAGGTTTTGAGTTGAGACTTATAAATGTAATGGGATTTATTACATTATTCATCTTCGTCATCTACTTTACATTTGTTATGATACACTTCAGTGGTAAAACATCTTTGATTAATGTGTGAAAGGATTTTTCTATAGAAGAATAAGACAATTGAAGGAATAAGGGAAAATAGGTGATTAAAGATTAAAGTGAAGGTGGATTTCGGCCAAGATATGGGATTTTTTGTGATCATTAAATATTGTAATCTAAAATATCAAATCAAAATTTATAATGGCAATAGCATAAATCATAAATTCCTCGGCAACAGTGCTAAAAACTTATTATGCTAAGTTTGCAAGCGCACGATTTACTAATTATAGTACTTAAGATATCATTCCCACGAGGAACAGATTGGTTATTATACACTATGACTTTATCTTAATTTTTTTTATAATGAATCATTAATTTGATTGTTAAATTAAACTAATAATGTTATACTAAACTATTAAATACCCCTAAGTTAATGATGGTCAAAGAAGATAAATACAAATAATGTTGTAAAAATTAACAATATGAAACTTGATATTATTCTTTTAGTTAAATGCAATCTTTATAATGCAAGCCAAGTTGGAATAAAGTTTTAAGTCACTCGCTTGACATGAAGTAGAATGCCTAAAACATGCAATTGTGAGTCTAACCCTTAACTCTCATTAATGAATTAGTTAATCATAACCACAAATTCTAAGAATAACAACCAACCTATAACAACTATCTTAACATCCTGATCTCTCCATTAATGTTTTGATGATGAATTCTTAATAGATTATCATAAGAATAAATCTCTAACAATACTCTTACTTAAAATAATCATGCATAAAATACTGATAGAAAATTCTACATTAAAAGATTACTTGTAATAATTAACAAAAACGAATATTAACATCCTTGTTTAAGTTTCTAAAAAGATATCATTTAAAATGATACAAAGAAGAGAAGATTAATTACAAGATAAATAAAAGATGATCTCTCAATCATTTATTCATAAAATGTTTCTTCTTCTTCTTTGATCATATCTTCCCTTCAAAAGATAAGTTTTTCTATCTCTCTATCACATACCTATATTATCTAAAAAATTCCTCCCTTTTTCTTTCATCTTCATTGCATTTTATAGACTCTTTGAAAAATATTGCATCTCTTTAAACACCCTTCTAGAGGTACACAACCCTTGGTGAAAGGTCATGCCTCTTTCAAACTTGATTTTAAATTTGAATTGCATAACTACCCTTTATAATTTCCTTATCAAGCATTGTGACCCTTTAACCACCCTTCCATAGGTACACAACTCTTCATGTACCCTTCTTGAAGTATACATCATTTAGTGTAAAGTAATAACCCTTCGAAGTTCCTTTTGAAAAATAACTACCTAGCATCTTTCTGTCTGTCATGCTCGCGACTCATGTCATGCTTGTGATAGAACACTGAGCTTCAAATGTTGACTTTGCTTTTGGTTAGATTGCTCTTTCTCTTTCCTTACTAAGTCATGCTCGTGACCTCTACCACGCCCATGATAGCATCTTGCTTTCTTAGCTTAATTTCATCTCTTTTCTATTTGTTTTCATCATTTTACTCCTACACAACACAAAAAACACAAAATAATAAAAGATACCACATTTCACACACAAAATAACTTAAAATTAGATATTTACACAATAATTATAAACATAAAACACTAAATTAACATGAGCTACATGACTCACATCAGTGTTTTTTGGATAATTTTGATGAAATTAAAGTCAAATAACGAAATGTGATGAAGATCTTTGCATGTGTTCTTAATAAATGGTTAAGTTGATAAATGAAAGCTAAGTTCTTTAACTGGAATATAAGAACGTTGAAAGCATGCAAGAATAAATTCTAGAATATAATGGGTCTTTAAAGGTTTATTCTTCTAATGGCTTAGTTACTAACTTAATTATAGAATTCCTATGATGTGAGAGACCCTAAAGTTTAAAAATCTTTGCCTAATTATAGTAGAGCATGGTGCTCTATTTAAGTTAATCTTAAAAATATAGAGTTTGACTTAAAGAATTTGTTATGAATCCTTAGATGAAATTCTTGGTATATCATATTGCTTAAAATATTTTATAAATAAAATAAATATGGAGAAAAGCTAATCCAATCATATAATATGAGTTTGCTGAACTTACTATTGTTAAAATGTGAGACTGAAGTACTAGTTGTGTCTATCGCACTCGTAACAGTGCCCACCATCTCTCTCCTGATTCCTTTCCCTATTTCTTATGTATTCTTCTTGCCTTCTCTATCACGTTTGTTACATATGTCATGTATGCGACTCTACCTTGTAAAGACTATTCTTCTTTCACCCTTCTCTTTAAAGTTAAACCAATAGAGTATTAATTAAGTTAATAAAATCAAACATTATATAGATAACTATGTGGTTGAAATATTAAAATAAATGATAGTGAAATATAGAGTTTTCATCAATAAAGAAATAAGTTATCTAAAGAGAGATAAGTTCATTGAATATATGATAATACTATATTGAAAATCAATAGTAATTATTATTTAATGAAGCATGTTATATGACAATTACAAGAACAGGTATTTTATTATTTACCTATTTGAGATAGCATAAACATGTTTATATGTTGTGATTATATGTCGTGTCTAAATGTTAAAATGCTAAAGTACATGATCGGAATCACTACAAGAAAATTCTGAAATAGCAACGAAAATTGTTGATTTTCAATTAGCAACGGAAAAATCGGTTGCTATTTTCACCGTTGCTATTTTTAGCAACGGAAATGATTCCGTTGCTAACTTTAGCAACGGAATTTGAATTCCGTTGCTAATTCCAACCAGTGTAAGATTCGGTGAAATTTTCAAAATAGCAACGGAAAATAATTTCCGTTGCTATTTTTAGCAACGGAAATCACAATTCCGTTGCTATTTTCAGCCAGTATTATAAAAAAAATGCGACGAAATTTTCGTCGCTCTTCCGTCACTAAAATATTGTTGATTATTTACAAAATTACTTTCAGTTTTTCTATTTGTGGCCCGATCTCAAAAAATTTTGAACTTAGATTGTGATAGAAGATTACGAACTAAATCAAATATTTGTGGTAATCACATGTAATACAAATGAAATTAATTTTCACTCTATTTTTAGAAATTGTAACTATAAAAAAATAAAATAAATATGGCCCATAAGATCTTCTATCACAATCTAAGTTCAAAAATGCAGCAAAAAATTAACTAAATTTGTAGAGCCAAAGCAGCAGCCCCATTCCTTTTTTCAACTACAATAGGACACCTCTCAATTCATCAAAATTAATTCAAAAACAAAAATCATACAAAGATTAAAAATCAATTGAAAACTTGCATCCAAATATCCAAAATTAAATCAACCGAAATCAAACCATGAAGAAAAAGAGATATGAGTTAGAACGTACCTTTGAAATTTAGATTCTTTAGATCCACAGAAGAAGAGAAACAGACAAACCCAAAACTCCATTATAGACAAACCCACTTTTACCCTTTACAATGAGTCAAGTAAGTTTTAGATTGAGAGATCTAACCCCAAATAAACAACAAAGAAGCAAAAACAAAAATTAAAGATAAATAAAATTATCAAATCAAAGGAAATCAAGAAAAAGAAAGTAACAAAAAAAGAAAAATTAGGAGAAAAATAAGTACCTTTAGATGAGATTGAAAAAGGCCTTGATGGAGAGCAAGAGAGAGAGAGAGAGAGAGAGAGGCTTGAGGCAGAAAAATGTAGAGCCAAAGAAAATCGCAGCTTTTATACTTAGGGCTAAAAAAATCGCAGCTATTTTTTCAAATTAGCAACGGAATTCTATTTCCGTTGCTAAACTAGCAACGGAATTCGATTTTCGTTGCTAAAATAGCAACGGAAAATAAATTCCGTTGCTATTTTTTGGGACAAAATTTTTTTCTCGAATTATCTAAAATTAGCAACGGAAAATGAATTCCGTTGCTATTTTTCAAATTAGCAACGCAAAATAAATTCTGTTGCTATTTTTGGAACAAAGTTTTTTTCTCGAATAATCTTAATTTAGCAACGGAAATGGAATTCCGTTGCTATTTTTAAAATTAGCAACGAAAAATGAATTCTGTTGCTATTTTTTGTGACAAAAATTTTTCTCGAATGATCTTAATTTAGCAACGAAAAATGTATTCCGTTGCTATTTTCAAATTACCAACGGAAATAATTCCGTTGCGATTATTTATACCTTCACTAAATTCAACATAAAATAGCAACGGAATGTATTATTTATACCTTCACTAAATTAGACATAAAATAGCAACGGAATTTAATTTCCGTTGCTAATTTTCATCCCAAATTTTTTCCGTTGTCAAGTGCCGCCATTTTTAGCAACGAAAATTATTTTCCGTTGCTAATTTTCGTTGCTATATTTTGGCGCTAAAATTTCCCTCCTTTTTAGCAACGGAATACAACCATTTTGTATTCCGTTGCTAAATCCCTAAAACTTCAACCAATTTTAGCAACGGAATTGGTATTCCGTTGCTATTTTTCCATTGCTATTTGGCTATTTTCTTGTAGTGAATGGTATATGTTCAATTACAGATGCTCACAATGTTATATGAGAATGTGTATACATGTATATACACTAGAGATTGTGTATCTTTTTATATAATTATACATGCATGCATACATATGCATATGGAAAATTAAAAACTACAAGCATGATAAATGAAATCTATATGAACATAGTTATGCCTGCAAATAGAGTTCAATTATGGATAGATAGGCATGCCTGTAGGGATAAAGTTGTAACTGCTAGAGTTTTGCTCCATTTGGGTTATAAAGTGTAGAGATGGTCGCTTTTGGATCATAAATAGCCCTATTTGGGTTGTTAACCAATGTTGTTCAGGTTCTTTTAATCGATCTAGAGTATAATGTGGCCCTATTTGGGTCTAATGATTCGATATCTTCGAATATCTATCAAATTTAATACCTATAGGTATTTACATGATCGATACCTAAGGGTATCCATCGTTGCCATTATCTGCTCTCGGATCTTAGGCAGGCTAATTATAATCACAGTGCTTCAACTAAAGCATAAATATTTAATAGTCATTTATAGAATACACCTTTGATTTTAATTATAGTAAATGGTGTTACAAGCATGAATGCGTGGAGTTTATCAAACAATCATATGATTTATGAATGCTAAGTTAATTGTTAAGCTTTGTTATTTTATTAATTATATAGTTTTTTATAATGCTAACACTATTGTTATATTATCATGTTGAACCTATTTTACAGTAGATGTATTTTGAGTGTGTTTGTTGATGATCGTTGTGAGTGGTTATCAATCATGATTCATTCCCCACTAAGTTGTATAACTTAGCATGGATTATTTTATCTGTGTAGGTTTAGTAGAGAAGACTTTTGATCAGGGACATTCTCTATATCAGGAAAGGCTAAGACAAGTCAGACAAGAAATTGATGTAGGCATTTTGATGGATATTTTTTATAATTTTGCATTAAAAATTATATGTATATAATCATGTATGTATTATGGAAGGTTTTCAATTGTAATGAGCTCACTATGTAATTATTCAGCATTTGTATGCACGTAGGATCTAAACCCACTCATACCTATATAATCATGTATGTATTATGGAAGGTTTTCAATTGTAATGAGCTCACTATGTAATTAATCAGCATTTGCATGCACGTAGGATCTAAAGCCACTCATGCCTAATATGATATGCGTGATACTATTTATATAGTTATGAGTATGGAAATAATGATAGTAATACCTAATATAGATATGATATAAGGCATGTGATGAGTACTAAAAACATGATAATATATATGATAATCATTATTAGGCCAAAATAATAGAGCAATGCATGATCTATATGAACATAATTGACATAGTAATCTGGATATTAGTATGGTGGTGAAACAATTTGGTATCAAAGCCTAGGTTTACCCTTTTCTAGGCAATAAGAGTCTAGGATTTTGTCATAAGTTATAGTATGGTGTTGGCTTAATGCAGAAGTCCCTATTTTTCTTATAGATAATAAATGGAGGATTCTAAGGATGCTATCAAGAAATCGGCTAAAAGTAATTTGCCTATTAGAACTTATCCTTCCAATCCTAGATCGTCATTGTCTCATCAAAATGAGATTCCTATAACCATTCCTAGAGAAGCACTATTGAAAATTTCTCAGGATATGGCCTAAATTCTCCAAAGAATAATAACACCTAAAGCTCCAATATCTGAAATTATAAAGCATGGTGTAGAGAAATTCTCGGGCACTAATTTGGAGCATTTGAAAGAAGCTAAATTTTTGTTGGAAAGGCTGGGGAGAATCTTTGATGAAATTCACTGCCTAGTAAATCATAAAGTGTCTCGTGTTGTATCCTTACTCCAAGATCTAGTATATGATTGGTGGAAATTGATCTTGAAACAACCTCGGTTGCTAGATCCACTTATTGGGGTTTTTTTAGGCTAAATTCAAGAAGTATGTTACTAAGGTGTATAAAGTAGAGAAGCCAAAGAAATTTTTTAACCTAAAATAGAGGGTTATATCTATTGTTGAATATGAGAAAGAGTTTAGCCATCTATGCAAATATGTTCCTAATGTTATGTTAATAGAAGTTTTTAAATGTAAACAGTTCAAAGATGGGTTAAATGATTAAGAATCAAAGAAAAGTTGGTTGGACTTACCTCTCTGTAGCTAGTAGATTTTCATTAACTTGAGATAGCAGCTATGCGAGTTAAGAAAATTGAGCTAGCTAAAAGAGAAAGAGAACAAAAAAGAAGTGAGACTAGATGTGGAGCTTCCATTGGTAAGAAATATAGAGGAGCACAAGAAAATCAGCTAGCAAAGTCTGATTTTAGTCCTACTAACAAGGGAAGAAGATAAGAATCATCTACAGTGTCTAAATTTGGTAAAGAAGCTTTAGAGAGATAGAGTTGGGGTCAGCCACTAAAATATCCCTATTATTTTAGGTATCACTAGGGTAATTATAGAAAATTGGCTGGAGCATATTTCAGATGTGGTAGCACTAACCATTTTATGCCAAACTGACCCTCAAAAAGGGAGCAAAGATTTATGTATCAAGTTAGTAGGGGAGCTTCTAATGCACCCTTCTCTGGTAAAGGTAGAGGCAAAGGGTGTGGTGGATCAAACCATCATGGATCCCAATCCAAGAATGTATCTGCATTAGTCGATCGACCCACAACTCAAGTTGTTTTTGGTCGAGTTTATGTAATGAAAGCTCGAGAGGATCAAGATACTATGAAAGTTATAACTGGTATTTTCTCTCTCTTTAATTTTGATATTCATGCACTCATTGATCCTGGTTTTACTCTTTTTTTATGTTTGCATTAGGGATATGGGTAGAAATATGTCAACTTCATGTGAATTGGATTATGATGTATGTGTCACTAACCTATTGGGGCACAGTGTTTGTGTTAATAAAGTTTATAGAGGATGTCCCATTATGATTTAAGGGAAGGAATTCTTAGCTGATCTTATTAAGCTACCTTTTAGGGAATTTGATGTCATTTTGGTTACAAATTGGTTGTCAAAACATGATGCAGTGGTTAATTATGTGGCTAAGGTAGTAACCCTTAGAGATACATATGGTAAAGAAATAGTGGTGCAGGACATTCGAATAAAACCCCTAATTAACCTAATATTGGTTGTGCAAGCAAGGCAATTTCTGAAAAAGAAATGTGAAGCATATTTGGCCTTGGTACTTAATTCAAAAAGGGAAAAGTTGAAGCTTTAAGGAATTCCTATGGTAAATAATTTTCCTGATTTGTTTCCAAAAGACTTACCTTATATTTCACCTGAAAGAGATGTTGAATTATCTATAAAAGTTTTATCGGGTACAACTCCTATTTCTAAGGCCCCATATAGAATGGCTCAAATGTAATTAAAGGAGTTAAAGGTTTAATTGCAAGATTTACTTGATAAAAGCTTTATTAGGCCTAGTGTACTACCTTGGGGTGCACTAGTTTTATTTGTAAAGAAGAAATATGGGTCTATGAGAATGTGCACAAACTATAAACAACTGGATAAGGTGATAATGAAGAACAAGTATCCATTGCTTCGAATTAAAGATTTGTTTGATCCATGAAAGGTGTTGGAGTGTTTTCAAAGATTTATTTTCGATCTAGGTACTACTAACTTTGAGTAGAGGATTTAGATGTTCCTAAAATTGAATTTAGAACTCACTATAGTTATTACGAATTTCTAGTAATGCCACTTGGGTTAACAAATCTACTGACTGCATTTATGGATCTCAACAATAGGGTATTTTTGTTAGTGTAAGCCCTAGCCCCAATGCATTGTAATAAAATACTTTAATTAATAAAATGAGGCAATTGTTTTATCTATTGTATTCCTATGCATATCAATTGATAAAACCATCCAAGAATGTTGTTTCGGTTTAAGTTATCATGTGTGAGGCATATGGTTGTAAGACCTTGAAACAAATGAGACTTCATTCTAAACATCCCTAGTCAGTCATTGTTATGGGAATAAAAATGAATTAAGACTAGTATGCTCTCTCTGATATTATGAGTTCTGTCTTACGGATCATTAGGACAAGAGTGTCAATCAAAGATCATAGATACATGTTAAAGATCATGGTATCTGGATACGATCCACTCATGAGAACACTACATGGTACAAGTCATAAGTGTTTCTCATATGCAAGTTTTGTATCGGAGTTCTTAGACCTGAAATCTCTATGAAACTCTTTGTGAATTACTATGTACTTTGACATACACCTAACGTGCTCGTAACAGAGTGACAAGTACAGGTATGATTGGGTATGCATTGATTCGTGTTAGAGAGCATGAGAGAAGTGAAGGGATTACCCCTCTCAATAAGAGAGAAAATATCATCGATCACTTGAACGGTGAACTGATAAGTGTACGGCCATACCGAGAAGAAATAATGAGTAATCATTATTTATCTGAGAGTTCAGTGTCACTGGAATATCAAGAAAGGAATTAATATATATAAGGATGACTAGTTACATGCCTTATATTAATTCTGATATTTATGGGTAAGGGACTATGCAAAATTGCATTAGGTCACTAAATGCTATATGCATTTTTATTTAATTTGAAATGCTATAATATCTTGCTAGAGAATATATATAGCCTTTGAATTAATTTATTAATTCATTGCCAACATTAAATAGACCTATAGGATCGCACACAAAGCATTGGGCTTAAAATATTTAAATAAAGTATTGGACATTAATTTGGGCTTTCAATTAAAGTCAAATTAATGTGTGTAATAGGTTTTATAATTGCTATTGGACCTTGGTCCATGAGAGAGAGAAATTCAGCCCACAAGGTTTAATTTCAATTAATTAATTATCTTGTATTAATTAAGTTAATTGAGTATTAAATCCTAAAAGAATTTAAATTAAATTAAATCATTTAAATAATAGATGTAGTGGCCGAAATTCCAAGATGGAAATCATGGAATTTCGGCACATGCTATTTATTTATATTAAGTGATTTCATTTAATTAAATGTCTTGTGTTTTATTTCAAATTTGAATTTTAAATTCAAAGGAATTTAATTCAAAATATATTACTTATTTTTAGGAAGTGATTGAGGTTGAATTAATTATCTTAAGGTAGTAAATTCAAATCAAACACTTGCCAAAAAGATAATAATATATAAAGAAATAAAACCCTAGGAGAAAGAGAGAAGGTTTTGGCGTGAAACCTAATTCTCTCTAAGTGTGGCGTGAACTTCATCTCTCTCTCTCTTAATTCTTTTGGTCCAATTTTCACAAGGAGAAAGGATTGTTCCTCATTCTCTTGTGTTCTTGGGTAGTAAAAGCAACCTAAGAGAAGTACAAAATCAAATTTTGTAGCTTCAAACTATAGCCATTACACAATACCTTAAAAGAGAGCTAGCAATCTCGATTTTAAGCCGACGGTGCAATTGTGTGTGTGAGAATAGAGGAAAAGGCGTAAAAGGCTGTTCCTTGGCATTGGAGATCAAGATCTAAGGTGGTTAAAGTCATCTCGATTGCTGGTCATCACCAAACTCAAGTTTTAAAAGGCATCCAAAGTTGTAAGTTTTAAACCCTAAAATTGCATGTTTTGATTCTTGCTTTGGATTTGTATGGTATGTATGATGAAAAATTTTTGTTTTTTCGTTGCGTTATCATCACATTCATACCATGTCATATTCCATCAATTATAACCTTACTTGGATCAATTTATGGTTTTGTTCATTGATGACATATTGATTTATTCTATAAATGAAGCTGAGTATGCTAAACATTTAAGAATTGTATTACAGACCTCAAGGGAGAATTAATTATTCACCAAATTGAGTAACTGTGATTTTTGGCGAAAGGAATTTTTTTTAGAGGGAATATAGTATCTTCTAAAGGCATTAGGGTGGACCCAATCAAAGTTAAGGCTTTTGTGAATTTGAGACCGCCTTAAAATATGTCTGAAGTTAGAAGTTTCTTAGGTTTGGTAGGTTCACATCACTTCTTTGTGAAAGGGATTTTGGTCATTTCTTTTCCACTCACTAAGCTATTGAGAAAGAATATTAAGTTTAAGTGGGTTGATCGTTATCAAAAAAGTTTTGATCAGTTAAAGAAAATGTTAATAGAAGCTTCAATTTTGACATAACCGATTTCGGGTAAAGAGTATGCCATATACAGTGGTGCTTCTAGAGTTGGTTTGGGTTATGTGCTAATGCAAGATGGTAAGGTGGTAGCTTACGCCTTCATACAATTGAAACCGTATAAGCAAAACTACCTTACCCATGATTTAGAATTGGCAGCAGTAGTATTTGCTTTGAAAATATGGTGGCATTACTTGTATGGAGAAAGATGTAGAGTTTATATAGATCATAAAAGTCTCAAATATTTGTTCACCCACAAGGAACTCAATTTGAGGTAGCACAGATGGTTAGAGTTGTTAAAGGATTATAACTGTATAGTGGATTATCACCCAAGCAAAGCTAATGTTGTAGCTGATTCTTTAAGTCATAAGATAATGGCAGTTGTGACTACCAGTGATGTGTTCCATATGTTTATGTTTTAGAGATACCGTTCGGATGAATCCCATATACTACCAGTGCAATATATTCAAGTTTAACCAAACTTCTCATATAATAAGGAATCGAAAGAGATTTTTGCTAGAGAAGTCAGACAATTTAGGAATAAGTAGATTCCATTTGATAAAGTGCTTTGACAACATAATAGGGTATAAGAAGTAACTTGGAAATCGAAGGTGATCATAAAAGAGCAATATCCCCAACTATTTAAAAATTTATGAATTTTAGGGATGAAATTCTTTAAGGGAAAGGGAATTGTAAGGCCCTAACTTTGAACCTTGTAGAAAATGTTTGATTAATATGATATTATTATGAATTAAAGGTTAATTATATTAGTAAATTCAAATTAGGGTCAAAAAGGGCAAAGTGGTAATTTTACTTCAAGTTATGTATGTAAATTATAAGACATAATATTATAAGGGTATAATTAAAAAGGAAAAAGAAAGTTGGATGGTGGAACTAAAAAAGGATAGAAACCTTATGGTCAATATTCAAAGAAAGACTAAGTCAAGCTAATTTTATAAGATAAAGAAATTAGAGCAGACAGTTTTATTGCATGCAATTAATTGGAGGAGCTAAAGGGAATCTTTCCTCCTATTTTAAATATGAGAGTCTTCCATGAAGGATAGAGAAAGTTCAAAGTTGGAGGGGTTTGTTGGCTTGGTTGGCTAGAGTTAGAGAGGAAAAATCCAAAATTTTCATCTCTCCTTCTCTAACCCTAAATTATTGAATCTTCTCTCATTAAATCTTAAGAAATCTCTTTTGAAATGCTAATGATTAAAGAGTTTTGAGTTGAGACTTATAAAGGTAATGGGATTTATTGCATTATACATCTTCTTCATCTACTTTATATTTTGTTGTGATACACATCAATGGAAGAAAAAATTTATGAATGCGTGAAAGGATTTTTCTTTAGAAGAAAAAGAGAATAAGAGGAACAAGGGAAAAGAGATGATTAAAGATTAAAGTGAAGATGGATTTCGGCCAAGATATGGGACTTGGTTGGATAATTAAAAAGGCAAGTATGATTTTTGGATTATTTTGATAAAATTATAATTAAATAAGAAAATGTGATGGAGATCTTTGCATGTGTTCTTAATAAATGGTTAAGTTGATAAATGAAAGTTAAGTTCCTTAACTAGAATATAAGAACGTTAAATGCATCCAATAATAAAATCTAGAAGATAATGGATCTTTAAAGGTTTATTCTCCTAATAGCTTGATTACTAACTTGATTATAGAATTCGTAAGATGTGAGAGACCCTAAAGTTCATAAATCTTTGCCTAATTACAGTAGAGCATGATGCTTTGTTTAAGTTAATCTTAAAAATATGGAGTTTGACTTGAAGAATTTGTTATGAATCCTTTGATGAAATTCTTGTTATATCATAGTGTATAAAATACTTTTTAAATGAAATAAATGTGGAGAAAAGCTAATCCAATCATACAATATGAGTTTGTTGACCTTATTGTTGTTGAAATGTGAGACTAAAGTATTAGTCTTATTTGTCACACCTATGATAGAGCCCACCATCTCTCTTTTGATTTCGTCCCCTATTTCTTCTGTATTCTTCTAGCCGTCTTTATTGCATCTGTGATGCATGTCGTGCTCACGACTCACCATTGTAAAGAATATTCTTATTTCTCCCTTCTCTTTAAAATTAAACCAATGGAATATTAATTGAGGTAATAAAATCAAACATGATATAGATCACTATGTGGTTGAAACATTAAAAGAAAGGATTATGAAATATAGAGTTTTCATATCCCTCTATTGGCAACAACAATGTTGTCGCCAACAAAGGGATATGAAGAGAATAGTATTTTACAAAATTAGCTACAACAATTTTGTTGCCAATTTAGTTACAACATTATTATCGCCAATAAAGAAATATGAAGAGAATAGTATTTTGCAAAATTGGCGACAACAATAGCTACAACGATGTCGTTAATTTAGCTACAACATTGTTGTTGCCAATAGAGAGATATGAAGAGAATAGCATTTTGCAAAATTGGCAACAACAATCTACAACGGTGTTGTCGCCAATTTAGCTACAACATTGTTGTTGCCAATAAAGAAATATGAAGATAATAGTATTTTGCAAAATTAGCGATAACATTGTTGTCGCCAATTAGCTACAACGATGTTGTCGCTAATTTAGCTACAACTGTATTGTCGTTAATTTAGCTACAACTATGTTGTCGCTAATTAGCTACAACATTGTTGTTGCCAAAAGTATTTTTCTAAATTGGCGACAACATTGGCTACAACGGTATTGTCGCTAATTAGCTACAACACTGGTGTCGCCAAATCTGCTTTTGTCATCGCAATTATTTGTGATATTAGCAACAATAAGAATTTGTTGTCACTAATTTGTCGTAATATTTGTTTTCCCACCAAATCTTTCAATATTTACGACAAAAGTCATTTTTTGTCGCAATGTTTTCGTTATATTGTGCATTTAGCAATGAATTTTATTGCTGTTGTAATTTTTCGTCGCTATTCTGCATTTTTTTTGTAGTGCCCTATCCACTGTGAAAACCAACTTTTACAAGTTAAATAAACTTTGATCCAATCTCGAGCCCTAAAAGCAAATGATTGAAAATCAATTGGATACCAATTAGGGTTTGGCGCACGTCACAGGAGTATTATCTTTTTTTACTTTTACTACGGAACCCAACCATTCAAGGGCGTTAAACTAACTCTGTCTCCCGTGAATGCTTGATTTCTAGCAAGCAAAATAGAGCTTTAGACACTTCCCTTATAACTCCACTTTTTCCAAAACTCAATTACTCATTATGGTACTTTTCTTTATCAATTAACACTAAATTATAACTATAGTCTTTCTATTTTCACAATTGTAATCATTTTTATTTTGACTTGCATATATATTACTTTTAATCCACTACATTTAACTAACAAGGAAGCAAAATAATGAAGAACATATTTTACCCTGTAAATTCATTTAAACTAGAGAATCACACAATTAGACAAGGTACACTACCACTTCATATTTCATCACTTACAATCCACATTAAATTAGCAACTAGAATCACTTTAACACTCATACATCAAAGTTTATGCTATCAAGTCACTAAAAAATCATTTCCATATATAAAAGAACGAAACTAGATTATTCACACTCAACTGAAGCTCAATTAAACAAATACAAACACACCTCAATAATAAAAAAAATCCTTTAACCTTTTGAGAGCCTCCAAAATGGATTTCTAATCAGTATTCTCTACCATTTAACTTGTTCTATGCTTTTGTCTTCCCTGTTCTTCTTCACTTCACTCTTGATTTAAGTTTGTTCACAAGTCAATCTCTATCTTCTTTACTCAATTCATCCTTCTAGGCCATCCACTTCAAAACAACACTCAATACGAAGTTAACTAAGAAAATTTTATTGAGGAAGAAAATTCTTCTTTCAAGGACCCCGCTCCCCCTCTCTCTGCTCGTAAGTCCCATCTTTAAATATGCATGTATATATATGGGTGTGCTGACTTTTCTATTGTGTAACACCTCATCTCTTTTATTTACTAATTAATCCCCCTTTAACTTAATTAATCTTCATTATCTCACTAATCATGGCTATTTACATTTTGCTCACTTATCTTTTTTCTTCAATAGCAAGCAAATCTTAATCGATGTCTATTTCTTTCAATCAAGTCCGCTTCCAGCCCCTTCTTCCACCACCATTCACTCCATAATACTCTGATAAAATCAATATTCCTCATTAAGAAATTCTTGCCATTTCCATATATGCCAACAACTAATGCCAAAAATGCAAGCCCAACTCCCATTCAAAATATTGTTAAAGCAATCACAAAGATTATGAAATAACCAATCTCGAATTGAAATCCCAAAAAATGCTGCATGATCGTTAAAGCTAAGAAACTTCTGTTGTATTGGTCTAGCATGCGAGCAATCTCTAAGCAAACAAATAATGGATTCTAGCTCATTGCCACATGAACATCTGAGATGTGCCATCTTCTCCTCTCCAAGTTAATGAGCAGCCGATTATGACAAGTGAGCCAGAGAAAGGAATGAATCCTTTGAGGACCTAGCCACCTCCAAACATGCTTCTAAAGATTCTCAACAGGAGCATTGTGGGACATAAGGAGAGCTTCATAAGCCGAAGCAACAGAGAAACTGACACTAGAGGTGTCATGCCAGTGGCAAGTATCATGATTCCTAGGAGAGCCATTCCCTAAAGACCAAGCCGAATTATTCATGACAAAATACTAATTTTCGCATATCGCTTTCCAAATAGGAGTCATGAAAATCAAACTTGCATTTGCTATCCAACATTTGAACCCAAAGAGATTGAGGCTCGGTCAGAATTTTCCAACCAAGTTTGGCAATAAAAGTTTGCCAAATTAGAAAAATTTACACTCTTAATATCCAAACCTTCATGATTCCTAGGCCTACAGGCTGTCTCTCAATTAATTAAATGGATTTTATTATTAGAACTTTGAGAACCCTATAAAAAACCGCGACAAACTTTTACAATGCAATCACAGATGCTAATACGGAGGACGCAAGACTGCAGAATATAGGTTGGAATGGCCATCAAAACCTAGTTGATCAAAGTAACTCTATACGTCATGGACAACGTATTAGCTTTCTACGAGCAAAGCCTCTTTTGAACTTTTCAACTAAAAAGTTGCTTCACTCTATAAACTCCCATGTAAAATATCCACCCCTATACCGTGACCCATCAGTATGTTACTGTTGAAAGATTTATGTTATATGCCCCAATGTAATTAAATCTCATTTTCTTTGTTGTTCCTGCACAGTTCCACTCTTGTTCCTGCTATTGTGATTAGCTAATAATAAAAAGACGTCTTGGAGTGAAATTATACTATTATTGGAGCTTGATGAACCAAAAAGTAACAAAGGTCCAATTATGTTTTTTTTCCAAGTACTAAAAGGTTTAATTGTAATTCACTTATATAAATTGCCGGTTAGCAACAGAATATTCATAAAATCTTATACAGCAGTTCCTGAAAAGACAACGAATCAACAGCTGAAGAATAATAGCTGTTGTAACAGGCCCCATGATCGGGAGAATTGTGGACATATACACAAATAAAATAAAGGCCCCTTTGAACTACGTAATAAAATGTCGCCCCCACCCGACTGTGTGAACAATTGCTTAATTAATGGTCTAAATAACAAAAATACTGAGCTTAACTTTTACGTCACCCAATGATCATAACTACCTCTATTTTTAAGCACAAACATACTTCTTGTATATATAGCAAAATATCGGAGTACCCTGCGGATTAAAATAACAAGAAACATTGCTCTTAATGTGTAGGAGAGCAGCCCGTTATGCGTATTTGTCTGTCACTGCTCATGTCCACATTGCCCTTTAAGCAATTTTGGTTGCCCTTTTGTACCTGAACATTATAGGGCACAACAGTCAGTCATACAAGGTATGATTTTCAAAGCTACAGGATCTATCTCATGGGAACTCTAGCGTACGTGTTCTGTGCAAATGTCACGAGGAAATTTATGTATTTATGGGCCACCAATACTTCGTTTCTTTCCTAATGGCCGCTGCTGCTACATTTGGTAAGCGAAAATCTCACCTTTTCTGCAAATCTTATGTCAAGGGCATGGACAACATTAACCATCACCCGCTTTGACCACTTTAACTTTCCACTCTCTCTCTCTAGTGGACACAAAACACAGATAAAATTGAGCTGAAATTGATTTCAATGTAATCATTTAATCTTTGTCGTTAACTCAAGTTGAGTCCTGATAAACAAACAAATTAAAAGATAACTAAAAAATATCCTAACATTTGAACCTATTCATAGTTAAAATCCTACCATTTAAAGTGTAACAAATAAACCCCCAACAGTTGGGGGACATTTCAATTAAGCCCATTTACCAGTAATTTCATTAGAACTAAAGGAAGTATCAATATTTTAACTGAAAGAATAATATTTTTAAGTTACTATTTAAAATTTAATATAATTTTATATAACTTAAAATTAGCGTAAATTCTTGTTAGTTATTATTTTTAACAATATTTTATCCAGATATAATATACAACCAAGGCAATTAAATTTTATTTATAAATTTTTTAATGTTCGAAAATAATAAGTGCTGATATGTTCTTGAATAGAATTTAAATAGAAATATAATCACGGACAACGAAATTGATAATTCTAAAAATAATAAATCACCATTAATGGTATTTTAATTTAAAATGAATAATTAATAATTATGTTTGGATTCTTATTTTTTTATTTTAGAAAAATATATTTTAAGTTCTTTATAGAAACGCTTTTTAAGATTTTAGCAAATATTTAAATATTTAACCCAACCCAACCCAATACCCATTGGAACAACCCAAAATTAATCCATCTCACTTTTCAATCCATTAAATCTTAACCCAATAGGTATTTTCAAAATACTTTTTTATCAGAAATTCAACAAAGATGTTAATTTTCATTCGCACTCTATAGGCCAAAATAATTTTTTTAAACTAAAAAAACAATGAATATGTAAGACAAATGCGCAATTATACTTTCGCAACAATACAGGACAACCTACATAAGAGGAGACGATGATGGCCGCGGTGATTGTGGAAGAATTGGGCGCTTTTTACGGCTGGTAAAGCTTCGCCGCCATGGAAGTGCCGCCGGCGATTGATAACTTGGTGCTGCCGGAGAAAGCAATTGAAAGGGAGTGAAGGATATGGCGCTAGGGTTAGAGATTTTGGAGCATAGAAGCAGAAGTTGAGGATGAAGAAATAAGTAGGACTAGAACGGCATCGTAGAGCTACAAAACCGCCATTCTCGTAAATGATAATCGGACAATGACAATCTTGACACCTCTATCCAAAGACATTCTTCTTAACAAAGTCCGTATGTTTTTATTTCCTTGCTTTTTGAGCCCTTAGATCTCATTCTTGAATATGGTTAGCAACTCTTTAACTATTCATAAAAATACCCTGACAAGTTGAAGAGTTTTTTAATATAATAATGAATTCTTTTATTCAGTTGAGTTTTTTTTTTTTCATTTCTTTTGCTGAAATTTATTTTATTTTTTTATATTTTAATTTATTATTTATATTATATTTTCAATAGAATATTATTATTATCGAATCCATTAAGTAATAAAAAATTTAAAATAATTTACATAAAATCCATGGATAAATTCAAATTCATCCAATCTATTTGGATACTGATCCATTTATGATTCATATTTTTTTATTCATTTATGACCCAACCCATTAGTAATTCATCCATTTATAACCCAATACAAACCCACTCAACCCGTCCATTTGCCACCTCTAATTTTTACATACAACTTCAAATTCAGCATTTTTAGATGGATAAGTTTTCAAAAACTAAAATATTAATTTTTTCCAAATTAATTGAAAATAAAAGTTCAGCATTTTAATCATAATTTAGTTTTTAATTCAGTATTTTTGGATGGATAAAAATTGTGTTCAAAAGCTAAAAAATTAATTTTATCCAAAATAATTGAAAATAAAAATTCAGTAACCATTTACTGATTTTATATTTATATTTACTTTTAAAGATAATAACTATTTTATCTTTTATTTATCTCAAAAGTTATTACCACCATGGTTAATTTATAAATATCACACTAACAGCATATTAAAAAAAAAATAAGTTTTATTTCTTGGCAATTTTTTAAAGAAACCAACTATATCTTACTCAAAAAATGATCAATACCACCTTCCATTCCTTTTTTAAGGGTCGCTTTACCTCCTTTCCTATATCCATGTGTCTGGAATCAAAAGCGACACTTAAAGAGAACCGAAGATAGTATTAATTATGGATGGGACCTTAACTAAAATGTCCCACAAGCTCTAGTAGCTTAATGGTTACATTTCAAACGATAAGATTTTGAGGGTTTTATTTAGTTATCCCATAAATTAAAGAATAAAATCTACCAAGCACATTAAGTATGTCAATACAATTGAAACTCTGCTCACATCACTATTTCCACTTATTTCAGAATTCTATGGAACATGGAACTTAAAATCATTGATAGTCTAAGGGAAAGGCTGCAATAAGAAATTGTGAGGAACAAGAGAACCTAATAAAGAAGTATATCCTCCACCTAGTGATCTTTATGAAATAGGAATAAAGTGCATCTGAATTAAAATGCATACAAACAAATGCATCCATTTGAGTTTATGTGGAATCAAGATACACATAGAGGTGAGCAAACTTCGGTTCAAACCGAAAAATTGAACCAAACCGACCGGTTTTTCAGTTCAATTTTCAGTTTGAAATTTTAAGAAAGTTCATTTTTCAATTCAGTTCAATTTTTGAAAGGAAAAAATAGTAGAAAAACCGAACCGATCGAAATTCTATATAATTATGTAATTTTTTGAATTTTTTAATTGCATAATTATTTTGTACATATAAATTATATTATATTTTGAGTTGCAAATTATATAAGTACATTTATCAACTATTAATTTCTATTTTTTTAGAAAATAATTTGAAATTTTAACGATTGAATTGAAAACCGATTGAATAAAAAAATTAACGGTTTTTATTGTATTATTTATCATATATTTTAAAATTTTCTCTTTAATTTGAACTTTTATTTTGTACAATTTATATATTTTTACTTTAGTATATTATGATTTATAATTTTGTATAATTTTTAGATATAATTTTTTTTTATTTTTTAACAAATAATTTTAATTTTTGATTTTTCGGTTAACCGAATAGATCGAAAATTTTGATTCGGTCAGTATTCGATTATTTAAATAGATCAGTTCAGTTCTGTTTATCAAAATTTTAAAATTTCGATTTTCGGTTGTTTGGATTCGGTTTTTGAACCGAACCGATCATTGCACACCCCTACATACACATGAATTCATTTGCTACATTTTTATTGTGCTGTAGATGTACCCCAAAACAAAAACAAACTAGTTTAGAAATAGAACCTCATGAAGAAAAATAGGAAAGAGTAATATAACTTACCAATTCATTTAGTCAGAATCGTCCTCTACTTTGTCTTGGAAAAGTGTCACCAAATCTACTAGAAGGACCAGAGCCAAAGTTCCCAAAAGCACTAGAACGATCTGATCTATCTGATACATCACTATGGCCAAATCCACGACCACTAAAGTTCCCCGGTTGGCTTCTGTCATAACCTAAGCGACCAGATCCATTCATTTGGCTGGAAAATTGACTACGACCATCAGAACGGTCAAAACCAGGATTCTTGTAGCCTCCAAAACGGCCAGAACCATTATCTCCATAACGACCAGCTTGACCAAAACCTGTATCTCCAAATCTACGACCTCTCATTCCTCCAAATTGTCTACCATTGCCAAAGTCACCTAACATATCTGCATTCCCACCCTCGATAGTGATTCTTGGAAGCTGAAACAAGTTAGGGATAACAGCAATGCCACTTGGTCACAGTTGTTAAATCACCATTGAAAATACAGCACATTTATTCATACTTGTACAAATAAACAACAAAAGAAACACAAGAAACTAATAACAGATTACACAAAGAACAAGTATGCATGCAAAAAGTATCATAATGAATTACAATGATGAGCTGATCACACAAAGAACAGGTATGCATGCAAAAAGTATCATAATGAATTATTTTGATAAACTTATTTCATGCACCTAGGATGCACAAATTCTGTCCTCATTGCATGAGAAAAATAAAGGGAACTTAAGACATCACCCCGGATATGTGATAATTGTCAGAAGTGTATTTTTATTGCTGGTGCACAAAATAACTTGAATAAAAAATCGCATGGTACATAATTCACCCTCCTGTGGTGGTGTGCTTTTATTTTATTTTATTTTTGAGTTCAGATTAAGCATCTTTTCAAGAAAAATAATTATTGGATTCTGAACAGTCACTGGTTCGGACCCTCCCTATGTCTGAAATTAGTTCTCCTCATGATACTCTCAGTGAATGTATTTTCATTCAATAAGTTTATTTTGTAACTTTTTCTTATAGTTACCACCTACAAATTCTCAACATAGTCCAGAGGTATTAACTAGGCATGTCATGTACTCATAAATCCCATAATGGCTCATGCACTTAAAATTATATGAAAATCTCATAACCAACATTTGTTTGGTGATAAACTCAGTTAAACAAAATTTTAACAAACATCCATAGAAACAGGCAAAGTTCTAGAAGGTATAAATTTAAAAGGAGTAGATCATGACCTCAGTAAATCTGCACCCAACTTCTCGCTCATATATCTTGACTTGCCTGTATTGATCCTGTGTATAAATAAGGATGGCAGACCCTTTCTTCCCAGCACGACCAGTTCTGCCCGACCGATGAACAAAAGTCTCTGAACAGTTGGGTAATGCATAATGTATTACCTGAGCCAAGTAAAAAGCAAAAACAAAATCGATAGTGAGAAAGTAGACCCTCTTTTGAAATCAAATAAATCATTTAACAAACTCAAGTGAATATCAATCATTAACTTCAACAAAACAAAGAAGAAAGAGCTTAAGATGGAGGCATTTTACATATAGCTACTGGTCACAGAGCTGACCACATATTGTTATGGCAAAATACAAATAAGCAAAAACACTTGAACTGATATTGCATTATGAGATGTTAACTAGGGTATTTAGAAGCCCTGTCACTCATCTAAAACTAAAGTATTTTCTAATAATGATTTTCAGAGAATTTACCTATAACATGGAAATTTGTTCGATTTTCCACAGAACTCAAGAACTTGGAATATATATCTTCAACTATCCAGTATTTTGAAGAATTTTAATAACTCGAATTTATTTTCTTGTGTTTTCCTAAGCATCTCCAGGGCTAAGGATTGTTAGGTTTGGTTCAGGCAGCTTCCAATCATTGTCATATGCTAACAGATGAGGAGAATTAAAAGCATAACCATATGCTAACAATGCTTAAAGCTAAAACAACAGCCCACAAAATTAAATCTGTCAATTAGGTCAGGCAGCTTCCAGTCATTGCCGTCTTCAACCAGAAAATTATTTGTATTTCTCTTTCCCCCAAAGACTTTGCCGAACCTAACACATGTCCTACTGATCTGCCCTCGTACTTGAGAATAGGGTGCTAGAAGATGTACAGCGCAACCAAAAACCTATGCACTTTAACATAGAAAACATTGTAATAAGACAATCCTATTAACATTCTAGATACATCCGGCAAAGATATATAAGTAAGACAATAAGTAGCACAAGGGAAAAAAAATAAAGAGAGAATATTACCAGAAAAAAAAGATTGTAATTCAAAGGGATAAACAATATGATAGAGTTTCATCTTCCATGAGCAATCATACTAATCAAAAGGAAGGGACAAAAAAAGTATTTACCAGATCAACATTAGGTACATCAAGGCCACGAGCAGCAACATCTGTTGCAACTAATATATTAAAATTCCCATTACGAAAGCCTGAAAGTGTCCTCTCTCTCTGAATTTGTGAGATATCCCCATGCAATGCCTCACATCGAAAGTTCTTTGCCATGGCATATGCCAATCGGTCGGCTTCACGTTTTGTTTCTGTAAAAACGATGCACTTTCCTCCTTTTGCATGTTCCTAAAATCACAAATCTAATTCTGAGAGCAAGTATTTTAATATAGGAAAAAGCAATTATAACTAAAATATCTCTCAAACATGTACCCAAATAAAAAATGGAAGGTCAAAGGTTTAAAAAAGTACAAAGAAATTACTGGTAGAAGCTCTAGATTCTTACTGTTATTAAAGGGCCAAGTAGTGATGCTTTTTCATACATGTTTGATGCAATTGAAAATAGAGTGATTCCATCAGCCAGTTTCTTATCCGAATCTCCAACCTACAAAAATATTAGATATTGATCACCTTATGCATCTTCTATCAGCAAGAAGTAAAAGAATAAATGAATAAATAAAAAGAAGCAAGAACATTGCTACAATCTTACAAAAAAGCAATGATTGAACCCCAGAAGCACATTCACATAGCTATAAAGTCAATTATTGGCTTACACATGTTAAGATTAAAAGCCACATCAAAATTTATAAACAGATTTTGCAAGTAATGCCAAAAATCAAACCTGATACTTACCAGATCAATAGTTAGTGGATCTTTGAGGTAATTCCTAATAAGATTTTTAATCCAACTTGGCATAGTAGCAGAGAACAACATGCTCTGCCGATTTTGTGGCAACTTTTGAAATATTGTTTCAATATCATCTACAAAGCCTACGCCAAGCATCTGATCAGCTTCATCAAGAACCACAAACTGAACTTCTGACAAATTCAGCGAACCTCTCTTCATCAAATCAATAATACGACCAGGTGTTCCAACAACAACATCAACACCATAATCAAGTTCCTTCATTTGCCGGGTAATAGGTGTACCCCCATACAGACATATGGTATCCATGCTGGGTGCTGACTCCCGAAACTCCTTCTCAACTTGCTTTGCAAGTTCCCTTGTTGGAGCCATAACCAGGGCCAAAGGATTCCTACCCCGTCTATAAAACACGAACATCAATCAATTTTTTATTTTGTGAAAAGATCATTAAAAAAATCAATTGAAATCAATTATAAAAGCCATAGAACCAAACAAACCCATGCTTATTATTGAACTGAATGATTCGATCTATGATAGGAATTCCAAATGCTAGTGTCTTCCCTGTTCCTGTTCTAGCCCGTCCAAACAAGTCCCTGCCTTGCATTGCTGGTTCTAGCACGGCTTTCTATTTCATCCAAAAGTTTCAGTTTAAAAACATAAGAGAGGAAGAATAAAAAGAAAAAAAAATAATGGCAATTATACAGGGTAAACTATAAACTCACCTGAATGGGAAAGAGCTTGCTAATACCCCTACGAGCCAAAGCAGAAACAATCTCTTGAGAAATTCCAAGTTCTGAAATCTCCAGCCCATCCTCATTAATATTTGCATTCAAAACCCCCTTTCCACCACTCCCCTTCTCTTCGTCATATTCATAAGCGTCCATAGCGAACTCCGCCTGCAACATCCCCGACGCTTTGAAATCCAACGGCCCCGATTTCACATGAAACATTCTATAATTGCTGGCGTTATTACTAATCAAAAACGGTTTTATGCGTCTGCTTTCAACAGAGAGAAACCCATCTCTGGAAGCCATCGCAGGTGAGAAACGCTGATGTTGCAGAGTTTCGATAGAGGTGAAGGCCGCTAGAGCCCGCCTGGGGGCTTCAGAAGTTAACCTTCTGAGGATTACGTTCATCATCTTCCACTTCTCAGGAGAATTATTCGACAGGGTTTTAAGGGGTTAGGGTTTAACACAAAAAGAAAGTGAGGCATAGACGGTTGTGGGTTTGTACTTTTATAATATAATATATGCCCCGCGGATAAATTATAAAAAATAAAAAATAAAAATGAACTAAGACATATTTTCATGAGTTTTTATTCCATGCGATCACTAGTGAGCCTTGCTACCCTAAGCCATAAGACACGGAAAATATTGGTATAGACTCCGCAAGTCGTTCCAATGCCCGCCACTTGATTAAAAGAGCGTAGCAAATTTTAAATTCGTTTCCTTTTATTGACATTTTTATAATTAGACATTATCCTTTTTTTTTTGCTAAAAAATATAAATTTGTCTATTAATTTTTTTAAATTAAACAATCCATAAAATAGCATTTATAGGTACAAAATTAAAAAAATATATACTTCCACTAAAATAAAAAAAATGATAGAGAGCTCAATAGCCATCAAACTATTTGATATTCACAGTGCAAAATAAATATATCTCATTAAATTTTTATTCCATTAGATTTATTAAAAAATCTAATGGAATAAAAATTTAGTAAAAAAAAAGAATACAATATTTATAAGTAATTTACTTTTTCTAAAAAATACAACAATTATGATATTTTTTTTTTAAAATGGTGCATCCCAATAGTGTACGCACGATCTCTAAAAATTGAAATTGGTATAAAGAGATATGCTAGGTTGTCACTGCAATGAACTTTGTGTTATGCAGATGCCTCCAATGATAGAACAAATGAAACCGTTTTATGTAAATCGCTTCCACTTTTGAGGATGGTTAAGGTGAAGGTCTCTCACCATTTAAGGTTGATCGCTTCATAATGGACAAAGAGTTCCATCCAATTCGTCAAATCTTGAGCATTCAAAATGTATGAGACAGCATTTCTGAATACTTTTACCCAATTGTTGGTAATGGATCTTGAGATGTTTATTTGGGCATTAGTAGGTAGATATTTGTGAAATTGTCACCCAAAAGTTGGCCTAATCTTGCGAGACCAAACCAAGAGAAAGGTTTGGAACCTTACTCTTATTCACACCGTTAGTTAACCATCCTTGTATTTGGACCTTTGAATTAATGGTTTTATGACTTTTATCCCTTGTATCACGCGTATATCCTAACACATAAAGACAAGGCGCACTTTTTCATGTTTGCAAAGCAATAAAGCATTTTATATCACATGGCATCTTAACTCATAATGAAAATTATTCTAGCATATCTATCCATCAAACTTGGATTCATTTATTGGGTCCACTTAGGTGATTGGTTATCTCATCCAACTGTTGAAGAATCCTTTATTGTGGGCTTTATTGGATGAACACTAGGACATTGGCCCTAAATTATTAAGAAACTCTCGATTTATGAATTAATATAAATTCTTTTCCATTATTAAAAGTGTTATTTTGAATGTGGGTTTTGGAAGGAAAATAGAATAATGGTCCATTTTGTCAACAAAAATCCAAATAATTATTATAAATATTTTTTGTGTGAATTTTCCAATTGATCGGATTTAAATTCATATTATTACACTAAACATGCATAGAAAGTAATAAATAAAATATTAAATAAACAAATACATAAGATAAATGGGTATTAAACCTAGATTTTTATGCTTGGATATGCATTGATTCATGTTAGAGAGCATGAGAGAAGTGAAGGAATTACCCCTCTCAATAAGAGAGAAAATATCATCGGCCACTTGATCAGTGAACTGAGAAGTGTATGGCCATACCGAGATGAAATAATGAGTAACATTATTTATCTGAGAGTTCAGTGTCACTGGAATATCAAGAAAGGAATTAATATATATAAGGATGACTAGTTCCATGCCTTATATTAATTCTGATATTTATGGGTAAGGAACTATGCAAAATTGCATTAGGTCACTAAATGCCATATGCATTTTCATTTAATTTGGAATGCTATAATATCTTGCTACAGAATATATATAGCATTTGAATTAATTCATTAATTCATTGCCAATATTAAATGGACCTATAGGAGCGCACACAAAGCATTGGGCTTAAAATATTTAAATAAAGTATTGGGCATTAACTTGGGCTTTTAATTAAAGTCAAATTAATGTGTGTAATGGGTATTAAAATTGCTATTGGACCTTGATCAATGTGAGAGAGAAATTCAGCCCACAAGGTTTAATTTCAATTAGTTAATTATCTTGTATTAATTTAATTAATTGAGTATTAAAACCTAAAAGAATTTTAATCAAATTAAATTACTTCAATATGGGATGGTGTGACCGAAATTCCAAGATAAAATTCAAGGTAATTTCAGCACATGTATAATTCTTTAATTAAGTGATTTATTAGATAAAAATGTCTTATGTTTTATTTCAAATTAATTTGAATTTTAAATTCAAAGGAGTTTGAATTAATATATGTCACTTGATTTTAGGAAGTGATTAAGGCTAAATTAACTATCTTGAGGTAGTGGACTTCAGAATTATCACTTAAAATTAAATGACATATATTTATTACTGAGAAAATTAAAAACTCTAGTGGTGGTGGTGGCGTGAAACTTGTTCTCTCTCTCTCAAAAATTCTCTTGGCCGAATTCACAAGGAGAAAGGATTTTTCCTCATTTTCTTGTGTTCTTGGGCAGTAATAGCACCAAAAGAAGTGCAAGATCAAATCTTGTAACTTCAATCCATTGTCATTACACAATATTAATTAGAGAGCTAGCAATCTCGGTTTTAAGCTTTGCTTGCAATTGTGTGTGTGAACATAGAGAGGAGTGGCATAAAGGCTGTTCCTTTGGCATTGGTGGTGAAGATCTAAGGCTGACATATCCTTTTTGGTTGCTGGCCATCATCAAATCAAATCTTGAAGTGCATCTAAAGTTGAAAGTTTTGAAAACCCTAAAATTGCATGTTTCAATTCTTGTTATGGAATTGTTTGGCATGTATGATTGAATTTTATTGTTTTTTCGCTGCATGATCATCATATAAATGCCATGCCATATTCCATCAGGACCTTGCAAATTATCAAAGGCAAAATGTGGTAAAACCCTGCAAATTTACATGCTTTTTAGGGAGATTTCTGAACCCCCTGAGGTTCAACCTTGTATATTGGCAAAGGTAAACTATGATTGAACCTTTAAGCATTATGGTAGGACCTTGCAGATTGATGAAGGCAAAGTGTGGTAAAACCTTAAGATCTCACATGCTTCTTAGGGAGATATATGAATTTTTGAGGTTGAACCTTGCACATTAGCGAAGGCAGACTATGATTGAACCTTTCAACTTGCTGTAGTAGGACCTTGCAGATTGATGATGTAAGGCCCAACATGTACCCTAAGAGAAAATGCATGTTTAGGATGTTAGGACATATAGGGTATTATGGAGAATGATAGGGGTAATTTGGTAATTTATCATTTTTACATGTTTATACATAATTTAAGGGCTTAAAATGAAATTTTAATTAAAATGATTATTTGTTGTGGGATAAGATTGAAGAATTAAACTAAATTAAAGGACTGAAGTGGAACATCTTTTCATGGCCACAAGTGGGTGGCCAATAGAAGTGCGGCACTTATGTGGTTCTAGAAAGTATAAAAAATAGGCGGGATTTAGAAGTAAGAGGGGGTAGCCTTCTAATAAGGCCATTCTCAATAAGATTTTCTTTAAGTTTTCTGCCACTTTAACCATGCATATCTCAATTAAGTTTATTATGAATTGTAAAAACGAGAGAATTTAGGGGTTTAAGGTGAGTTATTTTCTACTTAACCCTTTCTTATTTTTAATTCCTGTAAGTTAAATTAAACTAGTGGAAGGAGATTTACAAGTGTGCATGGTATATTGTAGAGAGATAATCAAGTAAGAAGATAGGCAAAGAGGTCATGAAGTAGTAAGAGGTTTTGTGGGAACATTAAAGGTATGGGAGTTCTCTAACTATTTACAACTGCATGTTAAGTTAGAATTGCATAGAGATAAAAAAATGGTTAGAATTGCATCAATAATACGTTAGTCATGTGAGACTCTAAAGAAGTCTATGGTGGCCTAAACAAGCAGGTTTGACACACCGACACTCCAATAAGGGAATATTAGCTGACTTTTCCAAACGAATTTTTATCCAATTTAGAGTATAATAAGGCTTAAGAGTTTAAGTAAGGCGACAATGAATGGAATAGATTATTAATTGGTAAACTTAAGTGTAACTTTATGAAGTTGAAAAACTAAATAACCATTAGATTTTATAAATTGCAAAGTAGTAGGTGCAAATTGTTGGAATTTAATGGTTACATGCATCACATACATGAGCGGAATTTTAAATTTTTCTAACCATTAGATCTGATCTTGCCATAAATACACAATATAACTATATGAGAATAAGAAAAATCACCTTTGATTTTTGTTGAACAGTTGATTTTACTTCGCACCGGGTTGTCGCAAACCACAGTGTCCAAAATCGAACACCTCCAATGAGTAATCCACACTAGAGAGGGGTAAATTGAACCAACAAATTGGTGTAATACAAGGAGTGACCGAAATCCAAGAGGCTAGCAATGGAAGTGGCATAAAAAGGGAGAGAGATTAAGAGAAAAGACTTTCCTTTTGTTTTTAATCACTTTACCCTAATTCTCATTAGTTGGCCTTTTATAGTTAGGTTAAAATTCCAACTCCTTAATGAGATTGGGCTCTTTAAAATTGCTGGAGAATTATTAATTGGGCTTCTGGAATTAATTATAATCATTTGGGCTTAATTAAATCCAAATTAAATCTTTTCATAAAAGACCATGCACAAAATCCACAAACTAGGCCCTTTGTGCATCTAATTGGATTTAAATACCCAAATGGATTCCAAATCCAACCAAATTAAATATGTGAGTTCCATAACACTTATGTAACATATATAAATTAATTTGGTCCAAGAGAAAGCCCTCTAAGCCCTTCTTTATGGAGTTGGCATGTAGCTCTCTTCTGGAGGGCTTCCTCCAACTTCTTCATTCCTTTGGCCCTTTATAATTTCTCCAATGGTCCTATTAATTATTATATCAGTCCTATAACACTTATAGTAGTCTTATAACACTTATAAGACAATAATAATTAATCATGAAATACATTATTTCATTTAGGTCCAATTTACAGAACATTTCTCAAAAGTTCCGCGGACAATTTTATTTGATCATAATTAATTAAAATCTTTAATTAATTATTATCATATTCTCCTCTCTACCTTTATAATAATATCAAATATTATTATCCTTGTCATTTTACCATTTTACCCTTTTCTCTATATGTGTGTGACCTATTGGGTTCCTGTCCATGTTGGCAGTATAATATGTAATTGTGAGTTCTATTCAAAACTCACATGATTTAAACTCCTTTAAATCATTTTATCAATCTCTATTGATATTTTGATACATCATTATACAAGTCATGATTGGCCTCTAGCTAGGCATCATGACTACCCAAATGTCAGGAAAGTCATGTGGTTTGACTGTACCCTTCCATAGAAACAGTTACCGTGCAATTACTCCTTTCACCACTCTTATCTCAATTAGATTCTGAGTATGGATTTCTGTCAACTCATATAAATCTAATTATGTATGTTCTATTAATTTAACCATTGTTCCTAAAATGCCCTTCATGGATCTCCATCCATCTCGGCATATTACTCTGGCCAGAGATTCACTGAACAAGGTAATTATAGAATCATGTGAGATAACTTCCCTTGTTAAATCTGGGATGGTGAATCCTTTGTCAATCACTCAACTATCTTCAAGTAGGTCATGATATACCCAATCTCCTAACTATGTTCACTCCCAATTGGAAGTAATCAGTTATGGAGTCAAAGTATACCACTTGCTACTTAAGATAACTTTGGTGATCTCAAGTCTAAGGATACTTGCACAACTGCTATGAAGAGATTCCTCACTGATATAGATTTAATATCCATATGAGGATTCTCTTTGCAGGTCTCCAATGAACTTGTTCCTCTAACAAGCATCCACATGTTAGCTTTGATTATCATCCATAATATTTATATGGTGATCATGCTTAATCTGGGAAAGTGCTTTAGTGAGGGGATCCGCGCACATTGTCATCTGTGGGAACCCTTTCTATTTTCACATCATTTCTAGCTACTATTTCCCTTATGGGATGGTAGCGTCTGAGAACATGCTTGGATCGCTGATGAGACTGTGGTTCCTTTGCTTGCGCAATGGCTCCATTGTTGTCACAATATAAAGGAATCGGATCAACAATGCTAGGCACCACTCCTAGTTCGGTTATGAACTTTTTGATCCAGACTGCTTCTTTGGCTGCTTCTGAAGCAGCAATGTACTCAGCTTCCGTCGTGGAATCAGCAGTTGTTTCTTTTTTGGAACTTTTTCAACTAACTGCTCCTCCTCCCATTATGAACACATAACCAGATTGTGATTTACAATCATCTTTGTCAGATTGGAAGCTGGCATCTGTATACCCGTTTACTTCCAAACTGCCCTCTCCATATACCAAGAATATATCCTTAGTCCTTCTCAAGTACTTAAGAATATTCTTGACAGCTGCCCAATGTTCCTCTCCAAAATTAGATTGGAATCTGCTTGTGACACTCAAAGCAAATGCTACATCTGGACGTGTACATAACATAGCATACATGATAGAACCAATTGCAGATGCATATGGTATTCTATTCATGCTCTCTCTATCCTCCAGTGTCTATGGACACATAGACTTAAAAAGGTGTTTCCCATGCACCATGGGTATAAACCCTTTCTTAGAGAGATCCATATTAAACCTCTTCAATACTTTATCTATATATGTACTCTGAGAAAGACCTAGCAACCTATTGGATCTATCTCTATAGATCCTTATTCCCAGAATATAGGATGCTTCTCCAAGGTCTTTCATGGAGAATTGCTTGGATAACCATATTTTAACAGATTGGAGAAGAGAAATGTCATTTCCCATGATCAATATGTCATCTACATATAGAACTAGGAAGACAATTGCACTCCCACTGACCCTTTTATACACACAAGGTTCATCTTCATTCTGTGAGAAACCAAACTCTTTGATTGTCTCATTTAATCGTATGTTCCAACTCCTAGAGGCTTCCTTCAATCCATAAATGGATCTTTGAAGCTTGCATACCTTTTCGCCATTTCCTGATGTGAATCCTTCTGGTTGTGTCATATACATATCCTCGGTAAGATTTCCATTAAGGAAAGCTGTCTTCACATCCATCTGCTAAATCTCATAATCATAATGAGCTGCAATGGCTAAAAGTATTCTTATAGACTTAAGCATAGAGAAAAAGTTTCGTCATAGTCAATACCTTCTTTTTGACGATAACCTTTTGCTACTAAGCGAGCTTTATAGGTAACTATATTACCTTCCATGTCAGTCTTCTTTTTGAAGACCCATCATTGATCGGCTCGTCCGCTCGGCTCATCATTGATCGAACCATATCTAATAATGTTCGATTTCTCCTTTCAGATACACCATTGTGTTGTGGTGTATATGGAGGAGTCCATTGAGATAAAATCCCATTATCTCTAAGATAATCCTGAAACTCTTGACTTAAGTATTCTCCACCTCGATCTGATCTAAGTGTTTTAATACTTTTGCCAAGTTGTTTCTCTACTTCATTTCTGAATTCTTTGAACTTTTCAAATGCTTCAGACTTATATTTCATTAGATAGATGTATCCAAACCTGGAATAATCATCTATGAAAGTAATGAAGTAGGAGTAACCTCCTCTAGCATGTGTAGTCATTGGACCACATACATCTGAATGTATTAAGTCCAAAACCATTTTAGCTCGTTCTCCTTTACCAATAAAGGGAGATTTTGTCATTTTTCCCAATAAACAAGATTCGCATGTATCAAATGATTCATAGTCAAATGATCCCAAATCACCTGACTTGTGCAATTTGGTCATGCGTTTTTAATTTATGTGGCCTAAACGACAATGCCATAAGTATGAGGTATTTAGATTATCATGTTTCATTCTCTTGGTATCCACATTATGTACTTCTTTAATTAAATCAAGAACAAATATACCATTCTCAATGATAGCTTTTGCATAAAATATATTGTTCTTAAAAATGTAACAACATTTGTCCTTTAAAGAAATATCATAATCGTTCATCAAACAACTGAAAGAAATAATACTCTTGGACAAAGCTGGAACATAATAACAATTATTTAATTCCAGTACTAATCCACTAGGAAGAGGCAAATAGTAAGTCCCCACAACTGTTGTAGAGATGTTCTGTCCAGTAGCTGACTGCAAACATATCTCTGCCTTTCCAACTCTTCTAAAGCTTCTAAGCCCCTGTAGATCATTACATAAATGAGATCCACATCCAGTATCTAATACCCAAGATTGTTTTGAAGCAATAGAATAAGTATTAATTTCAATCATATGAATACCTGAAGTAGAAGCATCAGCTTGCTTCTTCTCCTTGAGAGAATCTAGATAGGCCTTGCAGTTACGCTTCCAATGACCATCCTTTCCACAATGGAAGCAAGTTCCTTTGGGATTCTCTTTCTTGGCAACCTTCTTCTTAGAGATCCCACCATTCTTTGGCTGCGCCTTGGTTATCTTCTTCTTCTTCTTCTTCTTATGCTTCTTGCCTTTAGCAGAAGTGACAACCATGACACTTTTTGGATCTTTCTTAAATGATCCATCAGCTGTCTTGAGCATATTGATTAACTCAGGAATGGATACTTGGATCTTGTTCATGTTGAATTTAAGCACGAAAGGTTCATAACTTGGAGCCAACGAGTACAAGATTAAATCTATGTATAGATCATTATCCATAACATAGCCAAGTCTACTCAAATGCTCAATATACCCATACATCTTCAATGCATGAGCAGCAACTGAAGTGCCTTCCACCATTTTGCAACTAAATAGAGCTCGAGCAATCTCATATTGTTCAGTTCTAGCCTGAGAAGAATAAAGCTCCTCTAGATGCAAAACGATGGTTCTAGCATCCATCATTTCATGTTGCTTCTGAAGCTCCGAGGACATAGCACCCAGCATCAGACATGCTGCTGTTTCACTATCCTCCATGTATTTTCGATAAATGCCTTTGATCTCATCAATGGCATCATCTGATGGAAGTGGTGGTGGATCTTTATCCAAGACAAAGTGGATCTTTTCAGCCCTGAGAACAATTCTCACTTGCCTGATCCAATCAGAATAGTTGTTGCCAACCAGCTTGTTATCCAAGATTGATCGTATATTAATGTTTGATGTGCTCATAATGATGATCTAGATGTGAAAAAGAAAAGATATGAGAGTATGTTCATATATATGTATGCATTAATAAGGTCTTTAATTAATCCATTTACTCCCACTATTTTATTGCGAATTAATAGCCCTCAATATATAATCCGAGAAAACCCGATGGTTTTCTTAGTGGGCCAATATCCAATCCTTGATATGTAATTTGACCTTGACTGTGGTCAACAAGCCAAATTCCATACCCTTGAAAGGTAGGTATCTTTATAACAATTGTGTCTCTACACAACTATTGGATCATTAGGTTATCAACTCTTGATGCATGCATATCATATATGCATTCCCTAATCTTGCCTCTAGAACCATTAGCCTTGACTGTGGTCAACAAACTAATGGGCTAGCTAAGATGACCCATTTAATTAGATTTGAACATATTCGATATAATGTGAGCCTGACTGTGGTCAACAACCTACACTATAAAGAACTCTGGTTCTCCTCAAATTAATGGAAGGCTTATATACCTTAGTATTTGTTTGAGGGTTTTAGTTAATTAAGTCTCATCATACATGGTTGGCATACATTGGTATGCATCCTATATCTATCAAATAAATATAAGCATACAAATATGGTATAGTTATGGACTTCACTACATTGATTTCCTCGAGCCAAAAGGGAAATCAAAAGGTCACACCTAAGTAGTATGCATGATTCAAACAAGAAAATAATTACATTATCTTCAAGCTTGTTGGATCTCCATCCGGCCCATCTTGCTCCTTGATATTGGTCTCCATCTTTATTTCTAATTCTAATCTAAGTAATCTAATTACATATTACAATTTGAAATGAAATACAAACCAAAAAAAAGTGGCCGGGACATGAAAGTCCTCATTGGGCCAAAACATGCATAATGCTCAATCACATTGGGCTTTGTCCATAACTATCCATCATGCCAATCATACACCCTTATATGCCTTTCTAATGCATAAAGAAATGGATTACTAACTTTGTTTCAACCTTTGAAACTATATTTTGAGTTATTTTAATGATGTGATCAAATTAGGAAACTTTTTTCCATTTTGGAAACTTTCATTTTAGGAAACCTTTTTGCATGAATGTGTTCTTGCCTTAATAATCAATCAAATTGATTATTAATTAATTATAAATTGATTATTTAATTAATTAATCATATTAAATAATTAAAAGAATCAATTTTGGGCTTAAAACAAGTGTAGGCCGAAACCCACAGAAGAAAATCCTAAGTGTGTTCACACACAAACTAGTTTTGTGTCATTTGGACCATTTGGGCTTTTTGGAATGAGCCAAGCCCACTCCAGCCCTTAAAACCCATTAATAAACTTAATTAATGTTTATAATAGTTAATTTAAATCAGCTCCTTGGGCCTACCAAGTCATTTATTAATTTAAACCAAGTCTGTAAACATAATTGAGCCCATTAAGTGGTTTTAATGAATTAAAATTAATCAAATTAATTTAAGGCCCATTTTAATTAATCCAATTAATTAAAAACACTTTAATATATCATATATATCAGATTTAGAAGATCAAAAGTCTTTCTAACCAAGAACACATCAAGAACACACGAAGAACACCAATTTATCGAACTTTTCGACAAAACTAGTTTTCATGCAAAACTTGTTCGATTTTAATTTCGTTCGATCCTACAGCTTAATATCACATATTAAACACATAAAATATCATCTAAATGATTTTTAAATGGATCCATAAGAAATTAAATTAGAACAGCCCCTACATTACCTAGGGTTTCACGCCAAACCCTAATGGGTTTCACGCCAAAACCAAATCTTAATCATTCAAAAATTTCGTTTTTGTTTCCACAAAATTTATTTGATCACACATACAACCAGAAATAAATATTTTTCATTCATGAACAATCAAATCTAATATTTTAAAGTTCATGAAATAAATAACTCAAAACAAAACTTATTCCGCAGAAAAAATATAGAATTGTATATCCATGGCAAAACCGTGTCTCTAATACCATGTTGGAATTTAATGGTTACATGCATCACATACATGAGCGGAATTTTAAATTTTTTTAACCATTAGATCTGATCTTGCCATGAATACACAATATAACTATATGAGAATAAGAAAAATCACCTTTGATTTTTGTTGAACAGTTGATTTTACTTCGCACCGGGTTGTCGCAAACCACAGTGTCCAAAATCGAACACCTCTAATGAGTAATCCACACTAGAGAGGGGTAAATTGAACCAACAAATTGGTGTAATACAAGGAGTGGCCGAAATCCAAGAGGCTAGCAATGAAAGTGGTACAAAAAGGGAGAGAGATTAAGAGAAAAGACTTTCCTTTTGTTTTTAATCACTTAACCCTAATTCTCATTAGTTGGCCTTTTAAAGTTAGGTTAAAATTCCAACTCCTTAATGAGATTGGGCTCTTTAAAATTGCTGGAGAATTATTAATTGGGCTTCTGGAATTAATTATAATCATTTGGGCTTAATTAAGTCCAAATTAAATCTTTTCATAAAAGACCATGCACAAAATTCACAAACTAGGCCCTTTGTGCATCTAATTGGATTTAAATACCCAAATGGATTCCAAATCCAACCAAATTAAATATGTGAGTTTCATAACACTTATGTAACATATATAAATTAATTTGGTCCAAGAAAAAGCCCTCTAAGCCCTTCTGTATGGAGTTGGAGTGTAGCCTTCTTCTGGAGGGCTTCCTCCAACTTCTTCATTCCTTTGGCCCTTTATAATTTATCCAATGGTCCTATTAATTATTATATCAGTCCTATAACACTTATAGTAGTCTTATAACACTTATAAGACAATAATAATTAATCATGAAATACATTATTTCATTTAGGTCTAATTTACAGAACATTTCTCAAAAGTTCCGCGGATAATTTTATTTGATCATAATTAATTAAACTCTTTAATTAATTATTATCATATTCTCCTCTCTACCTTTATAATAATATCAAATATTATTATCCTTGTCATTTTACCATTTTACCCTTTTCTCTATATGTGTGTGACCTATTGGGTTCCTGTCCATGTTGGCAGTATAATATGTAATTGTGAGTTCTATTCAAAACTCACATGATTTAAACTCCTTTAAATCATTTTATCAATCTCTATTGATATTTTGATACATCATTATACAAGTCATGATTGGCCTCTAGCTAGGCATCATGACTACCCAAATGTCAGGAAAGTCATGTGGTTTGACTGTACCCTTCCATAGAAATAGTTACCGTGCAATTACTCCTTTCACCACTCTTATCTCAATTAGATTTTGAGTATGGATTTCTGTCAACTCATATTAATCTAATTATGTATGTTCTATTAATTTAACCATTGTTCCTAAAATGCCCTTCATGGATCTCCATCCATCTCGGCATATTACTCTGGCCAGAGATTCACTGAACAAGGTAATTATAGAATCATGTGAGATAACTTCCCTTGTTAAATCTGGGATGGTGAATCCTTTGTCAATCACTCAACTATCTTCAAGTAGGTTATGATATACCCAATCTTCTAACTATGTTCACTCCCAGTTTGAAGTAATCAGTTATGGAGTCAAAGTATACCACTTGCTACTTAAGATAACTTTGGTGATCTCAAGTCCAAGGATACTTGCACAACTGCTATGAAGAGATTCCTCACTGACATAGATTTAATATCCATATGAGGATTCTCTTTGTAGGTCTCCAATGAACTTGTTCCTCTAACAAGCATCTACATGTTAGCTTTGATTATCATCCATAATCACAATTATGAGAACCATTGCTTGAACCATTCAAGAAGCATAACATGTGCTAGTCTGTCCGAATTAACAATGTCCTATCTTGTTAATTCTATGACTAGGGATATTTAGATATTAACATATTTGCATGCAATAGACATCTCACATCATGAACACCTTTATGATTGCCTTTGCACTGTGTTTATAATATCTAGGACTTCATTTATTAATTTAAGATTTACAAACTCATGTATTCAAACACAACATTAATAAATGAATGATGCCTTTTATTAAGAATATAAATTTCATACATATGAAAAACATCCCTATTACATGGGCTCTAGGGCATACTCTCTAACACAAATGATGATAAGTTCATTTTAGTTGCAAATTGAATAATTTAAAGAATGAGTTTGTGCTATTATCTAAGATGAACTTTAAGCATGTAATTGCTTGAATTTAGGGTGAAATGTATTATGAAGAATAACATAATGTTTGCATAAAGTACTTGGTAGTGGATAGGTAGGCATGCCTATAAGGTTAATTGCATCTGCTAGTGTTCTGACCCCATTTGGGTCTAAAGTTTGTCCCTATTTGGGACTATGGTCTTGATCCCATTTAGATCTATGATTTGATACCTTATGGTATCCATGCATTTGATACCATTAGGTATTCATTGCACCCGTTATCCATGTCCACTAATGTAAGTAGGAATTTACAGTATTAATGGTGGACAAGTGAAAAACACATGAAATATTCAATTGCATGATCATAGTAGGAAAACTTAGCTATGATTTGTTTTAAGTAAGTAAGCAATTTTGCACGGGATCTTATAACTATATGATAAAGAGAAGACCTTTGGTTAATTGGAGCCTGTATCTAGAGTTATTTTCATTATTATTAATTACTATAGTTATCTTTTTATTATTAGGTAGGTTTTCATTTAATTATTACTTGCTTGTTTTTAGAGCAACCACTGTGAGTAGTTGTTCCATATTGACATTTTCTCTCCATTAAGCTTTATGGCTTAGCACAGATGTTATATCCATGTAGGTACTTTTGCTAAGGGCGCTCAGGGACAAACTTATTGGTTAAAGATCAACACAACAACAAAAGCTAGAGATCCTTAAAATATATTTTTCTTTTGTTAATTGTAATGTAATATTAATTGTAGACTCACACATATTTTGTAATGAAGCTTGTATAGTAATAACCACTTTTATTTTGTAAAAGTTTTGTGATAAATAATATCGTTTGGCATGTATATAAAGATTTAATTGATGTGTATATAAATATTGTAATGATGCCAAATTGTTGACTATAATGGAACCGCATTAACCTTTATGCATAAATACTTATCATAGTTTGGTTAGTTATGTCAATGGCTTACATTTAAAGGGGGTGTAATGCTCCTTTTAGGAGCCTTTTATGTTACCTTACATACCATATTGATAATAAACGTAACCTAGTTACCAATCCTTTGCATCCTTTATTGAAGAATATATCAAGTATGCATAATATAAACTCATGTATAAATCTCAAGGTCAAAATTAAACATGTCATATTTATACTTACATATCCACTATTTTAAACATAAGTACTATTATACTTTACAAAATTTAGGTTTGCCCAGCAAATTCTACATTACAACTTTTTCGTTTACAAAATATCATATACATACACAAAAGTAGAAAATTTAAGACTCATACTCTCAACTTCAAATCTTGTATTGCCCTTCCTATTGCAAATTACGTCCCTGTGGAGGAGTCCTAACCTGGGTACCTGTGACACCCTCATGTCTAACAAAATACTGTAACATACTGCTTACGTCATCATACGACTTATTGAGTTTTTATCTAATGGATTAATATTATTGTTATTATTATTATGGGTGTATGACAACATGATATTTACTTAGGATAAATTACTATTTCTTTGGTCAAAAATTGGGCAGTATGACGGCTTAATTTTCATGCTTTCCAAAAACCTACAATTGAAATTTACACTCCCTATGGTGATTCTTCTTCTCCATAACTCCATCATTCATTCAACACTTATATATTCCATCACAATCCCATCACATTATCATCACATAAGCACACATACATATATATACATATATATCCTATTACATGCCCAGTATAATTATAATAATTATGTTTACAAACCACATATACATACATATACAAATTACTACAATTTTTTTTTGCCTAAAGCTACAAAATGGACTCAAGTCTCCAAGTCATATGCACATGCCATTCGATCTTCAATTCTTCTTTTACTGTACCTGTCCCTACGCGAAGTCACAACAACTATGTGCTAAGCAACATTGTTGCCTAGTGTTGGATACTATTACACAAAATTTCATTTAATAACACACCAATTATAAAATTTTTATTTATTATCTATAAACATTTTACTTAAAAATTTATCATTTTTAACTCAATTTATTTAATTCATTTTTTTCCATAAGGTGATAAATTTAAATTTAGTCCCTGAAATTTCCAAAAATTATAATTTTACCCTTTTTGGTCTTGTTGTCCATTCTAACTTTATTAATCATATTTTTCAATGCCAAATTACCAATTGGTCTTTAATTTCTCGAGTAATTATATTTTTACCTTTGTTGACTTATTTGACCTCATTTTTTCATCATTTTCATAAATAAATTACATGAATGGCACGTTTACTCATAAGACTTCATTTTTACACAGAAATGCTCATAATTACGATTTTACCCTTAGTATGACCAGTAAAAATCCTCGATCCAGATAAGCAGGACGAGGACTCCAATTATGTAAATAGGGACCAGATCACTTGACGTGATCCTGCGCCCCAGTAATTAATGTGTCGACAAGTTATAAAATGTACGATATGATAAATCTCGTGGTGCGACCGCAGTACATATATCCCTATGGCTAGCCATTATATCTAGTGCTCCTGGATTACCCACTGTACGCTAATATTCACATGTCATACATGATTTTAATACCATTATTAATATTCTCATGTCATTACATCATCATTGTACATGTATATTTCATAATTACACATATGTTATCATTATGTACTTATACTCATCATGCCATTTACATGTGGTTTATCATTCTAACATGCTTTCCCATTCTCATAATAAGTAGTTCACATCATTTTAGGCATTTATTATGGAATTTCTTCATGAAAACCCATACAAAGTCATTCAACCACTAAAGGACCATAGGCTTTCTCATAGTTTTCTTCATCATTTTATGTTTTTCACATGTTAATTCACCTTTTTAACATATTATATCAATTTATTTCATCATTTCACATACTTTTCCTTAGTTACATAATGTAAAGTTTAGAGAAAATTTAATAAAAATGATGAAATTAAATGTAAATTAGTATCCACTAACCTTGAATGGCCTAGAAGTCACCTAGACTTCCTTTTCTTTCTCTTTTCCTTCCTTATTTTGGCTTTCTCCTTGTAATTCACCTAATGGCTGAAATTCATCAAGGAAAAATCATGAATTTATGCTTTGATTCTTACCATATCTTTGATGCTAATGAACTTAAATCATGTTATTCTATATGACTATATGAAAAATTCTCATTAAAACTAGCTAAAACCTATAAATTTACCTGAGTTTGTCACCTTCCTCTCTCTCCAAATATTTATTTTCCTCAATTCCACTTGCTCCAGCCATGATTCTATGATGAAGAGAAGGTCTTTTAGTGTCTCTAGATGAAAAATTAGTTTGAGGTTTGATGGGAATTTGAGAGAGAAGGAAGAAAATGGTGGAAATGACCTTTTTAGGGTAGGTTTGGTTTTGCGAAGAAAAGAGGGAGGAGGAGATCGATTTTTGCTGTGATTCTTGGGGGTTCCAGACTTCTCTAGGAGACTCTTAAATACCCCAAATGGCTGGCCAAGATTCACTCATTTACTAGTAAATCCAATGGCTTTAAAATTAGCTACTTGTCACTCACTTAGACACTTAGGCTCACCCTACCAACTTGATATCACACACACCTGATCATCATCCAAAATTAGCAATTCATATAAAATTTCATGTTCAAATTTTCGGATTTGTCCCCCCAAATGATTCGATTTTGATTTTGCACCCCGAAATATGAACTTTTGATCTCAATATTGGATTGCCCTGAAATTTTTTTCCAAGTGTCACTACATATACTAGAATATATGGTAAAAATTTCAGCTTATTCCAACATTATTTCAATATACTTTTAGCTTTGGAAGCCTACGCAGCCACTCCAAAACTCTAAATTCCAGAACTGCCAAAATGATTATTTTTCAGTTCCCTGGGTGTCATTACACTATTTATAGGATGTATATTAAATTTGAAGTCAATTGGAGATCTCTAAGGCCTCCTAATGGTGAGTCAAATTTTTGGTCAAACCTACGCCAAACTGTGAAATTTTCTTCTTTTGCCTTTTTACAGGTCTATTTGATCTCAATTTTTACTCAAATTGTACCATTAGAATCCCTTTGATATGTACTTCCATATTTTATATTAAACTTACACTGCCCATTGGGTCCCCCGTCTCGGAGTTTCCTGGCTTGGGCACGTTTACCTATGCATTCTTTCTAAATTTTCTATCTTACTCAATCCCGATGATCTTGAAACTTGATCCAAGATAACCAATCATGCTCTATAACATGTCATGCATGTCAAATGCAAGAATTGGGGTATTACAGTACCTACACGAATAAATATTCGTGCTAAGCTTACCAACTTAATAGGGAACAAAATCATGGGGATGATCCTTTATAGAGGTCATCAATTAAACATGCACAAGCACACATATGAGCATGAAATTAAGTATATAATAAAATAGTAATAAGAACATATGGTATGTTCATAGCCATATATGATACTACACAATTACCTTTATCATGATTCTTCTTTACATTATCATATAAAGCTTAACCCGTAAGTTAATTTCATATATAATAAGTTTATTAACTTGTTAAAACATATACTAATTTATGCAAAATTATATAGACTATATAGTGAATGCATTTGTATACTAATTTAACATTATCCCACTAGTTACTTACAATACAACTTCTTTACTTATTGCAAATACACTTACTTATTTAACTCTTACTAACCTCAAAACATTCATGTGATTCTTAAGTATACCTATATCGACTTAACTTACTTGATTCACATTTATCATTTTTAGCTAATCCTAAAAACTCACATGGCTTTTATATATATGAAAAAGTAAATTCATAGTTAAATCCTATTAACTACTCACTTACGACCAAACTAACCAAATAGATCTATATGCATACATAATAAACTAATAGAGCTCATATCATACGGATGCTTTTTTTTATAATCTTGTGATTTCTATGCCCTTTAGTAATGGTCTCAATTTGTTGTCATCATTATGTCATCTCCTTAATTCATTTGTACAATTCTAGCTCATTAACATAAAGAAATCATAACTTCCATTTAACTTATGAATTATACCGAATTTGTATCCATAGATTGTAGGTTCGCATATCGAATGTCTTTACACGCAATGAGTAGTCTAATTTTTCGAGTTGGCCATAAGTCACAACATCACTTACTAATATCAGATATAAAATATGTAATGGTAAGGAATATGCATTCGTAAATATGTTTAATGTCAAACTATCAAATGATACATGTGTTCATATATAACTCTTGATCTTAAGTGTAAAAAGCATTATATAGCTATAGATATAGTCACATGTATGTGATACCATGATAATATAAAACTATATGTCCAAACATAACTTCATCCAATTTTGTATTTTTCATTTACAATACATGGTTCTATATAAAAGTAATAATTAGATCAAGTGATGGAATTTCACACCATCATTGCCATATTGCTTATCATGATGCCTTAATTATTTCTTATAGTAAGCCTACACCTCTATAAGGGTGTGGATAACGAGTGATAATATGGTATCCGGAGGTACAATAAAGATACCCGAAGGTATCAAACATATTGACCCAAATAGGGTCAATCCTATAGACTGATGATAGTCAAGTAAACCTATACGAGGTCGGTTATGTAACCTAAAAAAGGTCAGCACTATGGACCTAAATAGAGTCAATCTTGTGGCAACTGTAATATGCTCTTATCCACATGCCTATCTATCTATAACCTAGATATAAATGCAAGCAACTGTAACTTCGTTTCTTTGATGTTTATCACTTTTCTCCTTAAAAAAAATACACGTCACTAGCTCAATCATATGTATCCATTTATAAGCGTAGAATCATATATATGTTCATATATACATATCTTGTACTTGTAATTAACACAAAAGCATAAAGCTTGATCGGTATCTAGCAACTGTACTAGATTGGTTAGTAATATAGAAAAATATAATTAGTATCCCAAATATCGAATCTAAGGGAATATAGATTGCTAATAATAATGTCTATAATTGAACTAAATTTATCTAATATTATTTCCTAAGTTTTTGAATTGAAAGCAAGAACTAAACTAAATTAAAACTAGACTAACATTAATTAAATACATAACAATAACTAAAACACTTCTGCTAAAGGAACTATCCATCTCAACTTCTACTACAATGACTCAAATCAAAAGTAACAAAAGTGATTATGGAAAACCAGTTAAATAAAAATAGATATCTTATTTAGAATATCATTCTCAACATTAAATCCTCTGTTTAGGAACAATCTAATACTTAGCATAAAAATTCGATCTTAAACTCCTAAACCATCATTAAATCCTCTCGAGAGAGATCTAGATCTAGCCAATTCTCAATTCAAATTCTTAAATAAAAATCAAATCATGAACAATAAAACACTGCCTCAATTCTTAAAACGTAACAATACATTGACATGAGAAAAATAAGCTAAGAACTTGCATATCCTCAATTAAACTCTGAATTAGCATTCAATCATCTGTTTGATACATTAAACGCCAATCCAACCATAACCAAATATAAGATTTAGCACATAAATTAATAAATAATATACTTGCATTGAAATTAAGCTCAAATTCGAGTCTTTACAGTAAAAGTATGAGGGTTTAAGTTTTCCTCAATAAAATAGAAGAAAACTACTTATTGAACATGATTAAAATGAAAGAAATTAAAATAAAGAGATAATATATTCATGAAGTTTCAAACTTGCTTTTGATGAATTCTTAGCACAGTAGTAGAAAGCTTGAATCTTTTGAGAGAATTGAAAACTAAGTAAATAAGAAAACTAAGTCTAAAAACTATTACACAATTCTAAAGAAAAACCTTAACATCTTGCATCTTCATCATATGAACTTTTCCTTAAACATCTTAATATAATCCAGACATACTCATAATTAATCTTATGCTATACTTTAATTTTAAAACATTAAGGCATTTAAGCACTTCTAATATCAGGATGTGAGAGATATTTATAATTCCAAAGATATCATCTCACAATCTCTGCCAAAATCTTGCTAATGGTCCAATATATATATATCAATCATAGGTAAAACTGATGGAATATGACATGGTATGAATGTGATGATAACGCAGCGGAAAAAAAAAATTTTTATCATACATACCATACAATTTCGAAGCAAGAAATGAAACATGCAATTTTAGGGTTGTAGAACTTACAACTTATGATGCTTTTTTGAAAATTGAATTTGATGATGTCCAGCAACTAAGGTGACTTTATCCGCCTTAGGTCTCGATCACCAATGCCAAGGAACAGCCTTTTACGAGACTCCCTCTATTCTCACACACACACTTGCACCGACGACTTAAAATCGAGATTGCTAGCTCTCTTTTTCGGTATTGTGTAATGGCTATAGTTTGATGCTACAAAATTTGATTTTGTACTTCTCTTAGGTTGCTTTTACTACCCAAGATCACAAGAGAATGAGGAACTATCCTTTCTCCTTGTGAAAATTGGCTAAAAGAAATTAATGAGAGAGAGAGAGTTCACGCCAAAAGCAAGGAAGATTAGGGTTTTTTCATGCCAACTTCTTTCTCCTACTCTTTAGGGTTTTATTTCTTTTTAATATATATGCTTATCCTTTGGCAAGTCTTTGATCTGAATTCAACTATCCTAAGATAATTAATTCAAACTCTATCACTTCCTAAAGATAAGTAATATATTTTGAATAAAACTTCTTTGAATTTAAAATTCAAATTTGAAATAAAACATAAGATATTTAAATAAATGAAATCACTTAACATAATTAAATGGCATGTGCCGAAATTCCTTGATTTCCATCTTGGAATTTCGGCCACTACATCCAATATTTAAATGATTTAATTTAATTTAAATTCTTTTAGGCCTTAATACTCAATTAACTTAATTAACACAAGATAATTAATTAATTGAAATTAAACCTTGTGGGCTGAATTTCTCTCTCTCATGGACCAAGGCCCAATAGCAATTTTATAACCCATTACATACATTAATTTGACTTTAATTAAAAGCCCAAATTAATGTCCAATACTTAATTTAAATATTTTAAGCCCAATGCTTTGTGTGTGATCCTATAGGTCCATTTAATGTTGGCAATGAATTAATAAATTAATTCAAAGGCTATATATATTCTCTAGCAAGATATTATAGCATTCCAAATTAAATGAAAATGCATATGGCATTTAGTGACCTAATGCAATTTTGCATAGTCCCTTACTTATAAATATCAGAATTAATATAAGGCATGAAACTAGTCATCCTTATATATATTAATTCCTTTCTTGATATTCCAGTGACACTGAACTCTCAGATAAATAATGATTACTCATTATTTCATCTCGGTATAGCCATACACTTCTCAGTTCACTGATCAAGTGGCCGATGATATTTTCTCTCTTATTGAGAGGGGTAATCCCTTCACTTCTCTTATGCTCTCTAACATGAATTAATGCATACCCAATCATACCCGTACTTGTCACTCTGTTACGAGCATGTTAGGTGTATGTCAAAGTACACAGTAATTCATAAAGAGTTTCATAGAGATTTTAGGTCTAAGAACTCCGATACAAAACTTGCATATGAGAAACACTTATGACTTGTACCATGTAGTGTTCTCATGAGTGATGTCATGCAAAAATGTCTACCTTTTAGTGTGTGTTTTTCTCTTATTTATGTAGTTAAGTATGTAATATTATATGTATTTTTATGTGTTTATGTCCATTTATGTGTTTATGTTTGTTTTTAGGTTAAAGTTGGTGAAGTGTGAAGAAAATGAAGAATCTAGTGAAGATTCGAAGAAGAAGATCACGAGTCGTGAAATGGATCACGACTCGAACATGAATTCACGAGTAGGAGGGAGATGCACGAGTGAGGCAGAAAAGAAATGATCACGAGTCGGAAGATCCCATCACGAGTCGGCAGATCCCATCACGAGTCGGCAGATCCTATCACGAGTCGGCAGACAAGTCTCGAGTGGGATGCAGTTCACGAGAAGAATCACGGCTGGAGTTCACGACTCGTGAGGGTGTTCACGAGTCGGACAAGACAATTCTTCAGCCAACCATCATGACTTTTCAGGGCAACTTTTCACAATTGACAACCATTCTGAAGGGACATATCTGTAGACTTAATAACAAGGGATCGAAAAGAAAGAGGAGATCAATCAATGTTTTAGTTTCTAGTTATTATTTTGGATAAATATTTTTACTTAGTTTTTATTAGATGTTTACAAAGGGACAAGCCAAAGGAACATGAGATAGTTTTCTTTCTCTTGTTTGTCTTTAATTCAAATATGTATTTGGCTAGTTTCCTTTGTACATTATAACTATGCACTAGTATTTGTTTAAGACATGTTTATTCTTATTATGCATGAATTATGATTTACATCCATTTGTGTGCTTTGATTTGCTATGTATGATTGGCCACCATATTTGGCATGTTAGTCAATTTGTTCGCAACGAGAGTTGGAATTCTTTGATGGAAAAACAAATGAATGTACTTGAAGCATTGAATTTCTTTCATGTGACTTAAGGAATTCACTTTGAGGGGTTAAAGAATTGGCATAGAGCTTCATAATTCTTATTTATCTCTATAATGACATGAGAATGCTTATAGACTCTAAATAAGAACATTCTTTATTGACAACGAGAGTTGCTTTAAAGAATCTTGGCTAAATTCTCCAGTCACTTTATTTATACAATTACTAGAACTTGTTCTTAAATGAATTACTATTTCATATTTGTAATGTATGTTCATACTATCATTTAAGTCATATTTAATCCAAATTAATTTAATATATCAAAAGTAGTTTAGATATTTAGTCAAATGTATAATCTTTATTTTATTCGTTACCTATCCATCAACTCTTTGTGATTTTAATACAAAATTTACCCCGTTCCCATTGGAACGATACCCTACTCATCCTATACGCAGTCTAGTGAGACTAAGGGTTAAATTAAATCCCCATCAATGAGCGGATCGTATCCAGATACCATGTTCTTTAACATGTATCTATGATCTCTGATTGACACTCTTGTCCTAATGATCCGTAAGACAGAACTCATAATATCAGAGAGAGCATACTAGTCTTAATTCATTGTTATTCCCATAACAATGACTGACTAGGGATATTTAGAATGATGTCTCATTTGTTTCAAGGTCTTACAACCATGTGCCTCACACATGATAACTTAAACCGAAACAACACTCTTGGATAGTTTTATCAATTGATATGCACAAGAATACAAAGGATAAAACAAATGCCTCATTTTATTAATTCAAAGTGCTTTATTACAATGCATTGGGGCTAGGGCTTACACTAATAATCTCCCACAAGCACTAGTCCCAATTGGGCATAGCCCTAAGACCGAATGCTCTCAAATGAGCTTTGTGCAGATTTGGACGCAATTGTTTCGTCAAAGGATCTGCTACATTGTCTTCACTTGCTATCTTGCTAACCTTGACGTCCCCACAATCAATAATTTCTCTGATCAGGTGGTACCTCCTGAGTATGTGTTTGGATTTCTGGTGTGATCGGGGCTCCTTGGCCTGTGCTATGGCCCCGTTGTTGTCACAAAAAATTTTTAATGGATCTAGGATGCTTGGGACCACTCCTAATCTAGAAATGAAATTTTTAATCCAAACAGCCTCTTTTGTAGCCTCACTTGCCGTAATATACTCAGATTCTATAGTTGAGTCGGCAACGATTTCTTGCTTTGAGCTTCTCCAACTGACAGAACCACCGTTCAAAACAAAAAAAAACCCAGATTGCGATCTAGAATCCTGAGTGCTGGTCTGAAAAGTAGCATCGGCATAACCTTGTATGACGAGCTCTTCTTGACCACCATACACCAAGAAGTGATCCTTAGTCCTTCACAGGTACTTCAGAATCCCTTTTACAGCCAACCAGTGCTTCTCACCAGGGTCTTGCTGAAACCTACTGGTTATACTCAGTGCATGAGCAACATCCAATCTAGTATATAACATTGCGTACATGATAGATCCAATAGTAGATGCATATGAGATTCTACTCATGTTGTCCCTTTCCTCTTTGGTTTTAGGGCACTGTTCTTTAGTCAAAGGAACTCCCAAAGCCAAAGGTATGTACCCTTTCTTTGAGTCTCCCATACTAAAATGCTTTAGTACTTTGTCTATGTACTTTTCTTGACTTAGTCCCAAGAGCCGATTCAATCTATCTCTATAGATTCGAATGCCAAGTATTGTCTCGGCTTCACCTAAGTCTTTCATTGAGAAACATTTTCCCAACCATTGCTTAACCTTTTGCAATGTTGGAATGTCATTCCCAATGAGAAGGATGTTGTCCACATATAGGACCAGAAATACTACTATACTCCCACTAACCTTCTTGTACACACAAGGCTCATCTTCGTTCTTGATGAAGTCAAATTCTTTGACTGCCTCATCAAAACGAAGATTCCAACTTTGGGATGCTTGCTTTAATCCATAAATGGATTTTTGAAGCTTGCAAACCTTCTTAGGATGCTTGGGATTGACAAAACCTTCAGGCTGTGTCATATACACATCCTCAAGTAAATTTTCGTTGAGGAAAGCAGTTTTGACATCCATTTGCCATATCTCATAATCATGATATGCAACTATGGCAAGCAAGATCCTAATGGATTTGAGCATGACTACAGGCGAAAAGGTCTCATCATAGTCTACACCATGAGTTTGTCGAAAACCTTTTGCTACTAGTCTACCTTTGTAGGTCTTATCAGCTTTGAGTTTGAATAGCCACTTGCATTCAATTACCTTAGCACCTTCCGGTGGATCAACCAAGGTCCAAACCTGGTTATCGTACATTGATTGCATCTCGGATTTCATGGCTTCGAGCCAATTTTCTGAGTTTGGGCTCTCAATAGCTTCTCGGTAGGTAGTAGGATCCTCACGATCTACTAACTCAATAGTGTCACTGTCAGTGATTAGAAATCCATATCTCTCAATCTCCTGACGTACCCTACCGGACCTTCTAGGTTCTTGTGTAATGTGTTCTTGTTCCGCAACTGGTTGTGAACTTGATCCCATTTCCAACTCATCCTCTATAAGAGTTTGTGGCGCTTGAATTTCTCCAAGTTCTACTTTACTCCCACTGTCTTTCTTGAGAAGGAACTCCTTTTCCAAGAAAACAGCCTTGTGAGCAACAAATACTTTGTTCTCGGCTTGTGAGTAAAAGTAGTATCCCTTTGTTTCTTTAGGATAATCCACAAACAAGCAGACACTGGATTTGGACTCTAGTTTGTCAGATGTTAATTTCTTAACATGTGCTTCACAACCCCAAATCCTGAGAAAAGACATATTAGGTTCTTTCCCAGTCCATACCTCATATGGTGTCTTCTCAATTGCTTTAGTTAGAGTACGGTTCAATAGAAACGCAGCAGTTTCTAATGCATAACCCCAAAAAGAGATAGGAAGATTAGCTTGACTCATCATAGATCGAACCATGTCCAACAGAGTTCGATTTCTCCTTTTGGACACACCATTCCATTGAGGTGTTCCAGGAGGAGTGAGTTGTGAAATAATACCACACTCCTTTAGATGACTGTCAAACTCTTGGCTTAAGTATTCGCCACCTTGATCTGATTGAATGGCTTTTATACTTTTGCCAAGTTGGTTTTCTACTTCGTTCTTAAACTCTTTGAATTTCTCAAAAGTTTCAGACTTGTACTTCATTAGATAGACATAGCCATATCTACTGAAGTCATCTGTGAATGTCACGAAGTAGCTAAAACCACCTCTAGCATGTGTACTTAAAGGTCCACATACATCGGTATGTATTAGTTCCAATAAGCCATTAGTCCTCTCACCTTTTTATTAAAAGGACTCTGTCATTTTTCCATGCAAACATGGCTCGCATATGTCATAAGACTCTAAGTCGAATGACCCAAGCACTCCAATTTTGTGGAGTCTTGAAATGCATTTTTCGTTTGCATGTCCTAAACAACAATGCCAAAAGTAAGTAGGGTTCAATTCGTTTGATTTAACCCTCTTTGTATTAATGTTGTATATTGACTCTTTGTTTTGTAAATCAAGGATATAAAGGCCATTTTGCAACATGGCATTGCCATAAGAAATGCCTTGGCAACGAATATGAGCATTGCCATTTTTAATAACAAAATCAAATTCATCATTATCCAAACATGAAACTGAAATAATGTTTCTGCTCATAGCAGGCACATAATAACAATTATTCAAAACAATACAAAGTTCGGAAGGTAAAGTGAGGTGATAGTTGCCTATCTCCATGGCAGCAACTTGTGCTCCATTCCCCATACGGAGGTCCACTTCATTCTTCCCAAGTAACCGCCTATTTCTTAACCCCTGCACATTTGAACAAATGTGAGAAGCACAACTGGTATCCAATACCCAAGTGGTAGAAATAGAAAGGTTAATTTCAACAACAAAAATACCAGAACTGGACGCCTTAGCTCCATTCTTCTTTTGTTCTTCCTTGAAGAGAGCGCAATTCTTCCTCCAATGCCCTATCTTGTTGCAATGGAAGCAAGTGCTCTCACTCTCTTTGAGTTTTGGTGCCTTGGGCTTAGATTGGGCCTGAGGTGCACTCCCAACTGACTTGGGTTTTCCTTTTTCCTTTCCCTTTCCCTTAGCAGTTCCCTTCTTAATTCCCTTTTGAACCATTAGTACGGGATTGGTCTTTCGAATGTTCTCTTCAGCATTCTTAAGCATCCCATGTAGCTCAGTGACTGACTTGTTCATTGCATGCATGTTATAATTCATCACAAATGGATCATAAGCAGCAGGCAATGATCCTAAGATCAAGTCAGTGGCCAATTCCTTTGGCACTAGTACCTCAAGCTTCTCAAGAGTATCAAGATACCTTTTCATCTTGAGTACATGGGTACTAACAGGAGTACCCTCAGCCATCTTGCAAGAAATTAAGGCTTTTGTTGTCACGAACCTCTCGTGACGAGCCTGCTCTTGGAACATCTCCTTGAGGTGCACCATGATCGCATAGGCCTCTTGGTCCATAAATTTCTTTTGCAATTCAGGCACCATAGTGGCTAGCATCAAACAGGTCACATCATTAGAGTCACTTTTCTTGGTCTCAAAAGTTTCCTTTTGAACCACAGAAGCGTTTCTAGCAGGTTCCTCAGGTAAGGGTGCATCCAAAACATACGACTTCTTCTCTTGCTTAAGAACTATTCTTAAGTTTCGAGACCAGTCTATGAAAGTAGTGCCATTCAATTTGTCCTTTTCAAGGATTGATCGCAATGAGAAATTGTTGTTTGAAGATGCCATTTTCAATCTACAATAAAATTTAGCAAGATTAAATGAGGTCTTATTTATGATCCCATAAACCGAATTAATATCCCTTTAAATAATTTGCGTTAGTGATTTAATGTGGGCCAAGATCCACTTTTCACAACAAATTATTAGTCAAGTTGAGCTTGTACACCTAACAAGTTAAGTTACTTAGGTAGGAAAACTCCAATCATGTCTCGTACATGACTCTTGGATCAAATGGGCTAACATCTTAAGATGTTATAGCACAACCCATTTATTAATTGCCTAGGTCCGGGCATCCCTTTCCATGATAAGTCCAACCTACATTCACAACCCATGCCTCACAAAGATAATCGGGCGCATCTAGGACTCCTAGTCTACATGACCGATGATCAATGCCTTGACATGTTTCGAATTAGGAAGGCAACTTTGTGACTTACTATTTTAGGGATTCATTTTATTATGGCTTACATGGCATACGCTTTGTCATCCATACATAGCATGCATATATAAATAATTACATAAAGTAAATCGTGACAAACATGGGCCCAAAAACCTACAACTAAGATTCTATACTATTACATAAGAATCTTCGAGTTGGGCTTCTCCACTCCGGTGGGCTTCGTCTTGATTTACAAAGTCTTCAAGTATATTCTATTCTAAGAAATAAATGAAACTTTTACAATAAAATATAATGGCTCATAGGCCATATTTAATTACAAAACCCAGGGCCCATGAATGCACCATGCATATCCATTCATCACACCAAATTAGCAAATAAATATACATAGCATTCATGGATAAAACAAAGTCTAATTTTAATTAATTTAGCCAAGCCCATTAATGGAAATTGTGTACTTGAACCTTTAAGAGAAGACCCATTATGGGCCTGGGCCAAAGCCCAATGGACTAAATCCTCTTATTGAATAAGTTCTCTTAAAAGCCCAAAACACTAACTAGTTAGATTTGTGCTATAAATCAACTCTAGTATAATTTCCAATTTTGCCACTTTTAATTTTATGTCATACAGCCCATAAACATTAAAAATACATATAATATGTGCTAACATGAATTAAAAATATAAAATCATGAAGAACACGTATATAGTACACGACATTCATGCAAAAACAAACAAACAACAAAACTAGTTGTTTAATGCTTATGTAATGCCATAAAATGCACAAATACTTAAATCAATTTTATGAGTCATTTAATAATCTAAATAAGTCCATAAATATTGATTTAATGTTCTATACCAATCTGATCTAAATGTTTTTTTACCATTTTAATCAAAACAAAACAAACAATCTTGATTAAACATGTAACAAACACAAACTAGTCATAGTTTTAAGTGATTTTAAAATTAATCAATTAAATTGTCATGGACCAAAATTAAAACCAAATTTAAAATATATCCAGACCTGATATTTAATCTTTAAAAATCACTTACAAACATGCCAAAACGTTTTTACATTTAATTTTGAAAACTAGTTGTTAAAATAGCAATTTACATGCCAACAAGCACCTAGTTTCATAATTAACATGTACCATCAGGTATAAATAATTAAATCCGACCATTACCAGCCCTAATAATATCTTAGGACAGTATATTAACATGTTATATTAATTATAATACCTATCTAATCAATTAAAATCGTTTTTACACCAAAACAATGCAAAAAACTCAAAACAAAAAATTTCAGATTTGCATGTTTTCATAATGACGATATTTAATTAATTTTTTCATGCATCTAAAGCACTAAAATAAGCATGTTTAGGCTCTGATACCACTGATGGAATATGAAATGGTATGAATGTGATGATAACGCAGCGGAAAAACAAAAATTTTATCATACATACCATACAATTCCGAAGCAAGAAACGAAACATGCAATTTTAGGGTTGTAGAACTTACAACTTATGATGCCTTTTTGAAAATTGAATTTGATGATGCCCAGCAACTAAGGTGACTTTATCCGCCTTAGGTCTCGATCACCAATGCCAAGGAACAGCCTTTTACGCCACTCCCTCTATTCTCACACACACACTTGCACCGACGGCTTAAAATCGAGATTGCTAGCTCTCTTTTTCGGTATCGTGTAATGGCTATAGTTTGATGCTACAAAATTTGATTTTATACTTCTCTTAGGTTGCTTTTACTACCCAAGATCACAAGAGAATGAGGAACTATCCTTTCTCCTTGTGAAAATTGGCTAAAAGAAATTAATGAGAGAGAGAGAGAGTTCACGCCAAAAGCAAGGAAGATTAGGGTTTTTTCACGCCAACTTCTTTCTCCTACTCTTTAGGGTTTTATTTCTTTTTAATATATATGCTTATCCTTTGGCAAGTCTTTGATCTGAATTCAACTATCCTAAGATAATTAATTCAAACTCTATCACTTCCTAAAGATAAGTAATATATTTTGAATAAAACTTCTTTGAATTTAAAATTCAAATTTGAAATAAAACATAAGATATTTAAATAAATGAAATCACTTAACATAATTAAATGGCATGTGCCAAAATTCCTTGATTTCCATCTTGGAATTTCGGCCACTACATCCAATATTTAAATGATTTAATTTAATTTAAATTCTTTTAGGCCTTAATACTCAATTAACTTAATTAACACAAGAAAATTAATTAATTGAAATTAAACCTTGTGGGCTGAATTTCTCTCTCTCATGGACCAAGGCCCAATAGCAATTTTATAACCCATTACATACATTAATTTGACTTTAATTAAAAGCCCAAATTAATGCCCAATACTTAATTTAAATATTTTAAGCCCAATGCTTTGTGTGCGATCCCATAGGTCCATTTAATATTGGCAATGAATTAATAAATTAATTCAAAGGCTATATATATTCTCTAGCAAGATATTATAGCATTCCAAATTAAATGAAAATGCATATGGCATTTAGTGACCTAATGCAATTTTGCATAGTCCCTTACCCATAAATATCAGAATTAATATAAGGCATGGAACTAGTCATCCTTATATATATTAATTTCTTTCTTGATATTCCAGTGACACTAAACTCTCAGATAAATAATGATTACTCATTATTTCATCTCGGTATGGCCATACACTTCTCAGTTCACTGATCAAGTGGCTGATGATATTTTCTCTCTTATTGAGAGGGGTAATCCCTTTACTTCTCTCATGCTCTCTAACATGAATTAATGCATACCCAATCATACCCGTACTTGTCACTCTGTTACGAGCACGTTAGGTGTATGTCAAAGTACACAGTAATTCATAAAGAGTTTCATAGAGATTTCAGGTCTAAGAACTCCGATACAAAACTTGCATATGAGAAACACTTATGACTTATACCATGTAGTGTTCTCATGAGCGGATCGTATCCAGATACCATGTTCTTTAACATGTATCTATGATCTCTGATTGACACTCTTGTCCTAATGATCCGTAAGACAGAACTCATAATATCAGAGAGAGCATACTAGTCTTAATTCATTGTTATTCCCATAACAATGACTGACTAGGGATATTTAGAATGATGTCTCATTTTTTTTAAGGTCTTACAACCATGTGCCTCACACATGATAAATTAAACCGAAACAACACTCTTGGATAGTTTTATCAATTGATATGCACAGGAATACAAAGGATAAAACAAATGCCTCATTTTATTAATTCAAAGTGCTTTATTACAATGCATTGGGGCTAGGGCTTACACTAACAAAAACACCCAACCTAATTATCAAGATGTATACCAATAACAATAACACCATGGTCTAGACCAATGTCATCTTAATCTTCCAGAACAATTATTTAATTTCTTATTGCCCAGAAAAGACTCAACCTGGGCTCTGATACCACTAACTGTAACACCCTAATTCCTTAACCATGGATAATCATCAATCATCATCATCATAAACCTATTAAAGACTAGGCAATAATCATAATAATAAGACAGGTCATTATTACATGCCACAATAAATAAATCAAATTATAAAGAATAAGGCCTAACATAGTTGGCCAACAAAACATAATGACATCCTCAACACAACTGTACCCTGCCTAATCTTCTCTTTGATGGTGATCAAGCTGCTGAAGCTAACGACCAAGGTGGAGCTTATCAAAAAACCTACATGGATAAACAAATCCATGCTAAGCTATAAAGCTTAGTGGGAAACAAAACTCTATGGACAAGATCTTACCAAAATATATCATTAATACATTACAACTTGCATAACTACAATAATATCTGTCTACGGTATTAATCATTTCATAATTACCTTCTTGAGGAGTTTTTAACCTCAGCAATATTAGTATACTTATAGTAGTGTAGAGCATGGCGTGAACTTGGCTAGTTCCTAAAGACTTTTTAATTTACCTTAATAACTAAATCTCTTACTTAGTAAACTAGCATAATTTATAAACATCTTAATTCTTTCATTCATGAACTCTGACATCATTATTAGTGATGGTACAACCTCGAATCATATGCATTTAATCTCATTAGTTACATGAAATATGCATTTAAAGTGCATTTACAATGTAAGAAGTGTATGTGTCAGGTAGCTTCTATAAAAGATATCGCTAGGCATGATTACTTCGTTTATATCATACAATCATAATTATGAAATACAATTATAATTCATAACTTCTATTCACCACCATGTATTCCTTAATACTATCTTATTATGGCAACTAAATGTTAGCAAACATCATATTATGTCATACACCATCCTTTGGCTTATATCACGGTTATTGGAGTGCATAATCAGGTGCAAACCCACATAGGTATTGATTAATCAGCCTTGCATGCAATCACAGAAAATAGCGTAACATGTCATGATTACCACGAAGGTTTAATTATTACATACATACGTTCATAAATCCCAATGTAGATGAAATTCACTGTATATGCTATAATCCAAACAGTTCTTATTATAATATTGTGCGCATTCTTTCATAGCAGAGCAATTTAAGTCTCATATATATATACATTCCGATTTCTCCAATTCATTGAAACAATTTATAGCCAAAAGAAATCATTATAAGCAATATAATTGGCCATTCATCATGCTTACATTACGTAAATAGAGCAATCAATGCATATTTTACTTTATCTTACATATATTTTATCATCTTTAATAGCCTGCCTAAGTACTAGTTCAAATGGTGGATAATAGGAGCAATGGATACCCAAAGGTATCAAACTATGGATATCCGAAGATATCAAACAATGAACCCAAATAGGGTCAAACAATGGTTCCAACAAGGAACAAACTATGATCCCAAACGAGGTCAAACGATGGTTCCATTAAGGAACAAGACCCAAACGGGGTCAACTACGACAACTATGACTGTATCCCTTTAGGCATGCCTATCTAATCCACAACTAAACTAAGACCCGCAGGCTTAACCATTTAAGAGCATCATTTATTCATCACATTTACTTTATTCGTAATTGCATTTGCTTTAAATCACACTTCATATATGAATGCATAACATTCTTATCATAATCAACATTGAGCTTTACTTATTGTAACAACATTGCATAATGCCATCATTCATATAAGAATGCACATTAATCTTATCATACTTCAATATTGAGCTCTAGGCTCCAATTACATATGAATGCTTTCACATGATCATACAGATGCATGTTTATGCAAACAATAACAACATGAAATGTTTCATGATTAGCGTTGAGCGTGACATTATACACATATACATATATTTATGTAGCTTAAATCATAGCTATACATGCTTTTATTACTCATACTTGTTCGCATATTAGGATAATCTACTCATCATAGCATGCTTATATCAACTATACAGTATACAAAATTTACATAACTCATGGGTAGTTCTTGATGATATACCTTGTTGTTGTGTGCTATGAGTAGTTTCCCTATCTTACACTTATTCACATTAAACATAACACACACACACACATATATATAGCAACACTCAAGCAATTGTAACCCATATAGTAAAATAAGTAGGTTCTCTTATAGCTTAAGGTCACTACTTGTTCATATTTGATCCCTTGATTCACCTTCATGATTACCATATTAGAAACTATATGTGACATACTATAACACAGTTGTATATACTTCAATCATCTTACTTGTATCTTTCATCTTACAATATTTTATACTTAAGTACATTGTGTCAGGTTATTTCGTTTTAATTGTTAGTACACTACTTGTAGACTTGCGGTTTTTATGTTATGTCATTGGGTATGATCAAATAAGTAAGTGGGTTTTCTTACAGCTTATTTCATCATTAAATTCCTATTATGGCTTAAAACATAACCAAACTTCTATAATTCCACCTTTGAGTGACAATGAATATTTTATCTCTTTTAATTCAGTCATGCACATTATAACTATCTTCTTAATGTTACTAGATCATGACGTGGTAATCTCTTGCCATTGAAAAGAAATGTTGATATATATATAGTACTTGGGCAAAGCCAGTTAATTTGTGTGAGTTCACACCGATGCCAAATCCATATGATACATTAAATAGCATATATACAATTTAGAGTTATTAGGTTACTTCCTATTGTCCTTAGTTATGTGCTTATCATGCACCAAACCCAATTCTAGCGACTTAATTCGTATAAGCATTACCTCATGCAAGCCCCTTTAAAATTAGTTCTCAAGGGTACCCCATACTATAATATAATGATTGCATTATTTTAATTCTAAATTCTTTATATACATGCATAGAGGTTCTTCCCTTTTATGGACCACTCTAATATAGCATATTGGTGGCTTAGATTACTTACAACTTAGTTCAGTTTACTTTCTCTTACCATAACCTTCATTTCATCTAACTTTCGATAATACTTTATCTTATGGTCCTACTTTTCTACATTATACCTCTATAGGCTTTAATATTGACTATTAACTTTCATAATCTATTTATACATCAGCATTCAACTTTTGAATTAACCATTACTTAGTAAGCAATTATTTTCCTCACATTCACGGCTAACCTTGTTCATCTTGCTTATGTGACTTTTAATAACTTTAAGATATCACCAACTCTTACTTATGGGTGATTTATTATTTAGGAGTATGTGTACAGTAAGTATTGGTGGCCACGTACTGGAGAAACAACAAGGCACTTGGCCAAGCTATAAGAAAATAATAGGTCATATTGGGCCAAGTATTCCCAAAGAGAAAGAGTAAGTGGCCATATAGGAGAAGGAGGAAAGATAAGTGGCCGTGTATCTCAAAAACAACAAGAGTGCGTGGCCATGCATGGGGAAGAAGAAGACCACACGTGTTCACGCATAGGGAAGAAGATAAACATGCGTGGCCATGTGTGAGAAGAAAAAAAACATCATCACGTGGCCATTCATTCTCAAAGGCAATTCAAGGCATGGCCATGTGTGTGACCAGAAGAAGTTCATCATCACGTGGCCACACATTCTCAAAGGCAATTCAAGGCGTGGCCATGTGTTCTCAAAAATGAAATGGTGAGTGGCCACGCGTGAACAAGAAGAAAATGGTGAGTGGCCACACATGGGAAGGAAAGAAGAAAAACCCAAAATCCAGATTATGTAGACATGAAATTAAACCCTAAATCTCACTTCCCTACATACTTATATTATCATTTAAGTTGCTAATCATGTTATAATCATGAAAACATATTAGATTAATCCTTTAATCTTGCTAAGGAAACACATACAACAAGAGAGGAAAAACATATACAATAACCATTCCAAAAATATAACTCCCGTACCTTAAATCAAGCTTCATCTCTTTTAATCCTCAAGCTCCAACTCTACTACTCATGGTTCCTTTCTTCTTCTTCATGAAGCCAGCATCAAAATCCTAGTTACCTTATACCTTAGAAAGAGGAAAAGAGATAGAGATCCCTCTCTAAAAATGCCGATCCCCAACTTCCCTCAAGCCCTAAATAGGTGAGTGGGGTAAAAATCTCCCTAAGGAAAATCCAATAATACCCTTATATATTTATAACCCTTAAAACTCATTTTCTTAACATTTAATGCCAAACTTCTTATTTAATTCAATTGCATTCTTTCTTACTATTTTAGCTACACTCCAATACACATGTACATAATTACAATATACCCTTCATGTGACTTAACTTTAATAATACCAAAAAATCAAATTTTGCCTTATTTAACCTTAATCCTCATTAATTAACTATAATCCTGTTAGGGCCATGATTGGGTCCTCATAGAGACACTATTAAAACCTAGGTATATCCTTCTCATGGGTGCTTGATTGATTGATAAAAGAGGAAAAATTATAGCCATTGCTAATTAAGCCTGCCAGGACTTAAGGTCAACCTAATAATTGAGCCGTTCAATATTATGCCTATCACCAACATATATGAAACCTCACAAATCATTAACAAGCTTTGAGAGATAGGATTTAGGATCTCATTAATAGTAAATAGATCATTGACCCGAAGAAGAGAGAAAAGAAGAAAGGAAGTTACAATACAATGCCATCGCTTATGTCAATGATTAGCTCAAGCCTACCTGAATGGCATGTGTTACATGACTTGTATAGTAATAAGTACATGACCATTAACTAACATGTACAATAAAAAAAAGATAAATTCAAGTTCAGTGTAAATATTTTGACAACTTTGGAAGCACTTCTTAGAGAGGGAAAGGAGAAGCCAATAGTATGTGTGACTGATTGTTAAGATTCACCTAATGAAAATGAGAAAGATGCTAAAGAAGACCTTGCATATTTGTTTGATTCTAAGGATGAAGAGGAGAAGTAAAAGGTAAAGCTGATCACTAAAAGTGGGAGAGTAGTACCAGAAGTGGAAAGACAACATGATTCTCTACCTTTATTTGCAGAAAAGTAATAAGAAGAGGATTAGATTCTTAAGCAGTTGAAGAAAACTCTTGCCCATATTTCTATCTAGGATCTGCTTAGTTAATTACCCTTCTATAAACAAAAAGTGGTGGAGGCTTTATATGAATGTACTGTGGCTACCACTATTTAACCTTTAGATTTGCTAGATCTGGTTTGGGCAAATGTAGGAGAGAACACTATATACACTAATGAGGACTTTCCCATTGAAGGAAGAGAGCATAATTGCCCCTTGTATATAAAGGGGAAAGTAAATGGTAAACATACAACCTATATAACGATGGACGATGGATCTTCCATCAATGTATGCCTGCTTGTAGCATTTTTGGCTTTTGGGTTGAATAAACATATGCTGAGTAAGTAAAATTTAATTGTCATAACTTATGATAAGTCATGAAGACAAGCAACATGTACTTTCAAAGCTAGGATTAAGATAGGGCCAAATGATTTAGAGGCAGACTTTATAATGTTGTTGATACTATCCAACTTTTTTGTACTATTAGGGAGACTTTGGTTCCATAAGTTGGAAGGAATTCTGTCCACTCTTCACCCAATGATCAAGATGCCATATGAGGGAAAAGTGTGTTGGATTTTAACGGTTACATGCATCACATACATGAGCGAAATTTTAAATTTTTTTAACCATTAGATCTGATCTTGCCAAGAATACACAATATAACTATATGAGAATAAGAAAAATCACCTTTGATCTTTGTTGAACAGTTGATTTTACTTTGCATCGGGTTGTCGCAAACCACAGTGTCCAAAATCGAACACCTCCAATGAGTAATCCACACTAGAGAGGGGTAAATTGAACCAACAAATTGGTGTTTAACTCGGGCTGGCCGAAATTTCCAAGAGCTAGCTTAGGAGTTGGCACAAAAGGGAGAGAGAGATTAAGAGAAAAGACTTTCTTTTTGTTTTTATCACTTAACCCTAATTCTCATTAGTTGGCCTTTTATAGTTAGGTTAAAATTCCAACTCCTTAATGAGACTGGGCTCTTCAAAATTGCTAGAGAATTATTAATTGGGCCTCTGGAATTAATTATAATCATTTGGGCTTAATTAAATCCAATTTAAACCTTTTCATAAAAGTCTATGCACAAAACCCACAAACTAGGCCCTTTGTACAACTAATTGGATTTAAATACCCAAATGGATTCCAAATCCAACCAAATTAAATATGTGGGTTCCATAACACTTATGTAACATATATAAATTAATTTGGTCCATTAAATAGGCCATTAAGGCCTTCTGTTCTGAGGTAGGCATGTGGCCCTTACAGAAGGGCTTTCGCCAACTGCTTCATTCCTCTGGCCCTTAATAATTGCTCCAATGGACTTATTAATTATTATAACAGTCATATAACACTTATATTAGTCCTACAACACTTATAAGACAATAATAATTAATCATGAAATACATTATTTCAATTAGGTCCAATTTTGCAGAACATTTCTCAAAAGTTCCGCGGACAATTTTATTTGATCATAATTAATTAAACTCTTTAATTAATTATTATCATATTCTCTTCTCTACCTTCATAATAATATCAAATATTATTATCCTAGTCATTTTACCATTTTACCCTTTTCTTTATATGTGTGTGACCTATTGGGTTCTTGTCCATGTTGGCAGTATAATATGTAATTGTGAGTTCTATTCAAAACTCACATGATTTAAACTCCTTTAAATCATTTTATCAATCTCTATTGATATTTTGATACATCATTATACAAGTCATGATTGGCCTCTAGCTAGGCATCATGACTACTCAAATGTCAGGAAAGTCATGTGGTTTGACTGTACCCTTCCATAGAAACAGTTACCGTGCAATTACTCCTTTCACCACTCTTATCTCAATTAGATACTGAGTATGGATTTCTATCAATTCATATAAATCTAATTATGTATGTTCTATTAATTTAACCATTGTTCCTAAAATTCCCTTCATGGATCACCATCCATCTCGGCATATTACTTTGGCCAGAGATTCTCTGAACAAGGCAATTATAGAATCATGCGAGATAACTTCCCTTGTTAAATCTGGGATGGTGAATCCTTTGTCAATCACTCAACTATCTTCAAGTAGGTCATGATATACCCAATCTTCTAACTATGTTCACTCCCAATTGGAAGCAATAAGTTATGAAGTCAAAGTATACCACTTTCTACTTAAGATAACTTTGGTGATCTCAAGTCTAAGGATACTTGCACAACCGCTATGAAGAGATTCCTCACTGACATAGATTTAATATCCATGTGAGGATTCTCTACGCAGGTTTCCAATGAACTTGTTCTTCTAACAAGCATCCACATGTTAGCTTTGATTATCTTCCATAATCACAGTTATGAGAACCACTGCTTGAACCATTCAAGAAGCATAACATGTGCTAGTCTATCCGAATTAACAATGTCCTATCTTGTTAATTCTATGACTAGGGATATTTAGATATTAACACATTTGCATGCAATAGACATCTCACATCATGAACACTTTCATGATTGCCTTTGCACTGTGTTTATAATATCTCGGACTTCATTTATTAATTTAAGATTTACAAACTCATGTATTTAAACACAACATTAATAAATGAATGATGCCTTTTATTAAGAATATAAATTTCATACATATGAAAAACATCCCTATTACATGGGCTCTAGGGCATACTCTCTAACAATCTCCCACTTGCACTAGAGCCAATCACTCATATGTCTCAAACCCATGCTATTTATATGGTGATCATGCTTAATCTGGGAAAGTGCTTTAGTGAGGGGATCCGCCACATTGTCATCTGTGGGAACCCTTTCTATTTTCACATCATTTCTAGATACTATTTCCTTTATGAGATGGTAGCGTCTGAGAACATGCTTGGATCGCTGATGAGACTGTGGTTCCTTTGCTTGCGCAATGGCTCCATTGTTGTCACAATATAAAGGAATCGGATTAACAATGCTAGGCATCACTCCTAGTTCGGTTATGAACTTTTTTATCCAGACTGCTTCTTTGGCTGCTTCTGAAGCAGCAATGTACTCAGCTTCCATCGTGGAATCAGCAGTTGTTTCTTGTTTGGAACTTTTCCAACTAACTGCTCCTCCTCCCATTATGAACACATAACCAGATTATAATTTACAATCATCTTTGTCAGATTGGAAGCTGGCATCTGTATACCCATTTACTTCCAAACTGCCCTCCCCATATACCAAGAATATATCCTTAGTCCTCAAGTACTTAAGAATATTCTTGACAGCTGCCCAGTGTTCCTCTCTAAAATTGGATTTGAATCTGCTTGTGACACTCAAAGCAAATGCTACATCTGGACGTGTACATAACATAGCATATATGGTAGAACCAATTGCAGATGCATATGGTATTTTATTCATGCTCTCTCTATCCTCTAGTGTCTGTGGACACATAGACTTAGAAAGGTGTTTCCCATGCACCATGGGTATAAACCCTTTCTTAGAGAGATCCATATTGAACCTCTCCAATACTTTATCTATATATGTACTCTGAGAAAGACCTAGCAACCTATTGGATCTATCTCTATAGATCCTTATTCCCAGTATATAGGATGCTTCTCCAAGGTCTTTCATGGAGAATTGCTTGGATAACCATATTTTAACATATTGGAGAAGAGAAATGTCATTTCCCATGATCAATATGTCATCTACATATAGAACTAGGAAGACAATTGCACTCCCACTGATCCTTTTATACACACAAAGTTCATCTTCATTCTGTGAGAAACCAAACTCTTTGATTGTCTCATTGAATCGTATGTTCCAGCTCCTAGAGGCTTGCTTCAATCCATAAATAGATCTTTAAATCTTGCATACCTTTTCGCCATTTCCTGATGTGAATCCTTCTGGTTGTGTCATATACACATTGTCGATAAGATTTCCATTAAGGAAAGCTGTCTTCACATCCATTTGCCAAATCTCATAATCATAACGAGCTGCAATGGCTAAAAGTATTCTTATAGACTTAAGCATCGCTACAGGAGAAAAAGTTTCATCATAGTCAATACCTTCTTTTTGGCGATAACCTTTTGCTACTAAGTGAGCTTTATAGGTAACTATATTACCTTCAATGTCAGTCTTCCTTTTGAAGACCTATTTGCACCCTATGGGTTTTATCCCTTCAGGTGGTTGAGTTAAAGTCCATACTTTGTTCTCATACATGGAGTCCATTTCAGACTACATAGCCTTAAGCCATAAATCATGTTCTGAACTATTCAAAACTTCTTGATAGCTTGTAGGCTCATTGTCCTCTGCTACAGTTATGCGAGATAACTTCCCTTGTTAAATCTGGGATGGTGAATCCTTTGTCAATCACTCAACTATCTTCAAGTAGGTCATGATATACCCAATCTCCTAACTATGTTCACTCCCAATTGGAAGTAATCAGTTATGGAGTCAAAGTATACCACTTGCTACTTAAGATAACTTTGGTGATCTCAAGTCTAAGGATACTTGCACAACCGCTATGAAGAGATTCCTCACTGACATAGATTTAATATCCATGTGAGGATTCTCTATGCAGGTCTCCAATGAACTTGTTCTTCTAACAAGCATCCACATGTTAGTTTTGATTATCTTCCATAATTATAGTTATGAGAACCACTGCTTGAACCATTCAAGAAGCATAACATGTGCTAGTCTGTCCGAATTAACAATGTCATATCTTGTTAATTCTATGACTAAGGATATTTAGATATTAACACATTTGCATGCAATAGACATCTCACATCATAAACACTTTCATGATTGCCTTTGCACTGTGTTTATAATATCTCGGACTTCATTTATTAATTTAAGATTTACAAACTCATGTATTTAAACACAGCATTAATAAATGAATGATGCCTTTTATTAAGAATATAAATTTCATACATATGAAAAACATCCCTATTACATGGGCTCTAGGGCATACTCTCTAACAAAGTGGTCACTATAAAGGTTTCTAGTAAAAATCAAGTTTCTGCTCTAGGTATATTAAACCAACCATTTGCCATCAGAGCTTATGATAAGGGTGAGTGAGAATAAACTTTGTAAGTGGTGAACATAATGAAGAAAATGAGTCTTTTTTTGCAAGGGGATGGACTTGGTAGGAATTCGTAGGGTGCTTTTGAATCAATCACCATAATAAGGCAAACAAGTTGAAGGGAATTGGACTATAGTAAACTTAATGCTAAGAAGAAAATCCCAATAAGGTCAGAAAGGATCAATAGATCTTTGATAGCTTTGTACTTACATCTATAACACCTCAGTACTATGCTAAAATTAAACCTATGCTGATTAAAATGAAGGTTGTCCCTATTTTTGACATATTTAGTGATGTTTTCTAGTGGGTTAGTGGAACCATCAAACTTGCTAGGTTATTTTGGGATGAAGAAATCATAATCAAGTTGTCTGAGTGAGATGATGATGTTTCTGAAGAGATTATAATGCCAGAACTACTAGCCTCTAAAGTTAAAGGAAAAGAGAAGGTTCAATTTGAAGTTCCAATGCTCGAGTTGAATGAAAGTGTTGTAGAAGCCATCGTAAAGGCAAATAAAAAGGCTTCACTATGCATAGAGAGTGGGGAAGGCTCATTTGAGGCATCAAACTCACCGAATGTAAATGAGGATTCTTTTATAGATGTAATTTTTGTATCTAAACTTTTTAACAATGATGTATGTAGCTCTTCTTATATTAATAATGCGAATAACTTTGCTTGTTTATGTGATGTTTTACATAATTTCATTTGGCATGTTTATGATCATAAGTCATTTATATTTGACATTTATTCAACAAATATTGCTCTATTTAATATTGGCATTCTTAAAAATGCAAGAAAAATCTTGATAGCATATGATATTACCCTTGAAGAGAGAAAAAAATTTGAGATAGTATTGAAAAATATGAGAGAATCTTTACTAGGACCTACTAGGATATGCCAAGCATTGATCAAGAAGTAGCCAAACATGCCATTCCTACCTATCCTAAATATAAGACTATCAAGGAAAAACTCAAAAGACTTTGGTCGAAATGCATAGAAAAGGTTAAATAAGAAGTGAAGAAGCAAATAAAGGCTAAATTCCTGGTCTTGGTCCAATACCTCACATGGTTGGCAAATGTGATTCTTGTTGTAAAGAAAGAATAAAGAGTTAGGGTTTATATGGATTGTAGGATTTGACCAAGGCCTATCCAAAAGATGACTTTCTATTACCTCATATAGATGGTTTGGCAAACAATACAACTGCATGTACAATTTACAGTTTTATGGATAGATATGTTTGGTATATCTAGATCCTGAAAAAAATTGTGGACAAAATTAAATGGTATTCATCTTTGAATAGGGGCATATATGCTTATCAAGTCATGCTATTCAAATTGAAGAATGTAAATGGATGATATGATGATTAAACTAGCAACCCGATAAGGTCATTTTGAAGTATTGGAAAATTTTCTCCAGAGGATTGATAGCTATAACCTCCAGTTGAACCCAAAGAAATATGTGTTTGGAGTAACTTTAGGGAAGCTTCTAGGACATGTTGTGAGCCAAAGAGGAATAGAGGCAGATCCTGATAAAGTGAAGGCTATCAAAGAAATTCCTATGCCATATAAAGAAAAGGAGATTAGAGGGTTTATAGGTAAACTTCATAATATTAGTTGGTTTATAACCAAGCTAACCTCAATCTATAAGCCCATATTTATATTACTTCGAAAAGATCAACCATTAGTTTGGAATGATGATTGTCAGGTAGCCTTTAATATAACTAGAGAGTAGCTTCTACACCAACCAGTGCTGAGACCACCACAAGTTGGAAAACCTTTGATTTTATATCTGGCCATAAAAGATAGCTCAGTCGAAGTGAATGTGGCACAAAAGGATGATTTTAGAATTGAATGCGCCATATACTACCTCTATAAGAAGTTTCAGCCATATGAATCCAAATATGTAGAGGTGGAAAAAATCAGTTTGGTGGTCATTTTGGGTTTTAAAAAACTAAGGCACTACTTTTATTCATTCAGAGCGCAAGTAGTGGCCAGGAAAAATCCTCACAAGTACCTGCAGGAATTACCTTCGTTGTTGGGAAAAATGGGTAGATTGTTAATCCTTTTGTAGGAGTTTGATATTGAATATATCACCAGATAAAGCATCAAGGGAAGAGTTGTAACAACATTCCTTGTAAATCAGCTATAAGAGGGAGAAGAGGTAACCTATGAGTTTCCTGATGAAAAAATTATGACTATAGTAGTCTAAAGATTGTAAATGTATTTTGATGGAGCCTTGAATAATAAAGGCTCTGGAGTAGGAGTGATCTTAGTGACCCTAGAAGCATAAAAGATACCTTTAGCCAAGAAACTTAGATACAAAGCTATAAATAAGGAAGCTAAATATGAAACATGTATCTTTAGGCTAGAAGCTTTATTAGCCATAGGGGTAAAGACTAAAAAAATCTATGACGATTTATCTTTTATGGCCTACCAAGTGAGGGGTAAATGTTCTCTAAAAGAGAGAGGCTATTATGTTACATAAAGTGTTTAAAGGTCTTAAGTGATCAATTTGAGGTTCGTACCTTTAGGTAAAAGGTATTTACCATAAGATGAAAATCAATTAGCTAATGTTTTTACAAACCGAGTGTCAATATGGGATAATCCAAAAGGAATAAGCATGAAGCTTGTGCTTATTTTTTAGTTTTGATAAATCATATTTTGAGGCTAAGCAAGTGATTGATATCAAGGCAAATGATGGGAAATCTTGGTGTTACAACATCAAAAATTACCTTGAAAAGTCAATGTTTCTAGAGGAGGCTGTAGAGAAGGATCAAAAGATGCTTCGCAAGCTATCTACTCAATTTATTAGTATAAGAGGAGTACTCTATAAGAGACAGCCAAATGACTTACAATTAAGGTGTCTAGATTAGAAAGAAGCCAAAAGAGCCTTAGAGGAGGTGCATACTAGAGTGTGTAGTGATCACATCAACAATTTTACTTTGGCAAAGAAAATTATGTGTTAGGGGTTCTTCTGACTCACCGTAAACACATGCTATTTTAGATATATGAAGGAATGTCAATTATGTTAGCAATTTGCCGATTTGAGATATGTACTAGTGTTAAAATTATGTAATCTCACCTCACCATAGCCATATCTTCTTTAGGCAATGATATTATAGGAGTGATCCATCCATCGGTATCAAATAAACACATATTTATTGTGGTGGCTATTGATTATTTCTCAAAATGGATAGAAATAAAGTCTTTTAGAAATTTAGGTATGAGAGAGATGGCTAAGTTTATTAAGAAGAACTTGATATATAAATACAGGCTTTTACATCCCATAGTATGAAATAATGGGTCCCACTTTAGGGAGAAACTGAATGGCCACTTAGAAATTATCAAGTTTAACACCATAAATCCTTATCTTATCACCCTCAGGTGAATGAAACGATTGAGGTAGCCAAGAAAAATGTCAAAAGAATCCTGACCAAAATGGTTAGAACTTATAAGGATCAAGCTGAAAAGTTGCCTTTTACTATATAGGGGTTTAGAACCATAACTAGATCTTCAACATAAGCTACTGTATTTTTGCTGGCTTATAAAATATAAGCCATATTATTGGTGGAAATTGATCACCAGTCATTAAGAGTGGTTTTGTAGGCTGAGTTGCCAAAGATGGAAAGGGCTAGACAAATGTTACTTAAGATTAACTTGTTAAATGGATATAAAACGCGTGTAAGACCCAAAAAGTGACCCTAGTCAAAATTACAAGACTTAATGAATGATTATTTGATTTAGACTAAATTAAATATGTGAATTTCAATAAAAGTTATAGGGCAAATGACAATTTTATTTAATTATATGAATTAAATGTAAATTATTTGACATAAAAATGTTCAAGGCTATAATTAAGGTAAATAGTATAAGTTATGGGTGAAATTATAAAAGAATATATATATATATATATATATATATATATATATATATATATATATATATATATATATAATGGGGTAATTTCTTAAAGATTTATATGTGTTGGATCTTTATGTGACATGCATTTTATTGGGGGTTAAAAGAGAATTTTCCATTCTTTATAATTGTCCTAATGCTAGATTAAGGGGGGGGGGGGGAAGATGATAAGAAAATAAAAGGAAATAAAGAAAAGAAGAAAAAGGGAAAGAAGGAAGGGAGGGGAAAATGGAGAGCATGGAAGATCGAATAGGGAGGCGAGAGCCGACCAGCAGCCACAGCGGCCACCCTCATTGGCGACAACTCGCGCATGCCATCGTACCCTCCCCATTGCGGGTGTCTAAGATCCCTCATCATGTTGTTCCGCCCAACTCCTCTCCCCTTGGTGATCGCAACTACTGTTCCTCCTTTCCGAAAACATATGGCAGACAACAGCGAGACAAACATGCACCGATGAGTCCCCTGGAATAAGGTGATTTCTCTGGTGCCTTTAGGACCTTTACAATCGCCGGTAGTATCTAAGAGAGAGAGAGAGATAGGCAGTAGAATTAGCTTGATCTCTAAGTAAATGGTGGACTATAAAGCATGTGAATGCCCCCAAGTTGTTGCCGATGAAACTACATTCAGGTGACTAGCAATGGTGTGCCTCCGGTGAAGCTCCTGTGAGACTCCAATGAGATTCCGGTGAGCACAATAATAGGTATGGGAATTATAGCTAAATTTAGTTGTGCATATATTGATTTTATGAATGACCAAGATGACATTTTAGAGATGAATGCACTAGCAGAACATCAAACTCTGCTTGTTAATATCATGAGGTGTATTTGATTATAATGGAGTAAATTCTCAAAAATTAGAGCTTTAAATTACTAGGTTAGTTATGTAAATTTGAGAGGGAACCAAAATTCATCTGTTAGGATGTTTGAGTTTGATGAAATAGAGCAAAGCATGTGAAAATTAGAGAATAGTTTCTCATTTTAATTTAAGAGCGTGTTGCTCTGCTTACTACAATTTTAGATTTAATTACAGTATTAAAATGAATTTGAGGTTAAATGATGTTTGAAAGTAAAGAATTATATAAATCCTAAAGATGTATGGCTGGAAAAATTAAAATTCATTGAGTTGTTATGGGCATGCAAGATAAATTCTGGATATTCTGAAATTGAAATACTAGGTTTGAACTGCTGAAATTGAAACTCTAGGTTTGAACTATTGAAAGTCATATTTTGGGGTTAAACTATTAAGCAAAAATATGAGAAATTAAAGGCAAGTATGTTTAATTGGTATAGCTTATGTCTTTTAAATTCTACTATAAAAATTCATCATTGATGTTGTATTAGAGTTTAGTTTAAAACATCATCCTTTAAATTAATTAAGGTATAGGAGTTATTCAGTTGAAAACCAAATGCACGACATGTCATAGGCTAGAACTTGAACAATTCGGCAGTAAGGAATGATTGCATGTCCCTAAATAAAGTATAACAGTTGATTATAAGGGAATAAACAATATGTTCATTTAACACATGGGTTCCTTTATAAACCTTTATTAAAGTAAGTTAATGGGTTATCAAAGAATTTAACTTAATGCTTAATAGTTAAATGATGAGTGATTATCCTTCTTGTTCCATAAAACATATTTAATTCATTTTACGAAGTTAGCTAAGGATTCAACTAATATGCTTATTAAAAAGACATATAATGAGATATCTTTATGAGTTTAATAGATTAGAAAAGAGAAATCAGAAGGTTTAATGATTAATTTAACAATAAAGAGTTAGCTTATATGTGATATGAAGACATAAAGGTATATAGGTACCCTATTGAACATGTTTAAATAGTAAGTACGTGAACAAGCAACGTGAGCATTGATTAATAGTAGTGGTTCAGAACTTATGATGTGAGTAGGGGCAAGTTTATCCTTGAATACTTACTTGCAATATTGTATCTACATATGTATGTTTATATTATTTGGTCATGATATATTGGTAGAGAAGTATAGGGCTAGGGTATGAGAATATTAAAATGGGAGTTAATCTCAAAATAAGATTAGCGTGTGTATTAGAATAAGCTTATTAAATTATATGAATTTGATATTAAGTAGTTAACATGCTAATTTTAAATGGGAACATGTGATGATGGGTTTCAGTCACAATAATTTAGCAAATGAACTATTCTTTAATTAGTTAAGAACTAAATGTTTAGCGTATGATTATTTAAGTTAAAATTAGTTAATGGCAAGAGATAATAGTGTAGTCGAACTAAGCTATTAAATTATGAAAGACCTTTTAAACAGTGTTTAAGCTTGGTTAATATGATCTAATAGACTATAAATAAAATAACTAAAAAGTTAATATTATAGCAAACTATTTATTTTATAAACAACAAACCATTTATTAGTGTAACGACAAGTTATTAATAGTAAATACCTTATCGTGTAGTTATTTCACATAAAGGAAAAAGTGATGGAGTTTTATGAGGTGTATAACTAATTTAAATGTACATGATAATTATAATAATATTAATGTAATGAGTATTGCTATTATCAGATCACCATATTTAAATAAACAACTATAGTATGGATGTAAATAATAAAACTCAAACCTATAGTTTGAACAATATAATGTAATGTGCTTAGTTTGTAACACCCTTATCCCTTACATAGTTGTAAACACTATATCCTGTATCATTAAGCATGCTTGCTAGGTTTAATGCTTGAAATATTTTTTTTGTCAAACTTCAAATATAAATCTGACATTTAAACTATACTATTAACACTTTACTGCATACTTAAGAGTATTTTTAAATAATGCAATATTTACATCTATTAATCATCTGTACATCACATCCTTGTCAAAGTAAATAAGAATCTTGTAATCAAAATGCATTCAACAGTAGACTATACTTTCAATCTCTCTATTGTGTTGGTCATCTCGCTGCAGATATCATCCTAGGGAAAATCCTTAATTGCAACCTACACGGATGAAACACCCGTGCTAAGCTATAAAGCTTAGTAGGGAATAAAACATGTGGACAACCCCTTTTAAAAGTCGTCAAGATGAAAACCTATATATACACATTTGAAAGCAAATAAACCAATCATTATAAACAATATTCACAATAATCTCCCATAATTATATTCTCTTTTGATATACTTATAACCAATATCAATACCTATTGATATTTCCTTTTCTTATCAATTTATTACCTTTATCATTATTCATTCATTACTTTGAATCCTATACATCAAGCTTACTTTTTGGATTTCTATATGTTACTCTTGACTAATTACTTTGAATTATTAGTTGTCAAACATTGATGACTATATTATTCATGTATTAATATCAATTGCCAAACATTTTCATAACTATGCCATATTTCTATCACTTATTTCAAATATTTATATATACTTCATCTATACTTTATGAGTTCCCACATTTTGATTTTAGTGATAACTTTGATATACTTAACTATCTTAGAAACATGGTTCTATATTCAGATAAATTATATTCCTTATACATATGTATAATGTATTCCATGTATAAAATGCATTATCATTCGTTTGAATACTTACTATTTTTATTAAACTATTATATCTTTACCTTGTTTATTTTTCAACTTTTAAAGCATTTTGATATTACCATTGCTTCATCAATAATCAGACTCAGCACACTTTATATATATACATTTATTTAACATGTAATCAATGGATTAGAAAATCTTGACAAATCTAACAACCTCATGTAGTAAACAATAAAAGCATTTGAAAAACTTAACAGTTAACTTAGCATGCTAGCATTGTATACTGACCGAGAATTCTTCATGCATTCAACTCATTTAAGCAATTTCGAACATTGGGAACCAACTATACATAGCATACATGTCATGTGTTACTTGGTATCCTCTTTTTATTTAAACTTATGAAACAATACAAGCAAATTATGTCAGACATGTAATCAAGCAATATCTTTAACTCTTATATGATGCTTGCTTTGTACATTATACTTTAATGTCTCTAATGTACTCATAGTTTAGCCTGCCTAAGTTTAAAAGGTGGATAACAGGATCGATGGATACTCGAGGGTATCAAAATAGTGGTTATCCGAAGATATCAAAACTATAGACCCAAACAGGGTCGACTGTACAGTGGACCGGTCAAATAAACCCAAACGGGTTCAACTAACAACCCAAATGGGGCTGTGCATGATCCAATAGGATCAACTGTACTTTAGACTTAAAGAGGTCAATGGTGGCAGCTGCAACATCCCTATAGGCACCTATCTATCTGCAATTAAACTCTAATTGCAGGCAATACTTTATTTAATTTTCTTTTCATATATCATGCTTGCACTCAACTAGTCAATTTGCACATTTATAAACATAAAATACACATATTATTGCCATGGCATAATTATGTATGCAAGGTTCCTATAATGCTTCACATACTTTATTACTCATGCTATCATCAGATTTCACATATTAACATGATCAAAGTATGACAATCATGTAATGTGTCGTACTTGTTCAAGTGCTCATCATAAATCATGCCTTGTTATAAGAACTTTGCACTATAGCACATCATATGGATGTGATCATGTAAAAAGATTCATCATAACAAGTATATATATATATATATATATAGGCATATAACAAGACAAGTACTTAGTATTAAGCATATGTTATCACATTATGTACTTTAACATGTTATCAACAAGGCACTATATGTGAACATGATCATACTAATGTATTTCTTTATTTCATAGTGTAAGTGCATGTTGAAATACAGATTTAGTCTTTATAGGAGTACATATGTATAAATAATTTTGCATATAACAAGCAAGTATTTAATTTCAATCACATATGCATATTTGATATAATTATCAGCAATCTTTACTTAAATACATACATGAACATGTATATATGTATATATATTTAGGGACTTTTATCAATAATAATATCACATTCTATATCTAATCCAATGTGTTATCATATAAACACATATTTAACATAATTATATTTAAAGCAAATATAGAAAACAAATTAAAATTCTGCCTACACAAATCTGCCTAGGGGCAACATTCTAGGCCCAACTTGTGAGCCACTTATGATTTTGAAAATGTCATTTTTTAGGCTAAATGACCTCTACAATCTTATTCCCCTTTGTGTCTAGGTTTCAAAGTATCAAAATTCACCTTAATATCTTATCTATAGCTCGAGATATATGAGAAAAACTATAGGCTGTTCATAAAACCAAAACAGTGTTTGGTACCACTTATAAAAATTCATAGAATAAAATTAAGAAGGAATTAGACAAACATTTCTACATTAAAGTTATACTTTCATGCCTCTAGTTTTACTATAATTTTACTTTGTAGCATTTTAACAAATCTACCAAAAGTTATGCCCAATTTACTAAGGTCTATTCCCTAACAGTACATCCAGTCTCTCTGAATTTCAAGTCAACATTTGACATGCTTGCATACGATTTTAATTCATACTTCCTACATAAAAAATGTGTATTTAGGAGTCTATTATGTATAGGAATTAATCTCATAGCATTTTGACCATTGTACACAAAGATATCTCATTTTTACCATAAAATATTCCATAATTAGCTTGTATGAATGTTTCTTTAATAGACACTTGCAACTACATTAAATTTAAGTTGTAGATAAAATCATGGTACAATAGGAGTTAAGCACACAATTATGTTTATTCCAACCCCATTCATAGTATGGCAACAGTATTTAAGTGAGGTAGCTATAAAGGCTTCAATATCGATAAAATACAATTACAAAATAAATTGCTTTCAATATTATCAAAGTTGATACATTATGACTATGGCTATTATCTTTTCTTTTTGTGAAGGCAATTATATTGTTTCTACTTTTTCACATAACTATAAGCCAATGAAAAACATAATCTATTATTAATATCAACATATCTTATATATACCTCATCATCTCTCTTTATTATGAAATCAATTTTACTATATTACACTCCTAAACACTGTATATTATTTATGCTATCTATATTTTCTATACGTTGTCAAGCAATTTAAACTCTAAATAATTTAATGGCACTTATCTGTATATACTTAATTCTATGAAATTAGACTCTAATTTAATACATAAAGACATCAGCATATAATTACTCTCATATAATGATAAGCTATTAATAATCATTAAGCTCAATTATATACTTTCATTTATGTACATATCTATGCCATACTATAGATTAAATTATTAAGTTAAATTAATCTAAAAACCCTTAGTTCCTACTTTATAGATATTATAATTATCCATTAACATGCTCATCCTAGTAAGCTTGTTGATTGAGAACTTGTTAATTGACTCCTTAAGTGATTAACAATGTATTTGCAATTGTTCCTTCATGCTAAACATACTCACTCTCTACTGCTCACTGCCCGATTTTTGCATAATATTTTTCACATGGAAAACGAAATTTTTCAGGAAAATTTTCTCTTAAAAATTGATACTTAAGATCTTAACTATATACTATAAAAATTTCAAGTCATTTTGATGTATATCCCATGAGTTATAACATAAGAAACACCTACTGCTCCAATGACCCACCAAATGCAAAAGGGCTACTATTTTGGGCATTTTTGTGGACCTTAGAGGAAAAATTTCATTATTGTTATTTCTATAACATTTGTAGGCACAAAAGTACCGGTTCTATCCTAACTAGAATCATCAAATGCGGAGTTTAAAAACTCAACTTATGATCAAAATAGTCATTGCAGGTCAATCCGAATTTCTAGACAGCACTTTCACATTAATGCCTAATATATTAATTCAAGTCAATATACTTATAAAATCCATAATCAACACAAGCATTAATGTATGCAAGAAATAATAGTTCCCAAACCTGGACATGCAACTCAAATCTTCTTCAAAATTCTCCTTTTTCTCTCACTATCTTCTTCTTTCAAGATCATAATTTTCTCCTTATTTTCTTTTCACAACAATTTTATCCATTAACACAAACATCCAGCATTTAACTCAATCTACTATCAACCAAAACAAGAAGATGAAGAAGAAGAATTACTAATTAATAAGCTTACCTTAATGATACATACTAACTTCTCTTGGTTAATTAAATATGGATGAATTTCTCTTCAAAGATTGTTTTTTAGAGAAAGATTAACTATAGAATATAAGAGATGAGAAGAAGAATAAATTTCTATAACTCTCTCTTTAGAATGCCATCCCCCTCCACTCCTCTCTCTTTCTTGTGAATTATAATATATATATATATATATATATATATATATATATATATATATATATATATATATATATATATATATATATATAGTGACAAGGTAAATTTCTTTCTTGGTCCCTCAAAATTTTGCATGTTCCACTAACTTCTCTCAATTTCTTGCATGTTACACCTTTGCCTCTCATCTTCTTGCATGTTATAAATTGGCCTATCCAATTATTCTTTCTCTTAAATCAGCCTCTCAAATCTCTCTTTTATTCACATTTGACATTTAAGATGCCGAATTTACAAATTGACCCCTAAACTAATACTTTATACTTCAATTACACTCTTGAATATTATTAAACCAACAATAATAATTTAATTATGCCCTTATAAAATTCATACCATATAATTCACACATTTATCACATAATTAATGATAACTTAATAACATTTATACCCTAAATAATATCTTAACTATATTTTTGCTCCAATTATGCACACTATACACTATAATATCAATTGAGTATTATATACTCTGTCACATAAGACCATGAATTCATTAGATCATAACTACTAATAATTCATCCAATAATGCTTAATTAGACTTTAATAATGTATAATTGTCCTTGAATTCTGCTAGCGCTTATTTAGGGTCCTTACATAGTTAGTTAAACTCAAATTGTTTTGGTTTTGAATGATCCTCGAAATCGCTAAAATATAAATACACTTAATCAAATTTGAAGCCTTACCTTGTTAGATATAAATATTCTAAGGTAGAGAATTTTACCTTAATAAATATAGCTTATGTATAACCTTTAAATAATTATAGTATGAACATTATGTGATGACCTCAATGAGTTATTATTTGAGAGTGTAAATAATCTCGTTGGTTATAATATATTGATCATATAAGATGTATATCCATAATAATGTTTGCATTTATATGGATCGTTATGTATTAGCCAAAGTCAAATTAGGAGGGTACTAATCAAAGGCTACCATGCCACCGACAGGCCCAACTCGATCTGTGTGAGTTAGTCAAAATACACAATGGTCAAACCTATATGCTTGCAGTTTTAATTAGAGAGGTTATGCTGTCAATTTTTCATCATGCACCATATACGTCCATTGGACACCCTGTTAACCCATGGGCTAAGCTCACCTAGGAAAGAGACTGTATGGCCTCCTATATAGGAGTAATAAGGTTGGAATGTAGTTATTATGCTTGTGTGTGATTATGATTGATCCCTAACCAAGTCATGCATTTCATTCATGCATCATGTATATACCATGTTCATGCATCATTGAACATGTATCACTCTTAACGCTTGACCTTTGGAGCCATCATTGACTCATCTAAGTGGTCTAGAGGCTTAGACAGACACTTGGGTTTAAGATCCATATCTAGACTGTTAAGGACAAACTTAGGTTTAGATTTGGGTTTAAAGGTCAGTTTCAAGTGGGATTCAAGCTACCTATCAAAAAATAGTCAGGAAATCAATTTGAAAATGGAAAATAAGAGGGTGAATAAGACTAAAAGAGGGAAAGAAACTGGAAGAGTGACTGATAACACCACCGTGAGATTTCTTTTAGAGGGACATGATGAATTTTACTCCTACTGGGCCTTCAATGGTGAGGGATGACATGGACAGAAAACTAGATAGATGTTTGCAAGAGTTTGAAGAAATAATGTTAGCTATGATCAGTGAGATGGTGGCTTATTTAGTACATACTGCTAGAGCTCAGCCTATAGCACCTACTAATGAAATAGTAAAGCCAACTCATGTTAGGAATACTGCTGCAACTGATACTACTTTGCTTCGAGACCCACCTAGAAGGGAAAGAAGGGATGATCAAGAAGATGATTTTGCAGGGGAGAAGGATGAGGATTATGTTGATCCAGTAATGAAAATGAGGATAAAGGGTCTTAGTGTTGAAGATTCAGCTTTTAAAAAGATGAAGGAAAAGATTGAAGCCATGTCTAAGTTGTTTTTCGCTAGCAGGGGAATGAACCCTAAAGATAGAGATTTAAATAGGGATGAGCCATTGCCTTAAAGGTTTTAGATGCTTGATCTACCAAGGTTTGGTGGTACCTTGAATCCCTTAACATATATCAACCAGTACACTCTAATTATAAAGGGACTACTCTATTTAAGAAATAGAAGGTGGAGTACTTTTACTTGAGTTTGACTGGAACTGCTACAGACTGGTATCATGCATTAGATAGATTAACTAAAGAAGAATGGGACCTTTTAACTAAGGAATTGCTTAAGCAGTATGATTGTAGTATAAGGATGGAAGTCACTTTGAAAGACCTTGAATTACTTTAATAGAAGTATAACAAGTCTTTTCAAGAGTACCTCACTAGGTGGAGAAATAAGGTGATGGAGATGAAGAAGAAGCCTGACACAACTGAAAAAATTAGGTTATTTATTTGAAATGTAAGCCTGCACCTTAAAGAGGGATTGAAGATGAAGGGCCTGAAAGACTAGTAGTCTTTAAAGGATGTAGCCATTGAAGCTGAAGGAAAATACCTAACAAGAAGGGTAACTAGTAAGAATGCAAAAAGGAACTTTAGTAGCAATAAGACTATTAAGAACAGTAGTGGCTAGAATAGAGCTAGGAAAAATGTAGAGGTCTCTGCCATAGAGGTTAGTTAGAGGCATTATTCTGACTTAGGGAAGTCATTGTCTTAGGTTCTGAACAGGTTGGTTAAGAAAGGGAAGCTCTAGCCTTTGCTACCAACGCATGCGAAGAGTCAGGGGATGCATTATCATAGGAAGAACCAATATTATGCATGCCATAAACACATTAGGCACCTGATTGATTATTATCATACTCTAGGGAATAATATTCAAGATTTGATTTGCAGTAAGCAGATCTAAGGTCTAGAGAAGACGGATAAGAAAAAAAAGAGTGGTTACAATGCTGTGCCTCTACCAGTGTACATGATAGCGGTAAAGTCCGCCTGAGTGGTATGTGTTGTAGGAATTGTATAGGAATGAGTACCTGGCAATTACCAGATCCACCTCAAAAGTAATAAATATAGTTAAGAAGAATAGGCCAATTTTCATGATTAACTATTGGGATACTCCCACAAAGAGTGAGGATTAGGAGATTTTGGTTCCTGTTGACATCTAAAGTTAAGCTAGTGAACAAGAGGAAGAGGTAGAAAAGGAAAAAGAGGTAAAGGAAATTACAAGGAGTGGGAGAGTGGCCTTTAAGATTGAAAGGTAATTGGCTCCTACTGTAATGCCAATAGAGAAAGAAGTTGAAGATGATCAAGCAGCTAAAGAAGATACAAGCTCAAATAGGTATATGGGATTTATTAAAGCAGTCTCCTTCATATAGACAGAAGTTGGTGGAGTCTTTGACTGAGGCTACTGTTGCTACCACTAGCTTGCCCTCTAAATTTCTAGACTTGATTGGAAGAGGAAATAGAATGAATGTGGTATACTCTGATGCCGACTTAGCTGTAAACGAAAGGAATAGCAATCATCCTTTCTATATCAAGGTTCAAGTTAATGGTAAACACACATCTTTTGTGATGGTAGATGATGGGTCTTCCATTAATGTCCATCGCTTGGTGGCAACTTCAGCCTTCAAACTAAATAAGAACATGCTTAGTAATTTTGACATTACCATTTCTGCCTATGACAATGTTATAAGGTAAGTTGTTGGGACATTTAAGGCCATAGTGAAGATGGGCATATAGAAATAGAAGTTGAGTTTGTAGTTTTACCTATCCAAACAAATTTCTCTATGCTCCTTCGAAGGTAATGGTTTCATAAACTAGGAATTATGCCATCCACCTTGCATTAAATGATTATGTTCCCTCAAGATGGATAGGTGGTTACTGTCAAAGCAGCAAGGGAGAATCAGGGGTCTATACTCAAAATAGCAAAGTAGCCATTCAACGGGATTCACATGGTGATTATTAGCAATGAAAAGAGTGAATATATTTCTTTGACAATCCTCATGTTATTAACATGCTTAAACAATGAGTTTTCTACTCGGGGCTGGTTTACGAAATAATTCTCAAGGACTTCAAATTATTGTAGCTACTAAAGGTTAGAAGGAAAAAAAGGGGATAGGCTTTACTAGTCCCTATAAGAAATTGAAAGAGAAAGAGACAGCAAAAGGAATGCCTTACATATCTTAGAGCTTTATACCAGCTTCAGGTCCTTATTTATATTATGGAGGGAATGAGCCTTAGATGATAAGGGATGAGCTAGTGCTAGGGTTTGAGCTACTCATTGACAATTTTGATTGAGAAAAGGGAATCATTAAGCTAGTTGAGGGTTTTTAGGATGAAGAGATCTTGTTACACCACTCAATGTTAAATAAAGAAGTGCCAAAAGAAGTCCTAATAGAAAAGCTGCTTACTACCCAACAAAAAGGAAAAGAATAATTAGAAGCTGAAGAACCACCCAAAGTTGACCAATAGATAAAGGAGATTCCTAATGACGATAAGATTGGGGAAGACACCTTTATTGTTGTTGTTTATGTTCCAGAAATTTTTTATGAGAACAATATTTTCTATTTTGAATACATTGATGAGATGAATAATTTTGCTTACTTATGTGATGTTTCTTTTGATTTCAATATGCATGATCATGATCATAAAGCATTCATATTTGACATTAATTCAACAAATACATGTTCGTTCAATCTTAGAACCAAGGAAAATCCAAAATAAATTTTATTAGCATCAAATATAACTCGTAAAGAAAGAAAAATTTAAAAGAATATTAAAAAAATATGTAAGCCTATTAAATAGAATCTTAGAAAACTTAACCCTGAATGGGTTGAGAAAGTTAAAAAGGAAGTTAGAAAGTAAATAGAGGCTACTTTCTTAGTAGAAGTTAAATATCCCATATGGTTGGCAAATGTGGTCCCTATAGCAAAGAAGGATGGAAGAGTTTGGGTTTGTGTAGATTATAGGGACCTAAACAAATTTTATCCTAAAGATGACTTTCCTTTGCCATATATAGATGTTATGGTTGACAATTTAGCTGCTTGGGCCATGTATAGTTTTATACATAGGTATGCCAGGTACAATCGGATTCTGAATAGAATAGTGGATAGGATCAAAATGACTTTCATAATTGAATGGGGGATGTATACCTATTAGGGTTATGCCTTTTGGTCTTAAGAATGTAGGTACTACCTACTAGAGAATGGTTACTAAGATTTTAGATGTCTTGATCCACAAAAAAATAGAGGTGTATGCAGATGATATGATGATCAAGTTGGTCACCAGGGAAGGTCATTTTAAAGCATTAGAGAATTTTTTTTCTAAAGGATCAGCAAGTATATCTTTGCCTTAATCCTAAGAAGTGTGTTTTTGGGGTTAGCTCAGGCAAGCTTTTGGGCCATGTAGAGAGTCAGAGAGGTATAAAAATATATCCTAACAATGTAAAAGCCATATGGGAAATGGCAGTACCCTAAAAGGAGAAAAAAGTCAAAGGTTTCTTTGGTAAAATTCAATACATAAGTAGGTTTATAGCCAAGTTGACTTTAATTTGTGAGCCAATATTTATGCTACTTAGGAAGGACCAGCTCATGGTTTGGAAATAGGATTGTAAAAAAGCCTTAGATACCATCTGGGATTATTAGCTACATCCACCAGTGTTGAGATCATCCCAAGTAGGTAATACTTTGATTTTATACTTAGCAATAGAAGATGGTTTAGTGGGAGCTATGATGGCACAAGAGGATGACTTCGGGATTGAATACATAGTATATAACCTTAGCAAGAAGTTTCTCCCTTATGAGGCAAAGTATGTGGAAGTTGAAAAGATCTATTTGGCAATCATATGGGCATTAAAAAAGCCGAGACACTATTTCTATTCCTATAGAATCCAAGCTATGGCCAAATAAAATCCTTTGTGGTACTTATAAAAAGCTCCTTCATCATTATGAAAGATGGGTAGGTGGTTGATTCTCTTATGGGATTTCAATATAGTGTGTCAAACTTAAACCTTTATTAAGCTAGAAAGAGAGGGATACAGTAGCTAAAACATACACACATGAGAAGAAAAACAAAATAAGAGGGGGGGGGGGAGGGAGGGAAGAAGAGTGAATAGAAAAAAATGCAAACAAAAAATAAAAAATTGCCACTTCAACATTGTTGATCATTTAGGATGTTTTTTTTTTGTAAAAAATTATTGCTTTATAAATTTAAGTTTTTTTTTTTCATTTTATGCTAGGAAAATAATTCAATAATTGGTGATGATGTATAGCTATAAAATAAAAGAAGAAAGAAAGAAGAAACAATATGTTTATATAATAAACAAGTAGAATAAAGCAAGTAGCTTAGGTTAATAATATAAGCAACAACATGTCAATATGCTTGAGCTTATAAGTTAATAGCGTTAGTGTGCATACTTAATTGGGCAAGCAAGTGAATTTTATAGATATGCTTGAGTATACAAATTAATTTGACCAATCATGTGTGGATTTGCCTGCAAAAACAAATAAATTATTGTAGGCATTATTTGTATCATTTTTTATGCAAAGGACCTCCAATTTTTAACTTGTTATGCTATCCAATTTTCATCAAATACATGGCTTTTTTTGTACTTGTACATAATCCATGTGTAATTTATTGACATTGGATTCAAGATTAAATCGAGCTTTTAATTTTGAATTTGAAATTGAGCATGAATGCATGTCTCCCTGTGTAGATTGCTTAATAAATAATTGGCTAATATATTGGTGAATTTGCCCAAAATTTCAATTTTCCAATTTAGTGCTTTCCATAAATTTCAAATTACTCTATTTGGTAATTTTACTAAGATTAGTATTATCCAATTTTGCTAGAGTATAAATTATCTAATTTTTGCTATTTTCCTAGCAATTGTAGTAGATAGACTAGTAACTTTGCTAATGTCCAAAATTAAATAATGTTAGTGCATTGTCATGATTATTTACACCGTAATTCAATTTTTGATATTTTAATCATGGTTATTTCCAAACTTGGGAATTGCAATTAAAATGTTTATATGACATGACTTCCTTATTAGGCAAATTAATTAATTTTTTATTTCTATAAATGCATCATCATAGATAGCTACAGGCACAGCCAGATGTTTAAGCACTATCATGGATGACCAAGAGGTAGGTTGATAGATACCAAGCTTTTAGTTACGTGTATATTTGGCCTAGCAGATTTATGAGCCAATGTAACACCCATATACTGTAAATATCACAGTATAGTATAATAGTAATTTCAGTATAAAACACATGATCGGTATCTAGCAAGTATACTAGATCGGCTAGTAATATAGGGAAATTTAAATTAAGACCCCAAATATTATACCCAAGGGAACACGTGTTGCTAAGGATAATATCTATATGTGAATTAAATCAATATGAGATTGTTTCCCAAATGTTTTTGATTTAAAGGCATAAATTAAACTAAATAAATAATTAAACAAAACAAAATCTAAAATTAAACTAATATGAATTAAAAATAAAACAATAGCTGAAATTCTCTTGCTAAAGGAACTATCTACCTTAACTTTTATTGTAATGACTTAATTTTAATAGAAACACCAGTGATTATGGAACAAACTAGATGAAATAAAACCCGATACCTTGAATCAAGAATATCTTTCTTAAGCATTAAATTCTCTTATTAAGAACAACTCAATACTTAGCATAAAGATCCAATTAAAATCCTAAACATTCATTGAACTCTTTTGCAAGTAAATTCAATTCCAGTTTATTCTTAGTTCATTATCTCTCAGTATTAATCAATAATTCCAATACATAATTGCCTTAAAATAAGAAAATAATCATGCATTGATACTAAAAAATTAACCCAAGAACATGCAAATCATTAACTATGTCTAAACCAATTTTTAGTAATTGAATCAATAAATCAACAATCAATTCTAACATAATTAAGGAGAAGAATAGGTTTGAAACTAAGAAATAATCAACCGATATTGAAATTAAAGCTCAAAATAAAGTCATAACAATGAAAATATAAGTTTTCAAGAATCCATTAGCAAAAGAAGAAAAACTACTTCCTAAACATGTTTAAAAACTAAAACAAAGTTGAAAAGAAAAATATTGAATAAAAATAGAGAAAATAGAAAAACAACGTAAAAACTAAAAAAAAAAAAAACTATTTAACTCTACTAGTTGATTCTACTCCATAATTCATTCCTTAATCCTTGGTGTTAGAGTCTTCTATTTATAGGTAAAATAACACATAGAAGTCTTCTAAACTTCCTCAATTGGAATAGGAAAATAATTCTTCTTAATCAGGAAATCCTTCGCATCATGGGAGTTCAAATCACACGGCCAAGAAGATTTTCTCCTTGTTGAGATGCACTGCCGTGCATCATTCCATGAGGAAGTGCACGGCCAAGAAAATTTTCTGCCTTTCCCCATGCACTGCAGTGCATGACTTCTTCAAGGAAAAGTTGCACGGCCAAGTAGTCTTCACATGCTAAAAACACACGGCCAAGCAATTTAGTTTCCTTCATGCACGGCCAAGAAAAACTTTAGGTACAAAGACACACGGCCAATTGATCTTCTACTGGACTCCATGCATTTTTTCTAGTATTAATTTGCTCTTTTCACAGTTTTAGGACATAACTTCTTGCCTTTTGCAATTAAGTCTTTTTTCTTGCAAATTAACCCTGAAAAACATCAAAACTTACAATTAACTTCAAAAAACATAAAATTAACCAATTAAACTCAAATTCAACCTAATTAACACAAAATTAAATCAATTAAATACCTAAAAACATACTAAAAACATTATATAAATCCCCATTATCAACACATACAAAGTAAGGTCCCACTCTTATATGCCACATAGAAAATACAAGAATTTCTCTCCATTGTTATGCAACTTTGCCTAAATAGAATGCCTATCCCTTCGTGTACCAACCTATGACCTTTAAAACCTGTGCATAAAAAATAGCTATGTACTAAGCAAATATAATGCTTAGTGGTGGATACCAACTAACAAATTTCACAGTTTTAAGTATATAGACTCAAAATTTACATAATATCTTTACTGAATGCTAAACTATATTTCAATCATTATTGCTTCTTTACTTTACACATTTTCAATCTGGACAACTCAAATTTATTTTTAATGTCCTAATTAACCCTTAGTTCCTTCTTATTACTATTTTTACCTCTCATTTTCATGTTCTTTAATTTTTCATGTGAATTATATTTGTCTTCCAAAGTTTCATTCTATCACCGTTAACATTTTAATTTGTTATGCAGTGATAAATTACCATTTACCCTCTATTGACTTTATCTGTAGATATTTTCATCCTTTTTACCCTTAATTATCTAACACTACATTTTATCTTAGAATTTCTCTTTTAACAATTCAAATTACTTTTTAATCCTTTTTACCATTTTTTATGTCTTTTTCTCTCTTATTTCACAATTATGGTGAAAATTACAATGTAGTCCCTAAACTTTCTTTTTAACACATTGTTATTTCTTACTAATTTTACACTTTTTTCTTTCTTTTGGTGTCTATTCCATTTTAGTCCCAAAATTAACACTTTTATCCTTATATTTTTTGTATGTAGCAGCAAATTATGATTTGGTCCTTGAAACTTTTTTATAATTACATTTTTACCCTTTTAGTCATTTTAACTCTCTTAACCATGTTTTCAATGTAAATTTACATTTTTGCCCCTAATTTCTTGCGTGATTATATTTTTTCCCCTTTTTAATCACTTAATTACATTTTTCACTTTATTCACTATTTTTTCAAATATTTAACATCTTTTTATGCATAATTTACCATTTAGTCCTTATTTTATTACATAATTATTACATAATTCACTATTTTATCAAATATTACATAATTCACTATATTATCATACCTCAAATGTTCCTATGGTCATTTTATAATTTTGTGTAGTAGTACACATTTAAATTCCATGAATATAGATTTAATACACAAATGCACACCATTACGTCAACATAGTCACCAAATGTAATTTGATGTTCTAAACATGCACACTATGTTTATTGATCATTCTTTATACAAAATGTTCAATTAAATATCAAAGTATCACATAGTATTCTTAGGTTAACCATTTGGCCACATGATGTTCTGCATCATTTTGATTATTTTCTTCATCAGTTATTATTCATTTCATGTTAGCTCACTAATTTACTAATCTATCTTAATTTATTTCATCATTTCCATCATTCCAATACCTTACCATTTAGTTATCACTAGTTCATATACAAATAAGTTTGCTTATTCACCAATACCTTTTTACCATATATTTTTTTCCATATTAAACATTATTATAACCTTACATCCATTTAATGCTTTTTCTAACCTTAATTCCACTTACTTATATAATAGGTTCCATAACTAATGTATATTTTCTAGTCACATCTGATGGAATATGACATGGTATGAATGTGATGATAGCACAGCGGAAAAACAAAAATTTTTATCATACATGCCATACAATTCCATGACAAGAATCGAAACATGCAATTTTAGAGTTTTAAACTTACAACTTTAGATGCCTTTAAAACTTGATTTTGATGATGACCAGCAAACAAGAAGGATATGTCCACCTTAGATCTTCACCACTAATGCCGAGGAACAACCTTTACGCCACTCCCTCTATTCTCACACACACACTTGCAAAGATGGCTTAAAATCAAAAGTGCTCTATGATTGTGTATTCGGCAATGGGAATGATTTAAAGCCACAAGATCTAATCTTGTTCTTCCTTTAGGTTACTGTTTCAGCCCGAGAACACAAGAGAACAAGAAAGATTTCTTTCCCCTTGAGTATTTCAGCCAAGAGAGAAAAATATCGAAACGGAATCCACTTTTATTCATTTAATTCATTAATATATATCACTTAATTTAGGTCAAGTGTGAGTGCCAAAAATTAAGTGTTAATTTCAGCCTCCATCACTTCCTAATTAAGAGATATATCTTAATTTAAATTCTATTAGAATTTAAATTCAAATGGCATTAGTCATTTAATCAAAACAAACTTACTTATTTAAGGTGATAAGTTGCCGAATTCAACTAGTATTTTAGTTTGAATTTTTGCTACTTTAATTCCCTCTCAAGTATTATATTTTGATTAAATACAAATTAGGATTTAATACTCAATTAACTTAATTATACATAGATAATTAATCAATTGAAATTAAACCTAGCACATGCCAACAAATTTCTCTCGTGACCAACTGTTAACAGATTTGCCTAAAACAGCTTTTCAATTTATTTGCCTAAAACAGCTAGCTATTTTAGGCAAAAAACTCGTTTCACAGATTTGCCTTTAGGCAAAATCGTGGCTTAACAGATTTGCCTAAAACAGCTAGCTGTTTTAGGCAAAATCGCACCTTGACAGTTTTGGCTGTTTTAGGCAAAAAAACTGTTTTTACAAATTTGCCTAAAACAGCTAGCTGTTTTAGGCAAAAATCTGTTTACCCATTTTATGCATTAATTTGACTTTAAATAAAAGTCCAAATTAATTCCCAATACACAATTTAAATGTTTTAAGCCCAATGCTTTGTGTGCGATCCTATAGGTCCATTTAATGTTGGCAATGAATTAATAAATTAATTCAAAGGCTATATATATTCTCTAGCAAGATATTATAGCATTCCAAATTAAATGAAAATGCATATGGCATTTAGTGACCTAATGCAATTTTGCATAGTCCCTTACCCATAAATATCAGAATTAATATAAGGCATGGAACCAGTCATCCTTATATATATTAATTCCTTTCTTGATATTTCAGTGACACTGAACTCTCAGATAAATAATGATTACTCATTATTTCATCTCAGTATGGCAATACACTTCTCAGTTCACTAATCAAGTGGCCGATGATATTTTCTCTCATATCGAGAGGGGTAATCCCTTCACTTCTCTCATGCTCTCTAACATGAATCAATGCATACCCAATCATACCCGTACTTGTCACTCTGTTACGAGCACGTTAGGTGTATGTCAAAGTACACAGTAATTCATAAAGAATTTCATAGAGATTTCAGGTCTAAGAACTCCGATACAAAACTTGCATATGAGAAACACTTATGACTTGTACCATGTAGTGTTCTCAGGAGTGGATCTAATCCAGATACTGTGTTCTAAACATGTATCTATGATCTCTGATTGACACTCTTGTCCTTATGATCCGTAAGACAGAACTCAACTTATCAGAGAGAGCATACTAGTCTTAATTCATTTGTTATTCCCATAACAATAACTGACTAGGGATATTTAGAATGAAGTCTCATTTGTTTCAAGGTCTTACAACCATGTGCCTCACACATGATAACTTAAACTGAAACAACATTCTTGGATAGTTCTATCAATTGATATGCACAGGAATACAATAGATAAAACAAATGCCTCATTTTATTAATTTCAAGTGTTTCGTTACAATGCATTGGGGCTAGGGCTTACACTAACAATCTCCCACTAGCACTAGTCCTAATTGGGCATAGCCCTAAGACCGAACGCTCTCAAATGAGCTTCGTACAGATTTGGACGTAACTGTTTCGTCAAAGGATCTGCTACATTGTCTTCACTTGCTATCTTGCTAACCTTGACGTCCCCACGATCAATGATTTCTCTGATCATGTGGTACCTCCTGAGTATGTGTTTGGATTTCTGGTGTGACCGGGGCTCCTTTGCCTGTGCGATGGCCCCGTTGTTGTCACAGAAAATTTCTAATGGATCTAGGATGCTTGGGACCACTCCTAATCCAGTAATGAAATTTTTAATCCAAACAGCCTCTTTTGCAGCCTCACTTGCTGCAATATACTTAGATTCTGTAGTTGAGTCGGCAACGATTTCTTGCTTTGAGCTTTTCCAGCTGATAGCACCACTGTTCAAAACAAAAACAAACCCAGATTGCGATCTAGAATCCTGAGTGCTGGTCTGAAAAGCAGCATCGGCATAACCTTGTATGACGAGCTCTTCTTGACCACCATACACTAAGAAGTGATCCTTAGTCCTTCGCAGGTACTTCAGAATCCCTTTTACAGCAGACCAGTGCTTCTCACCAGGGTCTTGCTGAAACCTACTGGTTATACTCAGTGCATGAGCAACATCCAATCTAGTACATAACATAGCGTACATGTTAGATCCAATGCATATGGGATTCTACTCATGTTGTCCCTTTCCTCTTTGGTTTTAGGGCACTGTTCTTTAGTCAAAGGAACTCCCAAAGCCAAAGGTATGTACCCTTTCTTTGAGTCTCCCATACTAAAACGCTTTAGTACTTTGTCTATGTACTTTTCTTGACTTAGTCCCAAAAGCCGATTCGATCTATCTCTATAGATTCGAATACCAAGTATTATCTCGGCTTCACCTAAGTCTTTCATTGAGAAACATTTTCCCAACCATTACTTAACCTTTTGCAATGTTGAAATGTCATTCCCAATGAGAAGGATGTCGTCCACATATAGGACTAGAAATACTACTATGCTCCCACTAACCTTTTTGTACACACAAGGCTCATCTTCATTCTTGATGAAGTCGAATCCTTTGACTGCCTCATCAAAACGAAGATTCCAACTTCGGGATTCTTGCTTTAATCCATAAATGGATTTTTGAAGCTTGCAAACCTTCTTAGGATGCTTGGGATTGACAAAACCTTCAGGCTGTGTCATATACACATCCTCAAGTAAATTTCCATTGAGGAAAGCAGTTTTGACATCCATTTGCCATATCTCATAATCATGATATGCAGCTATGGCAAGCAAGATCCTAATGGATTTGAGCATGACTACAGGTGAAAAGGTCTCGTCATAGTCTACACCATGAGTTTGTCGAAAACCTTTTGCTACTAGTCTACCTTTGTAGGTCTTGTTAGCTTTGATTTTGAATAGCCACTTGCATTCAATTACCTTAGCACCTTTCGGTGGATCAACCAAGGTCCAAACCTGGTTATCGTACATTGATTGCATCTCAGATTTCATGGCTTCAAGACAATTTTTCAAGTCTGGGCTTTCATTAGCTTCTCGGTAGGTAGTAGGATCCTCACGATCTACTAACTCAATAGTGTCACTGTCAGTGATTAGAAATCCATATCTCTCAATCTCCTGACGTACCCTACCAGACCATCTAGGTACTTGTGTAATGGGTTCTTGTTCCACAACTAGTTGTGAACTTGATCCCATTTCCAACTCATCCTCTATAGAAGCTTGTGGCACTTGAATTTCTCCAAGTTCTACTTTACTCCCACTGTCTTTCTTGAGAAGGAACTCCTTTTCCAAGAAAACAGCCTTGCGAGCAACAAATACTTTGTTCTCGGCTTGTGAGTAAAAGTAGTATCCCTTTGTTTCTTTGGGATAACCCACAAACAAGCAGACAGTCGATTTGGACTCTAGTTTGTCAGATGTTAATTTCTTAACATGTGCTTCATAGCCCCAAATCTTGAGAAAAGACATATTGGGTTCTTTCCCAGTCCATACCTCATATGGTATCTTCTCAACTGCTTTAGTTGGAGTACGGTTCAATAGAAACGCAGTAGTTTCTAATGCATAACCCCAAAAAGAGATAGGAAGATTAGCTTGAATCATCATAGATCGAACCATGTCCAACAGAGTTCGATTTCTCCTTTCGGACACACCATTCCATTGAGGTGTTCCACGAGGAGTGAGCTGTGAAATAATACCACACTCCTTTAGATGATTGTCAAACTCTTGGCTTAAGTATTCGTCACCTCGATCTGATCGAATGGCTTTTATACTTTTGCCAAGTTGGTTTTCTACTTCATTCTTAAACTCTTTGAATTTCTCAAAAGTTTCAGACTTATACTTCATTAGATAGACATAGCCATATCTACTGAAGTCATCTGTGAATGTCACGAAGTAGCTAAAACCACCTCTAGCATGTGTACTTAAAGGTCCACATACATCGGTATGTATTAGTTCCAATAAGCCATTAGTCCTCTCGCCCTCTTTATTAAAAGGACTCTTTGTCATTTTTCCATGCAAACATGGCTCGTATGTGTCATAAGACTCTAAGTCGAATGACCCAAGCACTCCAGTTTTGTAGAGTCTTGAAATGCATTTTTCATTTGCATGTCCTAAACGACAATGCCAGAAGTAAGTAGGGTTTATTTCGTTTGATTTAACCCTCTTTGTATTAATGTTGTATATGGACTCTTTGTTTTGTAAATCAAGGATATAAAGGCCATTTTGCAACATGGCATTGCCATAAGAAATGCCTTGGCGACGAATATGAGCATTGCCATTTTTAATAACAAAATCAAATTCATCATTATCCAAACATGAAACTGAAATAATGTTTCTTCTCATAGCAGGCACATAATAACAATTATTCAAAACAATACAAAGTCCGGAAGGTAAAGTGAAGTGATAGTCGCCTATCTCCATGGCAGCAACTCGTGCTCCATTCCGCACACGGAGGTCCACTTCATTCTTCCCAAGTAACCGCCTATTTCTTAGCCCCTGCACATTTGAACAAATGTGAGAACCACAACCGATATCCAATACCCAAGTGGTAGAAATAGAAAGGTTAATTTCAACAACAAAAATACCAGAACTGGATGCCTTAGCTCCATTCTTCTTTTGTTCTTCCTTGAAGAGAGCACAATTCTTCCTCTAATGCCCTATCTTGTTGCAATGGAAGCAAGTGCTCTCACTCTCTTTGAGTTTTGGCGCCTTGGGCTTGGATTGGGCCTGAGGTGCACTCCCAACTGACTTGGGTTTTCCTTTTCCCTTTCCCTTTCCCTTAGCAGTTCCCTTCTTAATTCCCTTTTGAACCATAAGTACGGGATTGGTCTTTCGAATGTTCTCTTCAGCATTCTTAAGCATCCCATGAAGCTCAGTAACTTACTTGTTCATTGCATGCATGTTATAATTCATCACAAATGGATCATAAGCAGCAGGCAATGATCCTAAGATCAAGTCAGTGGCCAATTCCTTTGGCACTAGTACCTCAAGCTTCTCAAGAGTATCAAGATACCCTTTCATCTTGAGTACATGGGTACTAACAGGAGTACCCTCAGCCATCTTGCAAGAAATTAAGGCCTTTGTTGTCACGAACCTCTCGTGACGAGCTCGCTCTTGGAACATCTCCTTGAGGTGCACCATGATCGCATAAGCCTCTTGGTCCATAAATTGCTTTTGCAAGTCAGGCACCATAGTGGCCAGCATCAGACAGGTCACATCATTGGAGTCACTCTTCTTGGTCTCAAAAGTTTCCTTTTGAACCGCAGAGGCGTTCCTTCCTGGTTCTTCAGGCAAGGGTGCATTCAAAACATACGACTTCTTCTCTTGCTTAAGAACTATTCTTAAGTTTCGAGACCAGTCTATGAAATTGGTGCCATTCAATTTGTCCTTTTCAAGGACCGATCGCATTGAGAAATTGTTGTTTGAAGATGCCATTTTCAATCTACAATAAAATTTAGCAAGATTAAATGAGGTCTTATTAATGATCCCACAAATCGAATTAATATCCCTTTTAAATAATTCGCGTTAGTGATTTAATGTGGGCCAAGATCCACTTTTCACAACAACTTATTAGTCAAGCTGAGCTTGTACACCTAACAAGTTAAGTTACTTAGGTAGGAAAACTCCAATCATGTCTCGTACATGACTCTTGGATCAAATGGGCTAACATCTTAAGATGTTATAGCACAACCCATTTATTAGTTGCCTAGGTCCAGGCATCCCTTTCCATGTTAAGTCCAACCTACATTCACAACCCATGCCTCACAAAGATAATCGGGTGCATCTAGGACTCCTAGTCTACGTGACCGATGATCGATGCCTTGACATGTTTCGAATTAGGAAGGCAACTTTGTGACTTACTATTTTAGGGATTCATTTTATTACGGCTTACATGGCATACGCTTTGTCATCCATACATAGCATGCATATATATATAATTGCATAAAGTAAAGCGTGACAAACATGGGCCCAAAAACCTACAACTAAGATTTTATACTATTACATAAGAATCTTCGAGTTGGACTTCTCCACTCCGGTGGGCTTCATCTTGATTTACAAAGTCTTCAAGTATATTCTATTCTAAGAAATAAATGAAACTTTTACAATAAAACATAATGGCTCACAGGCCACATTTAATTACAAAAACCCAGGGCCCATGAATGCACCATGCATATCCATTCATCACACCAAATTAGCAAATAAATATACATAGCATTCATGGATAAAACAAAGTCCAATTTTAATTAATTTAGCCAAGCCCATTAATGGAAATTGTGTACTTGAACCTTTAAGAGAAGACCCCATGACGGGACTGGGCCAAAGCCCAATGGACTAAATCCTCTTATTGAATAAGTTCTCTTAAAAGCCCAAAACACTAACTAGTTAGATTTGTGCTATAAATCAACTCTAGTATAATTTCCAATTTTGCCATTTTTAATTTTATGTCATACAGCCCATAAACATTAAAAATGCATATAATATGTGCTAATATGAATTAAAAATAAAATCATGAAGAACACATATATAGTACACGGCATTCATGCAAAAACAAACAAACAACAAAAACTAGTTGTTTAATGCTTATGTAATGCCATAAAATGCACAAACATTTAAATCAATTTTATGAGTCATTTAATAATCTAAATTATTCCATAAAGATTGATTTAATATTCTGTACCATTTAGTCTAAATGTGTTTTTACCATTTTAATCAAAACAAAACAAACAATGTTGATTAAACATGTAACAAACACAAACTAGACATAGTTTTAAGTGATTTTAAAAATAATCAATTAAATTGTCATGGACCAGAATTAAAACCAAATTTAAAACATGTCCAGACCTGTTATTTAATCTTTAAAAATCACTTACAAACATCCCAAAAACGTTTTTACATTTAATTTTGAAAACTAGTTGATTAACTAGCAATTTACATGCCAACTAGCACCTAGTTTCATAATTAACATGTACCATCAGGTATAAATAATTAAAACTGACCATTAGCAGCCCTAATAAAATCTTAGGAAAGTATATTAACATTTCATTTTAATTATAATACCTATCTAATCAATTAAAATCGTTTTTACACCAAAACAATGCAAAAAACTCAAAACAGAAAATTTCAGATTTGCATGTTTTCATAATGACGATTTTTAATTAATTTTTTCATGCATCTAAAGCACTAAAATAAGCATGTTTAGGCTCTGATACCACTGATGGAATATGAAATGATATGAATGTGATGATAGCACAGCGGAAAAACAAAAATTTTTATCATACATGCCATACAATTCCATGACAAGAATCGAAACATGCAATTTTAGAGTTTTAAACTTACAACTTTAGATGCCTTTAAAACTTGATTTTGATGATGACCAGCAAACAAGAAGGATATGTCCACCTTAGATCTTCACCACCAATGCCAAGGAACAGCCTTTACGCCACTCCCTCTATTCTCACACGCACACTTGCAAAGATGGCTTAAAATCAAGAGTGCTAGCTCTATGATTGTGTATTCGGCAATGGGAATGATTTGAAGCCACAAGATCTGATCTTGTTCTTCCTTTAGGTTACTGTTTCAGCCCGAGAACACAAGAGAACAAGAAAGATTTCTTTCCCCTTGAGTATTTCGGCCAAGAGAGAAAAATAGCAAAACGGCATCCACTTTTATTCATTTAATTCATTAATATATATCACTTAATTTAGGTCAAGTGTGAGTGCCAAAAATTAAGTGTTAATTTCAGCCTCCATCACTTCCTAATTAAGAGATATATCTTAATTTAAATTCTATTAGAATTTAAATTCAAATGGCATTAGTCATTTAATCAAAACAAACTTACTTATTTAAGGTGATAAGTTGCCGAATTCAACTAGTATTTTAGTTTGAATTTTTGCTACTTTAATTCCCCCTCAAGTATTATATTTTGATTAAATACAAATTAGGATTTAATACTCAATTAACTTAATTATACATAGATAATTAATCAATTGAAATTAAACCTAGCACATGCCAACAAATTTCTCAAGTGACCAACTGTTAACAGATTTGCCTAAAACAGCTTTTCAATTTATTTGCCTAAAACAGCTAGCTATTTTAGGCAAAAAACTCGTTTCACAGATTTGCCTTTAGGTAAAATCGTGGCTTAACAGATTTGCCTAAAACAACTAGCTGTTTTAGGCAAAATCGCACCTTGACACAAAAAAACTTTTTTTACAAATTTGCCTAAAACAGCAAGCTGTTTTAATACAAATTTGCCTAAAACAGCAAGCTGTTTTAGGCAAAAATCTGTTTACCCATTTTATGCATTAATTTGACTTTAAATAAAAGTTCAAATTAATTCCCAATAAGCAATTTAAATATTTTAAGCCCAATGCTTTGTGTGCGATCCTATAGGTCCATTTAATGTTGGCAATGAATTAATAAATTAATTCAAAGGCTATATATATTCTCTAGCAAGATATTATAGCATTCCAAATTAAATGAAAATGCATATGGCATTTAGTGACCTAATGCAATTTTGCATAGTCCCTTACCCATAAATATCAGAATTAATATAAGGCATGGAACCAGTCATCCTTATATATATTAATTCCTTTCTTGATATTCCAGTGACACTGAACTCTCAGATAAATAATGATTACTCATTATTTCATCTCGGTATGGCAATACACTTCTCAGTTCACTAATCAAGTGGCCGATGATATTTTCTCTCATATCGAGAGGGGTAATCCCTTCACTTCTCTCATGCTCTCTAACATGAATCAATGCATACCCAATCATACCCGTACTTGTCACTCTGTTACGAGCACGTTAGGTGTATGTCAAAGTACACAGTAATTCATAAAGAGTTTCATAGAGATTTCAGGTCTAAGAACTCCGATACAAAACTTGCATATGAGAAACACTTATGATTTGTACCATGTAGTGTTCTCAAGAGTGGATCTAATCCAGATACCGTGTTCTAAACATGTATCTATGATCTCTGATTGACACTCTAGTCCTTATGATCCGTAAGACAGAACTCAACTTATCAAAGAGAGCATACTAGTCTTAATTCATTTGTTATTCCCATAACAATGACTGACTAGGGATATTTAGAATGAAGTCTCATTTGTTTCAAGGTCTTACAACCATGTGCCTCACACATGATAACTTAAACTGAAACAACATTCTTGGATAGTTCTATCAATTGATATGCACAGGAATACAATAGATAAAACAAATGCCTCATTTTATTAATTTCAAGTGTTTCGTTACAATGCATTGGGGCTAGGGCTTACACTAACAACATCTTCATACATTTAACATCATATATTGTATTATTTTTTTCTCAATTACATTAATCTATTATTAATTTAAATTTAAATTTAAACTAACATTACTTAACTTATCATTAAAGAAAATAATAGGTTGCATAACTAACATATTATCCCTAATTATGTCTTCATACAATTGGCATCAAATAATCTATTATATATCATCTAATTTTACTAATTTGTCATTAATTTGAATTATATTTCTCATTTAACAATTTTTCTTTATGTGACATAATAAGGTTTTAAACTAATTTCACACTTTTGTTCGATTTTTCATATAACTTTTCATACCAAATCAATTCTTTAACATTTAATTTCATTATTATACCATTAATTTAAATTTAAGCATTATTTGCATAAAAAACCCCAAAACACATATAATTATGGTTTATATGAATATAGGTAGCTTTGGTGTCCACTTGTCAAATTTCCAAGCTGTATCTATGATATCTCCTCCTTTTTCACCTTTTCCTTTAATTTCTCCTTTGATTCCACTTGAATTTCCATAAACTCCACCTATGTCAAATTCTTCCATGATTTATTTCTTCAATTTTCTTCTTCCATATTTGAAATTCAACTAAAAATATAAATTTTTATATCAAAACCTACCTAAAAATCTATTAAAACTATTAAAATATCACTAATTTAACTTACTTAAACTTTGCTCCAAACCTTTTTCTTCATAATTCCATTCACTTCCGCCGCTACAAATCTGAATTTTTCTTAAACTTTAGGTTGTTAAGAGATTATAAGAATGGTTCCAATTGATAGAGCATGAAAAATTATAGTGAAAGAGCTTGAGTCAAGTGAAAATAATGGAATTTCATTATATTTTGGGTTATATTTTTAGAGGAAATTGAGAGCTTATTTTTAGTCTATTTTTTTTAAAAGCTTTTTTTTTTTTGGTTTTGGGTGAATATTGTATCTAAAAAGCATCCCTTAAATCAGTGATTTAAAGGGTGGACAAATAAAATCACTTTATATGGACATAATTATGCCTCATAATTAGAGTTTATTTCGATAGATTTTAGGACAACAAAATATTTTTGCCGGTCCAAAAACTTAATTTTCAAATTCATTGTAAAATTGATTTTTCACCATCAAATAGTCTTCTATATTATTTCTAGTGAATCTATTCACTTTCAAAAATTCATTAAGGCTATTTTTAATAGGTTTATATAATCGAAATAATTTTTGGAGGTCTGTGGAATATTTTTGGATTCGATTAAACTTATGGTCAACCTTATTATAGTCTATGAAAATTCTTTGTTGTATATTTTAAAGGCCTATCCGACCTCAATTTCACATTTAAGTATACAATTGGACTCAATTTAAGTTGTATTTTCCAATAGTATAATAAATATGATGTAATTTAGAAACTTTTTAGGAGGTCTCCCCTCCTGGTATTTCTCTCACCCAAACATGTTTAAGTTCAAAGTTTTTATGGGATCCAATATATTAATAATGCTATAATTACACCCAATATCACTTTAGCAATATTATTCATGGCCTCAAAAATACTATTTATTAAAATTGAAATTTTTGACCATTACAGCCAGTACTTCCTCGAGACCATAGGCAAATAAAAAAGGGCACAGTAGTTACTTGGATGAGCTAGCTGGCTTGATTTTTACACACCCATTTTCACCACTTATTTCGAGGAAGTTAGGCAATTCCTAGCCACATTTCACAACCAAGGATTCCAACATCCTAATATCAAGGCAGGGGTTGTTACCTTTTGGCTCCTTAACATCCCCTTCAACTTATCATGGGCACATGTTATCAAGGCTTTTCAACTCCCTATGGGTGATGATGTTATAATTATAGTAAGGAATGCTATGCCAAATCAGTCAGCTACTATTATCAGGCTAGGCACCTTTTATAATCCTTTATTTGTGAAAGCCATCATGTTATCCTCATAGGTTCTGAGGTATTTATAGAAGGTCCTACCTGCACATATATAGAATATTTTGGCAGTTTAGGATCCCTCAATGTTGTGGATATCTGGAATTTATAGGCCATTAGCATGGGGTAGCACCTTAACATAAATCATGATATTTCACAAAATATTAGCCGGATAACTCAATTGCTAGGCACAACAGTATTGATGGGTGGGATAGTTACTTGTCTATTGCTAGTATTCAGGATTTTAAAGTCAGAAAAGGGCCTTCAGGTTGAAGGTAGTGTGGTTATTAGCTTTGAGATTGCATTGGATATATGTATAATTAGAAACACCCCAATATGGTACAGGTTGCTTTCTATATAGAAGGCAAATAAGGATTTGATTAATCATAGATAGCAACCCATGATAGAGTTTGGTGAGGAGCAATTAGAGCATATGGTGCTTAGAGGTCATTCCTTTCCTAACCAGACACATTCTATGAAGATACAGACCTCTAATATAAGATCTAGCCTAGACCATTTAGTAGAGCATACAGAACCATAACCTACATCACCATAAGGTTTCGATAGATTGGGCATACTAACATACCATGAGGCTTATAGATTTCATTAACATGGTGACCTCGATGCATCCACCTCTAGAGGGCCAGTGCTAGCCTTTCTGATTTCCTCTACACCTACTGCTATAGATATAGAAAGAAATTAGGCTAACTTGAGATTGCCATTAGAGCTTTAGAATGAGATCTATATAGTGTATAGGGCATGATTGCTGCATCCAGTTACCTATCTAAACATAACTTTTATATTGTAGATGCATTAGTAACTATAGTTAGTTAAACAATATAAAGAGCTAAGACAGAGGTCCTTCACCTCAAATAGAGTGTGAGGGAGGGTTGAGAGCATGACATAGCACATCTTACCTGGATAAAGGCAGCAATGCATCGACAGAAGATAGCCTTAGGATGGGTACATATGAGTTTAGTCTATTTAGTAGGGTTTGTAGGCTAGATCTTAACTCTTTTAGCTCAGGCGATGGGTTTTGAGTTTAATGAGCCTTATCAACCACCAACTATTGATCCCTTTTAGGTAAGTTCTACCTAGCCTTCTTAGCTACCACTAGGTCTATTAGCCAAACCTCCAGATCCTTAAGGCCGCATATGTCGAAGATGATTTTGAAGAAAATATATTCGGACTTTCTTTGTATTGTTTGTTTAAAACATTTTTCATTTTCATTTATACATACATTTATGGATTTGATATTTTATTTCTATTTATGGAATGTATGAATGTTTTTTCTTTATGATGCTTTCATATTTGATGTTCTTCTTAAAAATTATTAATATAGTGTACAAAGTGACAAAATGAGCAATCACTCATACAATTATCGTAATATGTTTAAAAAACAAAATGAACAACAAAAGAAAGTAAAATAAAAGATTAATTTAAGTTAAAAATTAAATTAATTAATCAAAGAAAAAAAAAAGAAAGCAAATATATAGTTTGATGGTTTAATGATATGTCATGGTTTAATTCATTGCATTTCACCTTAGAAAGGAATATCCCAACATAGGGCCATATAATTGGAATGCCCCATCACAAATTCTCATACATAGTAGATGCTGTATAATGAGATCAAATTAAAGTTTATGCAAATAATAGTTCTATGCTTGAAAGCGCTTACTAATAAAGGCCATTTGGTTCAAAGATGAATATTCATAAGAGGAATCATGTAAATCCATAAAAAGTATGAACTTTCTTCTATTGTAAAAATATATTAGCATTAGGTTCTTATCACAGGTACCCAAATCCTCTTAAAAGATAGTAAATTCATAAAAGATAAAAGTCCTCTAATAAGGTATTTAATCAATCATCTCTTCTAATTTTGTATATCAATAAGTTAGCCTTGATTAGGTATAAACAACTCATTTTGATTATGCATATTGAGAAGCTGATGCTAATCAAATAGTCTTAAAAAGGTTTGATATGTCAACAAGTTGGAATCAATCTTCTCCAAAGGTGGCTTGGCATACTGATAAGCTAGCATCAACCAATCACCTTTCTTGATTCTTCATGCCAACTAGCTGGTACTAATCAGATGTAAATAAATAACAAGTCATGATTATACATGCCAATAAGCTAGCACTAATTGGACAGACCACAAAGGGTTAATGCATCGATAAACTGATGGTAATTACCTGATGAAAAGTTAACACATCAGCAAGCTGCCAATAATCATTCAACTAGAAATTCACTGCCATAATTGGTACTTGTCTATATTCTAAGAATTATTACCTTAGCTACTCATCTTTTGTTGCTTCACTTTGAACTTTGGCAAACCTAAACACTAGTGCACTAGCCTTCCAAAATTTGGAGGCAACTGTAGATATTATTTCTTGAGCCAACCTCTATTAGAGTTACCTGATAAAGATAATGCTATTCTAAGATAGCTATGAAGAAAAAACACTCTTTCCTTCTTCGGTGTTTATTTTTGAAAAGTATATTGAGAGTGAAGAAATAATGTTTTGTAGTTTACTTTTAGTTTTTCTCTATTGCATGGATGAAATGAGCACATTTAAAGGCTTAAAAATTGACTCAAAAGTGAGTCATAACCTTAAATCATAGGTCAAGATTAGGCCTTACTCCTGAGTCATACCCTTTAAGGGTGACACATTCCCTCTATTTTTTGCCTTCATTCAAGTTGTTAGGCATGAGTCATGAGCGAGTTATTTTGTAACATCTAACAACACCCTTGCCTCACCAATCAAGGCCATGATTGGACCTTTTTAACCAAATTTGTAGTTTTTCCAGCGAAGTGGAGAATTAGCTTTTTAACAAAAGTCTTTCATGCTTTATTAAGCCTAATCCTTAACATTTAATGCTAATGAAGATTTTTTTTAAGAAAGAAAGGACTTAATCTTTTTCAAAGAGAGCAAAAGTTTAGGAGAGAGAAGGAAAGTATAATAAAAAATAACAAACTTTGGTTTTGTTTGACTTTAAAAAAGGAAGTAGACGGAGATAAAAGACTAAAAGTTTAGTAACACTGGTTTTTAAAATTGCTCTACTAAAGGTGAAGTAAGAGGTAAAAGTATTACTCGCATGCAGATCTATATGTTTTCTTTTTGTACATATCTATTTTGTGTGTTTTGTACAGCTTCCTTTATGCTCTGTTTCTAGTTTCTTTTTTATGATATATGTTATTTTTGTTATCCTTGTTTAAATGAATGGTTTAAGGGCTTATGCATGTGTGTAATTAATTTTTAAGCAAGAATTAGTTCTAGTACAAGAGTTTAAGTAAAGGTTTATGGCTTTTAGCATCTTATTACTTCCTCTTGTATAAAAGTTCTCACATGGTTTTTTCTTGAATCAATTATTTTTTATGGTTTTAGTGGCTATTTTATGCATTTAAATTGGTTTTAGAAAGTTAGAGTCTTTTTTTATTCATATTTATGGCTTAGAATGACATTTATATGTTTTCGAAACAACCATGGCATCGTTGCAATAGCTACTTGATGAACCAGACATGACTTACGGCTTTGAGTTAAGGCCATGAATCACCCTTGAATTATCATGACTTATTTATGGATTATCCAGTGACTAACTTGAGGTGGCTTCACTCATCCTAGTCAAGGCCGTGACTAACCTTTTAGGCCATGAGTCGTTTATAAATATGCTTGAGGAAACCAAGGTTTGCAGTCCAATAAAATTCCCAATTTATACATGCTTCTTATTTCTTTCAAATATTTATTTTTGAGCACTTAATTAAAAAGTCACTAAATGCTTTTTAAACAAGTTTAAGTGAGATTTTTTCTATAATAAGAAACCAATGTTCTGATTTTTATCTCCAAAATAAAATGTAAAATTAAAGGTTTTTGTAGACAAAAAATGATATTTTCACCTTAAAATTAATTAACACAATTCTCTTTCAAAATTCGTATGGGCTTAATACCTTATTTTTTTTTTACCAAAAATACACTCAAAACCTTATCCTTTTTGTAAATATACATGCAAGGACCAACATCCTTACTCAAAAAGACTCAATAAATTCCTCGGCTTTGTGTATGATTCTTTACTACTAATGTAAGTATTCCCTTAATTCATTATCTTAATTACTTTATAGGTTTTTTCATATACGTGCAATGTGCCTTTTAATTTTTATCGTAAGAAATGCCTGAGAAGAGGTTGGAGCAATCAACCCTATACACTTGTTTATGTAAACATTAGCCAATTTATAAATAGGAGTAAAGTCTAAACTATCGCTAATTTTGGCTTCACAAGGTGAGAACTCACTTTTTGAATGTTATATTAGGTGTCCACTCTTTGATTCCTACCTTGTGTTTTCCAACAGAGGCCCTTGTAGGTCGATTGCCAATAATAAATGGGAATGAACTTTCTTATTTGTGTGGAAATGGATTTTCTTTTGCTAGGAGTGCAACAATGATTAATTATCTACAATGAAGATAATAAGGGAATTTAAACGAAAGGCAAGGTAAAAAAACTAGAGGAGATAATCCGATAAATATTGCTTGAAGACCAGGATTCTTGAGGAAGGTACACATAGGCCATCAACTAGCTCGTATCTAAGATAAAGTCCTCTAGCCACCTATGGTGTGTTCATACATTCGATATTACATTTATGCACTTCATACATACATTCTTGTATTTTTGCATTTCATGCATGCATTTTTGCATTTCTACATTTCATGCATACATTCTAGCATTTTTGCATGAATTCTTGCATTACTACATTTCATGCATACATTCTTGTATTTATGCATTTTATGTGTACATTCTTACATTTTATACATACATTTTCGAATTTTTGCATGAATTATAGCATTTTTGCATTTTTGTATGCCTTCTTTTTGACATGAGTGTTATGATACATATAACTTCTTGGGTGTGTTTACATACACACACGTTCCCCTTTACATACATTTTGTAAGTGTCTCATATACAATTTTCTGCATATGTTGGAGTACATAATCCTTTTACACATACTCTACACATAATTTATTGAATATGTTTCACATGTATAATTTCTTATGTGTATCGCTTGTATAATTTTTGGAATGTTTCTTCATGCATTATTCCTTATGTACACACAATATTTTGTATATGTTGCTATATATGTAACCTTATAGGTAAAGTGAAACCATACTCTGTTATCATTGTCTCCATAATTCTCTTGGGCCATTATTTACGACACATTAATTGCAAAGCTTGGAGATTCAAGAAGCACCACCACCCTGATGCATTTAAGATAACTCATAAAATGTTGTCTTTTTCTCTAGCACATATAGTATTTTTATTAAAATAGCTTGTGTCTTAAGTTTCATTTATCTTGCCAAGTAAAGTTCAAAATTTTGACATAATTGTTTCTTCTTAATATACTTTCAATTTAAAATTTTACTTCATCCTAGTAATTCTCATTTGTGAATGGGTTTGAGCTTAACTATAGAAATTTATGGTTCATTCGAATGTGAGCTAATTAGTAGGTAGGCATAGTTTATCTCTATCTACTAAATTGCATAAAATCCTTGACAATACCATGTAATTTTCAAAATTTGGGCACCTCGGGCCAACTTTAAAAATAAGGAAAATTTTATTTGCAATTAAGGGGATTTGGTAAAACTAACTAATATCATTAGAATATTTCTAATTTTCCATCAAAGTGGCCTCGAGATAAGGCATAATCTAGAAAATGATTCAAGTAGCCCTTCTTTGTACAACCTTCTAATTGACGCTTCTTACCCTAATTTCATAATTGTTTGTTAGCCCATGGAGCCTTTATTTCAAGCATGCTAAATGCATGCTTATTTTGTTGTTGTATAAATTAAGATAACCCATTAACCCAAAATGATTTTAGCTTCCACATAGGAAGATGGCCACTGTGGTAAGACTTGTTTCACACTTCGATAGAATGGAGGATTAGTTTTTATCAATCCTTTGTATAACTTCTTTTCAAGAATTAAGTTTATTTGATGAAATGAATCTACCAAAGGAAAATGAAAAAAAAAAGAAAAGGGAAAAAGAAAAAAAAAGAAAAAGAAAATAGGGAGAAACCTAGAAGTTAATGCAACAATAAAGATAATATTGAAAGAAAGGGGAGACCTTAAGCCACTACCCTTCAAACCATCTCTAGTGAATTAATAGAAGGAAAAAAAGGAGATCTTGAGCTATCACCTTCCAAATAATCTCTATTGAATTAAAGTCACTAAAGCCAAATGCAAGAATGCTTTGATAGCAGAAAAATGTAGAGAATAGTCCTCTCGCCAATAAAAGGAGCATCATAGTCATTTTCTTTAGTGACCTGACCTCTCTTTAGTAGCCACTCACCCAGGACTAACATTACAACCATTGTAAGGCCTCTTAGTTCTAGTTTTAGTCTCATCTATCCTAGTAAAGATGACTTTCTAGTAAGGTTTGGTATATAAGAAGAAGTATATGATGTTTCTTGAGCTTCAAATGAGAAGCCATAAATGCATTTATGCATTAAAGTTAAATATCGTCCCTAACTTTATATCCAAAATCTACTTTCAAAAGAAAAAAATTATGTTTTGACCTTTAGCACACTTGCTCAATTTGCATTATGTTTATTTTTATCTTAGTAGGCCTTGGAATCAACATGCCTAGTCTCCTATTCCCTTATTGAGAATGATCCCTTTAATTTTACTTTTTAAGATTAAACTAGTTAATAATTTGGTCTATTTAACTTATTCAAGGATGAATAAAATTCAAGTTTAAAATATTTAATGAGTTATAATTACTTTAAAGTTTTGACATGTCATCTACGTAGACTTTTACATCCTTATGGATCAAGTCATCTAAGATCCTAGAAGCCATCCTCTGATAGGTAGCACTGATGTTTTTAGGTCCAAATGGCATAACCCAATAGACATAAGTACCCTACTAAGTGATGAAAATCATATTGATGCTAAACACAATCCTGTTCAAGACTTGATTGTATCCAACATACCTATCCATAAAATTGTACATAGCATAAGTTGTATCACTATCTACCAAGACAACTATATGGTGTAGAGAAAAGTCATCCTTGGGACAAGCATTGTTTAGATCTCTATAATATAGACAAACTCTAATCCTTTCTTCCTTTTTAGCCATAGGTACTACATTGGCTAACCATATTAGGTACTAGACCTATACCAGTAACTTAGCTTCTATTTGTTTCCTCACCTTTTGTTGACCTTCTCAGCCCATTCTAGTTTAAGTCTTTTAAGCTTCTACTTGACTGGCTTATACCACTGGTCGATGGAATAACTTGATTAAAGATTTTTTTATTAATGCTGGTATATTTTCATAGGTTTAAGAAAAGAATTTTTCATTTTTGTTAGAATTCTCTCAAAACTTTTCTCTCTTTAAAAGTTATGTCTGGTACTAACAAGATTTCTTTTAGGTTTTCTTTTGTATTAAGATTAAATTAATATGTATTAGTTGAATTAATGTCAAATATGAATGATTCATACTTATATTTATGCATATTGAAATCTGAAGAAACATCACACAAGTAAAAAAAATAGTTTATCTTCTTAATATAATCAAAAGAAAAAGCAATGTTCTTACAAAAAATATTAGGAGCATAAATAATATATATGAAAACATCACTATCTTCAATTTATGGCACCATTACATATGTTTTTCTAGCTTTTTCCTTTGGCCTCAATGATGTTTTAATTCCTACTTTCTCTTTGCCTTCGGTTTGGATGACAAGCAGATATGAGTTTTCAACTTCTTTTGGCACTTCATAATCCAAAGCTGAATGGTACAGAAGGATCTCCTCATCCCTAAAGCCCTCTACTGGCTTAATACTTCTTTTATGGCATAGCTGTAGTTTACCTAGCTATTTCCTTTGGCTCTAGTGATGCTTTAACTCCCACTTTCTCTATGCCATCGATCTAGATAACAAGAAAATTTGAGGTCTAAACTCTTTTTGCATTTCACGATCCTAAGTTGAATGGTGCAGAAGGTTCTCCTAATCCCTAAAGCTCTTTACTGGTTTGATAATGCTTTTTCCCAATCAAACACCTCTTTAAGCTACTCAAAACTAGGTATTATCTTATTCCCCACAAACTTAGGCTTATCCTCTCCATAGTATTTGCAAACTACCAAAGCTACCATAAAAGTCTTGTAGATGTGAGGGACTTTACCAATTATCACTTTGCTTTTATCCTTTTTTCGAGGCCTATTATAGCCTAAACCCTTTTTATCTTTCTAGCCCCTAGTAATGCTTGCTACTTGATGTCGCTGAGACTCTTTTCCTAATCTAGTTGTAGGCAAGAAATGTATCTTCTTTAATATATTAATCATTTACGGTTTATCAAATGAACCATATCTACCCTCATCCTTAATCACTAAAATATGAAACTGACTGAATGGCTGCTTGGCAATCTTTAGCACTAATACTTAGTTTTCCCTACTTGCCTTGATGGTGACCAACTGACCATCATATAGTATCTCAATAATCTGATGTAAAGTGTATGACACACCTCCCAATTTATTGAACCATTGCCTCCTAAACAACACTAAGAAGTTGGCATAAATAGGCAACATGACAAACTTGACCTCGGAGTCCATAAGCCTTATCTTCACTACGGTGTTGAAGGTACACACAGCTTGCTTATTTGAACTGTTATAGGCAAAAATGATCAAATTAGATTTACTCAACAACTCTCATTTAACACAATTAAAGGACTAGCCACCAAAGGGCAAACATTGATTGACGACCCATCATATAGCATGACATAGATAATATGCTTGTAATTCACTTGGGCCTTAATATAAAGAGGATTATTATGGTTTCTACCTTCGGCTGGTAGGTCTACATTAGTATACACTATATTTTCTCATGTTTCCCCTTTCACTAAGTCTAACAGCTCCAATGGTTAAATGGTAATTGCAATTGTTAACTCATATAAGGATTCTATTAGCTTTTTTCTATGTGATAAAGATTACCATAGTAAATCCTAAATTGAAATATGTGGCTACATTTTTTAAGTTGCTTCACTATCTAACTTTCATCTTCTTCTTTCTCTATAGTCACAGTGATTAGAGTTTGTTGCTTTTTAACTTCAAGCACCACCCTTCCTTTTCTAGTGACTACTTTTATTCTCTCCTCTTTCTTCTCTTCCCTCTCATTCTCACCCTAATTTCCTAAACTCTACACATTAATGGGATCTATTGCCCCTCATCCTTGCTTTTGCTGGTAGAATCTTAGCAATCAATCACAAAAATTGGCTAATTTTGTTACTTCAGAAATGGAATGAGTTACAACCACATACTCATTCCCAGATAAGTCCATCATGACATACCACTCTGGTAAGTTGGACCTAATCATAAACACAGGAGGTAGTATGACCATTGTACCTTCTTTTTCTTCTTCTTCTTCTCTATTTTTTTTAGGATCAAAAATTTGTTTAATGTCTATCCTATCTTGAATTTAGTTTTTTAAGGTATTATAGTAGCCATCATATGTCTTGTGTGTTTATGGTAAGCACAATATATATCTTCTTTATGATAGGGCATCCTTTGACTCTTTGTAGGCCTTGGCAGCAATGGTTGTAACTTCCTTTTTTTGCTTAGCTTGTCCAATACCTAGGATAAAGACATCTCTAGGCTTGAGTAGTACCTCTGGATGGCTTTTATGGTAGATATTTTAGACATTTTCATGCTTTTATTTCCTTTGCTACTACTTCCAATATACTTATTATGGTAAAAATTTCTTCTTACACCATTATTATTTGCCTTTTTACCAAAATAATTACCCACTGCCTCTATGGTGATATCCTTTAAAAACATCCAGTCTTTAAACCCTTTCATCTTAAGACCATCCATTAGGTAGGGACTAGCATTTCTAATGAAAAATTAAATTTAGTAGGCATTTTTATGCTTCATCTTTAATTCCATAACCCTATTCCTTTATCTCATTGAGTATTCATAGAATGATTCATCATGCTTTTACTAAAGCAATTCAAGATCCTTCAAAGTAACCTCCATCCCAGTATTATAATCACATTGCTTCAAAAATTCTTCCATCAATAAGTCCTTATAATGCCTCAATTAAGACCCAGTAGAAATATGGTATGATTATATGGCCTAGTAATCGATTGGGATACAATCCGTATTAATGAAATATAAGGAAAGTTATAGGTTTATTTGCAATGCTAGTTGAAGTTCAAAGTAATTATGCAATTAACTAATGTAAGGGGGTTAACTTGTAAATATTATTAGTCAAAAAGGTATGAGTAGTAGGACTAGAACATTAGTTCTTCTAGAGTCTTATGATGATGAAGTTGTTTAAAGGAAAGGGAAGAGCGAAATTTGGCCACTTTGGCTAGAAGATGAATTCAGCTTCCCACTCTTTTGGTTTTCTCATATTTCTTATATGATAATGGTTATTTAAAGAACAATAATAAAGCTAGCAAGAATCAAGTTCAGCTTAATTAATCTATGTTTTAATTAAAGATAAGGTATAAGAGAGGTGTAAAATAAGAAAAAGAGGAATATAAGCCTGAAAATAAGGTATAGGCATTCAATTTTCATGTGTATGTGTGTTTGATGAACAATAATGGGATACTAGTGTTGTGTGATGTACTTGAACTATGTGCGAACATGATTGAAGGATCTAGATATACAAAATAAATTGAAAAATTACAAGCATAGTGTTAGATTGAAATTTTATCATAAGACTCTTAGGACCTATCAAGATAAGTTTAGGCATAATATGAGTTCTAAAATGCCAATTCAAAATGAAATTTAAGATATAGATTTCAAAGCTTGTAGAAGGAATCGAGACAAATTCTACCTCTAAAGTCCTTATATTATTTTTTGAATTCATAGGATGGCTACTGCACTCTTAGTAGGGCTAATTTGTATTGTTTTATGGATATCTCTTTATGTAGTAGTAAAAATTTCATGATTTTTAATTCTATTGGAACTAAGGACAAGAGGAACATATGCATATAAGAAAGTTTTGCCAAAAAATGTCGTTTGTTAGGTTATAATTAGTGTACAAGTTGATCCTAGGAGTCTACGTACTAAGTTTTTGGCAAATTGAATTTACGTGGCTGAGCCAAGGCTATCTCGGTTGGGTCTCTTATGTTTTTGTTGGACAAAATTCTCTATCCCAACTATGATAAATACCATTCTAGTTGGATCACTTGTGTTTTATCTATAAACCTTATCGAACTTCTCTCGAAGGTTGTTGACTATTTCACGAACCTTTCTAATAACTAACAAAGCATTATGAGCTCATTTAAAGGAGTGTAATGAGACCTATAATGTGTGAATTCACTTATAATAACATGAATTTATGCATGAGTCATAGTGAAATATGATGGATGATGTAATGTTAGTGCTTTGCAAATGAAGTTAATGATTGATTATTAATATATTATTAATTTATGGATATCGTGAAGTGTTTTCAACTTTATTTCCTATAAAGGTAATTAATTGGTGAATATGTAAATGAGGCTCTAGTGTATAACTGAATTAGATATAAATATGGACATATATGGGATAGTGACTCAATACCTTCATATATCCTTGTGATGGCACCATCGCAGTGTTTAGTGACCCTATACCTTTAGGTATTCTAGTTATTAAATTTTTGTGTTGCCTAGTGATTTGATACCTTTGGTGTAAGGGCTTAACATTAACCTTAGTAGATAAATGCATGACTTATTGATATTAAAGTTGATTAATATTTAATTAAATAAGCAAAATTTTGATTAAGGTCATAAAAAGGGAAAATTGGTAAATTTATACTATGTTATTTATTTGAATAATTAAGCATGTTAATAAAAAGGGTACAATTAAAAGAGGAAAGATAATTTTAGGGTTAGATATAAAAAAATTATAGGTCTAATTTTAAAAGTGAAAAAAATGAGGAGTTAAAGGAAACTTTCTTTCTCCATTTAATTTACTAAAATCTGCATGTGGGAGAAAGAAAGAGTTGTTAGTGGGATTTAAATGGCTTGGTCAGCATTTTTGAAGGAGAAAATTCTATATTTCATCTTCTTATTTTCTCTTTTTAAATGATTTGCATTTCTCTCTCATTAACTCAAGCATTTTGCTGTAAATCATAGTGCTTAGTGACCCGATACCTTCGGGTATCCTAGTGATTGCACTATCATGTTGCCTAGTGATTTGATGCACTATCATGTTGCCTAGTGATTTGATACCTTTGGTGTAAGGCCTCAAATTTTATCTTAGTAGATAAATGCATGACTTATTGATATTAAAGTTGATTAATGTTGAATGAAATTAGTGAAATTCATATTAGGCTAATAAAAAGGGCAAATTGGTAAATTTATGCTATGTTATTTATTTGAATAATTAAGTATGCTAATAAAAAGGTGTAATTATAAGCAAAAAGATAATTTTAGGGTTAGATTTGAAAGAAAAAAATTGTAGTGCTAATTTTAAAAGAGAAAAGAATGAGAGGGAGTTAAAGGAAACTTCATTTCTCCATTTAATTTGCTAAAATCTGCATGTAGAGAGAGAAAGAGCTGTTAGTGGGATTTAAGTGTCTTGGTCAGCATTTTTTAAGGGAGAAAATTCTAGATTTCATCTTCTCATTTTCTCTCTCTAAAAGATTTGCATTGCTCTCTCATTAACTTAAGAATTTTGTTGTAATGTGGTTGATAAAAAGGTTTTAAAATGGATTTTTTAAAAGGTAATGGGTTCATTACATTACTTATCTCCTTCATCTTCTTTCTTATTATTATAATGCATTTAGATGGAAAGGAAAAGTTTAGAAATAAATGCATGTATGGATTTTCTGTAAAAGGAGAGGTGATCAAGAACAAAGGGAAAGTGGTTATGAAAGATTAAAGGAAGATTGTGGATTTCGGTTAAGGTATGGGAATTGGTGTTATTATTGACATGCATGTGTGATTTTGGCAGATTTTGATTAATCCCAAAGCTAAGATTTACAGATGAGATAAGGATTATTTTTACATGTGTTCATGTATATAGGTTTAACTGAAAATGAAGCTAAATCCTCAAAATAGATCATAAGAAAGATAATGCATGCAGAGTCAAATTTGATAAAAAAAAACCACTGTTAGTGGTTATTCTCTAATTAGCTAAAATTTAGCTTGATCTTAATGTTCAAAAGACTTTAGAGATCTTTAACGTTGCAACTACCTTGACAAGTCATAGTAGAGTATAATATTTTGTTATATAAAGGACTTGGAAATCTAGAGCTTGAATTAAAGATATTCTTAATGAATTCTTTGATTAATTACATGTAAAATGATAGTGTTTATAGTACATTGTACAGCATGTAAACCTTGGGTTGAAGTATAGTGAACGTGTATATGAAATTATGGTTAGGTTGTTTAAATTATGAGTAAGGAAATGATGAGCCCGTAGCCTTATCGTGCTTGCGACAATGCCCATATATTTTCTTATTTGATTTCTTTTATCTTTTTAGTCATCTACAAGCCCCTCTTTGTTGTATTTGCATTCCTTGTCGCACTCGCGACCTCACCTTAAAAAGTTCATTCATTTTTGCTCCTTTCTATTTAAAGCAATACTTCATTACATCCAAAATACCAACCTAGTAGAATGTGAATTAATGCAATCATATCAAGAATGTTAGATATATAACTATGAGGTTGGGATGTTAAGAAGATAAGTTAAATAAGTTTACACTATTTAATGTTGAAGAGATATCTACAATGAAATATAAGTACATGGAAATATGATAATAACATCATGTAAAGTTATATATATATATATATATATATAAGAAGTTGAAGAAACATGTTATATGGCAAACATATGAACAAGTATGTTATAAATTACTTAAGTAACATGAATATGCCTACATGTTTATATTTATCTATAAGCATGAGAAAGTTTATTATTACCATATTATATACATTATAGTTACTTGTATTGTTATCTAAGATTGAATATATATATATATATATATATGCGTGTGTGTACATACCAAAGATTGAATATCTTTGTACATGAATGTATATGTGCAAGATTATATAGTAAAAGCACAAGCATGATAATTAAAAAGTACATGAATACAGTTAATACATGCAAATAGAGTTCAGTTGTTGATAGATAGGCATGCCTATAGGGATAGAGTTGTAGCTGCTGCCGTCTGCCCCCATTTGGGTTTACATGTCATCCCCGTTTGGGACTACCATTTTGACCGCATTTAGGTCTACTGATTCAATATCTTCTGATATCTATCGTACTTAATACTTACAGGTATTTACATGATTGATACCTACGAGTGTCCACCATTCCTTTTATCCACACCTTCGGAACTTAGGTAGGCTAATTGCAGTATATGTATTAAAACATAAATGTTCAAGTGTGATCAATGAGTTATATGATTATTTCATGTTCATATCTTTGTTGATTTCTGTTTATTCCTTTTAATTATTTACTTTACTTTACTATTATTATTATTGAGATCCTATATGATAACTTAAAGCATGTATGTGTTTATTGATGACTATTGTGAGTGGTCATCCATAATGATTTGTTCCCTACTAAGTTTTATAGCTTAGCATGGGTTGTTTATCTATGTAGGTTTTATAGTTAAGACTTTTGCACAGGTTTACGCTTCTGCATTAGGAGGGCCAGCCCAATTATGTGGAAAAACAATCAAAGTAGGATACCTGTGGTTTATCTTTTGTGTAATTTTTATGTAAATGCTAGCATATATATGAATGGATGTATACAATAAAGTAATTATGAGATGTAATGAGCTCACTTTTGTAATTGTAATTATATATGGATGTACATGTGAAGTGAAAAAAACACCGAAAGCAAATGATGTATGGTAACATATAAAGAAATATGCCATGTGATCAGTGATAATAACATGATAAATATGAATTAACTAGGATAATGATAAGATAATAAGATAATATATGATTATGTAACGTTAATGACATTACTAATAGGTTATTAGTGCAAAGGTGTTACATTTAGGGGTCCTAATGATTGTACCTTAGTGGTGCCTAGTCATTCGACACCTTCGGCTACCTAGTTTTCCCAATTTTATATGTATATATCAAGTTTAATCTATAAAAGTGATTATGATGGAAAATAGTTCTAGAGATGATCATGATTTAGAATTTTATTGTTTTATTAACAGATATTATTGTTAAAAGTAATAATTGTATATGGTTAGCGTATATGCAACATAGTTAATGTATATGTAAAATTGAGTGTGTAATGATTGTAAGGCCATATGTTTGATTGATGGATGAGTTGTGAAGGGTACAATTGATATGTTACATGTTAGTTAAATATACAGTACAAGTATATATTTAGAACTTCGTAGTTTTAATTCTTGATTTTGTGATACATAGGATGCTTGGGATACCAATTCCGAGTTCAAACCAAATATTAAAGTATTGTTATGTAACAACCTAATTCTATATTTCAATCATATTACTGCATCATATATTTATAATCATATTATACCATGATGTTATGTCATTATACATATAATAATTATACTAATGATTGATTAAACTAATCAACATGCATGTCAATTATGGGTTACTTTAGTTTATCATATTCTTGTGAGTATTATAAATATTTCTTACACTTTTCAACTACTAACTTATATATATATGTGTGTGTGTGTGTGTGTGTGTGTGTGTGTGTGTGTGTGTGTGTGTGTGTGTGTGTATGTATATATGTGTGTGTGTGTGTGTTTATAAGCTCATCACATACCATATATAATGCTTACACTAGATGTTACTATCTTAGCTTTTATATTTAACCCCATGCATGCACATACTAATTAGATTCCATAGTGAGTTAATTACAACATTATCCTTCCATAAGGTATATAACTTACATACATATTAAGCATATTACAACATTACACAAAATTTAATGAAAAATTCCCTACCTCAACTTGTTAATGAACTTGTGTTGGCCTTCCCTGATGTAGAGAACATCCGTGTGTAAAAGTCGTATCTGCTGAACCTACACAAATAAAATAACCCGTGTTAAGCTATAAAGTTTAGTAGGGATACTAAACATGGTAGACAACCACTCATAGTGGTCATCAGCAATCACCCAACAAGCACTAATTGAAATTTAAATTCGACATATAAAATAACAATAATATGAGCTACATGACAAATTGTACCATTAATAAAATTAAAATACTCAACAATTAAATCAGAATATGTACGTGTTATAATTTTTTTAAATACTCTGTGTGGTTACACCTATGATACAATCATTGTACTTCGAGTCATACTTTTTTTTTCAACAATAACATTTACCATTATACTTTGATAATTGTACTTGAAATAAACTTTACTTTAGCTTGCCTAAGTTTTAAGAGTGGATAACGGGAATGGTGGATACACAAAGGTATCAAATTGTTAATATCTAAAGATATCAAAAATTTAGAACAAAATAGGGTTGACTGTACTCTAGACCGATTAAGTGGACCCAAACAGGGTCGACTAACATTCGAAAAGGGGCTGTTTATGATTCAAATAGGACCAATTGCAATTTATCCCTATAGGCGCTGGTCTATCTAGAATTGAACTCTAATAGCAGACATTACATTTAACTCTATAATTCTTTATTCATGCTTATACCTTTACTGTACAATTTAGCTCATATATTAATAACCATGCCATAGGATATAGAAACTATAAAGTGTATTCCTATATAATCAATTTCATATATCTCGAGATAAGTAAAGGTATATAAATATATATTGTGATCATCATAGATCTATAACATTATATTACATGATATAAATGAATATTCATATAAATTCAACAAGTGATAAGCAAGATACTTACTCACATTTTTGCTATATAATATGCTTTATACACTTTCTTTACATGCAATCATCTTTTAAATCATTAGCATAATCTCATAAGCTTATATCCACCATTCTCTATGGCTTTTAGATTATGAAAAGGTATATAAAAAATTAGGAAGTTTTAGAGAAACTTTAATCACAATTTAAGATTCAAAAATTAATTATGAGAAAATTTAAGATTCAAAAATTAGTTATTACCCAAAGAGTATTGACTGTGACATAAGGTTAGTTTTGATTTTAGAACTAGCTCATTATCAGTAACATTTTAGTACTGATTGTAAAAAAAGTGTAGTTTAGGTTTTGTAATTAGGACACAATAAGTTCCATTTTAGTGCTGACCATGACATAAATGTATTTTATGTTTTGTAATTGGCTTGTGAATCGTACCAAATCAGTGCTAACCGTGAGGTCAAAAGATAGATTTCCTGATTCAATTAGTATCTTAATTTTGATGAAGTAAAAGGTATTTTTAGCTAAACTTATCTTCTATAATCATGTTCAACCATGTTTGTAGTTTCCAGAACATTAAAAATCATCTCTAAATCTTTTATACATATCAACTTATTGTCAAAACATTTAGGATTGTTCCTAAAACTAGTACTGCAAATAGTTCCAAATTCAAGCCTCAATTTGACATGTTTAAAAGTAGAATTAAACTATGCTTTATTCATAAACATTATAGATGTAAAAGCCTAATTTTCACAAAAATTTGTCTCATAGTATTTGAACTTCTACCCTATGAATTATGTTAATATTTCTATAGCTTATTCACTTTAATAACAATTAATAGGCTATACAACAATTAAACATAAATTTTTTCCCTCTAGATGTCTATTACTTCTTAAGAAAATTAAGAAGAATAATTGATTTGTTCAATTAATGAAATGGTAAAGAATATAGCATTTTAATTTAATTTAATATTTCATCCTTTATCTTACTTATAGCATCTTAAGGATTTAACTTCGTTAACGACTAATCTCATCAACACTAATGCGTGCATTAGCTACTTCAACCTTCTAGTATTACTTACTTGTATTTTAACATAAATTTAGTAAATCATTCAAGTATGTATAAAAGCCCTAAATCCTATATTGTGGTCGAAACCTTACTTACTCTTTAATCTTAAAGCACTTCCTTCCCTTTGTTGTTTCTACCACTTTCTTCTTCTCTAACATTAAATCCATTCTTATAAGAAAAATTTCCTAGCATTTTTCTCTATTGAAATTCCATACAATGAGATAATGAAGAAGAATGAGAGATGAAATAAAGTTTAAAACTGAAAACCTCAAAGATTTCCCACCTAAATCTTTTTGAACAATCAATTTGCAAAAAGGATTTCTTGAAATTTAGAAGGAAGACAACATTTTAGATGAAAAGAGAGAGTGAAAGATGAAGGATTAAAAATTTGGAAATCCTTCAAGAAATGCTGACCAAGACAACAAAAATATCAATGCTTAGATTTCTCTCTCCAATATGCATAGGTCTAAGATTTAAAATGAAGGAACAATGTCTTTTTTTGGTCCTTCAATAAGTTGCATGTCAAAAATTGTCCCTTCACATTTTTTTCTAATAAATTCAACCCCACCTTTCTTACTTTTAATTCATAATTAACCCCAATTTATCTTCTTTTTTTTTAAATTGACCCTATAAGAGCTACCTTTACAAATCAGACCCCCAACTTATATTATATACTTCAATTACACCTTTGAATATTTTCTAGGCCAAATAATTTACATTCAATTCATATAGTAAAATAATATTATCATTTACCCTATAAATCTAATTCGAATTTCACATATTGAATATAATCTGAATCAAATGAAATCTCATTATTTCATGCATTTACAACAAAGGTCATGTTCGGGACCTTACAATTATCTCTCCTATAAAGAATTTCATCCCTGAAATTCGTACCTATCTTAAACAATTAAGGATGTTGCCCTCTCATGAATGCCTTCGATTCCCAAGTTTCTTTTTGCACATCATGATGCTGCCAAAGCACCTTAACCAAAGTAATTTGCTTATTCATATATTGTTTGATTTCCCTAGCCAGAATCTCTTCTGGCTCCTCATCATATATGAAATTTGGTTGCACCTGAATATCATATATTGGTAACATATGTGATTCATCCAAATGTTATCTTATGAGCATAGACAGATCAAATACATCATTAAGTTTGGCTAATTCCATAAGAAGAGCTAGTTTATATGCCATTGGTCCAACTCTTTGAAAAAATTCATGTGAACCAATAAATCTATGATTGAGTTTCCATTTTCCCCGAAATCTAAACACCTTTCTCTAGGGTGATACCTTTAAAAAAACTTTGTCACCCAGTTAATACTCAATATCCTTTCTTTTATGGTCATCATAAGATTTTTGTCTATCACTAGCCTTTTTCAACCTCTGCTTAATAACTTGCACTTTCTCCGTTGTACATTGACAATGTTAGGACCAATCATCTTTCATTTAGTTAACTCGATCCAACAAACCAGGGTTTTACATTTTAAACCATAAAGAGCTTCATATGGTACCATACCAATACTCCTCTAATAACTATTAATGTAAGCAAACTCCATTAAAGCCAAATATCTATACCAACTTTCTAAAAACTCCAGAACACATCCTTTCATCATATCCTCTAAAACTTAAATGAACCTTCCAGATTGTCCATCCGTTTGAAGGTGAAAAGCTATACTAAAATTGAGTTGTGTTCCAAAGCTTACTATAAACTTTGCCAAAATCTCGATTTAAACCTTGGATCTCTATCCAAAATTATGGACATCGATATTTTATGCAATTGAACAATCTCTTTCACAAATAATTTCACCAATTTATCCATAGAATAATCTATCCATACTAGTATATAATGAGCTACTTTTATCCACTTATCCATAATTACCCATATTTCATCATATTTCTTTTAAGTGAGAGGTAAAGCGATCATAAAGTCCAGTGTAATGTCTTCCCATTTCTACTATGGAATTAGAATGGGATTTAAAAGTCCCGAGGAAAGTTGATGTTCCACCTTCACTTATTAATATGTTAAACATTTATAAACATATTTGACAACATCCTTTCTCATGCTAGGCCACGAATAAAATTATTTCAAATGTTGATACATCTTGTTCCCGCCTGGATGTATAGTGAATATGGTATTGTGTGCTTTATACAATAATGTCCTTTTTAACTCATTAACATTGGGAACATATAACCTATTTTGATAGTATACACCTCCATCTTCATTAACTGTAAACTCTGAATGATTCCCTTCATATGCTGCTTGAAAAATCCATTATAACTTTTTATCACCCTTCTGAGCATCTATCACAGCTTGCCTTACATTAGGGTAGCCTTAAATTGTGTCATCAATGCACCATCTAATACAAATTTCAATCTACACTATTTTAACATTAAAGATGCTATCATCTTATGACTTAAGGCATTAGTAACCACATTTTTTTTATCTAGTTGGTAATCAACTATGCAATCATAATTCTTAAATAACTTTAACTATCTTTGCTACCTCAATCTTAACCCTTTTTTAGGTAACCAAGTATTTGAGGCTTTTATGATAAGTGTAAATTTTGCATCTTTTCCCATACAAATAGTGCCTCTAAATCTTCAAAGCAAAAACTACAACCGCCAATTCTAAATCTTGAGTTGGGTAGTTTTGCTAATGTTGTTTCAACTGCCTAGATGCATAAGCTATAACATTACCATCATGCATTAATATGTAGCCTAACCCAAATCTTGAAGTATCACTATACATTGCATACTTTTTCCTTGACACTAGCTGAGTTAACACTAGAGCTTCTATCAATATTTTCTTTAACTGATCAAAACTTGATTGATAGCAGTTATTCCACTCAAACTTAATATTCTTCCTTGACAAATTTTTGAGTGGTGAAGCAATAACTGAAAAAACTTTAACAAAATGATGATAATAACATGCCAATCCTAGAAAACTTATAATTTCCTGCACATTCCTGGGTGGTTTCCAATTAATAATAGCTTTAATTTTATTTGAATCCACCATAACCTCTTTAGTTGATACAACATGACTAAGGAAATAAGCTTTCTTAAGCCAAAATTTACATTTACTCAACTTCGTAAACAACTGGTTTTTCTTTAAGGTTTGCAACATAATCCTCAAGTGTTTTGCATTACCTGGTTCGTTTCATGAATAAACCAATATGTCATATATAAAACCACAACAAATTAATCCAAGTATGGTCTAAATACATGTTTCATAAGATCTATAAATACGGCAAGAACATTTGTTAACCTAAATAGCATAAATAAGAATTGGTGATGCCTATAATGAATTTTAAATTCAATTTTAGGAACATCCACATCCTTTACTTTAAGTTGATAATAACCCAATCATAAGTCTATTTTAGAAAACTTCCCAGCACCTTTTAATTGGTCAAATAGATCTTTTAGATAAGGTAATGGGTATTTAATCTTCACTATAACTTTATTCAACTACCTATAATCGATGGACATCCTCATAAACCCATTTTGAAGAAAATTTAAAATATATCATATAAAAATTAATGATAAAACTTAATTTACATATGAATTCCTTTATCATTACAATAATTCATTTATAGAAAATTTATACTAAACAAATTTACCAACACACTTTAAAAACCAAGAGGATAATTAAACACTTCCTAGTCTTTCTATGTTTTGTTTGTTGTCCTGCTGCAGATACTATAGATAAAAAAAACTCTTTTCTTGACAATCTACACAAATAAAAATTCATGCTAAACTATAAAGCTTAGTGGTAAAAATGAAACATACAAATAACTTCTTTTTAAAGTCATCAAAAAATACATGTACTTAAAATAAGAAAATTTAAACAAACTTGGATACTATAATAAATAATAGATGGAGAATTCATATCATTTTGAAGCATTTAATAACCATGTTTAATATTTTATTCAATATTTTATTACTAGTAAATTGTTTTTGTCATCCAAATCATTATTATCTTACACATATTCATGAAATACAAAAAAACCATGTATATCAAGTTGAAATTCTAATTTCTTGCAACTCATTTCCCTTATAAAGTGTGAATTACCTAACATTCACATGGAAGTTTTAATTAAATTAAGTTCATAAGAAATTGATTCCGTAAACCAATTAAAATTACTCGTAATTTCCTATATCATATGCATCTATACATTAACTTAGTACTATTAAGATTTTTAAACCATTCATTTTTCCTCCACCGAAGTGAATTTTAAGATACTAATATCTTAAAATACTAGAACATACTCGTTATATATTATGAATCATTCATGTATATGAATTAAGAGTTCATAAATCATTTGTTCTCATATATAAAAAAAGTCTCTCATTTCCTTTAACAAAATTGAATAAAATAGACAACTACAACAATTACATATTAATCATTATAACTACTAAAAAATATCACTAAAGCACAAGTACATATTGCATATAAGTTATAATCATAATATAAGAAATACTATGAAATTATAATTTAGCAAATACACAAATGGAATATCACAATATTACATATGTACAAACTATGAATTCCTACCTGAGCATATAGGTTGGTAATGCGTCACATTTCACATAACTTAGACAAAATAGACTTCAAGCTCAATACAAATTTTGGTAATGATCGTGAGTCAGTCAAGAATCGAAAGTGGACCTATCTCATAGTTAATACCCTTTTGATAACAACTATGACTTGGCCCTTCTAAACTTCATTTTTAAACTCCAAATTGTCATCAAAATTTTTCTAAACCTCTCCAAACTTTTTTAGAACATTCTAAATAAAAAATAAAGGTATTTTGCGACACTAAACTTGTGTGAAGCATAATGGTATATGAGAATAAAGTATTAATTAAACACTAACACTAAAAGATATAAACATACATATGAATGATTGATGATTTATATACATATCAGCATACTTAAATGTTATATCAATATATATGATAGTTCAATGTTAAAATGTTGCAATGTATGTTCATGTGATTTTTGGGGTAATTTGATCAAGAAAATGGATGCATATCATGTTACATAATTACATCTAAAGATGGCGGTACCTTTTTGTATGTATGACATTGAACCTAAAGCTATTATATCTATTCGTATGACTTGTTCGTGAATGGGCTTTTATATATATATATATATATATATATATATGATTTTACACTAAAGAATATTCATGATTTTTATTGATTTCTTAAAGTTACTATTATGATCATTGTTTAAAATGTGAACTTTGTATATACAAAAGACATATTGAGGTTACAAGGGTATATGAGTGCATATAGAAAAAAAATATAGTATGATCATACATGATTGCGTTTAAATCTTGAAATAAGTTTAAGTTTAAAGATGCAAAGGAAATGTTCAAGGTGAAATGTAGGAATATACACTTATTTAATGATAACATATATGTGTATGTGCATCTTCATATAATTATAGTTCCTATTAATATATCATACATGTATGATAGTAAAATGTACAAGCATGGAAATATAAGCATACTTAACATATGGTTCTAAATCATAGTGTATGCTTTGAAGGAAAAATGAGAAATATAGTTATGCATGCACTTATCATTTAATAAAAAATCAAGGCATCTTAATGACAAGTATCATTACTTTAACCATGTGAAGGAATTGCAAGAATTTAAAAAGGATAACAAGTTCAATTAAATTCAAAAGAGTTTATTATTTCATTCTCATAGAAAGTTATATATATGAATATGTATAAATGTTACCCCATCATAGTTTGACTTTGGTATATACAAAATTATTTGTATAGATATGATCTACGATATGGATAGATAGGCATGCTTTTAAGGGTACCTTGTAGCTGCGATAGAAAAATTCCAACCCTATTTGGATTGTAGTCCACCCCATTTGCATGACTAAATAGTCATGGTCCCATTTGGATCATAACCAACCCCATTTAGGTTGTAGTCAACCCCATTTTGGAGACTAAATAGACGTGGCCCCATTTGGATCATAATAACCTCATTTGGGTTATAGCTGACCCATTTGGGTTAATTTGACCAGTTAGATAGTTTTGTACCTTTGGGTGCTACTGTATAGCCCATTATCAACTTCTTTAAAATAGCGCAGGCTAAATACAAAGTAAAGAAATATTTGAGGTTTAATTTAAAAATTTATGAAGCATGATAATTCTTAATTTGACTTCATAGTATTTTATGTGGAGTTCCCTTGCACTATATATGGAACATGTATTTATAAGTAGATTACATCATTGTATCACAAGTATATTCTAATGCTTTGACAATATTACTGTATAAACATGTTATTGGTGATCATATGCTCTTTATTTGAATGTACATTGCTATGGTATATGTCAATATATGGTATGTCGAAAATCATGGAATAAAGTAAAGGGTATCTATATTATTGAATGAACAAAACCATTAACATAATTCTCAAGTGTCTCCATATCAATAAGTACAAGATTTGAAATCCCTCTTCTAATGCCTTTAACATATATCATATTATACCTTTATGTCCTACTTATTAGAGAGTATGCCCTAGAGCCCATGTAATGGGGATGTATTTAATATGTATGAACTCATATTCTTAATAAAAGGCATCATTCATCTATTAATGCTATTTTTAAATACATGAGTTTGTAAATCTTAAATTAATAAATGAAGTCCTAGATATTATAAACACAGTGCAAAGGCAATCATGAAAGTTTTCATGATGTGAGATGTCTATTGCATGCAAATATGATAATATCTAAATATCCTTAGTCATAGAATTAACAAGATAGGACATTGTTAATTCAGACATACTAGCACATGTTATGCTTCTTGAATAGTTCAAGCAGTGGTTCTCATAACTATGATTATGGAAGATGATTAAAGCTAACATATGGATGCTTGCTAGAAGAACAAGTTCATTAGAGAACTGCAAAGAGAATCCACACTTGGATATTAAATCTATGTCAGTGAGGAATCTCTTCATAGCAGTTGTGCAAGTATACTTAGACTTGAGATCACCAAGGTTATCTTACCTACTTGAAGATAGTTGAGTGATTGACAAAGGATTCACCATCCCAGATTTACTTAAGGAAGTTATCTCGCATGATTCTATAATTGCCTTGTTCAAAGAATCTCTGGCCAGAGTAATATGCCAAGACGGATAGGGATCAATGAAGGGCATTTTGGGAACAATGGTTAAATTAATAGAACATAAATAATTAGATTTATATGAGTTGACAGAAATCCATCCTCAGAATCTAATTGAGATAAGAATTGTGGAAGGAGTAATTGCACGATAAGTGTTTCTATGGAAAGGTATAGTCAAACCACTTGATTTTCCTGAAATTTGGGTAGTTATAATGCCTAGATAGAGGCCACTCATGATTTGTATAATAGTGTCTCATAAATATCAATAGGGATTGATAAAATGATTTAAAGAAGTTTAAATCATGTAAGTTTTAAATAGAACTCATAATTACATATTATACTGCCAATATGGATAGGAACCCAATAGGTCACACACATATAGAGTAAAGGATAAAATGGTAAAATGACAAGGTTAATAATATTTGATATTATTATGGGAAAAGAGAAATGAATAAGAGAATAATTAATTAAAGAGTTTAATTAATTATGATCAAGTAGAATTATTCGCAGAACTTTTTAGAAATGTTTTGTAAAATGGACCTAATTGAAATATTATATTTCATAATATATTATTATTGGACTATACATGTTATAGGGCTGATATAATAATTAATAGATCCATTAGATGAATTAAAAGACGCCTAGAGAATTGGTTTTGGCGCATAAACCCTCCAAAGGAAGGGTTACACGCCAAACCCATATAAAAGGCCTTAGAGGCCTAATTTTTTAACCAAAAAAAATTAAATACATTTCATAAGTATTATGGAGCCTACATATTTAATTTGGATGGATTTGGAATTCATTTGGGTGATTAAATCCAAGTGTATGCATAAAGGGCCTAGTTTATGGGTTTTGTGCATAGTCTTTGATGAATGGACTTAAATTGGATATAATTGAGCCCAAATAAATTATTAATAATTCCTGATGCCCATTTAATATTTCTCCTGAAATTTTAAAGATCCCAATCCCATTATGAAGTTGGATTTTTAACCTAACTATAAAAATCCAAGTGATAGGGATTTTAGGGTTAAGTAAACATCAAGAGAAAAGAAATTCTCTCTCTTTGAAAAACCCTAGCCACCACTCCCTTGCTAGCATCAAGGGAAATTCGGCCAACCTTTGTGTTCAATCATTCTTGGTTCATTCAATCCTTCTCTAGTGTGGATTACTAATTGGAGGTGTTCAATTTTGGATATTGTGCTTTGCGATAACCCGGTGAGAAGGAAAATCAATTGTTCAACAAAAATCAAAGGTGATTTTTCTTATTCTCATTAATATTTATATGGTAAATTCATGGAAAGATCAGATCTATTGGTTAAAAATTTTAAATTCCACTTATGTATGTGATGCATGTAACCAATAATTCCCAACATGGTATTAGAGCCCCTGTTTTGCCATGAATCTACAATTCTATATTCTTTGCTAAATAGTTTTTATTTTTGAGTTATTTATTTTATGAGCTTTAAAATATCAGATTTGATTGTTCATGAATGAGAAATATGGAGTTTTGGATGTATGTGATCAAATATATAAAATGAAAAATAATAACGATTCGTTTGAGAAAAAAATCATTGTTTTTGGCGTGTAGGGTTTCTATTTTTCAATAAAAGTTTTAGGGGCTGTTCTAAATTAAATTTTTATTGATCCGCTCTAAAATTATTTTGATGATAATTTATGTGTTTAATATGTGATATTAAGCTATAGGATCAAACAAAATTAAAATCGAACAAGTTTTGCATGAAAACTAGTATAGTCGAAAAGTTCAATAAATTGGTGTTCTTTGTGTGTTCTTGGTGGGTTCTTATTTATAACGATTTTTAATCTTATAAATCTGATATATCTAATATATTAATGTGTTTTTAATTAATTTGATTAATTAAAATGAGCCTTGAATTAATTAGATTAATTTTAATTCATTAAGACCACTTAATGGGCTTAATTATGTTTACGGACTTGATTTAAATTAGTGAATAACTTGGTGGGCCCAAGGATCTGATTTAAATTAAATATTATAAACTATAATTAAGTTTACTAATGGGTTTTAAGGGCTGGAGTGGGCTTGGCTCATTCCAAAAGGCCTAAATGGTCCAATAGACATAAAACTAGTTTGTGTGTGAACACACTTTAGGGTTTAAATTTGTGGGTTTTGGCCTACCCTTTAAATTTAATATTATTAATTAATTAAATAATTAATTGATAATCAATTAATAATCAACTGGATTGATAATTAAGGCAAGAACACATGCATGCAAAAAGGTTTCCTAAAATGAAAGTTTCCAAAATGGAAAAAGTTTCCTAATTTGATCACATTATTAAAATAACTCAAAAGTAAATTTCAAGAGTTGAAACATAGTTTTTATTCCATTATATGGTTTTACTTTATGCATTAAAAATGCATATAAGGGTGTATGATTGGCATGATGGATAGTTATGTACAAGGCCCAATGTGATTGAGCATAATGCATGTTTCGGCCCAATGAGGACTTTCATGTCCTGGCCACTTGTTTTTTATATGTATTTATTTTTCAAATTTTAATATATAATTAGATTACTTAGATTATAATTAATGATATAAATGAAGACCACTATCAAGGAGCAAGATGGGCCGGATGGAGATCCAACAAGATTGAAGATAATGTAGTTATTTTTACTTGTTTGAATCATGCATATTACCTAAGTATGACTTTTTGAATTCCCTTTTGGTTCGGGGAAATCAATGTAGTAAATTTCATAACTATACCATATTTGTATGCTTATATTTATATGATAGATATAGGATGCATACCAATGTATGCCAACCATGTATGATGAGACTTAATTAACTAAAATCCCTCAAACAAATAGTAAGGTATATAAGCCTTCCATTAATTGGATAAGAACAAGAGTTCTTTATAGTGTGGCTTGTTGACGACAGTCAAGCTCACATTATATCGAATATGTTCGAATCTAATTAAATGGCTCATCTTAGTTAGCTCATTAGCTTGTTGACCATAGTCAAGGCTAATGGTTCTAGAGGCAAGATTAGGGAATTCATATATGATATGCATGTATCAAGAGTTGATAACCTAATGATCTAATAGTTATGTAGAGATACAATTGGTATAGAGATACCTACCTTTTAAGGGTATGGAGTTTGGCTTGTTGACCACAGTCAAGGTCAAATTACATATCAAAGATTGGATATTGGCCCACTAAGAAAACCATCGGGTTTTCTCGAATTATATAGTGAGGGATATTAATTTGTAATAAAATAGTAGGAGTAAATGGATTAATTAAATACCTAATTAATGCATACATATATATGAACATACTCTCATATGTTTTCTTTTCACATAAAAGGTCATTATCATGAGCACATCGAACATTAACATACAATCAATTTTGGATAGGATATTGTTAATTCGGACAGACTAGCACATGTTATACTTCTTGAATAGTTCAAGTAGTGGTTCTCATAACTGTGATTATGGAAGATGAACAAAGCTAACATGTGGATGCTTGTTAGAAGAACAAGTTCATTGGAGACCTTCAAAAAGAATCCTCACATGTATATTAAATCTATGTCAGTAAGGAATCTCTACATAGCAATGGTGCACGTATCCTTAGACTTTAGATCATCAAGGTTATCTTAAGTAGCAAGTGATATACTTTGACTCTATAACTGATTACTTCCAATTGGGGTGGAACATAGTTAGAAGGTTGGGTATATCATGACCTTTTTAAAGATAGTTGAGTGATTGACAAAGGATTTACCATCCCAAATTTATTAAGGGAATTTATCTCACTTGATTCTATAATTGCCTTGTTCAGAGAATCTCTGGCTAGATTAATATGCCAAGATGTATAGGGATCTATAAAGGGCATTTTGGGAACAATGGTTAAATTAATAGCACGTATATAATCAGACTTATATGAGTTGACATAAATCCATACATAGAATCTAATTGAGATAAGAGTGGTAAAAGGAGTAATTGCACGGTAACTGTTTCTATAAAATGGTATAGTCAAACCACTTTATTTTCCTAACATTTGGGTAGCCATGATGTCTAGTTTGAGGTCGCTTATGATTTGTATAATAGTTTATAATAAATATCAATAGGGATTGATAAAATGATTTAAAGAAGTTTAAATCATGTGAGTTTTGAATAGAACTCATAATTACATATTATACTACCAATATGGACAAGAACCCAATAGGTCACACACATATAGAGTAAAGAATAACATGGTAAAATGACAAGGATAATAATATTTGATATTATTATCCTTGTCATTTTACCATTTTATTCTTTACTCTATATTTGTTATTATTATGGGAGAAGAGAAATGAATAAGAGAATAATTAATTAAAGAGTTTAATTAATTATGATCAAGTAGAATTGTTCGCAAAACTTTTTAGAAATGTTCTGTAAAATGGACCTAATTGAAATATTGTATTTCATAATTAATTATTATTAGACTATAAGTGTTATAGGGCCGATATAATAATTAATAGATTCATTGGAGGAATTAAAATAGGTCCAGAGAATTGGTTTTGGCGCAGAAACCCTCTAAAGGAAAGGTTACATGCCAAACCCATATAAAAGACCTTAGAGGCCTAATTCTTGGACCAAAATAAATTAAATACATTTCATAAGTGTTATGAAGCCTACATATTTAATTTGGATGGATTTGGAACTCATTTGGGTGATTAAATCCAAGTGTATGCATAAAGGGCTTAATTTATGGGTTTTATGCATAGTCCTTTATGAATGGACTTAAATTGAATTTAATTGAGCCCAAATAAATTATTAATAATTCCAGAAGCCCATTTAATATTTCTCCAGCAATTTTAAAGAGCCTAATCCCATTATGAAGTTGGATTTTTAACCTAACTATAAATATCCAAGTGATAGGGATTTTAGGGTTAAGTGAACATTAAGAGAAAAGAAATTCTCTCTTTGAAAACCCCTAGCCGCCACTCCCTTGCTAGCATCAAGGGGAATTTGGCCAGCCCTTGTGTTCCATCATTCTTTGTTCATTCAATCCTTCTCTAGTGTGGATTACAAATTAGAGGTGTTCAATTTTGGACCTGTGGTTTGCAACAACCCGATGAGAAGGAAAATTAGCTGTCCAACAAAAATCAAAGGTGATTTTTCTTATTCTCATTAATATTTATATTGTAAATTCATGGCAAGATCAGATCTATTTGTTAAAAATCTTAAATTTTGCTTATGCATGTGATGCATGTAACCGATAATTCCCAACACTGCTATAGTAGGTTATTATCCCAATGTAATATACATTTATCATATCGAATAGTGTATTTAATAAGGTATCATGTGCATCAATTAGGTGTTTCCCTGCTCCAGAACTAGAAATCAACAACTCACATAGAGTTCAATTATGTATATGAGTGGCTTAAAATCAAATTCAATGCTAGGTCCCTTCTACAAATTTATAGGCACATACCTTAGGTAGCTTTAGAAATTGAAATGATCTCAAATTAAGGTTTCTAACTCACATTATGCTGAAATTTCAATGACTACGTTAAGTAGTTTCATGTAATTTCTTCAAGCAACACTTCACAAACTAGTTCTCTTTTTCTTTGATCCAAAAATTTCAATCAAGCACAACATGTTCTACCAAAAATCATCCACAATAAATTAAGAAGACCCTAATCCCATACCTTGGCCAAAATATCTCTCTAGCCTCACTCTTGAGCTTTTCCCTTTCCTTTGCTCCTTACTCGTTCTTCTTCTCCTTAATCAGCAATTCATTCATTCAACATCAAACTTCCACATTCCACTCAATACACCATCATTCAAAGAAGAAGAAGAGATAAATTAACAATTTCATAAGCTTACCTTATTTTGATTCACTAATATTCTTGATTAAGCAACATGCATGAATTCCTCTTCAAGAACACTTAGCTAGACTTTAAGAGATCAAAGAAAATGAGGAAGAGAGCAACCAAATTCTGGAATTCTCAAGGAAAATCCATCCCTCTCCACTCAAAATAACATATATATACTGACATGTAAAATTCCCTTCTTAGTCTTTTAACTTTTTGCACGTCCAACATTTAACCTTCACCTTTTTGAATGCTTGACATTAACCCCTCTATTAAATCTTTCTCTAAAATCAACCTTTCAATTATTCTTTTATTCACATTTGCCCCTAAGAAAGCCATATTTACAAATTTACCCCAAATTAATACTTTATACTCCATTTATACCCTCAAATAATATTAAACTATAATATTAAATTTTATTTTCATGCAATTAATATAATAACAAAATAATTTATCACTTGTCCCATACTTTTTATGAAATTCTCATTTTAATTTAATCTTAATCAAATAAAATTATACTCAAAATATGCAATTTCAATTAGGGTAATGTTAGGGGCCTTACAATTCTCTCCCCCTAAAAGAATTTCATCCTTGAAATTCATACCTATTCTAAACAATTGAGGATATTGCTCTCTCATGACTGTCTCTGATTCCCAAGTCACTTTTTGTACACTATGATGTTGCCAGAGAACTTTGACTAGAGGGATTTGCTTATTTCTCGATTGTCTGATTTCCCTAGGTAGAATTTCTTTCAGTTCCTCATCATACGTGAAATCTTGTTGCACTTGAATATCTTGGATTTGCAGCTTATGTGATTCATCAAAATGATATCTTCTAAGAATGGACACATGAAATACATCATGAAGCTTGGTTAATTCTATGGGAAGAGCCAATCTATAAGCCACTGGTTCGACTCTTTGAAGAATTTCATATGGACCAATAAATCTCAGGCTAAGCTTTCCCTTTTTTCCAAATCTAATCACTTTTCTCTATGGGGATACGTTCAAAAACACCTTGTCACCCATTTGATACTTGATATCCTTTCTTTTCAAGTCAACATAAGATTTATGTCTATCACTTGCTTCTTTTAGCCTTTGCTTGCTAACTTGAACTTTTTCTTCTGTATCTCTAACAAGGTTAGGATCGATTATTCTATTTTCATTTAGCTCAGTCCAACAGACCGGAGTTCTAAATTTTCTACCATACAAATCCTCATATGGAGCCACCTGAATACTCTTCTGATAACTATTATTGTAGGAAAATTCCATTAAGGCCACATATTTGTCCCAACTTCCAGAAAACTCCAAAGCACATCCCCTCATCATATCTTTTAGAACCTGAATAACCCTTTCAAATTGTCCATACGTTTGAGAATGAAAAGCTGTACTATACTTGAGTTGTGATCCCAAAGCTTGCTGTAGACTCTACCAAAATCTCGATGTAAACCTTGGATCCCGATAAAAAATTATGGATATCAGTATACCATGTAACTATTTAATCTCATTCACATACAATTCTGCAATCTTATCCATAGAATAATCTGTTCAAATCTATATAAAGTGAGCTACTTTTGTTATCTTATCCACTATTACCCAAACAACATCATATTTTCTTTGAGTAAGAGGTAAACCAGTAACAAAATCCATGTTAATATCTTCCCACTTCCACTATGGAACTAGAATGGGATTCAAGAGACCTGAAGGAAACTGATGTTCTACTTTCACTTGCTGACATGTTAAACATTTAGAATTATATTCAACAATATCTTTCTTCATGCTAGGACACCAGTAAAACTGTTTTAACTCTTTATACATCTTGTTCCCACCTGGATGTATAGTAAATGCAATTTTATGTGCTTCATGCAACAATATTCTTTTCACTTCTTTTTCATAGTAATACACAACCTGTTATAGTAGTATACACCACCATCTTCTTTCACTGAAAAATCTGATTGATCACCTTTAAAAACTGCTTTCACAAGCTATTGTAACATTCAATCATCCTTTTGAGCATCTATCATTGTCTGCCTAACCATGGGCCTAGCTTTAAGCTGTGCTAGTAATGCACCATCCAATGCAAATTTCCAGCTACACTGCTTTAATATCAATACTGCCATTGTCTTACGACTTAAGGCATCTGCAAACACATTCGCTTTTCCTGGATGGTAGTCAACTATACAGTCATAATCTTTGAATAATTCCAACCATCTTCTTTGCCTCAAATTATGTTCTTTCTAAGTAAGCAAGTATTTGAGGCTTTTATGATCAGTATAAATCCTGCATTTTTCCCCATACAAGTAGTGTCACAAAATCTTTAAAGCAAAAACCATAGCTGCTAGTTATAGATCATGAGTCAGGTAGTTCTGCTCATGCAGTTTCAATTGTCTAGATGCATAAGCTACAACTTTACCATCTTACATTAATAAACATCCCAAACAAACTTTGGAAGCATCACTGTACATTGCATGCTCTTTCCCTAACACTGGTTGAGTTAACACTGGAGCTTCAGTCAATATTTTCTTCAACTGATCAAAGCTTGCTTGACAACGATCAGACCACTCAAACTTAATATTCTTCCTTAATAACTTAATGATTGGTGAAGAAATAACGGAAAAACCCTTCACAAAATGATGATAATAAGCTACCAATGCGATAAAACTTCTAATTTCATGTACATTCCTGGGTGGGTTCCAATTAACAATAGCTTCAATTTTATTTGGATCAACCCTAACACCTTCAGCAGATATAACATGACCTAGGAAAGAAACTTCCCTAAGCCAAAAGTCATATTTACTCAGCTTGGCATACAATTGATTTTATTTCAAAGTTTACAACATAATCCTCAAAAGTTCAGCATGCTCAGGTTCATTTCTGGAGTAAACCAATATGTCATCAATAAACACTACAACAAATCGATCCAAGTAGGGCCTGAATACCCTATTCATAAGATCCATGAATGCAGCAGGTGCATTAGTCAACCTAAATGGCATAACTAAGAATTTATAATGCCCATTATGGGTTTTAAATGTAGTATTAGGAACATCCCCATCTTTAACTCTGAGTTGATAATAACCTGATCGCAAATCTATCTTTGAAAACACACCAACACCACTTAACTGATCAAATAAATCCTTAATTCGAGGCAAAGGATATTTGTTCTTCACTGTCACTTTGTTCAACTGTCTATAATCGATACACATCCTCATAGATCCGTCCTTCTTCTTAACCAATAAAACTAGAGCACCCTATGGTGACACACTAGGTCTGATAAAGCCTTTATCTAACAATTCCTATAATTGAACCTTTAACTCTTTCAATTTAGATGGAGCCATTCCGTATGGCACCCTAGAGATCAGGCTGTACCATGTAACAGATCAATAGATAACTCAACATCTCTTTCTAGAGGAAGACTAGGTAATTCTTCAGGAAATACTTCTGGAAATTCATTCACAACTGATATATTCTCAAGCTTCACTGTATCCCTTTTTAAGTCAAGGACTAAAGCTAAAAATGCTTCACATCCTTTTTTAAGATAATTCCTAGCTAGTGTTAGAGAGTATGCCCTAGAGCCCATGTAATAGGGATGTTTTTCATATGTATGAGTTTATATTCTCAATGGACTCCATCATGTACACCACAACACAATGGTGTATCTGAAAGGAGAAATCGAACACTATATGGTTCGATCAATGATGAGCCGAGCAGACTTGCCTAAGTCTTTTGGGGATATGCACTAGAAACTGCTGTTTATGTGTTAAACAGAGTTCCTAGTAAATTTGTTGATGTTCCTCCATATGAGATGTGGAATAACAATAAACCCACGCTTTCTCATATGAAAGTATGGGGTTGTCCTGCTTATGTAAAGAGGACAATGTCAGACGAACTGGATGTTAAGTCTGACAAATGTTTATCTGTGGGATATCCAAAAGAAACATTTGGATATTATTTCTATCATCCGTTAGAATAAAAGGTATTTGTTTCAAGGTATGCTATCTTCTTGGAAAGATAATTTCTCCTAAGAGAGGACAAAAGGAGTAAAATTGAACTTTGTGAAGTTCAAGACCCACAAATAGAAGCAGATCAATTGATTGAACCCGAAACTGAATTTCATAAGGATGAGATTGTAGTTGAACCTGATTATACACAAAATCCTAGAACATCTACTAGGATGCACTCTATCCCTGTGAGATATGGATTTCACATTAATTTGGATAGAGGCATAACTGTAGTTGAGGACAATGAGCCTACAAGCTATCAAAAAGTTTTGAATAGTTCAGAATGTGATTTATGGCTTAAGGCTATACAGTCTGAAATGGACTCCATGTATGAGAACAAAGTATGGACTTTGACTCAACCACCTGAAGGGATAAAACCCATAGGGTGCAAATGGGTCTTTAAAAAGAAGGCCGACATGGAAGGTAATATAGTTACCTATAAAGCTCGCTTAGTAGCAAAGGGCTATCGTCAAAAAGAAGGTATTGACTATGATGAAACCTTTTCTCCTGTAGTGATGCTTAAGTCTATAAGAATACTTTTAGCCATTGCAGCTCATTATGATTATGAGATTTGGCAAATGGATGTGAAGACAGCTTTCCTAAATGGAAATCTGACTGAGCATGTGTATATGAGACAACCAGAAGGGTTCACATTAGGAAATGGCAAAAAGGTACGTAAGCTTCAAAGATCCATTTATGGATTGAAGCATGCCTCTAGGAGTTGGAACATACCATTCAATAAGACAATCAAAGAGTTTGGTTTCTCACAGAATAAAGATGAACCTTGTGTGTATAAAAGGGCCAGTGGGAGTGCAATTTTTTTCCTAGTTCTATATGTGGATGACATATTGATCATGGGAAATGAGATTTCTCCTCTCCAATCTTTTAAAATATGGTTATCCAAGCAATTCTCCATGAAAGATCTTGGAGAAGCATCCTATATTCTGGGAATAAGGATCTATAGAGATAGATCTAATAGGTTGCTAGGTCTTTCTCAAAGTACATATATAGATAAAGTATTAAAAAGGTTCAATTTTGATCTCTATAAGAAAGGGTTTATACCCATGGTGCATTGGAAATACCTTTCTAAGTCTATGTGTCCACAGACACTAGAGGATAGAGAGAGCATGAATAAAATACCATATGCATCTGCAATTGGTTCTATCATGTATGCTATGTTATGTACACGTCCAGATGTAGCATTTGTTTTGAGTGTCACAAGTAGATTCCAATCAAATTTTGGATAGGAACACTGGGCAGCTGTCAAGAATATCGTTAAGTACTTGAGAAGGACTAAGGATATATTCTTGGTATATAGAGAGGGTGGTTTGGAAGTAAATGGGTATACAAATGCCAGCTTCCAATCTAACAAAGATGATTGTAAATCACAGTCTGGTTATGTGTTCATAATGGGAGGAGGAGCAGCTAGTTGGAAGAGTTCCAAACAAGAAACAATTGTTGATTCCACGATAGAAGTTGAGTACATTGTTGCTTCGGAAGCAGCCAAAGAAGCAGACTGGATCAAAAAGTTCATAATTGAATTAGGAGTGGTGCCTAGCATTGTTAATCCAATTCCTTTATATTGTGACAACAATGGAGCCATTGCACAAGCAAAGGATTCACGGTCTCATCAGTGATCCAAGCATGTTCTCGGATTCTACCATCTCATAAGGGAAATAATAGCTAGAAATGATGTGAAAATATAAAGGGTTCCTACAGATGATAATGTGGCGAATCCCCTTACTAAAGCACTTTCCTAGATTAAGCATGATCATTATATAAATAGCATGGGTCTGAGACATATGAGTGATTGGCTCTAGTGTAAGTGGGAGATTGTTAGAGATTATACCCTAGAGCCCATATAATAGGGATGTTTTTCTTATGTATGAATTTATATTCTCAATAAAAGGCATCATTCATTTATTAATTCTATGTTTAAATACATGAGCTTATAAATCTTAAATTAATAAATGAAGTCCTAGATATTATAAACATAGTGTGAAGGCAATCATGAAAGTGTTCATGATGTGAGATGTCTATTGCATGCAAATGTGTTAATATCTAAATATCCCTAGTCATAGAATTAACAAGATAGAACATTGTTAATTCAGATAGACTAGCACATGTTATGCTTCTTGAATGGTTCAAGTAGTGGTTCTTATAACTGTGATTATGGAAGAAAATCCAAGCTAACATGTGGATGCTTGTTAGAAGAACAAGTTCATTGGAGACCTGCAAAGAGAATCCTCACATGGATATTAAATCTATGTCAATGAAGAATCTCTTTATAGCGATTGTGCAAGTATCCTTAGACTTGAGATCACCAAAGTTATCTTAAGTAGCAAGTAGTATATTTTGACTCCATAACTTATTACTTCCAACTGGGAGTGAACATAGTTAGGAGATTGGGTATATCATGACCTACTTGAAGATATTTGAGTGATAGATAAAGGATTCACCATCCCAGATTTAATAAGGGAAGTTATCTCGCATGATTCTATAATTGCCTTGTTCAAAAAATCTCTGGCCAGAGTAATATGCCAAGATGGGTAGAGATCCACGGAGGGCATTTTGGGAACAATGGTTAAATTAATAGAACATACATAATTAGATTTATATGAGTTGATAGAAATCCATACTCAGAATCTAATTGAGATAAGAGTGGTGAAAGGAGTAATTGCACGGTAATTGTTTCTATGGAAGGGTATAGTCAAACCACTTGACTTTCCTGACATTTGGGTAGTCATGATGCCTAGCTAGAGGCCAATCATGACTTGTATATTGATGTATCAATAATATCAATAGGTATTGATAAAATGATTTAAAGGAGTTTAAATCATGTGAGTTTTGAATAGAACTCACAATTACACATCATACTGCCAACATGGACAGGAACCCAATAGGTCACACACATATATAGAAAAAGGATAAAATGATAAAATGACAAGGATAATAATATTTTATATTATTATGGGGATTGAGAAGTGAGTAAAATAATAATTAATTAAAGAGTTTAATTAATTATGATCAAGTAAAATTGTTCGTGGAACTTTTGAGAAATGTTCTGTAAAATTGGACCTAATTAAAATAACGTATTTCAAAATTGATTATTATTGAACTATAAGTGTTATAGGGTTGATATAATAATTAATAGGTCTATTGGAGAAATTGTAAAGGGCCAAAGAAATGAAGTTGGCACAGAAGCCCTCCAGAAGAAGGGCCACACACCAACTCCAAACAGAAGACCTTAGAGGCCTATTTCTTGGAAAAAATTAAGTTAAATATGTTACATAAGTGTTGTAGAGCCTACATATTTAATTTGGTTGGATTTGGAATTCATTTGGGTAATTAAATCCAAGTATATATAAAAAAGGCCTAGTTTGTGGGTTTTGTGCATAGTCTTTTGTGAAAGGGCTTAAATTGGATTTAATTGAGCCCAAATAATTATAAATAATTCCTGAATCCCAATTAATAATTCTCCAGCAATTTTAAAGAGCCCAATCTCATTATGAATTTGGATTTTTAACCTAACTATAAAAATCCAAGTGATGTGAAAAATTAGGGTTAAGTGAACAATTAAGAGAAATAGTTTTTCTCTCCTCTAAAAACCCTAGCCGCCACTTCCCTTTGCTAGCTCAAGGGATTTTCAGCCAGCCCCTTATTCTCTCCCAATTTTTGGTTCATTTATTCATTCTCTAGTGTGGATTACTCATTAGAGGTGTTCGATTTTGGACATTGTGGTTTGCGACAACCCAGTGCGAAGGAAAATCAACTGTACAACAAAAATCAAAGGTGATTTTTCTTATTCTCATTAATATGCATATTATAAATTCATGGCAAGATCATATATACTGGTTAAAAATTTTAAATTTCACTTATGTATGAGATGCATGTGACCAATAAATTCCAACAGCTAGCATTGCTGATATTACATTAGTCAGTAGCTTAGGACAACTGCCTTCTACTACCACTTTCTTTCCTTCATCATTCCTGTAAGTTGTTATTTTCATTTCACAATTCACCACTGCATGATGCTTGGATAACCAATCCATTGCTAGAATTACATCAAACTCATGAAATGGAAACACAATCAAATTTGCTAGAAACTCTCTCCCCTGAACTACTATAGGACAATCTTTACACACCTTATTAACAATTATACTATGTCCCAATGGACTAGTCACACATACATCAAAATCTAACTATTGTATTTTAAACCTATCTCTACCCAAATCCCCAATACAAACATATGAATGAGTAGATCCATGATCAATAAGTGCATGTATGTCACAATAATAGAGAGAAAGAGTACCAACTATAACTTCTGGAGCATTATGTTCCTTATGAGCCCTCATTGCATAAGCCCAACTAGAAACCATTTGTGCAGGAGATCTATCAACTAATTTAGACATATTTATGAGACTGAGATCCATGATGAGTAGGTCCACCCCTTCCTCTGCCTCTACCTCTACCAGATAGGGGTGCATTAGAAGCTCCCCTGCTACCCTGTTGCTTAAAACCTTGATCCCATTTCAAAGGACAATTTGCCATAAAATGGTCAGCACTGCCACATTTAAAGCATTCTCCAGCCAATTTTCTGCAGTTACCCCAATGGTGCCTAGAACAATGTGGACATTAAGGTGCTTGACCCCCACTCTATCTTCCTGAAGCTTCCTTCTCAGATTTAAACTTGGTAGAGGATTCTTGTTTCTTTCCTTTATTAGCAAAACTAAAAATAAACTATGTAGGCTGACCTCCTTGAGCTCCTCTAAATCTTTTTTCAGTGGAAGATCCTCCTCTAGAACCACTTCTTTTGTGCTCCATCTCTCTTTTAGTTATCTCATACTTTTCAACTTTAATAGCAGTTGTAACCAGTTGATTAAAATCCACCACATTTAAAGATGTAAATCTAAACAATTTTTCTTTGATTCGATCATTCAGCCCATCTTCAAAGTGTTTACATTTAAAGACCCCTATCAACATCTCTTTAGGAACGTACTTGCATAACTAGCTAAATTCTTTTTCATATTTAGCCACAGAGAGAGGTTTTTGTCACGGATTCAAAAACTGCTTTAGTTTCTCGTTTTTGTATGCCTCAGTAACATATTTCTTCCTGAACTCCTTCTCAAAGAATTCCCAGGTAAGTGGGTCAAGTAACTAAGGTTGTCTTAATATCAGCTTCCACTTATCATAAACCATGCCTTGAAGTAAGGACACAACACAAGATACTTTATATTTAGTAGGACAGTTAATTTCATCAAAGATCCTCTCTAACCTTTCCAACCAAAACTCGGCTTCTTCAGATTGTTCTAAGTTAGTGCCCAAAAATTCTTGTGCCCTATGCTTCCTGATTTCATAAATTGGAGCTTTGGGCATTGTCATTCTTTATAGGATTTAAGCCATATCCTGGGAAATTTTCAACAAGGCTTCTCGAGGAACAGTAGCAGGAATTTCATTTTGGAAAGAGGATGAAGTCATTGGATTAGAAGGATTTGATCTAACCGAAAAATTACTTTCAGTCGATTCTTCTACAGCATCCCTAGAGGAATTCTCCATCTTTAATCTATAAGAAAACAAGAACTTCTACATTAGGCCAACACAACACTATCTCATATTATAGAATCCTATACTCAAATTGCCCAAAAAAGACTAAACCTATGCTCTGATACCAAATTAAAACACCCTCTTCTAATGCCTTTTACATATATCATATTATACCTTTATGTCCTGCTATAGTAGGTTATTAACTCAATGTAATATACATTTATCATATCAAATAGTGTATTTAATAAGGTATCTTGTGCATCAATTAGGTGTTTCCCACAACTTTAGTCTCTTAATTACATATGCATAATGGCTTATCTTACAACATACTCATCATTTTCACGTTAGTTATAACTATTTTAACTTTGTTCATTGTCGCGCATGACATTCCGCAACTCATCTAGCATATATATGACTAAGCATTCTAGCTCCTATACGCATGCATACATTAGCATTCTTTCAATAAGGTTATTACATCACTTACTTCATATGACATACATATATTTAATAGCTCTTTTTATACATAATAAACATGTGGAAGAACTTATACAAAATTAACCAAATATAACCCTACATCAACTTCTAGGACTTTGGTGTTGGCCTGTAATGATGCAGAGATCATTCCTGAGCAAAAGCTTTGACAATAGAACCTACACGGATAAAATAACCCGTGCTATGCTATATAGCTTAGTGGGGATACTAAAAATGAAAGACAACCACTCACAGTGGTCGTCAGAAATATATATAAAATGCAAAAAATTTGAAAATAATAAAATTTACATATTAGAAATAAGTAAAAAATAAAGCACAATATCTTAAACAACAAGATAACCCTTCAATCATACTTGAATCTAAACAATTCATAAAGAGATTTGTACATAATGTAAATAGATACCAATACATGTTTTAGGAACCACAATTAAACATGATAATCCATATATCAGATGCATAAATCATAATATGATTAACTATGAAACATTAATACTTTAATTTTTCCTGTTTAAGTTCTAAGGGTGGATAACAGGATCGGTGGATACCCAAGGGTATCAAATGGTGGATGTCTAAAGATATCAAAACTATGAACCCAAACAAGGTCAACTATACAGTGGACCGATCAAAGACCCAAATAGGGTCAACAAACAAACCAAACGGGGCTATGTATGATCCAATTAGATCAACTGTACTTTAGACCTAAAAGGTCAACAGTGGCAGCTGCAATATCCTTATAGGCGCCTATCTATCCACAATTGAACTCTAGTAGCAGGCAATACAATTTTTCATGTTCATTTAAAATATAATACTTGTACTTATATCATACACCTTGCACATGCATATGATCATATTATATTACACAATTCTCCAGTGTATAAACATGCATTCATGCGTTCATATAGTAATTCAAGTACCGATAATTAAACATACCTCTCATCATGAACTTATACTTGAACATACGATCTTTAGGCAACACTTCATATCACAATCATGTTATCTTACATATAGGACCAATGATAATTTCATAACTTCATACTTCCATATATTCATCTACTTCAATGAGGGTTCAACTATATGGTGACAATATATCTTTACAACTTTATTTCTATAAGTCATTATATTAATCTCATGTTTTGATGTTACATAAACCCTCATATTTATTTTTAACATGTTCTAAAAGTATTCAGGAAGTTATAAACACACCTATTAATTCCATATTTTATGTTTAATTACATGTTTTAACATGCTTTAGATGTGTTTCAAAATGTTAGGGTAAGTGTTGATGTTTGATGAGGCTAAAAAACATGTATAATTGCAATAGAAGAGGAACACGGATGATACCAATTGGTCTCAGTCGAGTCTAATGGCCGTAACCGGGTACAAAAGGTGTGCACGGCTGAGACAAAAGGGTTTCGACTGAGCTTACCTATAATGCTATATGAAAATTTGGTAAACAATTTTTCTAAAGTTAATTGCACTTCATTTTAGAACTCCCAAATGGCATTTTCAGCAAAAATTGTCTTTTACAACTTTGTTCCTTATGTTTTTAGTTTCTAAAACATCAAGAACCTTTGAAAAATCATTTTGAAAACTCAACATAAATAAAATTTACTAAAGACTTTTCATTAGGATAGGCAACACAGAATTTCTATTTTCAAGTAAAGTTTAGGCAAATTTAGAAGCGTTTTGAGACTTTGCTTTCTTCATAGAAATTGTAGATTTTGAAGTCTATTTTTTGTAAGAATTAACCTCATGGTATTCTAAGCAATATACGCCAAGTTACATCATTTTTTAACACAACCTACTCCAGGACAAGAAATCAACAACTCACACAGAGTTCAATTAAGTATATGAGTGACTTAAAATCAAATTCAATGTTGGGTTCGTTCTACAAATTTATTGGCAATACCTTAGGTAGCTTTAGAAATTGAAATGATCTCAAATTAAGGTTTCTAACTCACATTATGCTAAAATTTCAATAACTAGGTTAAGTGGTTTCATGTAATTTCCTCAAGCAACACTTCACAAACTAGTTCTCTTTTTCTTTGATCCAAAAATTTCAATCAATCACAACATGTCCTACCAAAAATCATCCATAAGAAATTTAGCAGACTCTAATCCCATACCTTTGCTAAAATCTCTCTCTAGCCTCACTCATGAGCTTTTCCCTTTCCTTTGCTCCTTACTCCTTCTTCTTCTCCTTAATCAACAATTCATTCATTCTACGTCAAACTTCCACATTCCACTCAATACACCATCATTCAAAGAAGAAGAATAGATAAATTAACAATTTCACAAGCTTACCTTATTTTGATTCACTAATATTCTTGATTAAGAAACATGCATGAATTTCTCTTCAAGAACACTTAACTAGACTTTAAGAGATCAAAGAAAATGAGGAAGAGAGAAACCGAATTCTGGAATTCTCATGGAAAATTCCCTTCTTAATCCTTTAACTTTTTGCATGTCCAACATTTAACCTTCACCTTTTTGCATGCTTGACATTGACCCCTCTATTAAATCCTTCTCTAAAATCAACCTTGTAATGATTCTTTTATTCACATTTGCCTCTAAAAATGCTATATTTACAAATTTACCCCAAATTAATACTTTATACTCAAATATACCCTCAAATAATATTAAACTATAATATTAAATTTTATTTTAATGCAATTAATATAATAACAAAATAATTTATCACTTCTCCCATACTTTATATGAAATTCTCATTTTAATTTAATCTTAATCAAATAAAATCCTACTCAAAACATGCAATTTCAGTTAGGGTCATGTTAGGGGCCTTACAAGATTTATATAGTTAAATTTATATATTGAAATGTTTTTATCATAGTATATGGGTGTATATAAGTATTCACAATGGCTACATTTTTTATGTAATAGTGTGCATTGTTATGTGTGGCTTCTTGCCTGTGAATACAAGACCTGTGTGACTCTTTGTACATAAGAATAATTAGGTGATAAATGCATGATTGATGTGCTTGATTAATGGATATGTTACAATAATACACTTAATTTGTTGAAAAACAATTAGGAACTTTATGTATGGTAAAGTAAACATTTATGAATTTTATGATAACTAATTAGATTGTTAAAAAGTAAAGCAGCAGTACATAAACGTTTACAGTATTGGTGCTACACCTTGATACTAGTGATAGTAACCTTTTAATATATTTTTATATATACTTAATTTATAGGTCTAAATATATTTATGCTTGTTTAATTATATGTTAAGAATACAAAGCATTATTGTTAAATTATTTTCAATGAATCATATGAATTTCACATATTGAGATAATTGTTTATTCTTGTTTCATCTCTTGGCTTGTGTCTCTAATAGTAAATCATTTAGAATAATTATGGTCTAAGATTAGTGCTTTTTGACAATTGCTATGAGTGGTCTTTGTCATGTTTTATGTTTCCTACTAAGTATTACAACTTAGCATAGGTTTTTATCTATTTAGTTTGTAAGGATAGGACTTCTTCTTCTCAAGGTTGATATCTACAGTAGGATAGCCAACACAAGTCTGAAAAGATTAAGAAGTATATGGTCTTCATTTTTGGGTTCTTTTTTTGTTTGGATGTTTAAAGTTGTGTTGGGATTTTTGTATGAGTACAGTTGTTTTATATATGTAAAAATTGTAATGTTTTAAGGGACTCTTAAGTAAGTAAGCATTCTTTTTAAATTTTCACATGTTATGGAAAATTTTGACTTGATAGCATAGTGAAGCATGTTTTGTAACACCCTAATTCACTAAACATGCAGAATCATCAATACCAACATAAATTTAGTAAAGATCATGCAATAATAATAATAATATAGGCCTTAATTACATGCCACAACATAACCAAATCAAACTCCAAAATAAGGAGACATAACATAAATGGCCTTCAATACACTATGAAATCCTCAAGAACAACTGCAACCTGCCATATCTCTTTTTCATTTTGGGTCGAGCCTCAATAGCTATCAATCTAAAGTAAATTGATCCTGAGACCTACACGGATAAACAAACTCGTGGTAAGCTATAAAGCTTAGTGGGGAAACAAAACTCTATGGATAACCTCTTAATAAATATCATCAAATTAGTACAACCTTTACAATTAAGGAAAAACGTATGAATCTATAATATTAATTAGTTACAATGAATATTCTTAAGGAGTCTCCAACCTTAACGATAAATACTATTCTTACAATAATCTAGATCATTAAATGAACTTTTCTAGCTCCTAAAAACTTTTCAATTCACTATTATCATCAAATCTCTTACTTGATAAACTACTATGGTTCATGCACCTTAATCCTTTTATTCATACGTCAAGACCTCATGATTATTGATAGTGCAAAATTTCAATCACATGCATTTAATCACATTGGTTACATAAATTATGCATTCAATGTTCATTCAAGGCATAAGGGAGTGCATATGTCATGTAATATCTATAAGAGATATCGCTAGGCATAACTACTTCACATATATCATCCAATCCTAATTATAGAATACAATTATAATTCACATCTTCTATTCATAACTATGTATTCCTTAATGCTATCTTAGCATGGCAACTAAATGTTAAACAACATCATATTATGTCATACATTATCCTTTGGCTTATGTCAGAGTTATTAGTATACACATTCATGTGTAAACATCTATATGTATTGACTAACTAGCTTTGCATGAAATTATAGAGAATGGCATTACATATCATGATTACCTGAGAAGGTGCAATTATCACATTCATACATTTCATAAATTTCAAAGCATATGAAACTCATTGTGTATGTTACAACCCATATAGTTTTTAGTATAACATTGTATGCTTTGGGCCCATTTATTCACCATGAAACCCATCGATGGAACCAGCTCACACCAGTACTCACACGGAAACCTTAACCCATCATGGTTATCATGATATATCATAATTATATAGTGCAAAACATAGAACTTCATTTTATTGAAATAATTTAAAGCCAAAAGGAATTTAAGATAAAATAATATAATAGGCCATTCATCATGCTTACATTATATAAGTGAAGAAATTGATATATGTATTTCTTTATTTCAAGCACAATGCTTAATCTTTAAACATTTAATAGCCTACCTAAGTACTAGTTCAAAGGGTGGATAATGGGAGAAATGGATACCCGAAGGTATTAAACTATGGATATCCAAAGATATCAAACAATGGATATCCCAAGATATCAAATGACAGACCCAAATGAGCCGAGCTATGGTTCCAATAAGGAACAAACAATGAACCCAAACGGGGTCAACTATGGTCGTTGTGACTGTATTCCTCTAGGGATGCCTATCTAATCCACAACTGAACTAAGACCCATAAGCTTTATCATCTTTAAGAGCATCTTTGATACAACCTATTCCTTTTTATTCATTACGACATTTGCTTAAAGCCACAATTCATAAATGAAGGCATATTATTCTTTAATAGAGCAATATTGGCTTAAAGACATGATATTCAAGAATGTATATGTTAGAGAGTATGCCCTAGAGCCTTATATTCTTAATAAAAGGCATCATTCATTTATTAATGCTGTGTTTGAATACATGAGTTTGTAAATCTTAAATTAATAAATGAAGTCCTAGATATTATAAACACAGTGAAAAGGCAATCATGAAGGTGTTCATGATGTGAGATGTCTATCGCATGCAAATGTGTTAATATCTAAATATCCCTAGTCATAGAATTAATAAGATAGGACATTGTTAATTCGGACAGACTAGCACATGTTATGCTTCTTGAATGGTTCAAGCAATGGTTCTCATAATTGTGATTATGGATGATAATCAAAGCTAACATGTGGATGCTTGTTAGAGGAACAAGTTCATTGGAGACCTGCAAAGAGAATCCTCATATGGATATTAAATCTATGTCAGTGAGGAATCTCTTCATAGCGGTTGTGCAAGTATCCTTAGACTTGAGATCACCAAAGTTATCTTAAGTAGCAAGTGGTATACTTTGACTCCATAACTGATTACTTCCAACTGGGAGTGAACATAGTTAAGAGATTGGGTATATCATGACCTACTTGAAGGTAGTTGAGTGATTGACAAAGGATTCACCATCCCAGATTTAACAAGGGAAGTTATCTCACATGATTCTATAATTGCCTTGTTCAGAGAATCTCTGGCCAGAGTAATATGCTGAAATGGATGGAGATCCATGAAGGACATTTTAGGAACATGGTTAAATTAATAGAACATACGTAATTAGATTTATATGAGTTTACAGAAATCCATACTCAGAATCTAATTGAGATAAGAGTGGTGAAAGGAGTAATTGCACGGTAACTGTTTCTATGGAAGGGTACAGTCAAACCACATGACTTTCCTGACATTTGGGTAGTCATGATGCCTAGCTAGAGGCCAATCATGACTTATATAATGATGTATCAAAATATCAATAGAGATTTATAAAATGATTTAAAGGAGTTTAAATCATGTGAGTTTTGAATAGAACTCACAATTACATATTATACTGCCAATATGGACAGGAACCCAATAGGTCACACACATATAGAGAAAAGGGTAAAATGGTAAAATGACAAGGATAATAATATTTTATATTATTATTAAGGTAGAGAGGAGAATATGATAATAATTAATTAAAGAGTTTAATTAATTATGATCAAATAAAATTGTCCGCGAAACTTTTGAGAAATGTTCTGTAAATTGGACCTAAATGAAATAATGTATTTCATGATTAATTATTATTATCTTATAAGTGTTATAAGACTACTATAAGTGTTATAGGACTGATATAATAATTAATAGGACCATTGGAGAAATTATAAAGGGCCAAAAGAATGAAGAAGTTGGAGGAAGCCCTCCAGAAGAGGGCTACATGCCAACTCCATATAGAAGGGCTTAGAGGGCTTTTTCTTGGACCAAATTAATTTATATATATTACATAAGTGTTATGGAACTCACATATTTAATTTGGTTGGATTTGGAATCCATTTGGGTATTTAAATCCAATTAGATGCACAAAGGGCCTAGTTTGTGGATTTTGTGCATGGTCTTTTATGAAAAGATTTAATTTGGATTTAATTAAGCCCAAATGATTATAATTAATTCCAGAAGCCCAATTAATAATTCTCCAGCAATTTTAAAGAGCCCAATCTCATTAAGGAGTTGGAATTTTAACCTAACTATAAAAGGCCAACTAATGAGAATTAGTGTTAAGTGATTAAAACAAAAGGAAAGTCTTTTTCTCTTAATTCTCTCTCCCTTTTTGCGCCACTTCCATTGCTAGCCTCTTGGATTTCGTCCAGCCCTAGTTGAACACCAATTTTTTGGTTCAATTTACCCCTCTATAGTGTGGATTACTCATTGGAGGTGTTTGATTTTGGACACTGTGGTTTGCGACAACCCGGTGCGAAGTAAAATCAACTGTTCAACAAAAAATCAAAGGTGATTTTTCTTATTCTCATATAGTTATATTGTGTATTCATGGCAAGATCAGATCTAATGGTTAAAAAAATTTAAAATTCTGCTCATGTATGTGATGCATGTAACCGTTAAATTCCAACATGGTATCAGAGCCAGGTTTTGCCATGGATATACAATTCTATATTTTTTCTGCGAAATAAGTTTTGTTTTTTTTTTAGTTATTTATTTCATGAACTTTAAAATATTATATTTGATTGTTCATGAATGAGAAATATTGATTTTTGGTTGTATGTGTGATCAAATAAATTTGGTGGAAACAAAAACGAAATTTTTGAATGATTAAGATTTGGGTTTGGCGTGAAACCCATTAGGGTTTGGCGTGAAACCCTAGGTAAAGTAGGGGCTGTTCTAATTTAATTTCTTATGGATCCATTTAAAAATCATTTAGATGATATTTTATGTGTTTAATATGTGATATTAAGCCGTAGGATCGAACGGAATTAAAATTGAACAAGTTTTGCATGAAAACTAGTTTTGTCGAAAAGTTCGATAAATTGGTGTTCTTCATGTGTTCTTGATGTGTTCTTGGTTAGAACGACTTTTGATCTTCTAAATCTGATATATATGATGTATTAAAGTGTTTTTAATTAATTGGATTAATTAAAATGGGCCTTAAATTAATTTGATTAATTTTAATTCATTAAAACCACTTAATGGGCTTAATTATGTTTACGAACTTGGTTTAAATTAGTGAATGACTTGGTAGGCCCAAAGAGCTGATTTAAATTAACTATTATAAATATTAATTAAGTTTATTAATGGGTTTTAAGGGCTGGAGTGGGCTTGGCTCATTCCAAAAGGCCCAAATGGTCCAAATGACACAAAACTAGTTTGTGTGTGAACACACTTAGGGTTTTTCTTCTGTGGGTTTCGGCCTACACTTGTTTTAAGCCCAAAATTGATTCTTTTAATTATTTAATATGATTAATTAATTAAATAATCAATTTATAATTAATTAATAATCAATTTGATTGATTATTAAGGCAAGAACACATTCATGCAAAAAGGTTTCCTAAAATGAAAGTTACCAAAATGGAAAAAGTTTCCTAATTTGATCACATCATTAAAATAACTCAAAATATAGTTTCAAAGGTTGAAACAAAGTTAGTAATCCATTTATTTATACATTAGAGAGGCATATAAGGATGAATGATTGGCATGATGGTTAGTTATGGACAAAGCCCAATGTGATTGAGCATAATGCATGTTTTGGCCCAATGAGGACTTTCATGTCCCGACCACTTGTTTTTTGTTTGTATTTCATTTCAAATTGTAATATGTAATTAGATTACTTAGATTAGAATTAGAAATAGAGATGGGGACCAATATCAAGGAGCAAGATGGGCCGGATGGAGATCCAACAAGCTTGAAGATAATGTAATTATTTTCTTGTTTGAATCATGCATACTACCTAGGTGTGACCTTTTGATTTCCCTCTTGGCTCGGGGAAATCAATGTAGTGAAGTCCATAACTATACCATATTTGTATGCTTATATTTATGTGATAGATATAGGATGCATACCAATGTATGCCAACCATGTATGATGAGACTTAATTAACTAAAACCCTCAAAAAAATACTAAGGTATATAAGCCTTCCATTAATTTGAGGAGAACCAGAGTTCTTTATAGTGTGGGTTGTTGACCACAGTCAAGCTCACATTATATCGAATATGTTCAAATCTAATTAAATGGGTCATCTTAGCTAGCCCATTAGTTTGTTGACCACAGTCAAGGCTAATGGTTCTAGAGGCAAGATTAGGGAATGCATATATGATATGTATGCATCAAGAGTTGATAACCTAATGATCCAATAGTTGTGTAGAGACACAATTGGTATAAAGATACCTACCTTTCAAGGGTATGGAATTTGGCTTGTTGACCACAGTCAAGGTCAAATTACATATCAAGGATTGGATATTGGCCCACTAAGAAAACCATCGGGTTTTCTCGAATTATATAGTGAGGGCTATTAATTCGCAATAAAATAGTGGGAGTAAATGGATTAATTAAAGACCTTATTAATGCATACATATATATGAACATACTCTCATATCTTTTCTCTTTCACATCTAGGTCATCATCATGAGCACATCAAACATTAATATACGATCAATCTTGGATAACAAGCTGGTTGGCAACAACTATTCTGACTGGATCAGGCAAGTGAGAATTGTTCTCAAGGCTGAAAAGATCCATTATGTCTTGGATAAAGATCCACCACCACGTCCATCAGATGATGCCATTGATGAGATCAAAGGCATTTATCGAAAATACATGGAGGATAGTGAAATAGCAGCATGTCTGATGCTGGGTGCTATGTCCTCGGAGCTTCAGAAGCAACATGAAATGATGGATGCTAGAACTATCATTTTGCATCTAGAGGAGCTTTATTCTTCTCAGGCTAGAATTGAGCAATATGAGATTGCTCGAGCTCTATTTAGCTGCAAAATGGTGGAAGGCACTTCAGCTGCTACTCATGCATTGAAGATGTATGGGTATATTGAGCATTTGAGTAGACTTGGCTATGTTATGTATAATGATCTATACATAGATTTAATCTTGTACTCGTTGGCTCCAAGTTATGCACCTTTCGCTCTTAACTTCAACATGAACAAGATCCAAGTATCCATTCCTGAGTTAATCAATATGCTCAAGACAGCTGATGGATCATTTAAGAAAGATCCAAAAAGTGTTATGGTTGTCACTTCTGCTAAAGGCAAGAAGCAGAAGAAGAAGAAGATAACCAAGACGCAACCAAAGAATGGTGGGATCTCTAAGAAGAAGGTTGCCAAGAAAGAGAATCCTAAAGGAACTTGCTTCCATTGTGGAAAGGATGGTCATTGGAAGCGTAACTACAAGGCCTATCTAGATTCTCTCAAGGAGAAGAAGCATGCTGATGCTTCTACTTCAGGTATTCATATGATTGAAATTAATACTTATTCTATTGCTTCAAAACAATCTTGGGTATTAGATACCGGATGTGGATCTCATTTATGTAATGATCTATAGGGGCTTAGAAGCTTTAGAAGAGTTGGAAAGGCAGAGATATGTTTACAGTCAGCTACTGGACAGAACATCTCTACAATAGTTGTGGGGACTTACTATTTGCCTCTTCCTAGTGGATTAGTACTGGAATTAAATAATTGTTATTATGTTCCAGCTTTGTCCAAGAGTATTATTTCTTTTAGTTGTTTGATGAACGATTATGATATTTCTTTAAAGGACAAATGTTGTTACATTTTTAAGAACAATATATTTTATGCAAAAGCTATCATTGAGAATGGTATATTTGTTCTTGATTTAATTAAAGAAGTACATAATGTGGATACCAAGAGAATGAAACATGATAATCTAAATACCTCATACTTATGGCATTGTCGTTTAGGCCACATAAATGAAAAATGCATGACCAAATTGCACAAGTCAGGTGATTTGGGATCATTTGATTATGAATCATTTGATACATGCGAATCTTGTTTATTGGGAAAAATGACAAAAGCTCCCTTTATTGGTAAAGGAGAACGAGCTAAAATGGTTTTGGACTTAATACATTCAGATGTATGTGGTCCAATGACTACACATGCTAGAGGAGGTTACTCCTACTTCATTACTTTCATAGATGATTATTCCAGGTTTGGATACATCTATCTAGTGAAATATAAGTCTGAAGCCTTTGAAAAGTTCAAAGAATTCAGAAATGAAGTAGAGAAACAACTTGGCAAAAGTATTAAAAAACTTAGATCAGATCGAGGTGGAGAATACTTAAGTCAATAGTTTCAGGATTATCTTAGAGATAATGGGATTTTATCTCAATGGACTCCTCCATATACACCACAACACAATGGTGTATCTGAAAGGAGAAATCGAACACTATTAGATATGGTTCGATCAATGATGAGCCGAGCGGACTTGCCTAAGTCTTTTTGGGGATATGCACTAGAAACTACTGTTTATGTGTTAAACAGAGTTCCTAGTAAATCGGTTGATGTTACTCCATATGAGATGTGGAATAACAAGAAACCCGCGCTTTCTCATATGAAAGTATGGGGCTGTCCTGCTTATGTGAAGAGGACAATGTCAGACAAATTGGATGTTAAGTCTGATAAATGTTTATTTGTAGGATATCCAAAAGAAACGTTTGGATATTAATTCTATCATCGCTTAGAACAAAAGGTGTTTGTTTCAAGGCATGCTGTCTTCTTAGAAAGAGAATTTCTCCTACGAAAGGACAGTTGGAGTAAAATTGAGCTTGGTGAAGTTCAAGACCCACAAATAGAAGATGATCAACCGATTGAACCCGAAACTGAATTTCATAATGATGAGATTATAGTTAAACCTAATTATACACAAAATCCTAGAAGATCTACTAGGATGCATTCTATCCCTGTGAGATATGGATTTCACGTTGATTCGAATAGAGGCATAACTGTAGTAGAGGACAATGAGCCTACAAGCTATCAAGAAGTTTTGAACAGTTCAGAACGTGATTTATGGCTTAAGGCTATGCAGTCCGAAATGGACTCCATGTATGAGAATAAAGTATGGACTTTAACTCAACCACCTGAAGGGATAAAACCCATAGGGTGCAAATGGGTCTTCAAAAAGAAGATTGACATGGAAGGTAATATAGTTACCTATAAAGCTCGCTTAGTAGCAAAAGGTTATCGTCAAAAAGAAGGTATTGACTATGACGAAACTTTTTCTCCTGTAGCGATGCTTAAGTCTATAAGAATACTTTTAGCCATTTCAGCTCATTATGATTATGAGATTTGGCAGATGGATGTGAAGACAGCTTTCCTTAATGGAAATCTTACCGAGGATGTGTATATGACACAACTAGAAGGATTCACATCAGGAAATGGCGAAAAGGTATGCAAGCTTCAAAGATCCATTTATGGATTGAAGCAAGCCTCTAGGAGTTAGAACATACGATTCAATGAGACAATCAAAGAGTTTTGTTTCTCACAGAATGAAGATGAACCTTGTGTGTATAAAAGGGTCAGTGGGAGTGCAATTGTCTTCCTAGTTCTATATGTAGATGACATATTGAACATATAGATGCTTGTTAGAGGAACAAGTTCATTGGAGACCTGCAAAGAGAATCCTCATATGGATATTAAATCTATGTCAGTGAGGAATCTCTTCATAGTGGTTGTGCAAGTATCCTTAGACTTGAGATCACCAAAGTTATCTTAAGTAGCAAGTGGTATACTTTGTCTCCATAACTGATTACTTCCAACTGGGAGTGAACATAGTTAGGAGATTGGGTATATCATGACCTACTTGAAGGTAGTTGAGTGATTGACAAAGGATTCACCATCCCAGATTTAACAAGGGAAGTTATCTCACATGATTCTATAATTGCCTTGTTCAGAGAATCTCTGGCCAGAGTAATATGCCGAGATGGATGGAGATCCATGAAGGGTATTTTAGGAATAATGGTTAAATTAATAGAACATACGTAATTAGATTTATATGAGTTGATAGAAATCCATACTCAGAATCTAATTGAGATAAGAGTGGTGAAAGGAGTAATTGCACGGTAACTGTTTCTATGGAAGGGTACAGTCAAACCACATGACTTTCCTGACATTTGGGTAGTCACGATGCCTAGCTAGAGGCCAATCATGACTTGTATAATGATGTATCAAAATATCAATAGAGATTGATAAAATGATTTAAAGGAGTTTAAATCATGTGAGTTTTTAATAGAACTCACAATGACATATTATACTGCCAACATGGACAGGAACCCAATAAGTCACACATATATAGAAAAAAGGGTAAAATGGTAAAATGACAAGGATAATAATATTTGATATTATTATTACGGTAGAGAGGAGAATATGATAATAATTAATTAAAGATTTTAATTAATTATGATCAAATAAAATTATCCGCGGAACTTTTGAGAAATGTTCTGTAAATTGGACCTAAATGAAATAATGTATTTCATGATTAATTATTATTGTCTTATAAGTGTTATAAGACTACTATAAGTGTTATAGGACTGATATAATAATTAATAGGACCATTGGAGAAATTATAAAGGGCCAAAGGAATAAAGAAGTTGGAGGAAGCCCTCTAGAAGAGGGCTACATGCCAACTCCATACAGAAGGGCTTAGAGGGCTTTTTCTTGGACAAAATTAATTTATATATGTTACATAAGTGTTATGGAACTCACATATTTAATTTGGTTGGATTTGGAATCCATTTGGGTATTTAAATCCAATTAGATGCATAAAGGGCCTAGTTTGTGGATTTTGTGCATGGTCTTTTATGAAAAGATTTAATTTGGATTTAATTAAGCCCAAATGATTATAATTAATTCCAGAAGCCCAATTAATAATTCTCCAGCAATTTTAAAGAGCCCAATCTCATTAAGGAGTTGGAATTTTAACCTAACTATAAAAGGCCAACTAATGAGAATTAGGGTTAAGTGATTAAAACAAAAGGAAAGTCTTTTTCTCTTAATTCTCTCTCCCTTTTTGCGCCACTTCCATTGCTAGCCTCTTGGATTTCGGCCAGCCCTAGTTGAACACCAATTTTTTGGTTCAATTTACCCCTCTCTAGTGTGGATTACTCATTGGAGGTGTTCGATTTTGGACACTGTGGTTTGCGACAACCCGGTGCGAAGTAAAATCAACTGTCCAACAAAAAATCAAAGGTGATTTTTCTTATTCTCATATAGTTATATTGTGTATTCATAGCAAGATCAGATCTAATGGTTAAAAAAATTTAAAATTCCGCTCATATATGTGATGCATGTAACCGTTAAATTCCAACAGCATATCACCTTTTCATATAATTGCATCAATACTTGATAACTTATATCATTGCACTAGTATGCTTTAGTATAATAGTAAACTGAGTGTCATGTAACACTAGCTCATATGAACCTAATGCAGTACACATCATTAAGCATACAATCATGAAATAAAAATATGATTTTAAATCCCTAGGTTGACCCTGCTTATACGAATTATGATAGTTCATAAGAATGAAACCATGCATATAGTCATATAAACCATTACCGCATGACCTAGTACATAAACACATATTTATTTTAAAAGAACATACCTGCATGGTTCTTTATAACCTTCTTCCCTGCTTCATTATACTCAATTTAAACATCGCACATTCAAACTCATCCAATACATTATATGCATGCATTTAGTGTATCACAATTGGTGCAAGTGTTTAAATCTGAGATTAACATCTACTTATGTTATTTCATATTGCCTTGGTTATCACCTATGAATATAGGTTCAATAAGGGATCTCAATTTTAGATATTGACCTAGTTATTTAAGCATCATACAAAGGTTCATATAAGTGAACAACTAGTCCTCAATATTTCTCAATTCATGATACTGTAAGGAATTTCTATTCCTTTCATATTTGCATAAATTTTATACTAATGACTTCCTAACATACTATTTGCACTTTCAACTGCTTCATATTATAACATCATCATTCTCTTTTACAGTCTATTAGATTATAAAGATCATCGATTCATTTGAACGATAGTTACTTAGTATAAATATAACACCCTATCTCTTTTAACTAAAATTGTAACATTACAACTATCATCTTATTGTCACTAGGATATATCATAGTATTTTCATGCTATTGTATAAACACATCAGTGCATGACATTTGGGCAAGACAATTTACTTTGATAGGTTATATACTTTACCAACTTTATATGACATATTAATTAGCATAAAATCTTTAGGTTGTTATGTTGTCTCGTACTCTTCTTAGTTCTATGGCCAAAAAGCACCAAAACATATTCTAACAAAATGATTCATATTCGCATTGCCATATGCAAGTCTCTCTCTAAATTAGCTTCCAAGTGAACCCCATACCTTGCCTCAGTAGGTTTTATTACTCTAAAGCTTCTCACTCTTTCTATGTACATAAATGTATGGATAGTGATTCTCCAATTAAGTGACCATACCATATACAGCATATTGGTGGCATTAGGTGACTTGCGACTTATCTACTCCTTCTCATAATAACAATCATGTCGTTCAAAATTCGATAATATCTCATCTTATAGTTATATCTTTTTAATTATATCTTTCTAGACTTTAGCATTGGAAAGACTTCACAAGTCAATTAATTCATCAGCAATCAAATAGTATACTAACCATCATTTTAATATACCATCATCATCAACATAACTCATTATTAAGCTTAATTCACCCTAATCGTAACTCTCTTCATAAATGTATCGGCTATATGATATTGTATTCATGGTTTATGAATAGTTTATTGTTTGGGTGAGCGAATACAGATGAAAAACAACGAGCATATATGGCCATGCACTAGGAGGAGAAGGGTCATGCTTGGCCATGCATCAAAATAATGGGCCATACTTGGCCATGCAAGAGAAGAAGAAAGGCCTTACATGGCCATGCAAGGGAAACAAAAAGGGCATGCATGGCCATGCATGAGAAATTCAAAGATAATGTGCGGCTATGCAGGGAAGAGAAGGCATGCACGGCCATGTAAAGGAAGAAGGGCATGATATTCGACTGTGCAATGAAGACAAGGCATGCACGGCCATGTAGAGAAAGTAGAAAGGCATTGCACGGTTGTGAAGAAAAAGCGACACCCTACACAGTCATTCAAGGAAAACACAAAGGCTATGAACAGTTATGCATTCATTATCGGCCACTATTTTGCTAACAATCTAGATTATGCAGGTTAAGAACTTAAATCCCATCTCTCACTTCACAACTTGCAGTAATGCTTATTAAAAAACATTTAAACCATTCTAAATCATCTAAACTACTAGATTTAGCCTAAAACTTCATCAATAGAACACACACATAGGAAGAGAGGGAAGATTCCCAAAATCAATCGTATGAATAGCATAATAAACCTAATTCCCATACCCGTAATTAAAGCTTTATCTCCTTAAGCTCCCAATTCTGATTTCTTCCTTCTTTATTTTTGATCTAACTTCTTATCTTTCTTTTCTTATGCAATAGAGATAACAAGCATGATTATCATCTCTCTAACCCATAATACCAAAAATCAAGCCCAAAATTGTAAGGAGAAGGGTTGTAAAAGAGATAAAGAAACATTCTCTTTAAGTTACTACCCTTACAAACCCTAAACTTCATCTTCTTCAATCTAAAATCCATAACCATAAAGAGAAAGAGAGATGGCATCTCCCTTTTATGGCCCTTTTTCCCAATCTTTACCCTCTCTAGAAACTTAAAAGAGTGAGTGGGGTAAATATCTCACCAAGAAAATTCCAAAATTACCCTTATAAATTTTTTACCCTAAAAAAATTATATTTCTAAACATTTAACGTCAAGCTTCTAATTTAATTCAATTGCATCATTCTTTAACATTTTAACTATATTTCATTACATATGTACATAATTACCAAAAACTTTAATAATGCAAAATAATCAAATTTTGCCTTATTTAACCATAATCATTATTAATTTAACATAATCCGATTAGGGCCACGATTAGGGTCTCACATGTTTTAAGGAATTGAATTAAGAATTATAGCTAGGTTATAAGATAAGGGTGTTATAATTAGTGGTATTAGAGCATAAGTTTACCGATTTCTGGTCACTAGGAGTTTAGAGATTGGTTAGCTTGGGAAGTTATTGTGTGTTAGCCTAATGAAGATATTCTTGTTTACTTTTTATAGATTGAAAGATTGATGGTTTGGAAGAAATTAGAAAATAGATCAATAAAGTTAGTAATTTCAGGGCATTGAACTTATATATCCCTTATCCTACGAATGTAACTCATGATGAGATGCTCGCTTCTTTATTGGAGAGATTAAAGGAAATAATTCGCATCAAGATTAAAATTTTACAAGAGCTTACCGAGCATAGAGTATCCAAAGATGTTGAAAGGAAAGATAAGACTAAAAGAAATCGAAATGAGAGAACAGAAAGGGGGGAACTAGGAAAAAGAAATAAGATAATGGAAAAAGATTCTTCTAGCATCACATCTTAGCCTATTCAAGGTTTAATAGGTTATAATCAGGGAGTTCAAATTCCTAAATGCCAGCATTGCACTAAGAATCATTAGGGTGTTTGCAGATCTATAATAAAGGCTTATTTTAGATGTGGGAAAATATATCACTTTATGCCAAATTGCCCATTACTGTAAAGTAAAAGTAGGGCATCATCAATGAATGAAAATAACCCTATCATTCCTGATATACCTAAAAAATGAGATAAACCATAACAAAAATGACAAATCTATACATTTAATTATATCAGTATAGATTGATAGGATTGAGTTTACATCGAAGCGAGATGTCATCGAAGCAGTTTTTGGTATTAATCTTCACTACTTTAATATTTGTATGCTGATAAATATTGATTATAGAAATGCATTTATACACTTTTGGAATGTCTGATATGGTAAAAACTTGAGAATGTTATGTAAATATGACTGGTATTTGAATTATAGAATAAGTGTGTTAGTAGACGACATAAAGATTATTTTATTATGGTATATGTGAAGGAGTTATGTCTAAATGATAAAAATATCAATAGTCAAGGTTATTGTGATGATAAATTAAGATTGATTATGACACTCTATGTACCTATAAATAATTCCTTAATAGGTGTGGGTAGTTGACTAAACATTTCATAGTTGAGATAGGGAACACATGTACATCACATGAGAATATGCATTTGCAATCTATTGCATACATGAAAGCATCATTCACTCATAACATCACATCAAACATCATTTGACAATACAAAAATGGTATCATGTCCCATGCATAGGCCCCAACTAAAAAGGAGACATATAGGGTATACGTTGAGCATAGTAATGATATAATAGTATAATAAGGTTGCCATTGTTTGGAGAATAAGTTAAATAAATAGTGAATAAAATTAAAGAAGAGAATAAAAAATATGGTAGAGGTAGTATGCGATTAAAGATGATGGTGATAGACAGAAAGGTATAGGAAAAATAGTGATGTGTTCGAGTAAAAGTTACAAGTGTGAATTTTGATAATGAAATTCCTTAAGGAGAGAGAATTATAAGGACCTAACGTTAGCCCTATAAGGATTCTTGGGTATTTTAAAGTATGGAGGTTTAATCAAGTATAATTATGTCATGCTTTACAAGTTAAGACAGTAAGGATAAATTGCTTATTGTGTAATGGGGTAAAATAAATAATTTTACCATGGATACAATTAGAATAAAATTACAAGTTATAGGTACAATTAAAATAGGAAAAGTTAATTGAAGGATGGAATTACAAGAGGATGATAATATTTGGGGTCAATAATGAAAGAAAAGAATGTTGAGTTGTTACTAAAGGAAAGAAAGTTAGAATGGGTTAAAATTGAAAGAAAGAAAATAAGTTTGTGGGTCAATTGTAATAGAAGAAAATGTCGGGTCAATTTTAGAAAAAAACAAAAAAGTTTGGGGTTAATTATAAATATAAAAATAAGTAGGGCTAATTTTATTAGAGATGAAATTGAGTGAGGTCAACATATACAATTAATTGAAGGATCAAAAAGGGAACTTCTCCTTTCATTATAAATTAAGGAACCTCATATGTAAGAGAGAGAAAAACCTCCAATTGGTTATTAGGAGTAGTGGTCAGCATTCTCAAGGGAAATTCTATATTTTTCTCTTCCCATTTCCTCTCTATTAAAAGATCAAACCTCTTATCTCTTTAATCCTTAAGGAAACTAGTATGTATGTTGTTTATTAAGAAGTTTTTCAAGTGGGAATCTTCAAGTTAATGGGTTCTCTATATTTCATCTACCTCTTCTTCTTTCTTGTTATGTGGCATTTTAATAGAGGTGGAATGTTGAAAAATTTATGCATATATGAAATGCTATCTAGAAGAAGATGAAGAAGAAGAAGAAGAAGAAGAAGAAGGGTGTAGTAGGAAGAGTAAGAACAAGGAAATATCCAAATATTAAGGAGCATTTTTTGTGGTTCGGCGAAGGCATTGGAATCCGTGTGTTTGTCATACATGTGTCTTGGTAATTAAAGATAAGGTATGGATTATTGCAGGAATTCATGAATAAAGAAAATGAAATTCAACTCTTAGATAGGTTATATGAAAGACTGCATGTAAGGAATTTTGAACCAATTTCTTTAATTTTTAGCATATCTCGAGTTATTAAACTCTAATTGGGTTAATTCTAGTTTGTAATTTCACCTAAGACTTTTACCTATAACTTTTTACAAGAAATATTAGGTTTTTTTCCTTTAAGTGGTATCAATTTTGACTTGAAATTTGTAATGAAATGTTGTCCAATTGTAGTGGCCAGGTTGCAATATTTTAGGTATAATTCCTAGTAGAAAATTCTAATTCATATGAGGCAAAATTCTAGAAAAAACTAGACATATAGGAGTAAAATTTTCGTGAAGTTTTAATTCTGTACCCATTTTCTTCTATGAATTTTCTAAGTGGTGACTAAAACTAGTTTTGGAATTGTGAATAGCTTGCAGAATTTCTTAAATATTTTTAGAAACTAGAAATATAGAGAAATAATTATATAGAATACTACTTTTTCTAATAAAGTCATTTTGAAGGTCTAAATTAACATATAAAATTAAACTGTAAATCTACCTTTAGATAAAATAGACCTTGTCGTCAGTACAAATTTTGGTAATGATCATGAGTCAGTCTAGAATTAAAAGTGCACCTATCTCACGGTCAATACCCTTTTGGTAACAACCATGACCCTCCCTTGCTCCTTCTACACTTGATTTTTAGGCTCCAAATTGTCAACAAAGTTCATCTAAATCTCTCCAAACATTTTTAGAATATTTTAAACATAAAATATAGGTATTTTGTGACACTAAACTTGTGTGAAGCATAATGATATATAAGTATAAAGTATTAATTGAACACTAATACTAGAAGACATGAACATACACATGAATGTTTAATGATGTATATATATATTAGCATACTTAAATGTTATATGGATAGATACGATAGTTCAATGTTAAAATATTACCATGTATGTTCATATGATTTTTGGGGTAATTTCATCAAGAAAATAGAAGCATATCGTGTTATATAATTACATGAAAAGATGGTGGTACCTTGTTGTATATATAACATTGAACCTAAAGCTATTATATCTATTCATATGACTTGTTCATAAATGGGCTAATACATACATACATACATACATACATACATACATACATACATACATACATACATACATACATACATACATACATACATATATATATACATATATATATATATGATTTTTCACTAAAGAATATTTATGATTGTTATTGATTTCTTGAAGCTACTATTATGTTCATTGTTTGAAATGTGAACTTTGTATATACAAAAGACATATTGAGGTTACATGGGTATATAAGTGCATGTAGACATAAATATAGTATGATCATACATGACTAGGTTTAAATCTTGAAATATGTTTAAGTGCAAAGATGCAAAGGAAATGTTCAAGGTGAAATGTAGGAATATAAACTTACTTAATGATAACATAGATGAGTATATGCATCTTCATATAATTATGGTTCCTATGGATATATCATACAAATGTGATAGTAAAATGTTCAAGCATTGAAATATAAACATATTTAATATGTAATTCTAAATCATAGTGTATGCTTTGAAGAAAAATGTGAAATATAGATATGCATGCTCTTATCATATAATAAAGGAAATCAAGCCATCTTAATGCAAGTAATGTTACTGTAACCACGTGAAGGATTTTCATGCATTTAAAAAGGATAGCAAGTTCAATTAAATTCAAAAGTGTTTATGATTTCATTCTCACAAAAAGCTATATATATGAATATGTATAAATATTACCCCATCATAGTTTCACTTGGGTATACATATAATTATTTCTATACAAATAGACAAAGTAAGGAAAGAGAAAGGTATAATAAAAAAATTTGCTTGCATGTGTTGAGTTTAGGATGTGGATAAATATGCATGCTTATAAGGGTACCTTACAGCTGCGATAGAATAATTCTAACCTCATTTGGATTGTAGTTGATCTCGTTTGGCTGACTAAACAAATATGATCCTATTTGGATTATAACCAACCCCCTTTGGGTTGTAGTTGATCCTATTTGGGTGACTAAATAAATATGGCCCCATTTGGTGTTAGTGGTTGTGCCCTAGGCCAAACATTAGGGCCTTTATGTAATGTTAAATTTCATTTTATAAAATTGGGTTTTCTTTATGTTATTGTATTGTAGGCATGTTACATTATAATAATATTTGTAAATAACAATTTAATGTTATTTTGACTATCCCTAGTTATTTATTGTTAAATGATTGATGATAAATAAAGACTAGTATAAGTTTAATTGATGATCATGGGATGATTATATATGATGATATGAATTAATCTTATAAGTACTTGTTAGGGAACAAAGTACTGGATAGACCCGCAATGAGACACTACATGGGTCAATGTCATTAGTGATCTCACAATAGTTATGTTATTAATCCTTAGACCTGAGATTATCATAGTATCCTACATGACGAACATTATGTTTTGACACAATCAAACATTATCTTTAATCGGATAATTATAAAGATTATGATTGGACATAATGAGAATCATGTAGAGGATAGTGAATAATCAAGAAGGAATTTGTCCCTCTCTTATGAGAGAGATATCTGTCGGGCCCCTCGATAAGTAGGACTGAGAAATGCATGGCCGTGCTCAAATGAATTGATGGAGTGATCAATATCATTTGATATTATCAGTCTACTTAGTGATCGGGAAATTATATGTTTGGACTATATAAGTTTGACATGGACCATGACTTATGTTCAAACAAGATATCGTGTGACAAAGGAATTATAACATGTTCTATTAGGTTAAAATCGAATTATCGATATTCATATTATTTGGGTAGTCATAATGTCTTGCTAGAGGCCACTTATGACTTGTGGGCCCGTGATGGGATTGAGACTCACTGCCAATATAATATGAACCTATTGGGTCGCACACATAGAATGTAATGAATAGACTAAGGGTTAATTCGGGCATTTCGAATTTTATTTTGTGAAAAATTAAAATTCGAAATAAACAAAAAAAAAATGATGATAATGATAATATTTAAGATAAATATTATCATTACATTATTATTATTATTTTTAAGATAAGAAATGAGGCATTTCTTATTTTAAAATAGAATGATGATAATAATAATATTTAAGGTAAATATTATTATTATTATTATTATAATTATCGTTTTAGGTAAGAAATAAGATTTTTCTTATTTTAAAACGAGCCCTACGTTTTCTCTCTCTTAATTAGGGTTAGGTTAGTTGTATATATATATATATGGTATGTATATATAAAACCCGAATTAAGCAAAAAGGACTTGGCCGCCACTTAAGAGAAAAGCAAAAAGAAAATCGTTTTCTTGTGTGATTCTAGAGAGAGAATAAAAAACCCTAGCCGCCAGGAAGGGAGCTAGCACCCCGGGCGATTCTGTTCGTTGCTTTCGCGTGTAGATACTGGTAGAGGGTGTCATTTCGCGTGAGATCGCACCTACAATTCGATTTATCTGCGCTACAAGAGGTTGGTAATCGTTACACTTTTCCTTTTATTGAATCAATTGGATCGCTTGGATCCGTGGTGGGTTTCCATTGTTCCGCTGCGATATTTTATTTACTATTTCGAAACCCAACAGTGGTATCAGAGCCGCTTGCGAATTCAATTGATTCAATTATCGTATTTTGTATGTATGTGATGTGTGCAAAATCGATTTTATGTGATATGAAAAGATCGTATGTTGATACATGATAAGTTAGTAAATGTTATAATCGATCATGTTAATCTATTTATATGAGATATGAACAAAATTAATATATTTGTATGAGATATAAATGTAATTAATCGCTTGATGTTTATGAAACTATGTGTATAGACTACGAAACATATACATGTTAATATGATTAACGTATGTATGTTACTTCCGTTTTACCATGAGATTAAATGTGTGGTCTATATTCAATTAAATTCGGTGGTATTTTGTGTCGATCCTAAAATCGTTTAATGTGATTAAACAGATGCTGATAAGATCGGCAGATCTGTATTTTAGGATACATCGTGTTATCTAATCGGGACCGCCGTGTTATCTAATCGTAGCGCCTAATATATCGTTAATGTTATTATCCGCGAATTTTAATACATCAATTTTATGCAATAAATTAAGTTTGATATGAGATGACTTGATTTTAATTGATGTATGTATGTATGATGTCTTTGCATGGTGCATAGCATGGCCAATTGAGACCCTTGTGATGGTGTCTAATTTATTTTCATTTTATGGGTTTGTAATTTTAAATACGACCTGCGTGTCGTTCCTTTGTTGTAATTTTATTTTACTATTAGTTTTAGTCGAATAGTTTATTTCATTATTGTAATGAAGACAAAAGGAATTGCACGAAGACCATGAAGGGAATCAATCCAATTCCATAATGATGGAGGTGCCAAATGGAAGCTGTTGATCAAGACAAGTTTTGTAATTTCACCTAGGATTGACCATTGATCTTCATATTGGCTTATGAAGATCATATAGTTTTGGCCATGCTATGACACGTTTTATATATTATGCATATTTTTTATCGATATATGATGCGATGAATGATTATATATGTGTATGAGATGCCATGTATGGATGATGCATTATATGTAAATGAATAGACATCATAACTTAAAAACCAAAATTCCCTCACCAAAATTTTAAGTCTTATGCCACCCATAATTATAACACCTATCAAGACTAAGATCACCAAAGTGTAGGTTCTGCCAAAGCGAAGTACATTAGGTTATCATAGTAAGATAGGATGGGTAATGGTGCTACCCATATGTTTAAAAAAATGGTTAGACTTAATTAGGCTATCAAAATGGTTTTGGGCCTAAGGTATTAGATGGGATTATAACATGCCGGGACATATGATGTCAAAATCCCATAAAGAATCTAAGAGTTATATGAGATGTAATTGGTAAAGAGTTATCTACCTAAATAACTTGATTTTAAGCGTCATGCCAAAGCTGACTTAGAATTAAGTGAAATATGGATCTTAGCCCACTAAAACATTACAATTGTTGTAATTGAAATTGAGGGTGAATATTTTAGTGGGAGCTTTAAGAAATACCCTAAAATGAAATTGGTACTAATTTTAATATTTATTTTGCATATTTGTAGATCAATGGCTTCAAATAACACCTCCACACTATCACTGCGATCCGTCCTTGAGAAGGACAAGCTGAAAGAAAATGGCACTAATTTCCTTGACTGGTTTAGGAACTTGAGAATTGTTCTCAAGCAAGAAAGGAAGCTATATGTGCTTGATGAACCTGTCCCTCCTCCTCCGCCTACTGATGCCCAAAAGGCAGTTAAGGACAAACAGAAGAAACATGTTGATGATTCTATTGATGTGGGCTGTCTTATGTTAGCCACAATGTGCCCAGAACTTCAAAAGGATCTGGAGCATTTAGAGGCTTATGAGTTGAGTTGTCACCTCAAACAGACATTCCAACAACAAGCAAGGTAAGACAGGTATGAGACTACCAAAGCTTTGCATGGCTGTAAAATGGCTGAAGGTGCATCAGTGAGCGCTCATGTTCTGAGAATGAAAGGCTATATTGATCACCTTGAAAGGATTGGATTCCCAATCACTTTGGATTTTGCCACAGATTTGATCCTTAATTCATTGCCTAATAGTTATAGCCAGTTTGTTCTGAACTATAATATGAACAATATGGAGAAATCCATTCCTGAGCTGCATGCAATGCTTAAGACAGCTGAGCAAAGCATCATGAAAAGGCCCAATCATATCCTTATGGTTAATAAAGGAAAGGGGATGAAAATTAAGGGCAAGGGTAAGGCTAAGGCAAAAGTTGCTGGTAAGCCAAAAGCACAAGCTAAAAACAAACCCAAGGCAAAAGCTCCAAAGGAGGGAGTTTGCTTCCATTGCAATGAACCTGGTCATTGGAAGAGGAATTGCAAGCTCTACTTGGAAGAATTGAAGAAGAAGAAGAGTAGTGAGACTACATCTTCAGGTATTTATGTTATAGAAATTAATTTATCTACTTCTACTTCCTGGGTATTAGATACTGGATGTGGTTCTCACATTTGTACAAATGTGCAGGGACTCAAAAGGAGTAGGCAACTAAAAAAGGGTGAAGTGGACCTACGAGTTGGAAATGGAGCAAGAGTTGCTGCTTTAGCTGTAGGGACTTATGAGTTGACTTTGCCCAATGGGCTTTTGTTAGTTTTGAACAATTGCTTTTATGTTCCCACTTTAAGTAGGAATATTATTTCAGTTTCTTGTTTGGATGATGAAGGTTTTTCTTTTCTTATTAAGAAAAGGAAATGTTCTATTTATTATGATGATATGCTTTATTGTATTGCTGATTCATATAGTGGCCTTTATGCCCTAAATCTAGAAAAATCCAACAATGAGGATATCTATAACATAACTACAAAGAAATCCAAACCCAATGATTTGAATAAAACATATTTATGGCATTGTCGTCTTGGTCATATAAATGAGAAACGCATATCAAAACTCCATCAAGATGGACTCTTGGAATCATTTGATTTTGAATCATTTGAAAATTGTGAATCTTGTTTATTAGGCAAGATGACAAAAGATCCATTCACTAGACATAGTGAAAGGGCCACTGATTTATTGGGCCTTATACATACTGATGTATGTGGCCCATTAAGCAAAAATGCCAGGGGAGGATTTCAATACTTCATTACTTTCACTGATGATTTCAGTAGATATGGCTATGTCTATCTAATGAAACATAAACATGAATCATTTGAAATGTTCAGAACTTTTCAAAATGAAGTTCAAAATCAACTTGGTAAAACTATTAAAGCACTTCGATCTGATCGGGGTGGTGAATACTTAAGCCAAGAGTTTGATGATCATCTAAGCAATTGTGGAATTATTTCACAATTAACTCCACCAGGGACGCCACAATGGAATGGTGTTTCCGAAAGAAGGAATCGAACTTTATTAGATATGGTTCGATCTATGATGAGTCAAACAGATCTTCCTTTATCCTTTTGGGGCTATGCATTAGAAACAGCTGCATTCACTCTGAACCGAGTTCCATCTAAAGCAGTTGAAAAGACACCATATGAGATATGGACTGGAAGAATTCCCAGTTTGTCTTTTCTAAAGATTTGGGGCTGTGAGGCTTATGTCAAAAGACAAGTCTCGGATAAATTAGCTCCTAAATCTGATAAATGCCTTTTTGTGGGATATCCTAAAGAAAATAAAGGATATTACTTTTTCAATCCCTCTGAGAATAAAGTGTTTATTGCTCGAAATGGTGTCTTTCTAGAAAAGGAATTTATTTCTAAAAGAACCAGTGGGAGTAAAATAGAACTTGAAGAAGTTCGAAAAACACAAGATGACATTAGACCATCGATGGAGACTCAACAAGTTTCACAAACAGTTGTGGAACCTGTGCAAGTTACACAAGAACTGCGCAGATCTGATAGGACACGATATCAACCTGAGAGATATGGATTTCTCGTAATGGATAGTCGTGAAATAATGCTTATGGATCAAGATGAGCCTACAACCTATCAAGATGCTGTATCAAGTCCAGATTCTGAGAAATGGCTAGAGGCCATGAAATCTGAAATGCAATCTATGTATGACAATCAAGTTTGGAACTTGATTGATCCACCTGAAGAAATTAAAACCATTGGGTGCAAATGGGTTTTCAAGAAGAAAACTGACATGGATGGAAAGGTACATACCTTTAAAGCAAGACTTGTTGCAAAAGGTTTCAAGCAAACTCATGGTATTGACTATGATGAAACTTTTTCTCCAGTCGCAATGCTTAAATCAATAAGAATTCTTATTGCCATTGCTGCGCATTATGACTACGAGATATGGCAAATGGATGTCAAAACAGCGTTTCTTAATGGAAACTTACTTGAGGATGTGTATATGACACAACCTGAAGGTTTTGTCCATCCTGAGAATTCTAGAAAGGTATGCAAGCTGCAAAGATCCATTTATGGATTAAAGCAAGCTTCTCGGAGCTGGAATCTTCGTTTTGATGAAACAGTCAAAGAGTTTGGATTCATAAAAAATGAAGATGAACCTTGTGTATACAAGAAGGTTAGTGGGAGTGCAATAATTTTTCTCGTCTTATATGTCGATGACATATTACTCATTGGGAATGATATCCCTATGTTACAAAAGACCAAAGATTGGTTAAGGAAATCTTTTTCAATGAAAGATCTAGGCGAAGCTGCTTATATCCTTGGGATCAAGATCTATAGGGATAGGTCTAAAAGAATAATTGGTCTGAGTCAAAGTACTTATATAGACAAGGTGTTGAATAGGTTCAACATGCAAAATTCTAAAAGAGGATTTTTGCCAATGTCTCATGGTATTACTCTTAGCAAGACTCAATGTCCTACGACATCTGATGAGCGAGACCGTATGAGTATGATTCCTTATGCTTCGGCTATAGGATCTATCATGTATGCCATGTTATGTACTAGACCGGATGTCTCATATGCATTGAGCATGACAAGTAGATACCAGTCAAACCCTGGTGAAAGTCACTGGACAGCGGTTAAGAATATCCTTAAGTACTTGAGAAGAACTAAGGATGCATTCTTAGTATATGGAGGATTGGAAGATGAGCTAGTAGTAAATGGTTACACAGATGCAAGCTTCCAGTCTGATAAAGATGACTTTAGATCGCAATCTGGATATGTGTTTTTGTTAAATGGAGGTGCTGTTAGCTGGAAAAGTTCTAAACAAAGCACTGTCGCTGATTCTACAACAGAAGCTGAGTATATAGCAGCATCAGATGCAGCTAAGGAAGCAGTATGGATCAAGAAATTCATTGTTGAATTGGGAGTAGTTCCTAGTGTCACAAGTCCTATAGACATTTATTGTGACAATAATGGTGCTATAGCACAAGCTAAAGAGCCCAGATCCCATCAGAGATCCAAACATATACTCAGGCGTTTTCATCTCATTCGTGAAATTATGGAAAGAGGAGATGTCAAGATATGCAGAGTACCAACAGATGACAACATTGCGGATCCACTTACAAAGGCTCTCCCACAAGCCAAACATGATAGTCATACTAGGTCTATGGGTATTAGACACTTATATGATTAGGCCTAGTGCAAGTGGGAGATTGTTAGTGGTTGTGCCCTAGGCCAAACATTAGGGCCTTTATGTAATGTTAAATTTCATTTTATAAAATTGGGTTTTCTTTATGTTATTGTATTGTAGGCATGTTACATTATAATAATATTTGTAAATAACAATTTAATGTTATTTTGACTATCCCTAGTTATTTATTGTTAAATGATTGATGATAAATAAAGACTAGTATAAGTTTAATTGATGATCATGGGATGATTATATATGATGATATGAATTAATCTTATAAGTACTTGTTAGGGAACAAAGTACTGGATAGACCCGCAATGAGACACTACATGGGTCAATGTCATTAGTGATCTCACAATAGTTATGTTATTAATCCTTAGACCTGAGATTATCATAGTATCCTACATGACGAACATTATGTTTTGACACAATCAAACATTATCTTTAATCGGATAATTATAAAGATTATGATTGGACATAATGAGAATCATGTAGAGGATAGTGAATAATCAAGAAGGAATTTGTCCCTCTCTTATGAGAGAGATATCTGTCGGGCCCCTCGATAAGTAGGACTGAGAAATGCATGGCCGTGCTCAAATGAATTGATGGAGTGATCAATATCATTTGATATTATCAGTCTACTTAGTGATCGGGAAATTATATGTTTGGACTATATAAGTTTGACATGGACCATGACTTATGTTCAAACAAGATATCGTGTGACAAAGGAATTATAACATGTTCTATTAGGTTAAAATCGAATTATCGATATTCATATTATTTGGGTAGTCATAATGTCTTGCTAGAGGCCACTTATGACTTGTGGGCCCGTGATGGGATTGAGACTCACTGCCAATATAATATGAACCTATTGGGTCGCACACATAGAATGTAATGAATAGACTAAGGGTTAATTCGGGCATTTCGAATTTTATTTTGTGAAAAATTAAAATTCGAAATAAACAAAAAAAAAATGATGATAATGATAATATTTAAGATAAATATTATCATTACATTATTATTATTATTTTTAAGATAAGAAATGAGGCATTTCTTATTTTAAAATAGAATGATGATAATAATAATATTTAAGGTAAATATTATTATTATTATTATTATTATTATAATTATCGTTTTAGGTAAGAAATAAGATTTTCTTATTTTAAAACAAGCCCTACGTTTTCTCTCTCTTAATTAGGGTTAGGTTAGTTGTATATATATATATATGGTATGTATATATAAAACCCGAATTAAGCAAAAAGGACTTGGCCGCCACTTAAGAGAAAAGCAAAAAGAAAATCGTTTTCTTGTGTGATTCTAGAGAGAGAATAAAAAACCCTAGCCGCCAGGAAGGGAGCTAGCACCCCGGGCGATTCTGTTCGTTGCTTTCGCGTGTGGATACTGGTAGAGGGTGTCATTTCGCATGAGATCGCACCTACAATTCGATTTATCTGCGCTACAAGAGGTTGGTAATCGTTACACTTTTCCTTTTATTGAATCAATTGGATCGCTTGGATCCGTGGTGGGTTTCCATTGTTCCGCTGCGATATTTTATTTACTATTTCGAAACCCAACATTTGGATCATAACAACCCTTTATGGGTTGTAACCGATCATATTTAGGTTTTCTTGATCAGTCAAACAGTTTCTTACCTTCAGGTGTTATCGTATAGCTCGTTATCCACTTCTTTAGAATAGTGCAAGCTACATATAAAGTAAAGAAATGTTTGATGTTTAATTTAAAGATTTATAAAGCATGATAATTCTTAATTTGACTTCATAGTATTTTATATGGAATTCCTTTGCACTACATATGGAACATGTATTTATAAGTAGATTACATCATTATATCACAAGTATATTTTATTGCTTTGTCAATATTACTGTATACACATTTTATTAGTGATTATATGCTCTTTATTTGAATATACAAAAGCATAGCATCAAGTAAAGGGTATCTATATTATTGAATGAATGAAACCAGAGATATAACTCAAAAGTGTCTCCATATCAAGGAATATAAGATATGGGTATATATATTGAAATGTTTTTATCATAGTATATAGGTATATATATGCATTCACAATGGCTACATTTTTGTATCTAATAGTGGGTATGTGGCTTCATGCATGTGAATACAAGATCTACATCACTATTTGTGCATAAGAATAATCAAATGATGAATGCATAATTGATAAGTTTAATTGATAGACATGTTACTATAATACACCTAATTTGTTGAAAAAAAATGAGCAACTTTATGTATGGAAAAGTAAACATTAGAAATTTTATGATAACAAATTAGATTATTGAAAAGTAAAGCAGTAGTAGATAAGAGTTTAAAGTATTGGTGCTACACCTTGATATATGTGATAGTAACCTTTTAATATTTTTTATATATATACTTGATTTATAGGTCTAAAGATATTTATGCTTGCAATATTATATGATGTGAATACAAAGCATTATTGTTAAACTATTATCAATGAATCATATGAATTTCACATGTTGAGATAAATGTTAATTCTTGTTTCATCTTTTGGTTTGTGTCTCTAATATTGAATCTTTTAGAATAATTTTGATGCATGATAAGTGCTTGTAATTTATCATATTTTATGTTCGCCACTAAGCTTTGTAACTTACCATGGGTTTTTATCTATGTAGGTTGCAAGGATAGGACTTCTTTTTTTCAAGCTTGATATTTGCAATAGGAAAGCCAACATAAGTCTTACAAGATTGAAAAGTGTTTGGTCTTCATTTTTTGGTTCCTTTTTGGGTTAAAGGTTTTACATTGTGTTGAAATTTTTGTACAAGTACAGTTGTTTAGTATATGTAAACATTGTAATGTTTTAAAGGACTCTTATGTAAGTAAGAGTTCTTTATATATTTTTGCATATTATGGTATAACACAACATGTTTAAAGGAACTGAATTAAGTATTGTAGCTAGGTAATAAGATGGGGTGTTACAATTAGTGGTATCAGAGCATAGGTTTAGTCATTTTCGATCAATAGGAGTTTAGAGAATAGTTATATTGAGAAGTTCTTATGAGTTGGCCTAATGTAGATATTCTTATTTGCTTATTATATATTAAAAGATGGATGGTTTGAAATATATTGGAAAAGGGATCGGTAAAGCAAGTAATTTTTGGGAAATTGAACTTATTTGTCCCATATCCTGTGAATTTAACTCATGATGAGATGCTCACTTCATTATTAGAGAGATTAAAGGAAATAAATCACATCCTGGTTCAAATTTTACAAGAGTTAATTTAGCATAGAGTATCAAGAGATGTTGAAAGGAAATATAAGACTAAAAGAAATAAGATAATGGAAAAAGGTTCTTCTAGCATCACATCTCAGCCTATGCAAGGTTTAATAGGTAATAGTCGAGGAGTTTAAATCCTTAAATGCCCGCATAGCATTAGGAATCATTTGGGTATTTACAGAGCTATAAAAGAGGCTTATTTTAGATATGGGAAAATAGATCACTTTATGGTAAATTGCCCATTACCATAAAGGAAAAGTAGGCCATCATCAATGAATGAAAATAAGCTTATCATTCCTGATATACCTCAAGTAGAAGTGATAGACCATAGCAAAATGAACAAATCCATACATTTTATTATATCAATACAGATCAGCAGAACTGAGGTTACATCAAAGCGAGATGTTATCGAAAGAGCTTCTGGTATTAATCATTACTACTTTAATATTTGTATGTTGATAAATATTGATTATAAAAATGGATTTATAAACTTTTGGAATGTTTGATATGGTGGAAGTTTGAGAATGTTATGTAAATATGATTGGTGTTTAAATTATAGTATAAGTGTGTTAGTAGACTACATAGAGATTGTTTTATTATAGTATATGAGAAGGAGCTATGCCTAAATGATGAAAATATCTATAGTTAAGGTTATTATGATGAGATTGATTATGATGCTCTATATGCCTGTCAGTAATTCCTTAACAAGTGTGGGCAGTTGACTAAACATTTTATAGTTAAGATAGGGCAACATGTGCATCACATGAGAATATGCATTTGTAATCTATTACATACATGAAAGCATCATTAACTCATAGCATCACATCAAACATCATTTGACAATACAAAAATGGTATCATGTCACATGTACATGACCCAACTAAAAAGGAAACATATAGGATATGCGTTGATCATTATAATGATATAATAGTATGATAAGGGGGCCTTTGTTTGGAAAATAATTTAAATGATGAGTGAATAAAATTAAAGAATAGAATAAAAGAAGATGGTAGATGTAGTATAGGATTAAAGACGATGGTGATAGACACAAAGGTATAAGAATGATGTGATGTGTATGAGTAAAGTTACAAGTATGAATTTAAAAGATGAAATTCCTTAATGGGAAGAGATTTTTAAGGACCCAACATTAGCCCTAGAAGGATTCTAGGGTATTTTAAAGTATGGAGGTTTAATCATTATGCTTTGCAAGTTAAGACATTGAGGATAAATTGCATATTTTGTTTTAGGGTAAAATAAATATTTTTACCATGGGTACAATTAGAATAAAATTAAAAGTTATAGGTACAATTAAAAATGGAAAAGTTAATGAAGGGGTGGAATTAAATGAGGATGGATAATATTTGGGGTCAATAATGAAAGAAAAGAATGTTATGGTGCTATTAAAGGAAAGAAAGTTTGAATGGTAAAAATTGAAATAAAAAAAATAAGTTTATGGGTCAATTGTAAAGGAAGAAAATATGAAATTAATTTTAAAAAAGGAGAAACAAGTTTGGGGTTAGTTATGAATATAAAAATAATTGGAGCTAATTTTATCAAAGGATGAATTGAGTGGGTTTAGCATATGATAAGAAATTCATTGAAGGGTCAAAAATGGAACTTCTCCTTTCATTATAAATTAGGGAACCTTTCATGTAAGAGAGAGAAAAAAACTCTAATTAGGTCTTAGGAGTAGTGGTTAGTATTCTCAAGGAAATTCTATATTTTTCTCTTCTTATTTCCTCTTTCTTCAAAGATTAAACCTCTTCTTTCTTTAATCCTAAAGAAAGCAATTATGCATGTTGTTGATTAAGAAGTTTTTTAAGTAGGGATCACAAAGGTAATGGGTTCTCTACATTTCATATTCTTTTTCTTCTTCTTCTTCTTCATTTTCTTTCTTGTTATATGGTATTTTAATAGAGGAGGAATGTTGGAAAATTTATGCATGTGTGAAATGCTATTTGTAGAAGAAGAATGGTGCAGTAGAAAAAGCAAAAACAAGCAATTATCCAAAGATTAAAGAGTATTTGATATGCTTCAGCCAAGGTATGGGAATTAGTATGCTTGTCATGCATGTGTGTTTGTAATTAAAGAGAATATATTGATTATTACAGGTATTCTTGAACAAAGAAAATGAAATTCAACTCTTAGATAGCTTATATGAAAGAATGCATGTAAGGAATTTTGAACCAATTTATTTATTTTTAGCATATCTCGAGTTATAAAACTCTAATTAGGTTAATTATAATTTTTAATTTCACCTAAGACATATACCTACAACTTTGTAGGAGAAAGCTTAGGTTGATTTTGCCTTTAAGTAGTCTCAATTTTAACTTGAAATTTGTAATGAACTACTATTTAGTTGCAGTGGTTAGGTTGTAGTATTGTGAGTATAATTCTTGGTAAAAAGCCTAATTCCTATGAGGCAAAATTTTGGACAAACTAGAAATTTAAGAGTACAATTTTTGTGAAGGAATGTTGTTTAAATTCTGTATCCGTTTTCTTCAACAAAATTTCTAATATGTGACTAAAACTAGTTTTGGTATTATGAATAACTTGTAGAATTTCTTTAATATTTTGAGATCTAGATGTGCTATTGAGATGATATTTAATGTTTCAGAAACTAGAAATATTTCAAATTAAGTATGTAGAAGAGTAATTTTTCTAATAATGTCATTTTGAAGGTCTAAATTAACATATAATGTTAAACTTTAAATCTACCTTTAGACAAAAGGGACCTCACGATCAGTACAAATTTTGGTAATGATCGTGCGTCCATCCAAAATCAAAAGTGCACCTATCTCACAGTCAATTCTCTTTTAGTAACAATCATGACTCGCCCTTGCTCCTTCTAAACTTAATTTTTAGGCTCCAAAATATCACCAACGTTCTTCCAAATCTCTCCAAATATTTTTAGAACATTCTAAACATAAAATAAAGGTATTTTGTGACACTAAGCTTGAGTGAATCATAATGATATGTGAGAGTAAAGTGCTAATTGAACATTAATACTAAAAGATATGAACATATATATGAATTCCTGATGATGTATGTATATATGAGCATACTTAAATGTTAAATGGATATATATGATAGTTTAATGTTAAAATGTTACCATGTATGTTCATATGATTTTTGGGGTAATTTGATCAAGAAAATGGAAGCATATCATGTTATACAATTACATGTGAAAATGGTGGTACCTTGTTGTATACATGACATTAAACCTAAAGCTATTATATATATTCATATGACTTATTCATGAATGGGCTAATATATATATATATATATATATATATATGTTCATTGTTTGAAATGTGAACATTGTATATACAAAAGATGTATTGAGGTTACAAGGGTATATGAGCACGTATGGGCATAAATATAGAATGATCATACATGATTAGGTTTAAATCTTGAAATATGTTTAAGTATAAAAATGCAAAGGAAATGTTCAAAGTGAAATGTATGAACGTACACTTACTTAATGATAACATAGATGAGCATATACATCTTTATATAATTGTGGTTCCTATGAATATATCATACTAGTAAAATGTGCAAGCATGGAAATATAAGCAAGCTTAATATGTGGTTCTAAATCATAGTGTATGCTTTGAAGAAAAATGAGAAATATAGATATGCATGCACTTATCATCTAATAAAGGAAATCAAGGCATCTTAATGACAAATATAATTATTGTAACCATGTAAAGGAATTGAATGCATTTAAAAAGGATAGTAGGTTCAATTAAATTCCAAAGTATTTATGATTTCATGCTTATAGAAAGTTATATATATGTATATGTGTAAATACTACCCTATTATAGTTTTACTTGGGTATACATATAATTATTTATATACCAATAGACAAAGTATACAAATACTAATAAATATAAGAATACCAATATAGCATAGTTATTGACTTTACTACATTGACGTCCCAAAGCCAAAAGGGAGACCAAAAGGCCAAACCTGTTTAATATGCATGATTCAAACAAAAATAGATAAATAAATTATTTCAATTTTGTTGGATCTTTATCTAAATCATCTTGCTCCTTGTTTAAGGTTTGATTTTATACTTCTAAATCTAATCTAATTAATCAAATTACATAATACAATTTGAAAAGAAAATACAAACCAAAAATAAGTGGCCAGGATATGAAAGTCTTTATTGAGCCGAAACATGCATTATACTCAATCACATTGGGCTTTGTCCATAATTGTACAACATATCATAAATCCTTATATGCAACTCTAATGTATAAATATAGAGCCTAACTATTGAATACTAACTTTGTCTCAACTCTTGAAACTTACAATTGAGTTATTATAAAAGTGTGATCAAAAATAGGAAATTATCAAAATTAGGAAACCTTTTCCATGCATAGGTTTTGCCTTAATTATCAATCCAATTGATAATTAATTTATTATTTAATTAATTTAACTTATTAAATAATTAAAGAATCTATTTTGGGCTTAAAACCATGGGTGGGCCGACACCCACACATAAAATTCTAAAGTGTGTTCAAGCACAAACTAGTTTTATGTGTTTTGGGCCATTTGGGTTTGGGAATGAGCCAGACGTGTATTAAGCTCACTCTAGCCCTTAAAATCCATTAATAAAATTAACTATAGTCTATTATTTTAATTTAAATTAGCTCTTTGGGCCTACCAAGGCATTTACTAATTTAAACCAAGCACTTAGACTCAATTAAGCCCATTAAGTGGCTTTAATGAATTAAACTCAATCCAATCGATTTAAGTCCATTTTAATCAATCCAATTAGTTAAAAAACACTAATATATTAGACATATCAGTTTTAGAATATCAAAAGTCATTCTAACAATGACCACGTTAAGAACACATAAAGAACACTAATTTATCGAACTTTTCAATTAAACTTGTTTTCATGCAAAACATGTTCAAATCAATTTTTTTTATAATTTTTCTTAATATCACATATTAAAGACATAAAATATCATCAAAATAATTTTAGCCTTGTCAAAATAAAAATTGATTTAAAACAGACAACTCACCTTTGCACAAGGAGAAAACATTTTCTCCTTATCATTTTTTTATTTTTATTTAATCACACACATACATAAATAAACATTTCTTATTTATGAATATCAAAATCAAATATTTTAAAATTTATTAAATAAATAACTCAAAAATTAGAAAAGTATTCCACAAAAACATAAAATTGTAGACTCACGGCAAAACCAAGGCTCTGATATGATGGGTACAGATCGGTTACATGCATCACATGCATGAGTGAAAATAAAAAAATTTTAACCAATAAAAGAATTTTTCCATAAAGATGAAACATATATTCAAAAAGAATAAAGAAAATCACCTTTGAGTGTTGTTGAACAGTTGATTTTCCTTCTCACCAGGTTATTGCAAACAATAGTGTCTAAAATAAAACATCTCTAACAATGATCAACACTAGAGAGGAACTAAATGAACTAGACCTGATGGGAAATACAATGAGGCTGAAATTCCTTTGAAGCTAGTAAAAGGAGGTTGTTAGAGAGGGAGAAAGTGATAAAGATAACACTTATGCCCTAATCCCACTTGTGTTAGGTTTTTATAGGTAGGTTAAAAGCCCACTTATAATGAGATTATGCCTTTAAAATTCTAGAGAAATACTAAATTGGTTGTTGGAATTTAAATAATTAATTTAGGCCTTATTAAAATCCAATTTAGGCCCTTTCCTAAAAAATCTTTATGCATGACCCAAAAAAGAGGCCCTTATGCACACACTTGGATTTAATTAGCCATATCAACTCCAAATCCAACCAAATTAAATATATAGGCTCCATAACACCATATTCAATTTGTTTTGGTTAAAAAACTAGGCCCCTATGGCTTTTCCATTTAGGTTCTACATAGAAGCCTTCCTCAAGAATGTTTTTGCATAGAACATTCATTTTCCAATAAGATTTAATTATGAAATACAATATTTAAATTAGGTCCATCACTATAGAGCATTTCCAAAAAGCTTCGCAAACTTTTCTACTTATGCATAATTAATTAAACTCTTTAATTATTTATTTTATTTTATATTTGTCTTATTTAATAATAATATAAAATATTATTATCCTTGTTATTTTATCATTTTTCCCTTTCTCTATATGTATGTGACCTATTAGGTCCTTGTCCATGTTGGTAGTATAATATGTAATTAAGAGTTCTATTCAAATTGGGACTCTTCACTAAGAATCCTAGTTGAACCATAACTCTTATGATTTAAATTCTCTTAAACCATTTTATCAATCCCCAATCAATATTCATGATATACTATTATACAATTCATGAGTGGCCTCTAACTAAACATCATGACAACCCAAATGTCAGGTTAGTCAAATGATTTTCACTATACCTTTTTATAGAACAATTACCGTGCAACTACTCCTTTCACCACACTTATCTTATTTCGGTTCTGAGTATGAATTTATGTTAACTTATATGAACCTAAAATGTATGTTCTATTAATTTAACCATTATTTCCAAAAGGCCACTTATGTATCCCTATCCACCATAGCATCCTACTCTGGCTAGAGTTTCCCTGAACAAGGCAATTATAAAATCATTCGAGATAACTTTGCTTGATAAATCTTGGATGGTGAATCATTTATTGATTACTCTACTACATTTAAATAGGTCATGATATACCTAACCTTTTAACTATGTTCTTCCCCTGTTAGACGTAAGTAGTTATAGGGTAAAAATATACTACTCACTACAAAAGATAACTTTGGCGATCTCAAGTCTAAGGATATTTACACCTATGATGAGATTCATTACTAACATAGATTTAATATCCATGTGAGGATTCTTTTAGTAGGTCTCCAATCAGTACAAAAAAATTACAATTTAGCAACGAAAATTAGCAACGAAAAATATCAATTTTTCGTTGCTAATCAAAAATAGCAACGAAAATTTCTGTTGCTAATTTGGCAGTTGCTATTTTTAGCAACGGAAAATTTATTCCGTTGCTAAATTTAGCAATGGAAAATTTATTTCGTTGCTAAATTTAGCAACAGAAATTGAATTCCATTGCTAACTTCAACAATGCAAGATTTGGTGAATTGGTCAATTTTAGCAATAGAATATAAATTTTCGTTGCTAAATTTAGCAACGGATATTGATTTTCGTTACTAAATTTAGCAAAGGAAATTTAGATTCCGTTGCTAAATTCACCCATAAGTAAAAAAAATTAATGACAGTCCTGTCCGTCACTGACATAGTAGAAAAAGGAATAGCAATTCTCCACCGAATGATTAAGAACCTTCAAACCCTAAAAACATTGATAAAAGAACAAAAAATTACAATGCAAAAAAATAAATAAATAAATTATAGAAGGCAAGTAATTCTAAAAACCAAACAATAAGAGCATTACACCGCAATGCTAAACAAAAAAAAAACATATTATAAAAAGAAATTAAGTTAAAAAAATGAGGTTAAATATGCACAAATATCAACTAAGAAAAAAATTCAAGTCCTTAATTTAGATTTCTATGATTCTGAAGTATATACTCTTTAAAGTTAGTACAAAATTAAAACAATTATATGATGCCTAATGGCACTGCTATAAGAAATTGTATTTTATAATGACAAATGCAAATGTAAGACTTTCCTGGCCTAGAAAGGAATCCTTCCTTGTGTTCTCCTATTTATCTAAAAACGACTTTCATAGCTTGGCATTTTTCTCTTTAGTTTTCTTATCGCTTATAGATTCTCCTTGCTCTTCCTCCCTCTTAGATGATTTAGAATCCTTATTAGCAATTTGCATATCCAACACAGCTTGCATATAGATAAAACAACTAAATAGAAGTTAAAAGAAAAGTAGACTGAAATAAATTACAGGTTAATTGCTTTCGAACAAACAAGACGAACCTAAATAGAGATATGCAACATACAAAACTACCAAAATCTTACATTTTTTCTTGATTGCTTTCAAAATTTATAAAGAAACACATAAATGATGCAGTAATAATAAAAGTCTATGAACAGAAGTATTAGAACAATATAAACACAAATATGCTTACTACTCTAAGGTAAAAGTCTATGAAATAAAATAAATATAATAACTAAACCTGCAACTTGGTGATCCCATCTTGGAATTCATTTTTTTCCTTTTAACAAGATCAGATACAATAGAAAAGAAATCAAATCTTTGAGCATGTTTAATATGGTAGTCCTCAATAAGAAGGTCCAAGAGATGTTCAGCAAAGCACTAGTCTTAAAATGTATAGAAATTTCAGCTTTTGAATATGCAACCAACCACATTATAATTAAAATTGCAAGGATAACATAGATTACATAGAACACCCAACAAAATTATTTATAGCATCACAAAAGCTTTCATTCAATTTCCAACAGCGTTTAAGTAAACTTGAGGTCAATCCAAAACTATAAAAGATGGAAAAGAAGATGATAATAATTCAAAATGAAAATCGATCTTATGAAAAAAAAAATATTTAGCAGTTAGATTTTATACTATATGGTCAATTTTGCAGCCAATAGAGAAAGAAGAAAAAAAAAAGAACAACAAGAAGAAGAAGAAAGCAAAAGTAAGAGATGAAAATTTTATAGGAATTCAAGCAATCATACAAAGCTGATGGGTAGAAAAACTGCATTTGAACATCAAATATCATATTAGTATCCATCACAATGTATATGGTTCCTTCAAAGTTCAAGATAAATATTAACTAGGTCAATATGCAAAAATTCTATTAAAGATCTTGTAGCCTCATTTAGGCCGGTTCAATGCAATCATAACTCTATACTACTAATGACTCAAAGGACAATAAATTTCGGGACTCAAAAACATGTCTATTGATGTGTAGTACAGATTTTTGGATTTTACTCAAATGTTATACTTGTTCTTTAGGAAAAAAGTACAAAGATGAAAGACAAAAAAGAATGAACAAACAATTAAAATTATGCTTCTCTGCAATTCAAATCACATGAAAAAGTATGAATATTTACTGAATTAGTTGATATTAAGATACCTATTAATGAATTGATCTACAAAAGATATATAGGTTGACTACATTTGTTTGCCCTCATCTATGAGCTCTATCTTCAGCCCAAAAAGTTGCTCAAAAACAGATTCATGCACAAACTCTTCACAAAACATAATAATCTATATGTTGAAAATAAAGATGATATTGCTTACATGCATGGGGCAGCCATCATTAAATTCAATAGCAAACATTTGGGGCTCTTCAGCAAATCGAACAAGCGAGCCTACTGCAGATAAAGGCCGAACAATAATTGTGTACAAACATCTAATTAATATTCTCAGCAAGCGATATGGTAATACATATATCAAATACATGCAACAAGAATTTTTTGTATGGTTTAAATTTTATTTATGTTTAATGCATAAGGCATACATCTCCAACTGAAGAAATGCAAAATAAAAGCACTATTCTAGCAACAAAAAGATTAAAACCAAAAATAAAACTTACATGAAATATATGTTTAATTAGTCATCTTGTCTCTATTTTTGAAATATTAGACAAAAATGAGAGAATTCATTAAATGGTGCTTTTGTCAATAAGTGGGGATCAATGGGCATAATGTCAGCATAAAAGCCTAAATAGTCACCATAGGATACCGATTTGATAGAATATTAATGTAATTTACATTTAATTAGTCATGGTACTAGCCATTGATTTTTGGAAAAAGGTATTATAGTTAGTGAACTTTAATCTTTTTCAACAAACCTATGTTCTTTTAAAATTTGATATTAATTGTTTACATGTAAAGTAGAATGGAACATATTTATTTATTAAGTGATAAAACAAGAAGAAGACTTGTTGCAAATGAAAAAAGTAACGCAAATTGACAAACTAGAAGCAGCAATAACACAAGCAAGACTTTAAAAGATAATGGCTTATCCAAAACATAAACAATATACTTTTTCTCAAACTTAGCCCTTTCTTCTTCTTCATTCTGAGGATGAACAACTGTCTGATTTGTTTCCTGCAAAATCATGAAGATATATAGCAACACAAAAAGCTTAAAATAGGGCAGAAGAATAGAAACTATATATACCTCTGTATCATCAAAAACAGAACCCATGATAGCTATATATCTTGTTTTATGTGATTTTGATCATTGTAGGATCTAAATGTTGAAATATGAGTATTTTGGATTTAATCAAAATCAATTTTAGAGGATATCTATGAGATTATGTAGGGATTAGATGATAGTTATTTAGGAGTATTTGAATTGTATTCAATTTCTAATTTTATTTTTCCTTCATTATCTAGATTAGAAATATCTCCTTCATGTAAGTGATATTGCAAGAAACAACAAGCTATTTGTGTACAAACAACAAGTTATTTCCATATAGCAAGAAACAACAAGCTGTTTGTGTACAAACAGCAAGTTGTTTCCATATAACAAGAAACATCAAGCTATTTGTGCTGTTTACATATAGCAATTGTATCTCGTGTAGAGCCCTTCACCACTTATAGTTAGCAATTGTATCTTGTGTAGAACTCTTCACCACTTGGTTTAAACACCTAATCGAATATGTCTACTAATTCAGCCCTCTCTTCCGCCTCCATGACAGCCATGCCCATACCTTCCTTCTCTTCTAACTTATCACATCATCTCTCTATCAAACTGAACTCCAGTAATTTTTTATTATGGAAGACACAGCTCACAGCTGTTTCTTGCTATATGGAAACGGCTTGCTATTTGTACACAAATAGCTTGTTGTTTCTTGCTATATGGAAACAGCTTGCTATTTGTACACAAACAGCTTGCTATTTCCTACAATATCACTTACACTTTAGTTTAGGATTTTCTCTATATAAGACATTTTCTTCTCTCTAGTGGCTGTAATCAGTTCGGCCATATTTTTCTTTGCGTTTTGTTCCTGTGAGGCTAAACATTTATTTCCAGTTCAAGATTAATTTAAAGTTAAGGATGGATTATGAGATCTAATTTTTTTATTCTTATTTCTTTAGTTCTTGTTATATTCATATGATTTTCTGTCATTATTGAGAAATTCAATCTCGATTGTCAATATGTTATTTGCACAACGAGACATTGTTTGTAATTTAATAGGTTGACATACAATTAGTTAATGAGATTACATTCATAATTCTTGTTTATTCTATCCTACTCATTACTATTACAAAAGTTAGTTTTATCAAGAGTAGAAATTTATTTCTGTTGATTTGGACAGTCATTATATAATTTTATAGAAGAAATATGAAATATTTTTATATCAAATGTTGTCCATTTCAAGACAAAACATCATCACATGGCATGGATGACTGAGGCAATCTAGATGTTCAATCACATCTTTAATCTTCATATATATATAAGTTTTAAAAAATCCACTTTAGATTTTCTTATCTTTTGAAAAATCAAGAGGCATCTTTGGTTCAAAAATAAATCTCTCATAGACTTGCAGTTGACCTTAATAATCTCTAATTCTCATGTTCACCCTCTTACATTCATGGCATTGCTGCAAGATATTATATGAACTCAGTCTAAACATTAACGCCACAAACACTCAATATCCCCTTTTAAAATCACTCAAATTAAACCAGCTACATGCAAAATGTAATAAAAATCACAAACACAAAAACCAAACTATGAGAAATCAAAAGGAAGCATGCGATGTACTGGTAGAAGAGGAGAAAATAAATGAAGAACAGAAAATCAAACGAAGTAGAGACACATTTTGTCAAGATATTAAACACAGAGAGCATAAACCACAGACCTGCAAAAGGATCAAATCTAAAAGAAAGACGATAGAAAAGAACTCAGCAGTCTTTGATTTTCCTCCCAAAAATAGTTATTCTTCAAATATTGATGAAGATCAGAGGGAGAGAGCAAGAAGATGGTTGGGAGAAAATAGGGTAGAGAGCGTGAGAGAGAGAGAGGGGGATGGTAGAGGCGCAAAACTAAAAAATAATGCAGAAAGAGGGGCAATTTATACCTAGGGTTAGGTAAAATAGCAACGGAATTAGCAATAAAATAATTTTTGGTTGCTAAATAGCAACGAAAATCATTTCCCGTTGCTAATTTAGCAACGAAATTTCATTTCGGTTGATATATTTGGATCCAAATTTATTTCACCTCGTTTGGACCTAAATAGCAACAAAAATTGAATTTTGTTGCTAAATAGCAACGAAATATTTATTCCATTGCTAAATAGCATCGAAATTTTTTTTCGTTGCTATTTTTGCAAAGGAATAAAAATTTCGTAACTATTTTTCATCCTAAATTTTTTCACTATCAAGTGCTGCCATATTTAGCAACGAAAATTACTTTTCGTTGCTAAATTTTGGCACTAATATCTCCCCCTTTTTTAGCAATGGAGTACAACCATTTGTATTCCATTGCTAATTCAATAAAACTTAAACCAATTTTAGCAATGGAATTTATTTTTCATTGCTAAATAGCAACGAAATTGAACTTCCGTTGCTAAATTAGCAATGAAATGAATTTCGTTGCTATTTTTCCGTTGCTATTATGCTATTTTCTTGTAGTGAATGAACTTGTTCTTCTAACAAGTATCCATATGTTAGTTGTGATCATCTCCCACGATCACAGTTGTGAGAATCACTACTTGAACCTTTCAAGAAGCATATCATGTGCTAGTCTATCCATATTAACTATGTCCTATCTTTTTAATACTATGACTAGGGATATTTTGATATTATCACATTTACATGCAATAGACATCTCATATCATAAACTCTTTTATAATTGCCTTTGCACTATGTTTATAATACCAATGACTTTATTTATTAATTTAAGATAAACAAACATATTTATTTAAACATAACATTAATAAATAAATGTTGCCTTCTTATAAATAAAATGAGTTCATATACATGAAATACATCCCTATCTATATGGGCTCTAGGGCATACTCTCTAACAGAATGTGTGCTGATGTAAGAGGGTAAAGTGATAACTTATGCTTCCAAGCAGCTCAAAACTCATCAAAAGAACTATCCTACCCATGATTTGGAGCTAGTAACAATTATTTTTATATTAAAAATTTAGAGGCATTATTTATATAGTGAGAAATGCTCTATTTATATTGATCAAAAAAGCTTAAAATTCTTGCCCACTCAGAAGGAGCTCAATTTAAGGCAAAGATACTAGTTATAGCTTATCAAAGTCTATGACTATTTGATTGACTACCAACATGAAAAACCAAATGTGGTAGTTGATGCACTTAGTATAAAAAACTTATTAGCCTTATAAGCCATGAACGTCAAATTGACTATAGCTTAAGATGATGCACTCGTTAATAAAATACAACTTGAACCTAATTGGTTACAACAAGTAAAACCTATTTTGAGGTAGGATAATCTGTTAACCTCCATCATTTAACAAATAAGAAAAGGACAGCTAGTTCTTCCTTAGTAGCGATGATTGTTTATACTATAAGGAAAGAATCTGTGTGCCACATAATGCGTAGCTAAAGAAGAACATTTTGACAGAAGCTCACAACAATAGCTACAATATGCATCTAAGCACTAATAAAATGTACCAAGACTTAAAGATAACCTATTGGTGGCCTGGTTAAAGATAACCTATTGGTGGCCTGGGCTGAAAAGGGAAATAACTGACTATGTGACTAAATGCCTAACATACTAGCAGGTAAAAGCAGAACATCAAGGACCTTCTAGCTTGTGATAGCCCATCACAATACCTAAGTGGTAGTGGGATCGTATTGCCATGGATTTTGTGTCTAGCTTAGCACTCACCAAGAAGCAGCATGATTCCATAAGGGTAATAGTTAATTGTTTAACAAAGTGTGCTCATTTCATACTAGTAAGAACTGATTTTCCCTTGGTTAAACTGGTAGAAATCTACATTAATGAAGTGGTGAGAACTTCATGGCATCCTTTTTTCCATCATTTATGATAGAAATCCTCAATATATAGCTAGATTTTAAAGGAAAATTTATGAAGCATTAGGTACACGCCTAAGTTATATCATAACTTTCCATCCTTAGATAGATGGACAATCAAAACAAGTTAAACAAATATTGGAAGGCATGCTTTGGTGTTGCATACTTAAGTTTGGTAGCAATTGGGAGAAATACCTTCTACTAGAAGAATTTGCGTACAACAACAACTACCAATCTAGAATTAAGATGGCACCATATGAAGCATTATATATATAGACAAAAATGTAAAACTCCTCTGTGTTGGATAGAGCTTAGAGAATACAAGTTAGTGGGGTTGAACCTCATTAGAGAAATTGAAGAAAAGGTGATATTTATTAAAGATAACCTAAAATCGGTAGTAGATAGACAAAAATCATATATATATTTGAAGAGAAAAGACATAGAATTCAATGTAGGAAATAAAGTATTCTTGAGAGTTTCTCCATAAAGGAAGATTCTAAGATTTGGCAAGTAAGGTAAACTCAGCCCCAAATTTATAGGTCCATATGAAGTATTACAACATGTGGGACCAGTTGCACATAGATTAAAGATACTACTAGAGTTCGAGAAAATCCATGATGTATGTATCAATTTGAGGTGATACTGATCAGATCCATCACATGTCATCACTCCAAAAGAATTTCAACTCTGATCGAACTTATCGTATGATGAAGAACTAGTGAGAATACTTGCCAAGGAAGTGCAACAATTGAGGAATAAATAGATTCCATTAAAAAAAATTCTCTCGACCTGCCACCATGTAGAAGAAGTAACTAGGGAGCTAGAGGAGACCATAAATTAGCAATATCCTCAGCTCTTTACTCTAGGTAAATTTTAAGGACAAATTTTAATGAGTAAGCGAGAAATGTAATGCCCTAAAATGTTGAATGGTATAAAAAGTACATTTTACACCATGAACTATAACAATAAAATGGCATCTGGAGTGATTACATTAGTATAGTATAGTAGAATTCATAAGAACTTTGGAGTTGAACGTGCATAGGCTAGAGAAATTCTAGGACTGGTGACCTACTAGGAAGTCAAAGTTTAGCCATTATACTGGATAATGTGAGTTAAATAGAGTTTAGTGGTATAATTTTCATAGAAATTAATGTTAAATAAACTCTTAAAATTGATAATGAAGAAATTACTTGAAACCATTGTTATAGTTGACCATGAATTTGACAAGACCTAAAAATATTCCACATACCTCTAAAAATTATTCCAATTTCATAAACCTATTAAAAATAACCTAAATGAACTATTATAAGTGAAAAACAATTTTTCTTAAAGTTTTAGATTGTCAAATTCCAAACCGGCGATTTTTATCTCTGGAGCTATAAGTATACAAAAATTATGTCGAAATGATATAAGATTTTAGAAATACATTACTGCACATATTTTTACACTTAGGAACAATTTTAGATAATTTTGATGAAAGGAATATCGAGATTGGAAAAATGATGAAAAATTAAATTCGAATGATTTATTGAGCTTAAATGCAACTTTTAATTATCTAAATGGCACAACAGACCCTCTGGCAGATACATCCATCAAACAAAACCTTCACTATGCCTAGTGTGAATTTAATAATATTAATTCTAATGCACCCTATCATCTAGTCCTTGATACCATCGAGTCATCATCTAGGCCAAATTATCTTGATTCATTATTCCAATATTCTTAGGATCCATATCTTTCTTTAAATATCTTTGAATATAATTTCACTAAGCATGATGATCCTACCACTCAGGATTATCTATGTGCTTTTGAAAATGAAATTAAATAGTCACTCCCCAAAAAATGCAAAGAAAAAGTAGAAATTGATTGGACCCTATATCTCAGAGAATCTAATACAGATCCTAAAGATATGAACTTATCCCCTTCTTAAGAGCCGATCCATTCTAGCCACAAGGGTTAGTCTTTATTAAAGTCTCTTTGTTGAAGTATCTCTTATAAAATTTTATCTTTTGAGTGTATGTAGACACTAGGTTCTGAGGTGGCTCCTAATCAAAGTTACCTTGTAAGGATGTGGTTTCTCATAAATGGACAAGGAATAGAGGTACTAGGCTTTTCCATGTTATTTTATGTTCTAAAAATAGCTTTTTTCTGGGCTCCGCCCATTTTTCTCTTTCAAACGATGCAAAATAAGAAAATAGGTCTTGAAAACTTAGAGCAATTTAAAGTGTTTTGGCTTTATCTTGGCCTATAGACATCATAATTAGATAATTACAAATCTATTTTAATCTTAAGACATTGATGTACAACTTTTTTGAAGAAACCTAAACCCAATTTAGTCCTTAATATTTTCAAAATTAGGCTTGAACATATATGATCCAAATATGTTTTTGTACCTTGACCAGTTTATAGTATTTTAGGCATAACTCCCTTTTGTAGAGATCCTATTGAGATAAATCCAATTTTAATAGAAAAAAAAATCATTTTGGAGAAACTTTTTTAAAGATATCATGATCTAATTCTGAATCCATTATTCCCAGTAATTTTTCAAAATGAAAATATCTATTCTATCCTTGAAATTTTTCTAGGAGCATTCATTAGAATTTTGGCCATAAATCTCAATATAAAAATCCAAATTGAGTGATTTTTGTTTCATTGGAAACATGAGTCATAAGGGAAGAAATTTCTAAAAGGCCTTGTCAAAAAAATGGCATTTCCAAGCCTAAAAATGGCAAAATATTCTAGTTTAGAGGTTGGTCCACTTAGAAAAAGGGGGTAGAGTAAAACTCAACAGTTTGGGAGTGACTCACTCCAAAAAGGTATTTTACACCCAAAAATATAGGAGAAAACCTGGAGAAAAAATCCCCTTAATCATATCCCATTTGGGATATTTATTTTAGGAATAATGATGGATTTTCTTAGCGTAATCCCATTCATTATCTCTCTCCTCCTTTTTTTCTTCTTTTTCTTTTCTTTCTTTCTTTCTTTCTTCTTCTTCTCCCATAAAAATAAGAAATTTTAACATTAAAAAATTCTAAAAAATCTTATAAAATCGGGAAAAAGCCATAGAGCACCCAGTCTTTGTCCTACGGCAGAATCGACACTGAAGGTAATATTCTCGAGTCCTTAAAAGCCCATATATTTAATACTTAATTTTAATTAATTATGTAAATGATATTTTTTAGTTTATTGTCTTGTTAATTTTATAGATTTATGCTAATATATTGTTATTTTCTCTTATTTGTAATTAATTGTTAATTAGTCGTAAATTTGCTAACATATTTTATCAATTAATTTATTATATTAGTTAAAAAATTAATTGTTTTATCATATAATTTGATGAGTATTTGTTAAGTTAATTTTATTATTTTGTTGATTTTGGTAATTATTTGTTTTATCATAGTAATTTATTAATTAACTTAATATATTAGGCTATTTACTAATTAATTTTTTATTGTTAATTTGTTAATTATATTAGTTTAATTAAACTATTTATTTATTTGATTGTCCTTTTTATAATATATTTTAATTAGTATTTTTTTGTATGTTATTTAAGGTTCTTTATAGATTTTTTTATCAAAAAATAGTTTTTCCTTAGTTCCTGCATAAATAGTTTTCGTCCGGTCCATTAGCGATGCTTGCTTGTTTTTATCACTAAAGAGATTTTCCTTTAAATTCATATTTTTTAATGTTGTGCACCTTTAGCGACTAGAGTTTATGGCAACAATAAAAAACTCTCATCACTAAAAGTCCCAATCACGCCACTTCCCCTCTGTCACTCGCCCAATTCACGCCCCTTTTGTTTTTTTTTTATCTGTTTCCTCCTTTATTTCACTTTTTTTGGCCTTTTGGTTTCTTTCTTCACCATTTCACTATATATATATATTAGTTTAGCAATTTATATTATTAATTATTTTTTATTTTCTTGGCTTAATGTTGGTATTAATAATTTTCTTGTATTTTTTTCATTTACTTATATTAAGTTGTTAATAATCTTTTAATATTAATATCTTCATTAATATTATATTTTATATTTTCTTTTATTAATTGACTTAATTAATTACTATTTGTGGTAAATTGGTTGTTTTAATTTATTTTTTCCTTTAATTTATAATATATTTTAATTACTACCTATTTTATTGATGTTATTTTGTTTAAGCTTATTTAATTAGTCCAATTGATTAATATTTCTAATTTAATTGTCAAGTAATCTATTTATAAATTTATACTATATTTAATTTATTTAAATCAATCATGCTATTTATTGTTAATATTATTCTTATTTTTTTAATGTTGATATTTATAATTGTCATTATTAATATTAGCATAGTAATATCATTATTGCAATTATTATATCCATTTCATCTATTAATTTAATTATTGCATTTCATCATTATCTACTATTTTATTCAATTCAATTAACTAATTTTCATTATTATTTAATTTATTTCACTATTAACTCATATTATCATTTTCTATCATTTTTTATGCAGATAACCCACCCACGCATCAAGTTGGATTGGAGAACCGAAGCCGGAGATTAGATTAAGATTTCCTTTATTTTACCCTATTTATTTCCGGATCTGTATTATTATTTAATGCCTAACTAAATCAATTGTAATAGCTAGTAAAAATGAGTTTTTGCATGATAACTTGGAAAATTGATATTAGATATTTTTTATCTAATTAATTGGATTTTTTTTTATAAAATGGACCAATACCTTATTTTATTCCAAAAATCATATAAAAAAATTTTATAAATATGTGTGGGACAACCAATGTTCTCAAATCAATCAATACGCTGATTTAAACATGTTTACTTATATTATTATTCTCTTATGTCTTTATTTATTGCAAATAAATGAATTTTCGAAAGATAAATTAAAAGCTCACCAAATAATTTTCACTTTCAAATAATCAATTAACACAATTCCTTTCTTTCAAGCCATATGGGCTCAATGCCCTTTTTTTCAAAAATACATCATAAAATGTGGCCTTTTTGTAAATATGAATGCCAGGAATAATGTCCTTATAAACTCAATTAATTCCATAATTTATGTATGATTTTATCTTTGCATGTATTATTTTATTCTTGAATGCTTTCCATACTTTACTTTATAGCCTTCATATGCATGTTTTATAGCTTTCTAATGTGCTTGAGTGCACTTTTATTTTCTAGCATAATAACTCATGGGAGAAAAGAGATAAAATAAGTTAATCATTAAAACTCATTTGTATAACGTTAACCAAAGTTACAAATAGGAGTGAGGTTCTGAATTGTCTCTAGTTCAACCTCATAAGGTTAGAATTCATTTCTTAATGTTTTATTGGGTGATGAATCCATAATACCTACCTTGTGTGCCTAGTAGATGCCCTCGTAGGTTGATTGTTAGCAAATGAGTAGGGATAAACTGAGCCGTTGTCTCATACCTTTTTAAGGCTTGAGGCATCATGGACCAGCCTTTATGAGTTAAATGAACCTTGATATGGTCTAGAGTACTCAAAGTAAGCTTTAGAGACCAAGCCGAATACCTACGAGGTTCAATGCGTATCATAGTGTCGACTTCACGAGGGATGTGACATGCTGCGTTTATTCATATTCCCATATGTCATAAGACAATATTAGTGATATCACATAATTCCTTAACATAATTTAGTTGTTAAATTTGCTATCGATTAATCATTAAGTTACCATTATCATTTCTAAGTCCATATGGCGTCGTTAAGTTACTATTCATTTGGTATAAATCTTGGAAACATGACAGCTTATAATTCAAGCTACCCAAACCTGTAATTAGCCAAATTCACACTTCTAAATAATATCCTCCACCACCAATACTCCATTCACAATCACAACACTTCTAAAATCAATCCACATCACAGTCATACAACATGCATTATATCACACATATAGTTCATCAAATTCACTAACATTTTAACTACCATTACATGCTATATTACATTTATACAACTAGTCTTTATTAATTCTAAGCATACAACTACATAAGCTAATTCCTAAAAGCTTCACATGCACATGCCACCTCGCTTTCCTTCGTTTGGCTTTAGTTTACCTATCCCTGCGTGTAGTCAAAACAAACCATATGCTGAGCAACATTATTGCCTAATGATGGATACAACTACACAAAATTTCCCTTAATAACCTAATTTAAGTAAATTTTTTCATCTTGCCCTTAGTTATTATTTTTAATTAATTAATTTGTAATTAACTCTTTAAATGCCATAATTTAACTTTAATTTCTCTAATTTGTATTCTTATTATTTAATTTCACTTTTTACTTTACATAGGCAAAAAATTATAATTTGGTCCCCATAATTTCTTTTTACCTTACTTGGTCTTAATTAACTCCAATTTTGACTATTTTAACTTCTTTTGACTTCTAGTTCTCTTTAATTGGTTTATTTACAATTTAGTCCCTATACATGTCCTTGAGGTGGCAAATTATGTTTTAGTCTCTAAATTTTTTATTGTTTATGATTTTTCCCGTTAAAGTATATTTGACTATTTCAACCTTTCTAATGACATTTTTAGTACTAAATTATAGTTTTACCCTAACTTCTCATATAATTACCTTTTTACCCTTTTTAAACATATTAATCTTATTTTTCATATTATTTCTTATTTATTTACATTTATAACATCTTTTATACCATAACCATCTTTTAATTCTATTTTTCTTATAAAATTATGATTTTGCCTCTACTAGTAACCAGTGAAAATCCTCAAATCGGATAAACGGGAGGATGGCTTTGATAATGCTAATGGATTAGAGGGACCACGCACGCTGATGCAATACCAATTACTTTAGTGTGTAATAAGCTGGCTATTTCTCAATGTCTAATAATTATATCTCATAGTGAACTCATGGTAATCTTATGGTGGCACCATGGTATATGTGTATCCCTATACTAGCCATTTTATACTATGGTCCTAAACTAACCACTGTATACTAAGGGCAATGATTTTTCCCATACTAAATTATATTTTCATACCATTGTTCATGTTAATTACATTATGTTATCAACATCATGAGCTTAATTTGCAACCATCCAAGTTTATTAATCATATATTTTCATATTTATGTTTAATACCATAAGAAAATAATTAAAACATACCATTATAATTTCATATACCATTCAACCACTTAGTGTCATCATACATACATAATGTTTCATCTTCCATTTGCATGCCATACATTATTTTATATCCATTTTAATCACTACTATGGTGAAATATACTTGATTTACATAAAAATTCACAATTTACTCATACTTCCATCATTATGTTCATTTGTTCATAACTATATACATTCGTTATTTTTCATTCTAATTATTTCAATTGCTTTTCATATACATTATATTCTTATTAAATGTATCATTAAACATCAAATTCTATTATGATATGGTTAGGTGCATAATTCGGCCACTATAGAATTTACCATTCCCAAGTTGTTTTCTTCATTTATTTGTGTTCCTGTTATGATAATTCAATATTTTATTGAGTTATATTAATTTATCTCCCAATTCCAATCAATTATGTATAGTTGCATAATGTAATTTCTAACTTAAATAAATGAAATAGATGAAATCAAATGTAATTTGTATCTAATAACCTCTAGGTGGTTTGAAAAACCTTTATTCTTCCTTCTCCTTCCCTTTGCCTTCCTTGGTTTTCTCTTTTTCTATAAATTCCTCTTTAGTCCGAAATTAAGGAGAGAAAATTAATGAGTTTATGCCAGGAATTTAATAAAATAAATGCTACCAATCAACTATACTAAGCATGCTCTACAAGCCCACAACAAAATTCCTAACTAATTCCCTCAAAACCTATGAATTCACCTAATTAGGTTACCTTTCTCTCTCTAAAAGTCCTTGATTTTCAGGCTCCTTCTTACATCAATTATTTTTCTATGTCAAAGAGGAGGTCTTTTAGTGTGTCTAGGTGAAATTAGGGATTGAAATTTGGTGGAAGGAAGAAAAAATGAAGGAAAATGGTTGAATCGGGGTGGAATTAAAAGGTTCATATTTCAAAGAGAAAAATGAAGAAAATTATATAATTTTTGGCAAAAATGTAGAGGATTCTAGACTCCTCCATGCTCCCCATGAGTTCACTAATCTAAAGGCCCAAATTTCTCCATTTATTATTTCGTCCAATGGCTTTTTTCTAAGCCACTTGTCACCATTCCATTAATTTCTACATTTTCTTTAATTATGATCTTCCTTGTAGGTGATCATGGCTTAATTTTAATGATATTTATGTTTAAATATTTAACATATGGTAATTATCATCCTTAATTAATCTAGCCTCAAATTTTTACTATTTTTTCTGAAATTGATGTTTTACTTTTTAAAATTCTCTGAAATCTTACTTTGCATGCTCTAGCATATGTAGAAACTTTTGTTTAAAATTTCATATCATTCCAACATTATTTCAATATACTTATGGCTCTGGAGGTAAAATCAGCCGGTCCGAAACCTAAAATTTTTAAATTATTTGAAAATTTATTTTTCAATTCTAATAGCTCATTTATGTTATTTTTAATAGGTCTATATGATTATAATAATTTTTAAAGATCTATAGAATATTTTTGAGTCCGATCAAATTTTTGATGAATCCTTTTTAGGGTACTAAGTAAAACTTTTTTATCTGTTTTAAGAGCCTACATAAGCTCAATTTTCTTTATACCATCGAACTTCATTTGACACCTATTTTCATAATCCAATATTAGGTCAAATTGCCTATCAGGTCACCCATCCTTAAATTTTCTTGCCTTGAGCACGTTTAACCTTTATACACTTTCAAATTTTTCTTTCTTATTCAACTTCAATTACTCTGAAAACAATCCTAGGGTTACTATTCAAGCTCTAAATTATGCCGTATATGTCAGATGTAAATTTTAGGGTGTTACATTTCTATCCCACTAAAGAAAAATTTCATCCTCGAAATTTACCTGGACTGAAGAGGTAGGGATACTATTATCTCATGGCTTCCTCTAACTCCCAATTTACCTCTTCCACATTGTGGCATATCCAAAGTACCTTAACAATTGGAATTTGTTTATTTCGCAGCTTTCTGATTTCCCAAGTAAAAATTCTCACCAATTTCTCAACATAGGATAAATCGGGTTGTAGCTAAACTTATTTTGGTGTGTAATATGGGATAGATTCGATCGATATCTCCTCAGCATTAAAACATAAAATACATTATGGATCTTCTCTATTTCTGGTGGCAATTTCAACCTATAGCCTCCTAGACCAACTTGCTATATTACTTTATATTGTCCAATAAACTTGGGACTAAGCTTGCCCTTCTTGCCAAACCTTAAGATTTTTCTCCATAGTGAAACCTTCAAGAATACATTGTCACCTATATTATATCTTTTCTCTTTAAGTCTGCATAATATTTTTGCCTATCTGCTATAGCTTTCAGGTTATCTTTGATCCATTTTAACCTTTTCTTCAATTACTTTGATCAAGTTTGGTCCCATTAGCATGCTTTAACTTAACTCGATCCAACATAGAGGAGTCCTTCATTTCCTCCCATATAGTGCTTCAAATGGAGCCATTTTGATACTAGACTGGTAGCTGTTATTATAAGCAAATTTCTCCTATGGAAGGTATTTTCTCCTAATTACTGTCGAACTCCAATATGCAGCATCACAGCATGTCTTCTGATATTTGTATTACTCGCTCAGATTGGCCATTTGTTTATGGATAGAAACAATGCTATAATCCAAGTGAGTTTCTAATGCTTTTTGAAGCTTCTGCCAAAATCTGAAAGTGAACCAATGATCTCCATCTAAAATGATAGAGATAGGCACACCAAGTAACCTTACTATTTCATTAATATAAATGTATGCTAACCTTGTTAAAGAGAAGTTAGATCTCACCGGAATGAAATGTGCAGACTTGGTTAATCTTTCCACTGTCACCTAAATGGAGTCATGTTGCCTTCTTATGAGCGGTAAACCAGACATGAAATCTATGGTAACACATTCCCATTTCCATTCTAGTACAATAATAGGTTGAAACAAACTAAAAAGAACCTGGTGTTCTGCTTTTACTTGATGGCAGGTCAGGCATTTTGTCACAAAATTTGTTATCACCCTTTTCATTCTAAGTGACAATTATAAGTTATCTTCAAATCTTGATACATTTTATTGCTGCCTAGATGTGTGGTATAATTACTATTATGGGTCTCTATTAGGATATTCTTCTTCAGTTTAGCATTATCTAGTACATAAAGTTTCCTTTTGTAGTATAGTTAGTCATCAAGACCAAAAGAGAATTCACTATCTTTCCTTGCTTGTATTTGAGAAATGATAGACGCTAACCTATTATCTTGCCTCTAAGTAGCTTTCACCTGCTGTAGTCAATTCGATTTTAATTGTATTTCATCTATGAGTGCCCATCTTGTGCTGCATTTAATTTAACCTTCATAACTCAGAGAACCATTAAATACTTTCTGTTGAGTGCACCAACCTTAATATTTGCTTTGCCAAGATGGTATTTAATCAAACAATCGTAAACCTTGATGAGCTCCGACCATCGTCTCTACCTTAAAATGAGTTCTTTATGTGTGGGTAAGTATTTAAAACTCTTGTAATCAGTGTAGATGTCACATTTTTTCCAATATAAATTGTGCCTCCAAATCTTTAATGCAAAAATAATTACTGCTAATTCCAAATCATGGGTTGGATAATTTCTTTCATATGGCTTGAGTTGCTTGGAAGCATAAGCTACCACTTTACCTTCTTACATGAGCCCACATCCTAACCCATTCCTGGAGGCATTATTGTAAATAATATAAGGTTTACTTGAAATAGGTTGTGTGATAATAGGAGCTTTGATCATCAAATTCCTTAGCTTTTCAAAGCTTTCCTAACATTTATCAGTCTACTCAAATCTTGTATTCTTCTGTAATATCTGGTGAGTGGGGAAGCTATCATGGAAAATTCCTTAATGAACCACCTATAATAACCAACTAATCCAAGAAAACTTCTTATATTAGCTACATTTTTAAGTGGTTTCCATTCAATAATAGCTTCAATATTTTTAGGATTAACTTTAATCACCTCTGCTAATACTATATGGCCAAGGAAAGTAACTTTATTCAGCTAAAATTCACATTTACTAAACTTTACATATAGCTTTTTATCTCATAGGATCTATAGAATAATCCTTAAGTGCTTGTCATGTTTTTCTGGGGTTTTGAGTACACTAGGATATCGTCAATGAATACCACCAGAAACTGATCCAAATATAGATAGAAGATGTGGTTTATTAAGTCCATAAATGTAGTTGATACATTAGTAAGGCCAAATGGCATGATCGGGAACTCACAATGCTCATATTGGGTGCGAAAAGTAGTTTTTGGTACATCTACTTCTCTCACATAAAGCTGATGATATCTTGATCTCAAGTTAATTTTGGAGAACACACCTGTACCTGCACCTGTACCCTTTAATTGATCAAACAAGTCATCAATTCTAGGCAAAAGGTAGTTGTTCTTTATAGTAACATTATTCAATGGCCTGTAGTCAATGCATAGTCTGAGTGATCCATATTTCTTTTTCACAAATAACACTGGTGCTCCCTAGGGTGATAGAGTAGGGCAGATGAAGCCTTTGTCAAGTAATTACTACAACTATACCTTTAACTACTTCAATTCTTTGGGTGTCATTTGATAAGTAGCTATTAAGATTAGAGCAGGGCCATGTACTACATCGATGGTAAATTTAACTTCCCTTTCAGGTGGCAATCCTGGTAAGTCATCAGGAAAAACATCGGGGAAGTCTTGAACTGTGGGCACATCACTGATTTTTGGCTTTTCTTCTTTAGCCTCTATCAAAAAAGCCAAATAAGTTACAAACCCCTTGTGAATACACCTGTGTGCTATAATAGCCAAGATAACATTAGGTAAGAAATTGGATCTTTCACCCACAACTATAATTTCCTATCCTTAAGCATTCATCAAATTGATTCTCTTTAAGTGAAAATCAACTATCATTTGATGCTTATAAAGCCAATCCATCCCTAAAATAACATCAAACTCATGAAATAGGAGCTCAATCAAGTTTGCATGGAAGGTAGTATGTTGTATTTTTATAGGGCAAACTTTATATACTTTGTTTACTAATATATTGTGTCCCAATAGGTTGCTCACTAATATATCCCAATGTAATTGTGATTTAACTAATCCTTTTCCATGTGTGATCTTTGTGCTCAAATATGAATGTGTATACCCAAGGTCTATCAATGCATAAACTAGATCACCAAATAAGTAAAATTTACCTATAATCATGTTAGGAGCATCCTGGTCTTCTTGAGCTCTCACTGTATAAGCCTATGCAGCTGGTAATTTGTCTATAGTAGGTGGAGCTAGTGCACTACCATGGGTGGATGTAGCCCCATTGGTTCCACCTATGCCTCATCCCCGAGCTGATGCAATGGTGGGTCTACTAATAGGAGCTAGAGCAGCTAATGGAGTGGTCTATGTCTGGGTACATGGGCAATTTCTTTGTAAATGATCCCTGACTTCGTCTCTTAGACATGCTTTAGTCAATCTCCAACACTCACCTAGGTGACTGCATCCACAGTGCTCATAAGCTAGGATATCATATCTGTTGAGGCCCTAGCCTCATAGAGTATTGGCTATAGAATTTGTGGATGGAGCTGCTCGAACTGAAGTCTTCTTATTAGATATTTGAGTACATGTGGAATCTTGTTGGGGAATAGCATAACCCCTGGGTCTTTTACTGGGCCTACTACCAGATGCTCCTACTGAAGGTATTTTTCTCTGTTGATATCAAGCTCGCCTACTAGCTTTCTCGAGCTGAATTACTTCAATTTAATTGCTACATCTACTAAGTCTCTCCTATTAGTATACTCATGGGCCACTAATAGTTTTCTGATATCATTGTGGAGCCCTCTATCAAATAATTAACATATCTTTTTCAAGGGGTATATGATAATCATTCATGTAAAAATTGAGCCTCAAATTCTCTGTCATATTCTTATAAATTTTTGCAGCATTACAACTTATAATTCATGCTACCCAAACCTACAATTAGCCAAATTCACACTCCCAAATAATATTCTCCACCTCTAATATTCCATTCACAATCACAACACTTTTAAAATAAATCCACATCATAGTTACACAACATGCATTATATCACACATATAGGTCATCAAATTTAGTAACACTTTAACTACCATTACATGGCATATTACATTTATACAACAAGTTTTTATTAATTCTAAGCATACAGCTACATTAGTTATTAATTCTAAGCATACAGCTACATAAGCTAAGTCCCAAAAGCTTCACATGTACATGCCTCCTCGCTTTCCTTTAATTGGCTTCAGTTTACCTATCTCTGCACACTGTCAAATCAAGCAACGCACTAAGCAACATTGTTGATTAGTGGTGGATACAACTATGTTAGTGTAAGCCCTAGCCTCAATGCATTGCAATAAAACACTTTAGTTAATAAATGAGGCATTTATTTTATCTATTGTATTCTTGTACATATCAATTGATAGAACTATCCAAGATTGTTGTTTCAGTTTAAGTTATCATGTGTGAGGCACATGGTTGTAAGACCTTAAAACAATAGAGACTTCATTCTAAATATCCCTAATCAGTCATTGTTATGGGAATGATAATGAATTAAGACTAGTATGCTCTCTCTGATAAGATGAGTTCTATCTTATGGATCATAAGGACAAGAGTGTCAATCAGAGATCATAGATACATATTTAAAACATGGTATCTAAATTCGATCCGTTCATGAGAGCACTACATGGTATAAGTCATAAGTGTTTCTCATGTGTAAGTTTTGCATCAGAGTTCTTAGACCTAAAATCTCTATGAAACTCTTTATGAATTACTGTGTACTTTGACATACACCTAACGTGCTCGTAACAGGGTGACAAGTATGGGTATGCACTAATCCATGTTAGAGAGCATGAGAGAAGTGAAGGGATTACCCCTCTCGATAAGAGAGAAAAATATCATCAGCCACTTGATTAGTGAACTAAGAAGTGTATAGCCATACCGAGATGAAATAATGAGTAATCATTATTTATCTGAGAGTTTAGTGTCACTGAAATATCAAGAAAGGAATTAGTATATATAAAGATAACTGGTTCCATGCCTTATATTAATTATGATATTTAAGGGTAAGGGACTGTGCAAAATTACATTAGGTCACTAAATTCCATTTGCATTTTCATTTAATTTGGAATGCTATAATATCTTGCTAGAGAATATATATAGCCTTTGAATTAATTCATTAATTCATTGCCGATATTAAATGGACCTATAGGATTGCACACAAAGCATTGGGATTAAAATATTGGGCATTAATTTGGACTTTTAATTAAAGTCAAATTAATGTATGTAATGGGTATTAAAATTGCTAAATGGACTTTGGTCCATTAGAGAGAGAGATTCGGCCCACAAGGTTTAATTTCAATTAATTAATTATCTTGTATTAATTAAGTTAATTGAGTGTTAAAGCCTAAAAGAATTTGAATCAAAGTAAAACACTTAAATAGGGAATGGAGTGGCCGAAATTCAAAGACAAATTCCTTGTGAATTTCGGCACGTGCAAATATCCTTATTAAGTGATATTATTTGATTAAATGTCTTATGATTATTTCAAATTAATTTGAATTTAAAATTTGAAAGAGTTTGATTTAATTTGTCACTTGATTTTAGGAAGTGATGGAGGATGAATTAACTATCTTTTAGGTAATTAATTTCGGATTTAACTCTTAAAAAAATAAATGATATATATATTTTTGGTGAAAAAATAAAACCCTAGGCGTGAAACTCTCTCTCTCACACACTCTTGGCCGATTTTCACAAGGAGAAGGATTCTTCCTTATTCTCTTGTGTTCTTTGGCAGCAATAACAATTAAAAGGAAGTACAAGATCAAATCTTGTAGCTTCAATCCATTACAGTTACACAATATTTAAATATAGAGCTAGCAATCTTGATTTTAAGCCTTGCTTGCAATTGTGTGTGTGAACATAGAGAGGAGTGGCGTAAAGGTTGTTCCTTTGGCATTGGTGGTGAATATCTAAGGTGAATAAGTCCTTCTTAGTTGCTGTTCATCATCAAAATCAAATCTTGAAGTGCATCTAAAGTTGTAAGTTTTAAAACCCTAAAATTGCATGTTTTCGATTCTTGTTTATGGATTACGTGGTATGTATGATCAATTTTATTATTTTTTTGCTGCGTGATTATCATGTACATACCATATCATATTACATCAGTGGTATCAGAGCCTAAAAATGCTTATTTTAGTGCTTTAGATTCATTAAATATTTAATCAAAAATCGTTCGTTTAAAAACATGCAATGCTGAAATTTTCTGTTTTGAGTTTTTTGCATTGTTTTGGTGTAAAAACGATTTGAAATTATTAGATAGGTATTATAATTAATATGAAATGTTAATATACTGTCCTAAGATGTTCTTAGAGCTGTTCATGGTTGAATTTAATTGTAAATACCTGATGGTACATGTTAATCTTGAAACTAGGTGCTAGTTGGCATGATAAGTGTTTGTATAACAACTAGTTTTCAAAATTAAATGTAAAAACGATTTTGGCATGTTTGTAAGTGATTTTTAAAGATTAAATATCAGGTATGGACATATTTTAAAATTTATTTTAATTATGGTCCATGACAATTTAATTGATTAATTTTAAAATCACTTAAAACTATGACTAGTTTGTGTTTGTTACATGTTTAACCAACATTGTTTGTTTTATTTTGATTAAAATGGTAAAAAAACATTTAGATCAGATCGGTACAGAACATTAACTCAATATTTGTGACCTTATTTAAATTATTAAATGACTCATAAAATTGTTTTAAGTGTTTGTGCATTTTTGTGGCATTATATGAGCATTAAACAACTAGTTTCATTGTTGTTTGTTTGTTTGTTTTAATATGAATGTCGTGTATGATATATATGTTCTTCATGATTTTATGTTTTAATTCATGTTGGTACATATTATATGTATTTTTAATGTTTATGGGCTGTATGACATAAAATTAAAAATGGCAAAATTGGAAATTATACTAGAGTTCATTTATGGCACAAATCTAACTAGTTTGTGTTTTGGGCTTTTAAGAGAAATTATTCAATAAGAGGATTTAGTCCATTGGGCTTCGGCCCAAGCCCATCATGGGGTCCTCTCTTAAAAGTTCAAGTACACAATCTCCATTAATGGGCTATGCTAAATTAATTAAAATTGGACTTTGTTTTATCCATGAATGTTATGTATATTTATTTGCTTGTTTTGTGTGATGAATGGATATGCATAGTGCATTCATGGGCCCTAGGTTTTTGTAATTAAACATGGCCTGCTACCCATTATGTATTATTGTAAAAGTTTCATTTATTTCTTAGAATAGAATTTATTTGAAGACTTTGTAAATCAAGACGAAGCCCACCAAAGTGGAGAAGCCCAACTCAAAGATTCTTATGTAATAGTATAGAATCTTAGTTATAGATTTTTGGGCCCATGTTTGTCACGCTTTACTTTATGCAATTATATATATATGCATGCTATGAATAGATGATAAAGCGTATGCCATGTAAGCCGTAATAAAATGAATCCCTAAAATAATAAGTCACAAAGTTGCCTTCCTAATTCGAAACATGTCAAGGCATCGATCATCGGTCACATAGACTAGGAGTCCTAGATGCGCCCGATTATCTTTGTGAGGCATGGGTTGTGAATTTAGGTTGGGCTTAACATGGAAAGGGATGCCCGGACCTAGGCAACTAATAAATGGGTTTGTGCTATAACATCTTAAGATGTTAGCACATTTGATCCAAGAGTCATGCATAAGACATGATTGGAGTTTTCCTACCTAAGTAACTTAACTTGTTAGGTGTACAAGCTCAGCTTGACTAATAAGTTGTTGTGAAAAGTGGATCTTGGCCCACATTAAATCACTAATGCAAATTATTTAAAAGGATATCAATTCGGTTTGTGGGATTATAAATAAGACTGTTGGAATTTAACGGTTACATGCATCACATACATGAGCGAAATTTTAAAATTTTTTAACCATTAGATCTGATCTTTCCATGAATACACAATATAACTATATGAGAATAAGAAAAATAACCTTTGATTTTTGTTGAACAGTTGATTTTACTTCGCACCGGGTTGTCACAAACCACAGTGTCCAAAATCGAACACCTCCAATGAGTAATCCACACTAGAGGGGTAAATTGAACCAACAAATTGGTGTTAACTAGGGCTGGCCGAAATTCCCAAGAGCTAGCTTAGGAGTTGGCGCAAAAGGGAGAGAGAGATTAAGAGAAAAGACTTTCTTTTTGTTTTAATCACTTAACCCTAATTCCTCATTAGTTGGCCTTTTATAGTTAGGTTAAAATTCCAACTCCTTAATGAGATTGGGCTCTTTAAAATTGTTGGAGAATTATTAATTGGGCCCCTGGAATTAATTATAATCATTTGGGCTTAATTAAATCCAATTTAAACCTTTTCATAAAAGACTATGCATAAAACCCACAAACTAGGCCCTTTGTGCAATTAATTGGATTTAAATACTCAAATGGATTCCAAATCCAACCAAATTAAATATGTGAGTTCCATAACACTTATGTAACATATATAAATTAATGTGGTCCAAGAAAAAGCCCTCTAAGCCCTTCTGTATGGAGTTGGCGTGTGGCCCTCTTCTGGAGGGCTTCCTCCAACTTCTTCATTCCTTTGGCCCTTTATAATTTTTCCAATGGACCTATTAATTATTATATCAGTCCTATAACACTTATATTAGTCTTATAATACTTATAAGATAATAATAATTAATCATAAAATACATTATTTCAATTAGGTCTAATTTTGCAGAACATTTCTAAAAAGTTCCGCGGATAATTTTATTTGATCATAATTAATTGAACTCTTTAATTAATTATTATCTTATTCACTTCTCTACCTTCATAATAATATCAAATATTATTATCCTTATTATTTTACCATTTTACCCTTTTTTCTATATGTGTGTGACCTATTGGGTTCCTGTCCATGTTGGCAGTATAATATGTAATTGTGAGTTCTATTCAAAACTCATATGATTTAAACTCCTTTAAATCATTTTATCAATCTCTATTGATATTTTGATACATCATTATACAAGTCATGATTGGCCTCTAGCTAGGCATCATGACTACCCAAATGTTAGGAAAGTCATGTGGTTTGACTGTACCCTTCCATAGAAACAGTTACCGTGCAATTACTCCTTTCACCATTCTTATCTCAATTAGATTCTAAGTATGGATTTCTGTCAACTCATATAAATCTAATTATGTATGTTCTATTAATTTAACCATTGTTCCTAAAATTTCCTTCATGGATCTCCATCCATCTCGGCATATTACTCTGGCCAGAGATTCTCTGAACAAGGCAATTATAGAATCATGCGAGATAACTTCCCTTGTTAAATCTGTGATGGTGAATCCTTTGTCAATCACTCAACTATCTTTAAGTAGGTTATGATATACCCAATCTCCTAACTATGTTCACTCCCAGTTGGAAGTAATCAGTTATGGAGTCAAAGTATACCACTTGCTACTTAAGATAACTTTGGTGATCTCAAGTCTAAGGATACTTGCACAACCGCTATAAAGAGATTCCTCACTGACATAGATTTAATATCCATGTGAGGATTCTCTATGCAGGTCTCCAATGAACTTGTTCTTCTAACAAGCATCCACATGTTAGCTTTGATTATCTTCCATAATCACAGTTATGAGAACCACTATTTGAACAATTCAAGAAGCATAACATGTGCTAGTCTGTCCGAATTAACAATGTCCTGTCTTGTTAATTCTATGACTAGGGATATTTAGATATTAACACATTTGCATGCAATAGTCATCTCATATCATGAACACTTTCATGATTGCCTTTGCACTGTGTTTATAATATCTAGGACTTCATTTATTAATTTAAGATTTACAAACTCATGTACTTAAACATAGTATTAATAAATGAATGACGCCTTTTATTAAGAATATAAATTTTATACATATGAAAAACATCCCTATTACATGGGCTCTAGGGCATGCTCTCTAACAAAGACCTCATTTAATCTTGCTAAGTTTTATTGTAGATTGAAAATGGCTTCTTCAAACAACAACTTTTCATTGCGATCGGTCCTGGAAAATAACAAACTGAATGGCACCAATTTCATAGATTGGTCTCGAAACTTAAGAATAGTTCTTAAGCAAGAAAAAAAGTCGTATGTTTTGGATGCACCCTTGCCCGAAAAACCTGGTAGGAACGCCTCTGCGGTTCAAAAGGAAACTTTTGAGACCAAAAAGAGTGACTCCAATGATGTGACCTGTCTGATGATGACCACTATGGTGCCTGACTTGCAAAATCAATTCATGGACTAAGAGGCTTATGCGATCATGGTGCACCTTAAGGAGATGTTCCAAGAGCAAGCTCGTCACGAGAGGTTCGTGACAACAAAGGCCTTTATTTCTTGTAAGATGGCTGCAGGTACTCCTGTTAGTACCCATGTACTCAAGATGAAAGGGTATCTTAATACTCTTGAGAAGCTTGAGGTACAAGTCCTAAAAGAATTGGCTACTAACTTGATCTTAGGTTCATTGACTAATGATTATGATCCATTTGTGATGAATTATAACATGCATGCAATGAACAAGACAGTCACCAAGCTTCATGGGATGCTTAAGAATGCTGAAGAGAACATTCGAAAAACCAATCCCGTACTTATGGTTCAAGGGAGCATTAAGAAGGGACCCGCTAAGGGAAAGGGAAAGGCAAAACCCAAGAATGACCTAGCTCGATTCAAGTCAAATAGGAGTGCACCTCAGGCCCAATCTAAGCCCAAGGCGTAAAAGCTCAAGGAGAGCGAGAGCACATGCTTCCATTGCAACAAGATAGGGCATTTGAGGAAGAATTGCGCTCTCTTCAAGGAAGAACAAAAGAAGAATGGAGCCAAGGTGTCCAGTTCTGGTATTTTTGTTGTTGAAATTAACATTTCTATTTCTACCACTTAGGTATTGGATATCGGTTGTGGTTCTCACATTTGTTCAAATGTGCAGGAGCTAAGAAATAGGCGGTTACTTGGGAAGAATGAAGTGGAGCTCCATGTGGGAAATGGAGCACGAGTTGCTGCCATGGAGATAGGTGACTATCAACTCACTTTACCTTCCAGACTTTGTTTAGTTTTCAAAAATTGTTATTATGTGCCTGCTATGAGCAAAAACATTATTTCAGTTTCTTGTTTGGATTTGGATGAATTTGATTTTTTTATTAGAAATGGCAATGCTCATATTCGTCGCCAAGGCATTTCATATGGCAATGCCATGTTGTAAAATGGCCTTTATATCCTTGATCTACAAAGCAAAGAGTCTATATACAACATTAATACAAAGAGGGTTAAATCAAACGAATTGAACCCTACTTACTTCTGGCATTGTCATTTAGGGCATGCAAATGAAAAATGCATTTCAAGACTCCATAAAGTCCTTCTTAGTTCCTGGTCATCATCAAAATCAAATCTTGAAGTGCATCTAAAGTTGTAAGTTTTAAAACCCTAAAATTGCATGTTTTCGATTCTTTTTTATGGATTGCGTGGTATGTATGATTGATTTTATTATTTTTTCACTGCATGATTATCATGTACATACCATGTCATATTCCATCAAACTACACAAAATTTCACCTAAGAATTTAATTTAAGTAAAATTTTCCATTTTGCCCTTAGTTATTTATTTTAATTAATTAATTTATAATTTACTCTTTTAATGCCATAATCTACCTTTAATTTATCTATTTTCGTATTCTTATTATTTAATTTCACTTATTTCTTTATTTAGATGAAAAAATACAATTAGGTCCCTATCATTTTTTTTACCTTACTTGGTCCTAATTAACTCCATTTTTGACTAGTTTAACTTCTTTTGACTTCTAATTCTCTTTAATTGATAAATTTACATTTTGGTCCCTATACATATCCCTGAGGTGGCAAATCACATTTTTGTTCCTAAACTTTTTATTTTTTTATGATTTTTCCCTTTTAAATCTATTTGACTATTTTAACCTTTCTAATCACATTTTTAGTTCTAAATTATGATTTTACCCCAACGTATCATATAATTACCTTTTTATCCTTTTTAAACATGTTAATCTTATTCTTCATATTATTTCTTATTTATAAAATCTTTTATACCATAATCACCCTTTTATCCCAGTTCTTTTTTTTTTTGTAAAATTATGATTTTACCCCTAGTAGTAACCAATTAAAATCCTCAAATTGGATAAGCGAGATAAGGGTTCCGATGATGCTAATGGATTGGAAGGAATGTGCATGATGATGCGATATCAATTACTCCAGTGTATAATAAGTCTGCTATGTCTCAATGTCTAATAATTATATCTCATAGTGAACTTATGGTAATCTCATGGTGGCATCGCGATATATGTATGTCCCTATGGCTAGCCATTTTATCTTAAGATCCTGAATTAACCATTATATACTAAAGGCAATGGTGTTTTCCATACTGCATTATATTTTCTTACAATTGTTTATGTTAATTACATTATGTTATCAAGATTTTGAACTTAATTTACAACCATTCAAGCTTATCAATTATATTTTTTCATATTTATGCCTAATACCATAAGAAAATAATTAAAACTTGTCATTATCATTACACATACCATTCGGCCACTTAGTGTCATCATACATACATAATGTTTCATTTTCCATTTGCATGCTATACATAGTTTAATATCCATTTAATCACTAATATGGTAAAATGTACTTAATTTACATAAAAATTCTCAAGTTACTCATACTTCCATCATTATGTTCATGTATTCATAATTATGTACATTTGATATTTTTCTTCTAATTATTTCTATTGCTTTTCTTATGCATTATATTGGCTAATTCTTATTAAATACATCATTAAACATCAAATTCCCTTATGTTAGGGTTAGGAATATAATTTAGCCACTATAGAATCTACCATTCCTTAGTTGTTTTCTTCACTTATTTGCGTTCCTATTATGATAATTCATCATTATATTAAGTCATATTAATTTTTTTCACAATTCCACTCAATTATGTAAAGTTACATAATGTAATTTCTAAGTTAAATCCAATGAAATGGATGCAATCAAATGTAATTTGTATCCATTAACCTCTAAGTGGCTTGAAAAATCTCTATTCTTCCTTATCCTTCCCTTTGCCTTCTATGGTTTTCTCCTTTTCTAGAAATTCCTTTTTAGACCAAAATTAGGGAGAGAACATTAATTAGTTTATGCCATGAATTTAATCAAATAAAAGCTACCAACAAACTATACTAAGCATGCTCTATAAGCCCTTAACAAAATTTCCAACTAATTCCATCAAAAACCCATCTCCCTTCCTGTCCGTGACTTGCTCTAAATTACAAGTTAGCCCAAGTTATGATAAGAAAAGGTAGATTGGTCTTTTTTCTCTTAAAAATAAATGGCACCTATCTGACGTCTTTTTTACACTTATCTACAATGTTTTTATAGCCAAAAGATAAGGAAAATGATTTTTCTCTCAATTTTATCATGTCAAACATATTTTGTCACGATTGATTTTGGATTTTTAAGGGATAGTTAGTTGAGAGACTTTTGTCACTTTTTCTTCAAAAAAAAAAATAGAAGAGGGGCTAAAAAAGGGTTTCCAAGGAAGTTTTTCACACAAAAAAAGCTTTGAAAAAGGAGAAAACACTATTTTCAATTTTGAAACTCAAAAAATCCAAGGAAAGAAGAGGTCGAGCACCAGATTCTCATTTTTCTTAGACAAACACACTAAGGGTCATATTCTGGAGGGTAAAGGTGCAATTTAGTCCCTAATATTTGGCAAAGAGGGCAATGTAGTCCTTAAAGTTTCATTTGTGCAATGTCATCCCGAAGTTCGAAAATCAGAGCAATTTGGCCCCCCAAAAAATTGATCCAATCCTTAAGTGACACGTGTTAAATTCTTGAGCACTAACCATCATTTCAGGGGGCAAATCAACTGAATTTTTGAATGTTAGATATGATATTGCACCAAATTGAACTTTAGGGTCTAAATTGAACTTTTTTTTCAAATTTTGGGGATCGATATGCATCTTTAGCTTAATTTGGACTCAAATCTAATTAAATAATATGTAAATATTTCCTTTTGGTTTGATTTATTATTATGTTATCCATTTGTTTGAACTGTTGATTTATTGATTTTTGTGATTTGGTGGTATTTTGCATGTTTAGATCTCTCTTTTAAATTTATTATGCTATGATAGTTGAAAATCCATTTAAATTCAAGTAGAAAAACATGTTTTATAGGTTTCATGTTCATTAATCCATCTTTTATGCTTTTTATGAAATAAATCTTTAATTGTTTCGTTTTTTTTATTTCTATGCCTAAAATGAGTTTTTTTTTTTTGCTATTAGGGGTGTTTTAAGTCATTTTTATATATGTTTAAGTGTACTTTATGCATAATATGGATATTTTGTGCTTGTTAGACTCGAGACTGCTCTCAAGGCATAAGTCATGGGAAGAAAACATGAGTTATGCCCATCCCTTGTAGCGAGCGACAGGACATCACGTAATCTTCCCTCTCGTCACTCGCACCGTAGCTATCCATCCCGCCTCCAGTATCTGCCGGTTTGGGGCTCCCTTGGTCATCCGTTTGGGTCTGTCCAATACATGTTTTGTTTTCCTTGAATTTTTCTACTGAATTATAAGAGCATAATTGTTTCCTTTTTCATACAATTTATGTTTGCTCTATTTTATATATATTCATTTTTTTTAAATTTTATTTATGTTCTTATATTTTTTTAGTGTGCAAGCATTTATTTTACCTAATTATTTATTTATTTTTGGTTATTACATTTCTAATCATTTCTCTTTTTGTCTTTTCTACTCCAATGAATCCACACGCATTGACATGTTTCTTGGTTAATGAAGGTTCCAAGACTATGATGCATGTGTCATAGTAAATCAATAATTTGTACTTTATTTTTGTTTTTTTATATAGTTTTCCTTTCATTTCTTTTGGTTTATGCTGTAATAATTAATGATTTTTTCATTTGGTAACATAAAAACTCACCCAAAGAATTTATACAAACAAAAATAGAATTTTTCTTAATAAAAATGACCAATGTCTTATTTTATTTTACAAATATAAAAAATAAAATTTTTTATTAAAAATAAATAAATTTTCTACTTTAATCAAATGAACACAACTTTTTGTGAAGCTGAATGGAATCACTCATCCATTTTCTTTGAATTACTCATAAAAAAAAACTCTCCTTTTTTTAAATTTGCATGTTGGAACCAATGTTCCCACTTAAAACAATATTCAATGGATTCTCCCACTTTAATTATGTTTTACTTGGATATATTTACTTTGCAAGATAATCTTATAGTATGTTTGTGGCTTTATATACATGCTTGTATGCTTTTTATTCATTTATTTTCTTATTCTAATACCTTGAGTGAGAAAAAAGGTAAAAAGTTAATTTTGAAAACTTATTTATATAGCATTTAACTAAGGTATAAATAAGGGTAAAGTTTTGAACCATATTTGTTTTTGGCTTCATGAGATTAGAATTACTTTTTTAATATTTTATTGGGTGGTAACTCTACAATACATGCCTTATGGTGTCCAATAGACGCTTTCATAAATTGATCGCCAACAATGGAATAGGGGTACCTGAGATACTATCTCATACTTTTTTAGATTCGAGACTTGACGAATTGAGTTGAATCTCTATTCATTACGAAACGATAAATTTTCACGAGTCTAATAAACCTTCATCCAATCTCGAACCCTAAAAACGGACCTTGAAAAATAAACTGGATACCCAAAAGGGATTCAGCTCGCTTCACACAAACCAACTATATTGTATGAGAATAATGTAACATGTACTACACATATCGAGGGTGGCTACATAAAAGGTGATGAAACCAAACATATTTTACTTAAGTTTTTCTATACTTATGAACTCATGAAAAATTGGTCAAATTGATATTTGCAAAATTCACTCACGTGATAATCCAGTAGATTTTTTCATCAAAACTTTACCAATTTCAATTTTTACAAAGCACATGCACAATATTGGTATGTTTTATCTTAAGAAAATGTTATAATTGTTGTATTTTTCAAAGGAAGTAAATTTTTATGAATATTGTATTTTTTTTTATTCACTAAATTTTTATCCTACTGAATTTTTCTTAACAAAACATACTTGTAATGCATAGTGAATCAAAGAAAAATATTATGATAAATATTAAGTAAATGGATGACTATTTACTTCTACCGATTCTATTAGAAATCTACCACTTTAATTTTATAACTATAGATATGCCCTTGTGAATTGTTCAATTTACAAAATAATCAATAGAAAATTTTCTGCCCATATTTTATTTGCCTTTACTTTCTTTATCTTTCTTTATTTACAACAGCTTTAATATATTAATAACACGTTTAAAACTTTTACATTAATGACAATGAAATTAAAAATCTCATTTTCATATCGTTCCAAGATTATATAGGAATCTAGGTGCTGACACAATTATAATCTACTCTCTACAACTTTGACTTGGTACTTTAGTAATGAAATTAGCAAGTTATCATGAATATTTGGATCTATTGCATATTTATTAAAATAAAAAAAAAGTGAATTAAATAAAATTTGCAAAAATTGGAAAAAGAGAGATTAATGACTACTACAATAATTTTAGAGTGTTATTGACCAACAATGCGTGTATAATTACTGATGCAGAGGAAAATAATTAAATATCAAGTTAAAAATATGATGTCTATCAAAGATTATCATGTAATTATTACAATTAGATAGTAATTCTTAAATACAGGTAATATTTTACTAGGTCTAATTTCCTTCATAAAATATGAATTGAATATACTGCTAAATTACATTTACATCTACGTTTTCTTTAGCGTGAAGTTTGTTGCGATTGCAGTAGACGGTATTTAATTTGAAGACATTAACTACCGAGACTGCATGCAAGACATCAGATATCTAGAAAAGCCAGTGCTTCCTTCTTGTAACACTGGTTGGCACATCTGTGGATAAATATAATTTTGAAGAGGCCAAAAAGGACTATTAACTCAAAATCAAAAAGTATTCAATGCTGAAGGACAAAAGAATAAAAATGTTTCAATGATTAATTTCTCCCATACCTCCACTTGCATATAGTGAATTATAATGAACTTCACTCCAAAAGCTCAGCCAAATCTCTGCGAGGAACTCGAAATCCAAACACAAGTCAAAATCCAACAATATTAGTTTTCTTCACTTCAAAACTTTCGTTTGGTCGTCAGAACAGATAGGTTTTCAATTCCAAAAATAAATAAATACTAAACAGAAAAGATGGACGCCAACCACAGCAATTTTAGTGAGCCAATCAAACCTCATTGCACCTTCTAAATCACTAAAAGAATGAGTTTATATGGTCTGTAAATGGCATGAAACAATAAATCCATATAAACAAAGTGGAAAGAATTTTACAAATTTGAGACTTTTAACCAGAAGCGGTAATATAATTTAACTGCTGAAGTTTCACCTATTTAGGAGTAATAATTAATCTAAAAGTTTTTGGTTGCTGAGAGTAAGAGTTTGAAGTTTACATGTTATAACTATTGGAAATGTATTAAGTCATTGGTGATTGATAGCGAAGTCTAAATCAATTGACTTTCCTTTTTTATTCTCTTGGCTTGATTCAATGAATGACTCGTCGATAGGAGCCTAAAACCTTAGACCTCATTATAAGAGAGAGAATCCAGGTCTCTGTAGTTCTTTGATAAAAATCAGCTCAGGGTTTTTTTATTCAAATGGTCCTTTTAAATAGGACTGATCTTACTACAAGAATAGGAAACCTATAATTTAGGCTTCTTTTCAAACAAGATACACAAATAAATCTATCGTAAGAAATAAATCAACACTAAATAAAAATAGGAATCCTAAGCCTTTTTAAATGCTGAAAATCAGATATCACGTCTAGTATAGACGTGTCCCACAGAAAAGTCCATAACATCACACTTCCCCTTAAGAAAGAGCTTGTCCTCAAGCTCAAATTCTGGATAAACCTGCCGGAATTGATCTACACCTTCCCAATTAGCTTCTGCAGCATCCAGATCAGCCCACTAAACTATAGTTTCCCAACTGCCCCAATTGAGGTGAGCATGCAAAACAGAACCAGGAGTGAGGGACAACTCAACCATCCTCGATAAGTGGTAATGTAGGAGTAGGTGCATCACCCTTGAAGGGCTTAATAAGAGAAAAATGAAAAATATTATGAAGCTTAGAATCGGAAGGCAGCTGTAACTGGTAAGCAACACTGCAAATGCATTTCGAAAGTTTAAATGGCCCATAAAACTTAAGAGAAAGTTTATGTCGCAGCTGATCAGCAACAAAATGTTAACGTAAGGCTGTAGGCAAAGCCATACCATTGAACCTAGTTCATATTCAAGATCCTGATGTCCCTTATCATAATACTCCATGCGAAATTGAGCTTGTTGAAGTCTCCTCTTAATTACTTGTAAAACCAAGTCTCTATTAGCCAAGGCTTGATCAATTGCCTCAACCCGAGAAGAACAAGGCACATAGCACAATAGACAAGGAGGTTCGCAGCCAGAGACAATCTTAAATGGTGTAGTTTGAAGAGCTGTATCGAAGGAAGTACTATAGTAGTATTCTTCCCAAGGAATCCAATCAACCTATCATTTTGGACAATTGCCTACATGGCAACTCAAATACATTTCAATTGTGCAGTTAACAACCTCAGTGTGGCCATCAGATTGAGGATGATATAAAGAAGAAAATGCAAGCTTAGTGCAACAAAAATGAAAGAGTTCCCTCTAAAAGTGACTAATGAAAACCACATCCCTATCACATGTAATAGATTATGTCAGCCCATGTAAACGCACTATATTTTCTAGAAAAATTTGAGCTACTCATAGAGCTGTATTCAGATGTGCTATAGGGTGAAATGGGCATATTTAGAAAGCCGACCACTTCCCCAAAAATTTTGGAAGCCCATCATTGAAGTCCATGGATATATCAGCCCAAACTTGCGAAGGAAGTGCAAAGGGATGAAGCAAACCGGCCAGACTTGAATTTTCAGCCTTGAGTCGTTAACATAACTTCATATCTTTCCAATAAAAATCAACACAAGCCCAATGCAAAGTCTTTTGGACACCCTCATGTGCATTATCATGATAACCCGACGACACTATTGCAATTAAGGGAGAACAGGGGAGCAAATAAATTCTGCCTTTGTAAAGAATGAGATCATCTTGAATGGACAGAATTTTGTCTATCTCGTTGCTTGCAATTTTTGCATGCAATTCTGAAGATTTTGAGGAAGTTGTTTACTTTCTCGTGTATTAACAATCAATTTATATAGACATTTATATAAACAAATTTAAATCTTTAACCATAAAAAATACAAAAAAGGCAACAATATCAAATCTCTACAAATTAAGTATTAAATATATTAGTTAGCACTCCTTTTCAAGTTGGTGCAAAAATATCACACATGCCCAACTTGCACATCAAAATATGAAAGTTATGACTGTTGAATCCTTTTGTAAATAGACCTGCTAGTTGCTTTTATGATGACACACGAAACAAACTAGAGACACTACTTGTAAGTTTTTCCTTGATGAAGTGCCGATCAATGCCAATGTATTTTTTCCGGTCATGTTGAACAGTGTTATAAACTATATGTTGTGGTTCCAAAGTGTGGATTGAAATACCTGACAACTAATATGATAACTCAGCTCGTTAAAGGGAGATTGAAACCTCTCAGCTCGTCAAAGGGAGATTAAAACCTTGTACCTCGTTAGAAAGAGCTCCGATCTCTTGTACTTTCGTACTAAAAAATTCTGGCTTTCTTTATTGCTTAAATTTGTCTCTTTAAATAGAAATTACAAGATTAGAAACCTCTAATAAAATATGAATTATAATTTAACTAGAAAACTATAGATTTATTCTAATTAGCAAATAAAAATCATTTTCTAACTAGAAAATAGAAATCATCCTAAATAGAAAATAAATCACCAATTAAAAATAAATCATATTATAATTAAAATACTACTACTAAATATAAATATTACTGTAACTAAAATATTGCCTCAATAAACTCAAAACTCTATAACCATAATATTACTCCTTGTCTGGAAATAGAGTTTGTACTCAAGTGATGGTTGCAATTTTGAATTGGTGGGAACCATAATGCCTTTTGAAAGATATAATTGTATTAAAGTACTGATTGGTTCAACTTGTTGTGTTGTTCTATTGTTTTCTCTAGGCAAATATTCTTATTAAGAGTTTCTTTCCCATTTGTAATTGCTACACTAAAAAAGGATGGAGAGTTGTTGAATGGAAGGATGTTGCACCTCTTTTCCAGGGAATAGCAGCTACAGCCCGGCCTGCTGTGGGGGCAGCAGCGCTATTCGCTTCACTCCCAGTTGTTGTCAATTTTAGGATCCTAATCCCTAAACCTTGCAGCTGTTCTGAATTATTTGATTGATCTTCTCAAGAAATCGTTGTTCCATTGCAGAAATCTTGGAATAAATTATGGATTCTATGATGGAATGTTCTTGTAATCTAGAGTTGATGTCATTGCCCATTGTGAATGGCTCTGATACCAATTGTTGCGGTTCCAAATTATAGATCGAAATACTAGACAATTAATATTATAACTTAGCTCATTGAAGGGAGACTGAAACCTCTCAGCTTGTCAAAGGAAGATTGAAACCTTGGATTTCGTTAAAGAGAGCTCCGATCTCTTGTACTTTAGTACTAAAAAATTCTAACTTTCTTTAGTGCTTAAATTTGCCTCTTTAAATAAAAATTACAAGATTAGAAACCTCTAATAAAAAAGGAATTAGAATTTAACTAGGAAACTATGGATTTATTCTAATTAGTAAATAAGAATCTTTTTCTAACTAGAAAATAGAAATCCTCCTAAATAGAAAATAAATCACCAATTAAAAATAAATTATATTATAATTAAAATACTACTACTAAATATAAATATTATTATAACTAAAATATTGCCTTAATAAACTCAAAACTCTATAACCATAACATTACTCCTCGCCTGGAAAAAGAGTTTATCCTCAAGCGATGGTTGCAATTTCGAACCGGTAAGAACCCTAGTGCTTTTGAAATATATAATTGTATTTAAGTACTGATTGGTTCAACTTGTTGCGTTGTTCCACAGGTTTCTCTAGGCAAATTTTCTTATTGAAAACTTCTTTCCCATTTTTAATTCCTACACTCGACTAGGATGGAGACTTTTTAAATTTTTTGTTTTTAGCCCATCATAAATGGGAAAATCCAGCTGTGTGTACCTTGCTGGATGATTCTAATGGAAGGATGTAGTACCTCTTTCCCTGGGAATAGCGACTACAGCCCCGCCTTCTGTGGGGCTAGCGGCGCTACTCGCATCACTTTCAGTTGTCGTTAATTTTGGGATCTTAATCCCTAAACTTTGCAGCTGTTCCTGAATTATTTGATCTATTTTCTCAAGAAATCGCTGTTCAATTGCAGAAATCTTAGAATCAATTATGGATTCTATGATGGAACGTTCTTGTAATCTAGAGTTGATTTCATCGTCTATTGTGGTTGGCTTTGATACCAAATGTTGTGGTTCCAAATTGTGGATCGAAATACCAAACAACTAATATGATAACTCTGCTTATTAAAGGGAGACTGAAACCTCTCAGCTCGTCTAAGGGATACTGAAATCTTGGACCTCATTAGAGAGAGCTCTGATCCCTTGTACTTTCATACTAAAAAATTCTAACTTTCTTTATTGCTTAAATTTGGCCCTTTAAATAGAGATTACAAGATGAAAAACCTCTAATAATATAGAAATTATAATATAATTAGGAAACTATGGATTTATTCTAATTAGTAAATAAGAATCCCTTTCTAACTAGGAAATAGATATCCCCTTAAATAAAAAATAAATCAGCAATTAAAAATAAATCATATTATTACTAAAATACTAGTTTATTTATTTAGTCAGTTTTGTAATTAAGGGTAGAATAATATTTTCCTATATATACTAGTTGTATATATATAAATTTATTTTTATTGTTATTTTAGAGTAATTGAAATAATAAAGAAAAATCTCCTTCCACAAAAGTTTTCATAGTATTAAAATTACTGCCGTTTTGAAGGTTGAGTTTTCTTCCTTCCGTAGTCTGTTACTTTCGATAGTCATTTTTCAGAAAGTTTAAAAAGGTTGGATTCCGGCCACTTTCTTTTGACACCGCCCCCACCAAGAAATCCCTGGTGAAGTTATCATTACCCAACACACGGCGATTACTCTTTTCGATTCCTTCTCCTCTAGTCGGCGCGTGGGGCAGGTGGAACCACCTCCAACCACCGTTTGTTGCCGATTCTTCCTCTAATCATCTCGCCAACCCTCTCCGACTCAGATCATTTGGTCGCTGGCGACTTCTAACTTGGTTAGTTTTGTGGGTCCACATGAACATGCTTTGTTCCTTTTGTTAGGGTTCTTTCTCTACTGTATTTGGGTGTTTTTCTTGCATTTCAATTTTATTTTGCCACTATGTTAGATACTAAATAAGTAGATAAATATTATTCTATTAATGACGGTCCATATTCTTAAACTAGCCCAGTTAAATTAGATGGAATAAGCACTTATTTAGCTTGATCTAGGTCATATTTATTGTCTATCAAGGCTAGAAGGTTGCAGAATTATATTGACGGAAATAAAAGACCAACACCTGTCACTTATCCCAGTTTTAGTCAATGGGACTCTACTAACTCATTTGTTATGTCTTGGCTTCTTAATTTTATGCACCCTAAGATCTCCAAATAATATTTACTGCTTGAGACTGTAGAGAAGATATAGAAAGCTGCAAAAATCACCTATTCTCAAATGAAAAATGATGCTCGGATCTTTGAATTTAGAAACAAAATTCATGGCACAAAACAAGGTGAACTTACTGTTTTAGATTATTTTTCTGAGTTGGATAATTTATGGCAGAAACTAGATTATTATCAAGATTTTCAAGCCAATTGTGTTGATGCGGTACTAATTATATGCTTGAAAAAGAGAGGATTTATAATTTTTTGACTAGCTTAAATCTTGAATCTGATCAAGTGAAAGTTCAAGTTATTGGCATATGTTGGTTAATGTATCTTGTTAGATATTAGGTTGCAATTAAGGGTAGAATAGTATTTTTTCTTTTACTACTTGTATACCTATAAATATATCCTTGTATCATTTTAAGGTAATTTGAGATAATAGAAACTCTTGAGTTCTCAAAATCTTCATGGTATCAGAGCCACTGCCGTTTCGAAGGTCGAGTTAACTCCCTTCCGCAGTCGGTTCGTTTTCGGTAACCTCAATTTTTCCGGCGAGTCTAGAAGGTCGTGTTCCAGACCTCCTCTTTCGACACCGCCCCCATAGGAAGGTAGATCAGGTGAATATCGGCCGGTGTCCCAGTCTCCGGCGCCGTCAGTAGCCCTGCGTGAGCTCATGCGCCGATCAAAGGATTCTGCCCTTTCCCCACGCGCCGGCGCGTGACACCACCTCCGGCCACCTTTTGCTACCGTTTTTTCTGCCGACCTTGCCGCCCTTTTTCGCCTCCAACCCACTGATCTCCGGTGACTTCCGACCACCTCGGTTTCTGGGTCACGTGCGAACAGGTTCTGTTTTCCTGGGTTACCTTTTCCTGCTGTTTTTTGATCCTTTTTTGGCTTTTTCATTATGTCAAATATTAAGGATGATCATAAGGAGGTTGAGAGACATCATTCCATGAATGACAGTCCTTATTCTCAAATTAACCCAGTTAAACTTGAGGAGAGCAGTACTTATTTAGCTTGATCTAAATCGTGTTTATTGTCGATCAAGGCTAGAAGGTTGCAGGCTTATATCGATGGAAGTAAAAAACCATCTGTCACCGATCCTAATTTTAATCAATGGGACTCAGATAATTCACTGGTTATGTCTTGGCTCCTAAATTCGATGCATCTTAAGATCTCTAGACAGTATTTATTGCTTGAGACTGCAGAGAAGATATAGAAAGCTGCAAAAACCACCTACTCTCGAATGAAAAATGATGCTCGTATCTTTGAACTCAGGAACAAAGTTCATGGTACAAAATAAGGTGAGCTTACTGTTTCTGATTATTTCTCTGAATTGGGTAGTTTATGGTAGGAACTGGATTATTATCAGGACTTTCAAGCAAAATGTGTTGATGATGCGGTGCTGATTCAAAAGATGATTGAAAAGGAGAGGGTTTATGATTTTCTGACTGGTTTAAATCCTGAATTTGATCAAGTGCGAGTTCAAGTTATTGGCAGAACTCCTTTCCCTTCACTTGAGGAGGCACATTCTTTAATTCAGCAGGAAGAGACCAGGAGAGGTGCTATGCTTTATACTGCACCTATTGACAAGTCAGGTTTGACTGCCCATACCTCTCTTGAGCAACCAAAAGGGATTCTTTTTGATAAAGATCATTTGCTCTGTGATTACTGTGGTAAGCCAAGGCACACTAAAGAGACTTGCTGGAAGTTGCATGGGAGACCTAGTAGGGGCCGTGAGGGAAAACGAGTTAATCCAACAAGGGCTCAAGCACATGTGTTAGAAACAGTGGAATCATCTAAGGAGTCAGCTTCAGTTGAGAGTCTCTCCTCTGATGAGATTTTGCATTTCAGGCGTCTCCTGTCTCAGCTTACTCCTTCCTCCAGTGCTACCTCTAATTTGGTCAAGTCAGGTATTACTTTCTCTCATCATAACTCATGAATTATTGATTCTGGTGCGAATAGACATATGACAGGCACTTCAAAAGGCTTTCTTAACTACTCTCCTTGTTTAAAAAGGGATAGTGTTAGGGTGGCTGATGGGTAATTAACCCCTATTTCTGGGACAGATTCTGTTGTTTGTACTTCTAATATTAAATTGTCTTCTGTTCTTCATGTTCCTCAATTTCCTGTCAATCTTTTATCTGTCAGTGCTATCACTAAAACTCTTAACTGTAAGGTTGAATTTTTTCCTGTTTTTTGTATTCTTCAGGATCTTCAAACAGGGAAAAGGATTGGCAGTGGTAGAGAGCATGATGGCTTATATAAGCTGGAAGACAGTAAAGAGTTGGCTCTTTTTGGGGAGTATCAGGATGTCAACCAGGAGATCATTCAGTAGCATAGGCGATTAGGACACCCGTCATTTTTTGTTTTACAAAAACTATATCCTAGTTTATTTGGTAGAACTCGGTTTGATTCTTTATCTTGTGATGCTTGTGAGTATGCTAAACATACTAAAAACTTGTATTATTTGAGTGATAATAAAGCCAGTGAGCCATTTATGATTGTTCTTTCAAATGTTTGGGGACCTACACAAACTGTCTCTTTGTCTGGAAATCGATGGTTTGTTACTTTCATTGATTGTTGCACTAGAATGACTTGGGTGTATTTGATTAAAGCAAAGAGCGATGTTTTCTCCTGTTTTCAATTTTTTCATAAAATGGTTGCCACTCAATTTGATGCTAAAATAAAAGTTTTGCGGTCTGATAATGGAACAGAATATATGGATAGTAGGTTGGGTACTTATTTGGAGTCTCATAGGATTATTCACCAAACTAGTTGTCCTTATACTAGTGCTCAAAATAGTGTAGCTGAAAGAAAAAATAGGCATTTGTTAGAAGTTGCTAGATCTCTTATGTTTACCATGCATGTTCCAAAGTCATATTGGGGGGATGCTGTATTAGCGGCTGCCTATCTTATTAATCGAATGCCTCTCAAAGCTCTTAACTTTAGAACTCCTGTAGAAGTCTTAACCGGAAAAACTGGCTATACTGTTCCACCAAAGATTTTTGGATGTGTTTGCTTTGTTCATACTAGGAATGTTGGGAAATTAGATCCGAGAGCACTGAGATGTGTGTTCGTTGGATATTCTCCAACTCAAAAGGGATATAAGTGTTATCATCCTCCATTTAGAAAATTCTATGTGAGTATGGATGTTACCTTTCGGGAGTCTGAACCTTATTTTGAAAGTATCCAATCACCTCTTCAGGGGGAGAATAGTAAAGAAGTGGTGATGAATGTACCTGTGCTACCTCAGGATCTAGTTCAAAGCAAAAACGAAGGGATTGTTATTCAGGAGCAGAATGTTGATATTCAGGGGGAGGAGAATGTTGGTGTTGGTGGTCGTTTAGATAGACCTGACTTGTTGAGATACTCGAGGAAGAATAGGTCTGAAGAAGCCATCATGCATTCTACACTGCCAGAATCCTCGGATGAGTCACTTCTTGATTCTGATTTATCTCTTGATTCTGATTTAAATTTGCCCATTGCTCAAAGGAAAGGAGTCAGGTCGTGTACAAAACATTCCATCTCTAACTTCGTCTCTTATGATTCTGTCTCCTTCCTATAGAGCCTTTGCCTTGTCTCTTTCCTCTATGTCTATTCCACAGGATTGGAGAGAAGCTATCAAGGATCCAAAGTGGAGAGAAGCTATGGTTGAAGAAATGAAAGCCCTCCCTAAAAATGAAACCTGGGAACTAGTTGCATCTTCAGACAAAAAGGTAGTTGGTTGTAAGTGGGTGTTCACAATAAAACACAAAGCTGATGGTTCAATTGAAAGATTCAAAGCTAGATTAGTAGCAAAGGGATTCACCCAGACTTATGGAGTTGACTATCTGGAGACATTTGCACCGGTTGCTAAAATGAATACCATTAGAATTTTGCTATCTTGTGCAGCTAACTTGGATTGGGATTTGCTACAATTTGATGTGAAGAATGCATTTCTTCATGGGGACCTGGAAGAAGAGGTTTATATGGAGATTCCTTCTGGTTTTGATGATGAGAGAACACAAGTAAAGGTGTGCAGACTGAAGAAAGCCTTGTATGGGTTGAAACAATCTCCGAGAGCTTGGTTTGACAGATTCAGCAAAGCTATGATATCCTTTGGTTATCAGCAAAGTAATGCTGATCATACCCTCTTTATGAGGCACTCCAAGGGTAAGATCACTCATCTCATTGTTTATGTTGATGACATAGTGATGACGGGATGATAAAGAAATGGTTCGACTGAAGAAGCTCTTAACTCAGGAGTTTGAAATCAAGGATCTTGGAAAGCTACAATATTTCTTGGGAATTGAAGTTGCCAGATCAACCAAAGGGATCTTCATTTCTCAAAGAAAATATATTCTGGATCTTTTGGATAAAACTGGTATGATGGGATGCAAACCAGCAGATACACCCATTGAAAGTAACCGTAAGTTATAAACAGGGACTGAAGGTTCAGTTGATAAGGGCAGATATCAAAGATTGGTCGGTAGACTTATCTATTTATTCCACACTAGACCAAATATTGCTTATGCAGTTAGCTTGGTGAATCAGTTTATGCATGATCCAAGAGAATCTCATCAACAGGCTGTTTTTCGCATTTTGAGGCATTTAAAATCAGCTCCAAGAAGAGGTATTCTTTTTTCAAAAAATGATCATCTAAGAATTGAAGCTTTCACAGATGCAGATTAGGCTGGATCTTTAGATGATAGAAGATCAACCTCTGGTTATTGTACATTTGTGGGAGGTAACTTAGTCACTTGGAGAAGCAAGAAATAGAGTGTAGTTGCAAGATCAAGTGCAGAAGCAGAATATAGAGCTATGGCTCAAGGTGTTTGTGAGTTGTTATGGTTGCAGAAGTTATTAGCAGAGTTGAATTTGGCTAAATGGGATCGACTATTTTTGTATTGTGACAACAAAGCTGCAATCAATATTGCTCATAATCCAGTTCAACATGACAGAACAAAACATATTGAAATTGATCGGCATTTCATCAAAGAAAAATTATCTGATGGTGTTTTAAGCTTATTTCATGTAACGTCGGACAGACAATTAGCTGATGTTTTTACAAAATGACTCGATAGTCGAGCTTTCCACGCCATAGTTTGCAAGTTGGGCATGTGTAATACCTTTGCACCAACTTGAGGGGAAGTGTTGGTTAATGTATTTTGTTAGATATTAGGTTGTAATTAAGGGTAGAATAGTATTTTTTCTTTTACTACTTGTATACCTATAAATATACCCTTGTATCATTTTAGGGTAATTTGAGATAATAGAAACACTTGAGTTCTCAAAATCTTCAGCATATCTCTTTGTCCTTCTCTTGAGGAGGCATATTCGTTAATCTAGCAGGAAGAGACCAAAAGAAGTGTCATGCTTTATACTGCACCATTGAGAAGTTAGGCTTAAATGTCCATATTACGCTTGAGCAGCTGAAATGTATTATTTTTTATAACAATCATTTGCATTGGGATTATTATGGTAAGCCAAGGCATACAAAAGAGACTTGCTCGAAGTTGCATGGTGTGAGAAAACACAATGGAAATTGAATTTATTTTTATTCAATTGATTAATATTTAGTTTACACTATCTATTTATACAAATAGAAAAATAAAATTACACCTATAATCTAGCTGTTATAGACTAGATTACAACTAACAACAGATTGCATTACAGCTAATAGTTTCCTTTGTTGACTAAAACTCTAACCCTTTCATACTTGTATTCATTATTCTCTAACACTCACTCTCAAGTTAGAGTATAGATATTAATCATGCTCAGCTTGTTATAAATTTATTTTATGACAAACTTCAATAAAATGGATAACAAGTACGAAACTCTCTCCAAACGAAGCCTACAAACAACCCATGACATAGGCTTCAACACGGAACGGAGACCAAGTGTGACACTCTCCAAATGAAGCCTACAAATAACCCATGAATAGGCTTCAACACAGAACGAAGATCAAGTGTAACACTCTTTCCAAACGAAGACAATTTGGAAACCTCAAGACAAATTCTAGCACATCAAATGCCAAAATACCCAAATAGCTTCTTCAAGGAAAAATAAACAGCAACTAAAGTGGTAAGGGACAGAATCTCAACATGACAGAATCCCACCAAAAATGAGATAGAAGAACAGACGCTTCGTTGGGAAACCAAACACCATCAATAAAGGAAACTACCTCAAGAAGAAACCCGGTACTGACGAGGGAAGTGCAACCCTCAGACAAGCAGATTTCTCCATTGAAAAACAGAGAATCCGAAAAATCCAAAGAACCTAGAAAAGAGCCCAAGGCTCTGATACCATGTGAGAAAACACAATGGAAATTGAATTTGTTTGTATTCAATTGATTAATACTTAGTTTACACTATCTATTTATACAAAGAGAAAAGTAAAATTACACCTATAATCTAGCTGTTATAAACCAGATTACAGCTAACAGCAGACTGCATTACAGCTAACAGTTTCTTTTGTTGACTATAACCCTTTCATACTTGTATTCATTATTCTCTGTTATGATTTGTACAGCTGTTAGCTTAATTATAGGGATTGATTGTTAGCTTAATTATAGGAAAATTATTAGGGATTTGTTTCCTAATTCAACTCTTGTAAACAATATAAATACCTGTATATTTTCAATGGAAAATACAAGAATTATTTCTCACTTTCACATGGTATCAGAGCCTAGTCGAGTTTCTGGGTCTTTTTTCTGAGAGTTGCGATTCCCTCTTGTTGGTTTCGGGTTTCTTTCTCTTTTGGGTTTTCGATTTTGAGATCTGATTCTTAGGGTCATTTTCCGGTGACCGTTTTTTCTCACAGCCACCACAGGAAGGAGCGCCTCCGTCAATCCGGCCATTTCACCTTTTTCCGGCGACCATCGGAGCTGCGCGTGAACCTCACGCGCCGATCGAAGTTTGACGCTTTCCTCACGCACCGGCGAGTGACAGCGCGTGGCTTGTCCGACGGTCCTCCGGTTCCAGATCCAATGTCGCCTGAGTGTGTCCGACCAGTTTGCAGGGTTGGTTTTCTCTTCTGGTCTCTTCTAAAGGGCGCTCTCTCTCAGATCTGTTCCTGCCTCTTGGGTTCTGTTCTTCAAGTCTTTTGCTGCTGCTGTTTCTTGGTGAGATATACTGATCTCTTTGTTGCATTGATTTTATTGTCTAAAGTTATTTGTGACGGGTTTTAATGGCTAAGAATAGTGATAAGAAGACTGTTACTGAAATTATGTTTGGTTCGTCTAAAATTATGGATAGAAAACTGACTGGAAGTAACAATTATGCACAATGGAAAAGAACAATCCGTAGATTTGTGACAAGTGTAGACTTGGAGGACCATTTAACTAGTAATCCACCATCTAAAGATGATGCTGTTAGTCGGAAGAAATGGTTAATGGAAGATTATAAGTTGTTTAATCAAATTCAAAATACTTTAGATCCTGCTGTTGATGATGTTGTGAATCATTGTGACAGTGTAAAAGAATTATGGGAATATCTAGAATTTTTGTATGCCTGCAAACAAGATATGTCCCGTGTCCATGATTTGTTGCTAAAGATTTATCGAGCGGAGCAAAAAGGTCGCTCCCTGTTCCAGTATTATACTGAAGTGAAATAAGCCTTTGAAGAAAAGCGGGCTATGTTTCCTATTGTTGCTGATGTTAAACAGATGCAAGAACAAGAGGAGCAGATTGTGGTGCAGTGTTTCTTGGCAGGATTGGGTTCTGAATATGATGTGGCACGCACACAATTGTTAACTGGTGAGTCACTTCCTTTTTTTACTGAAGTTTATGCTCGTTTCCTTCGAGTTTGTAAAGACGGTGATTTGCCTTCCGGTATGATACCCAATGATACGGTGGCATTGGTTGGTAATGCATCATATAGTAATCGCGGAGGTAAAGATGGAAATAGTAGTTCTGTTGTTGGGAGTAGTAGCAATTCTCGTACATGTCATTATTGTGGAGTTGAGGGGCACATTAAAAAAAATTGTTGGAAATTACATGGGAAACCCTCCAAGAACTCAAGTCAGATGAATAATAAGAGGTTTGCAAATGTAGCTACTCAGGATGGCATCCTACCGCTTCCACAATCATCCTCACCATCTGTCACCATTTCAGCGGATGAGTATGCTCGTTTAACTGCCACTTTTGATTCACAACAGTTATCTTCTGGGACTTCAGCTCTGGCTAATACAGGTAACCCTGCTGCATGTCTTTCCACCTTATCTCGTAGTTGGGTTATTGACTCAGGTGCTACTGATCATATGACTGGCAACACATGTATTCTCTCTTCTTTCCAATCTACTGCTAGTTTACCTTGTGTTACGTTAGTCAATGGATCTACTGCTTCTGTAATTGGACGTGGGACAGCAAACCCAACAAATTCTCTTTCATTGTGATCTGTTTTCTGTTTATCATCTTTTCCTTTTAACTTGTTATCTGTTAGCCAAATTACCCAAAATCTTAAATGTTGTGTTATTTTCTGTCCCAATTATTGTTTTTTTCAGGATCTTGGGACGAAGCAGATTCTTGGTAGAGGGTGTCTGGTGAATGGCTTGTATGCTCTTGAATCAACTTCTCAACCAGTGCCTCGATCCATGGCTTGTACAAGTTCATCTTCTCTTTTGCAACTTCATTATCGTTTTGGTCATCCTTTTTCAACTTTACAAAAGCTGTGTCCTAGTCTTAAAAGGGAATCTACTTTAGAGTGTGAAGCTTGTCAATTTGCTAAACACCATAGAGTATCTTATTCTCCTAGATTAAATAAATGTGTTGAGTCTTCTTTTTACTTAGTTCATACTGATGTATGGGGTCCATGTCCTGTTACATCCAAACTTGGTTTTCGTTATTTTGTGACATTTATTGATGATTATTCTCGGGTTACTTGGCTTTATCCTATGAAATCTCGATAAGAGTTGTTTACTATATTTTGTGCTTTTAATGTTGAAATTAAGACTCAATTCAACAAATTCATCTATATTTTGAGATGTGATAATGCTAAAGAATATGTCTCATTCTTTTAAATCTTATCTTTCTGAGCATAGTATTATTCATCAGTCTTCTTGTATTGTTACCCCTCAGCAAAATGTAGCTGAGCGGAAGAACCGTCACTTATTAGAGGTTGCTCGGGCATTAATGTTTCATATGCAGGTTCCTAAAATATTTTGGGTAGATGCTGTTTCTACTGCCTGTTTTCTAATCAACAGAATGCCCTCTTCTGTTCTTGACGGTCAGATTCCATACTCTTCTTTTTCCCTCATCTACTATTTTTCATCTTTCTCCTCGGATTTTTGGATGTACTTGCTTTGTTCAAGACATGCGACCTCAATTTTCAAAACTTGATCCTAAATCTCTTAAGTGTGTCTTCCTGGGATACTCACGTGAACAAAAGGGATATCGTTGTTACTCACCTTCTTTGGGTCGTTATTTATTATCTGCTGATGTTACATTTTTTGAACATACACCTTTCTTTGGTTTCTCTGTGTCCTCTTCTTCGCCCTCTAGTGATTCAGGGGATGATTTTCTTGTTTATACTGTTAGTGAACAGGTAGTATCTCCTCCTTCTCGACCTATTATTCATCAAGTTTATTCTCGACGTGTACATCATTCTATCGAGACACCTCCTGCTCCTGCTTCTTCAGATCCTCCACCACCACCAGATCCTAGCCTTGACCTTCCTATTGCTCTTCGCAAAGGTAAACGCACATATACTTACCCTGTTTCTTCTTTTGTGTCTTATCATGCTTTATCACCTTCCTCCAAGTCTTTTGTAGCTTACTTAGACTCTATTGCTGTTCGAAATCATGGTCACCATACTATAGAAGGTTTCACGGATGCAGACTATGCAGGAGATCTTTCAGACAGACGTTCTACCACCGGTTATTGTGTCTTTGTTGGGGGTAATCTTGTTTCTTGGAAGAGTAAGAAACAGAATGTGGTGTCCCGATCGAGTGCAGAATCCGAATATAGAGCTATGGCACAGACTACCTGTGAACTTATATAGCTACGTCATTTGCTTGGAGAAATTGGGTTTGTTCAGTCTAAGCCAATGAACTTATGGTGTGACAATCAAGCAGCTATCTATATTGCAAATAATCCTGTGTTTCATGAAAGAACCAAACATATAGAAGTTAACTGTCATTTTACTCGAGAAACTAGAAGATGGATCAATCTCAACTTCACATGTCAGAACAAGAAGTCAATTAGCTGATGTATTCACTAAAGCGTTACCTGGGAATCGGATCAACTACATTTGTAACAAGCTGGGCATGATCAATATCTATGCTCCAGCTTGAGGGGGAGTGTTATGATTTGTACAGCTGTTAGCTTAATTATAGGGATTGATTGTTAGCTTAATTATAGGAAAATTATTAGGGATTTGTTTCCTAATTCAACTCTTGTAAACAATATAAATACCTGTATATTTTCAATGGAAGATACAAGAATTATTTCACTTTCACATTCTCTAACACTCCCTCTCAAGCTAGAACATAGATATTAATCATACTAAAGAATTTTCACTTCTCAGAGAAAATACATCCTGGATATTTTGGATGAAACTGGTATGCTGGGATTCAAACTAGCAGATGCACCCATTGAAAGTAATCATAGGTTGCAAGCAACAAATTTAAGACTCAGTTGATAAAAGCAGATATCAAAAATTGGTTGGTAGACTTATCTTTCTATCTCATACCAGACCAGACATTGCTTACGCAGTTAGTTTGGTGAGCCAGTTTATGCATGATCCTAGAAAATTTCATCAGCATACTGTTTGCCGCATTTTGTGATATTTAAAATCAGCCCCGAAAAAGGTCTTCTTTAAAAAAATGGTCATCTTCAAATCAAAGCTTTCATAGATACAAATTGGGTTGGATCTCTAGATAACAGAAAGTCCACCTCTGGTTACTATACATTTGTGGGAGGTAATTTAGTCACTTGAAGAAACAAGAAACATAATGAAGTTGCAAGATCTAATGCAGAAGCATAATACAGAACTATATCTAAAGGTATTTGTGAGTTGTTATGGTTACAGAAGTTGTTAGCAGAGATGAAGTTGGCTAAAAAAGATAGGTTCATTTTGTATTGTGATAACAAAACTGCAATCAATATTGCTCATAATCCTTTTCAACATGACAAGACAAAGCACATCGAAATTGATCGACACTTCAAAGATAAATTATATAATGGTGTCTTGAGCTTAGTTCATGTAACTTCGGACAAACAGTTGACTGATGTTTACACAAAAGGATCTAGTAGTAGAGCCTTCCATACCATAGTCTGCAAATTGGACATGTATAATATTTTTACACCAACTTGAAGGGGAGTATTGGTTAATCTATTTATTTAGTCAGTTTTGTAATTAAGGGTAGAATAGTATTTTTTCATATATACTATCTGTATATATATAATCTATTTGTATTATTATTTTACAGTAATTGAGATAATAAAGAAAAATCTCGTTCTACAAAAATCTTCACTACTAAATATAAATATTATTATAACGTAAATATTGCCTTAATAAACTCAAAATCTATAACCATAAAACTATACTGATGGTAGCTTTGTTGTCACAATATGCAGATATTCTCCTTTTTTCAAATAATCTCAATTCTTCTAGTAGCTTTCTTAACCAAAGTTCACAAACACCTTGAGCCATAGCCTAGTATTTTGCTTTAGCACTTAATCTAGCAACTACACTTGGTTTTTTGCTTCTCCAAGTAACAAGTACCCTCTTACATATGTACAATAGCTGAATGTAGATCTTATGTCAACTAAACATTTAGCCCAATCTGTATCTGTAAAGACTTCTTTTTTAAGGTGACCATGCTTGGAGAAAAGAAGACCTTTCTCTAGGGCAGACTTCAAATACCGCAAAATGCAGAAGACAGCTTGCATGTGAGAGTCTCGCAAATCATGCATGAACTGACCCACCAAGCTAACTAAATAGACTATTTCTAGCCTATTGTGTGAGATAAATGAGTTTTCCAGCCTACCTCTAATATCTCTCCTTATCAACTGACTCTCCAACTTCTGCTTGTAGCTTATGGTTGCTATCAATGGGCGATTCTGCTGGTTTACAATCTATCATACCAATATTTTTCAAGACATTCGAGATATATTTTCTTTAGAAAATAAAAATTCTCTTTTTTAATTTGGCAACCTCAATTCCCAAGAAATACGGTAACTTTCCTAGATCCTTGATCTGAAATTCCTAAGCCAACAAATTTTTCAGTCGGGCCATCTCCTCTGTCATTTCCTATCATTACTATATCATCAACATAAACTATAAGGAGAGTTAGTTTGCTCTTGTTATGCCTTATGGAGAGAGTATGACCACCATTGCTTTGTTAGTAAACAAAACAGACCATGGCTTTGCTGAATCTATCAAAGCATGCTCTAGAAAATCGCTTCAATCCATATAAACCTTTCTTCAGTCGACATACCTTCCCTTGACTACGTTCATCATCAAATATGGGGGGGAGGATCTCCATATATAGTACTTCTTCCAAGTCCCAATGAAGAAACGTATTTTAAACATCAACTTGACATATATGGCTTTGCAGTTGATTAGGAATTACAGCTGTAATATTCTTGTATAGTTGATTACAGCTGTAATATTCTTTTATAGTTGACTTTCCTTAAATAGTTTTATGTACTTAAATAGATGTATTTTTTCTGTATAAATACCTTTGAGATATATAGAATAAAACAAGTCTATTTTTGCCTCTCAATAGTCAATTTGGTATCAGAGCAAAAGAAAATTTCTTCCGCTGCCTTTCTTTTGTTCAAACCCTAGCCACTGCCTTTCTTTTGTTCAAACCCTAGCCGTTTCAATGTCTCCTAAAACTGACAATGAGATTTCGGATAGCAAAAATCCAGATGGAAAAAACCTTCCTGCTGTGACTATTCATGAAACATCTTCACCAATCCATATCAAGTTGGATGGTACTAACTATCGTGTTTGGTCCAAGATTCTTGAGATGCATATTGCTGGCAAAAAGAAGAAGGGTTATATTACTGGAAGAAAGGCTGCTCCTGCAGAGGATGAACCAGGCCACGACGAATGGGAAGCTGAAGATGCTCTTGTCAAGTCTTGGCTAATTAATTCCATAACTGATAATCTGATGTCACACTTTGTGCAGTGTGGGACATCTAAAGCAGTTTGGGATGCAGTTAAGAGGAGCTATCTTGATGTTTCAGACTCTTCTCAAGTCTATGAACTAATGAAAAAATCCTTTCAATTGCGTCAGGCTGGCAGACCTCTAGCAGAAGACTACAATGAGTTGAATTCAATTTTCATGGAACTTGATTATCGAAGGCCCAATGACATGATATGTGCTGCTGATATTGAGAAACAAAGGCAGCGTATTGTTGAAGATCGAATATATATGTTTCTTGCAGGTCTTGACTACAATTTGGATCAAGTTTGTAGTCGTATTTTGGCTACTTCACCTTTACCCAGCCTGGAGGAAGCTTATTCTTTAGTTCGTCGCGAAGTGCAGAGACAAGTCACCATGGGATCAGAAACTCATTCTGAGGCATCAGCTCTGGCTGTCCAAAAGAGCACTCCTCAGACTGCCTCTATGGATTCTGTCACCTCTAATTCTCGCTTCTACACCTATTGCAACAGCAACCAACATACAATAGACGTTTGTTGGAAGAAGCATGGTTATCCAGAGTGGTATAAACTTAAGCAAGCTGAGAAGAAAAACAAAAAATCTGCTCAGATAGCTATTGCTAATACTTCTCTACCTTCTGCTTCTCATGTCTCTCAAGTGTCATCTCAAGCAAGTAAGTCTAGTTTGACATGTGCTTATATTGCTTCTAACACTTAGGTTATTGATTCAGGGGCTACTGACCATATGACTAGTAATTCTTCCATACTTACCTCTCTCATGTCGTCTACTGTTAAGTCTGTACAGGTTGCTAATGGGAATTCTATGCCCATTACCGGGGTTGGGAATGTCTCAGTCTCTCCTACACTCTCTATGTCATCCGTTTTACTCGCACCCGCCCTCTCTAATAATCTTCTTTCCATTAGTAAGATTACAAAAAGTCTCAATTGTTCTGTAACGTTTAATTCTTCTCACCGTATATTTCAGGACAATCATACGAAGATGACGATTGGCATTGGTAAGGAAAGAGGCGGCCTTTATTACTTGGAGGGGGTTAAGGAGTTTAAATCTGAACATAGTCATGGCCTTCAAGTAGAGAGAGAGACATTTGATAGAGAAAAGATTCTTTTATGGCACTGTCGATTAGGACATCCATCTTTTACTTATTTAGAACATTTATTCCCCAAGTTATTTCGCAATGTTACTCCCTCTAGTTTAAAGTGTGAACAATGCATTTATGCAAAAAACCATCGTGTTTCTTTCAAAACCAGTCTCAATAAAAGTTCTATTCCTTTTTCATGTGTTTATACTGATGTGTGGGGTCCTTTTTCTACTCCATCTGCTTCGGGTCACAAATACTTTGTGTCTTTTATTGATGATTGTACTAGAGTGAGTTGGGTCTATTTGATGAAATCTAAAAATGATGTTATACATCTGATTCCTCAATTTTGTAAAATGATTGTCACACAGTTTTATACTTAGGTTCGAGTCTTTCATTCTGACAATGGTCGTGAGTTTGTTAATCAGTCTCTCACTAATTTCTTCCTAGAACATGGCATCCTCCACCAACCCACCTGTGCTTATACACCTCAACAAAATGGTATAGCAGAACGTAAGAATCGTCACATCCTTAAGGTTGCTAGGGCTTTAAGCTTTACTATGCATGTTCCTAAACGTTTTTGGGCTGAGGCTGTCATGACTGCTGTCTTTCTTATTAATCAGATGCCTGCTCGTATCATTGATTTTCAAACTCCTTTGAGAATGTTGTCAAAATTTCACTCTATCCCTTCTACTCTAAATCTTTGCCCCAAGGTTTTTGGTTGTGTATGTTATGTTCATGTGCACTCTATCTATAGGGATAAACTTGATCCGTGTGCTCTTAAGTGTGTTTTCCTTGGTTACTCTAATTCTCAAAAGGGTTACAAATGTTTTCATCCTCCTACAGGTAAATATTATGTTTTCATGGATGTTCAGTTCTGTGAACAGGTATCTTATTTTTCTGGAGATGTATTTATGGTTCCTCTTCAGGGGGAGATTAGTAGTAAGGAAGAGGAACAATTATGGTTAGCAGAGAAGTTATGGATGTTAGGAAAGGGGGAGAATTCAAGTAAGGGGGAGCATTCATTTGATGTGGAGAATAAGGAATCTTTAGATGATACTTGTCCTATTGAAGTTGAGTCTGAACTTGAGGAGATAAAGAACGAAAGACCAGCTCAATTATTCCAAAACAAGTATACAAGAAGAAAAGAGACTCCTAATTCTAATGCCCCTCTTGATGACGTTACCATGCCATCGGATGACTCTTATACTATAAATCCTGAGGTATATGTTCCCACTCCTAAAATTTCAACTTCAGATATTGATTCTAGCCTTGTCACATTAGAGAATGCTGTTGTGAATCCACAAGTTACGGATTACGATCATGGTAGAAGATATCCCCTTCGTGAACGTAAAGAACCTGATAGGTTGGGCTTTTCCAAATCATCTTCTAATGTCGCTTATCCCATTTCTGATTTTATCTCTTATCATCGTTTGTCAGAAACTCATCTAGCTTTTGCTCTTCAGTTGTCTTCTGTGTCTATTCCTAGTCATTTTCAGGAAGCCCTTGGAGATACTAAGTGGAAGGCTGCCATGGAAGAAGAAATGAATGCTCTCCAAAAGAATTCCACTTGGGAGATGGTTGAGTTATCACCGGAAAAGAAGACGGTAGGTTGCAAGTGGGTGTTTACAGTGAAGTACAAGTCAGATGGGACAGTTGAAAGGTACAAGGATAGATTGGTGGCCAACGGTTACACTCAAATCTATGGGATTGACTATCAAGAGACTTTTGCTCCTGTGGCTAAGATGAACACCGTTTGAGTTATTTTATCTCTTGCGGTCAATCAAGACTGGACATTACGGCAGTTTGATGTGAAAAATGCTTTTCTCCACGGTGATTTGATAGAGGAGGTGTATATGGATCCTCCTCCAGAATTCTCATTAGAAGGTAAAGTATGCAAGCTAAAAAAGGCGTTGTATGGAATGAAACAGTCACCAAGGGCATGGTTTGGCAAGTTGAGTTACTCTATGAAGGAGTATGGTTTTAAGCAAGCTTTAGCAGATCACACTCTGTTTTATAAGAGAGATCATGATGATATTACCTTGCTTATTGTTTATGTCGATGATATGATTGTTACAGGTAGTAATGCTAGTGAGATAGAGAAGCTTCGAAGCTATTTGGCAAAGGAATTCGAGATGAAAGACTCGAGGGCTCTAAAATATTTCTTGGGTGTTGAAGTGTCTCGGTCCAAACAAGGCCTTTTCCTCTCCCAACGGAAGTATATTTTAGATCTCTTAGCTGAAACTGGGAATTCTGCCTGTGAACCTGTAGATACTCCCATTGAAGTGAATCATGGTCTATCTATCTATCCTGATCAAGTTCCAACTAAGAAGGAGAGATATCAAAGACTAGTGGGAAAGTTGATCTATTTAACCCATACTAGACCCGATTTGTCGTATGCAGTTAGTGTTGTCAGTCAGTTTATGCACAATCCAAGTGATCGACACATGAATGCAGTAAATCGTATTCTAGCTTATCTGAAGTCCTCTCCGGGCAAAGGTATTATGTTCTCCAAACATGGGCACTTAGATATTGTGGGTTACACAGATTCTGACTTTGTTGGCTCTAGATTAGATAGAAAGTCAACTTCAGGATGTGTCATTCGTTGGAGGTAATTTGGTGACTTGGAGGAGTAAGAAGCAGAATGTGGTGTCATTGTCTAGCGCCGAAGTTGAATATCGGGCTCTCCATCATGCAACCACAGAACTTACTTGGCTAAAAATTCTCTTAAAAGAACTTGGATTTGGTCCAAAGAAACCTATGGTACTTTATTGTGATAACACTGCAGCTATTGAGATAGCTAATAATCCGGTACAACATGATCGAACTAAGCATGTTGAACTTGACAGGAATTATATCAAGGATAACCTGGATTCTGGTATGATAGAGGTTCCTTACATCAAGAGTGCAAATCAACTAGCTGACGTGATGACCCACACTATTGCTAGTGGTCAGTTTTATGCATCATTATCCAAGTTGGGCATGTGTGATATCTATGCACCAACTTGACGGGGAGACTTGACATATATGGCTTTGCAGTTGATTAGAAATTACAGCTGTAATATTCTTGTATAGTTGATTACAGCTGTAATATTCTTTTATAATTGACTTTCCTTAAATAGTTTTATGTACTTAAATAGATGTATTTTTTCTGTATAAATACCTTTGAGATATATAGAATAAAACAAGTCTATTTTTGCCTCTCAATAGTCAATTCATCAAATTGTTGTAAATCCCAATTAAGATTAGTTGCACAGGATAATAAAATTCTGACTATGTTCATTTAGCAATAAGAGCAAATGTCTCCTAGTAATCCATTCCATAATTTTGAGTGAAGCCTTTAGCTACCAATCTAGCTTTGAATCTCTCAATCAAACCATAAGTTTTATGTTTCACAGTAATAAACCACTTGCAACCAACCAATTTTTTGTTTGGTGAAGTAACTAGTCTCCAAGTCTTATTTTCAAATAAAACCTTCATTTCTTAAATCATAACTTGTTTCCACTTATAATTTGTAAAAGCTTCCCTCCCATCTTGTAGAATAGACAGAAAAAAATAGGCAAAGAAAATGTTCTACAGGAATGCAATAAAACATTATAGAAGACAAAGTTAGAAAATGTTTGTTAAATGACCTAACCCCTTTCCTATAAGCAATAGGTATATCCAAATTATCAGTGAAATCAGAATTTAAAGATGACTAACCAAAAGAAAAGGATTCTTAACATAGAAAAGATTCCTTTTCTTAACATAGAGAGGGTTGCACCATAGCTTCTTCTATTGTATTTCTCCTTGAATATTTCATCAAATTAGGTCTATCAAAACATCCAATAGCCTCCTTGTGGATATTAGTCTCCTCTTGAACTCCAATAGTCTCCTCTTGAACTTGTTCCCTCGTAGAACTCTCCCCTAGGTTAAGGTTATAAAGAGTTAGAATAGGTACCACTCCTCTCTCATTACTCTCCCCTTAAAGAGGTGATTGGATAGTGTAACAAAACAACAATTGAAAAAGATTTTGTTTTTTTAACTTGAAGAGTTTACAGGTATTTATATATGAAAGAAGATAAGGAAACTAAATCAATTAGCCTAATTAGAAAATACTATACAAGTTAATCAACTTATTAGGAATAAGTTATACATATTCTGTAACACTCCCCCGCAAGGTGGAGCATAGATATGAATCATGCACAGCTTATTACACAGATATTCCACTTGAGTTCCATTGAGTGGTTTTATAAACAGATCACCTAATTATTCTCACATCTTCACATATCTATTTGAAATAGCATTGTCTTGGATCTATTTACGTTAAAGTGATAGACAACTTTAATATTTTTAATCCGTTCATGATACACTAAATTAGAGGTGATAGAGAACAACTTGATTATCACATCAAAGTTTTGTTGGCAATGAAGGATTCGAACCAATCTCAACTAACAAATGATGAATCCACAAAAATCTCACTAGCGGACCGTGACATAGCCCTATATACAAATTCAACGTTGGTCTACTTCTTACTCTTCCAAGACACTAGGTTTCCTCCAACAAAGGCATAAAAGCCTATAGTTGACCTCTTATTACTCTTAGATTTTGTCTAATTAGCATTTGTAAAGAACTCAATACGAGTGTGCCCACGATTACTATAAACCATACCAAGTCCAAGGGCCACTTTCAAATAGCATAAGATCTACTTTAAGGCTACTCAACGCTTAACTGTAAGAGTAGTCATGAACTTGCTAACAACACTTATAGAATATTTGGACGAGTCATAGTGGCAATAGCAAGGATAAAACAACCACCACTCAAATACCATAACCACAACTAGAAACAAAAATCCATAAAATTCCAACAGCACCTCAAACAAGCCAATAGACCCGAAACTCCCAAGAAAATAACCAAAAACCACAAAGAGGAAGCAAAACTCTCTAGAACAAAACCAGCAACCACCGAGAGAAGTATGCACCTTCAGAAGAGACCAGATGAAAAAGCTAACTTGAGGATCTGATCGAGGACAACCAAGCGAAGCCAGAAATTGAATCGAAGGATCATCAGACACTGCACACACTCCTACGCACCGGCGCATGAGGAAGAAGGCAAGAACTTGTGGCAGCACATGGCTCACTAGCCAACAAGATGGACACATAATTTTGCGGAGAGGCTGAAAATGCACCTGCTCTCCTAACTTTGACAATGAGACAAACTGGTGACCCAAGGAAAAGCAGATTTTTCAACCTAAGAAAAAAAGCCAGAAAAAAAAACCTAGAAATTCTGAAATGAGCCTAAGGCTCCGATACCATGTAAAAGAACAAGAATGGAAAAAGATTTTCTACTTTTATTCAATAATTACAGAGCTATATATAGGAGTATAGGGCTAACAACTATGGAAACTAAATCAACTAGCCTAAATAGAAAAATACTATACAAGGAAAGCTAATCAATAATTAAGAATAAATTATATATTATGTAACAAGAGAGAAGATGGCCTGACGAAGAAAGTTGTTGACTCAGGAATTTGAGATCAAGGATTTAGGAAACATACAGTACTTCTTGAAAATTGAGGATACCACATCAATAAAGGGAATCTTTATTTCTCAAACAAAATATATCCTAGATCTCTTGAAACTGATATAATGGGTTGCAAACCAGTCGAATCACCCATTGAGAGCAACAAGTTACAAGCAAAAGTTGGAGAGTCAATTGATGAGGAGAGATATCAAAGGTTGATTGGAAGACTCATTTATCTCTCACACACTAGGCCAGACATAGCCTATTCAGTTAGCTTGGTGAGTCATGATATTTCCAAATTATGCCTATATTTTGTGTGTTTTTAAGTGTATTTTAGAGTTTATTTTGTGTCTTTATCTTTAAATTTAATGTGTGTTGGAATTTTAGAGTTTAAAGTTAAATTATGTTGATTTTGCAGAGTTAAAGGCTAAAATCTGAAAATTGATCCCACTGGGACACTTTGTGGCTCAGCAGGGTCACTTTAAAAGTGGGAGGCAGATTCATGTGACCCCCCTGGGTCACTTTTTGGTCCCACCGGATCGATTTAGTAGGTTGTGCAAAATTGAAAGTTTTTTTGACAGATCCGGTATTCCTTGTGGTGGTGGACTTCTGCTACATAAGGTCTTTTAGTGTTTTAATGAAAGGACGGATTTTAGAGATAGTTTTTAGGGCTTATTTCCCTCTTCTAGACATTGTAGATTACGTTTTAATTTTTTTCTTTTTAGCTTAGATTTATTTTTGAAATTTAAGGAGGATTAAAAAGTTGAAGAACAAGGGCTTCAAGATTTATTTTCTCTTCATCAAGTGTATACTTTGAACTTAATCGTTTTACGTTTTAATGATTATATTCTTAATGATTGAATAGTTATCTTTGCTTAGGAATTTTTGAACCATATTTGTATTAAGATTTTGAGTTTAATGGATATTTTCATATTTTATTCTATTTTCCCTGTGATTAATGTTGCATTTACACCGATGTTTAAATTTGATTTTTAGTGTATCGATAGAGAATTAAATATTGAATCTGAATGTTAATTGTATCTTTTTATGCTTTTGTTATAGAATGTAAATATAGTATGTAGCATAATCTTAGGCAAAAATGCAGCTTTCCTTAGATAGATACTTCTATTCTTGTATATATACATATACTATTGATGAAAGAAATACAGAAAATCATTCTCCAATCTTGTGGATATTTTATTACATTGTATCAGAGCTTTCTAGGTTTAATTTGGGGTTTTTCTGGGTTTTTTTTGGGTTGGGTAACGCGTTCCAGCCATTATTGGGTTACTGTTTGGATTGTAGGGTTACTGTTTGGGTTGGGTAACCATTTTCCGGTGACCATTTTGTCTCACCGCCGGCATCAAAAGAAGCGCTAGGCGATTTCCGGCCGTTCCACAAAATCCGGTGTCCTTTCGATGGGTGAGTGGTCCTCACGGCCGTTCCACAAAAACAGAGGAGAGTTCAATGGTGGGAGCACAATCAATAAAACCTATTCCAAATATCAAAGTAAAAGATCCATCTGCTATTTGGATATTATCTCCTATTTTAGTTGGAGAATAAGAAATAAAATCTCTCAAAAGGCCTACTATATTATTATTTGCACCAGAATCTATAATCCATATATTATGACTAGATAAAAAGGGAGTGGGATTTTCTGTTATATAAACTAACTTCCTTATCATCCATCACAGTAGCAAAAACTGCTAGGACAAGAAAAAGAAACAGAAATAGAACCTGGAAAGGAGATCGAAAAATTGAGATGATAGATCAAAGCCAAAATCCATCAAACATGCGAAAATGGAGGCGAGATGATCGGAGCTGAAATTAGCTGCAAACAATGACCAAAAGTGACTGCACGCACTCTAGGCGCTAGCCCTTGAATAGCGCCGCCAGGGTTTTAAGTGGCACATGAGACCGTGCGCAAAGTCATACAGCGGCAAGACTCTGAGAAGAGGCCGAACAAGGCTTAGGCTTCCTTCCTACGGGGGTGGTGTCGCCAGAGATGTAGATAAACTCAACCTCTTGAAATTTGTCAAAAATGGTGTACTAGAAAAGAACCTAAGTGCAAGAGAGAGTAAACTCAACCTCCTTTAATGCACAAGGCTTTGATACCATGAAGATTTTGAGGAAGTTTCTGATCACTTTCTCATATATTAACAATCAATTTATAGACATTTATATAGAAGAAATTTAAGTCTAACTAGGAAAGATACAAGAAACGCAACATAATCAAATCTCCACAAATTTGAAACAAAATATACCTATCAATAAATTCTTCTGATGAAGCAGTATTTTCACTTCCCTTCAGACAGCATCCAATAACATAATAGGAGGCTAACTGGTGGCATATAAGACATCCCCCTTATTCAAATGCCTAAACAAGGCATCAGCAGCTTTGTCCAAATTGTGGGCTCAGTATTCTACACAAAAATCAATGCCCATAAGCTTGGTAATCCAACACTATTGTGGAGAAGTGGTAATCTGTTGTTCTAACAAGAACTTCAAACTATATCGGTCAGTGGAATGAGAAAGGTACACCCCCAGATGCCAATGTTGTACTGCTTTGGCCAATCCAATTAATTTCTACTCATAGGCAACCAATTTGGAATGTCACTATGCCCATTGCCAGCTGAAAAAAGCAATTGGTGGTTGTTTTGTTAAAGAACATCCCCAATACCTCCCTCAAAAGCATTGCAGTCCACAAGAAGTTTTTCCCCAAAGTTTGGCAGTTGCAATATTGGGGCAGCAATAAGTGCCTTCTCTAATTAAGCAAAAGAAGAAAGTGTTGCCTCATCCTAATGGAAAAAGTTGCATTTAAGCATGCTTGTTAAAGGTGCTGGCAATTGCCTATAATCCTTGACGAACTGGCAATAGTATCCCAATGAACCCAAAAATTCCCTCGAGGCAAATAATTGGTTATGGTTAAGGCCAGTCTATAATTGTATCTTCCTTGTATCAACCGTCACACCGGTAACAGAGATCACACAGCCAAGACTTGCTACTTGGATTTACCCAAAAGAACACTTAGATTGCTTCGAAAAAAGATGATAGGCATGCAATAAATCAAATATCACATGCAAATGATTCAGATGGTCCTCCCATGTATAGTTATTGATTCAAATATCACCAAAAAAAATCAATACAAACTTACACAAGTGTGCATGGAATTCATCATTCATGAGTGCTTGGAATGTTGAAAGGGCACTAGACAATCCAAAAGGAATGATCACAAATTCACAGTTTCCATGATGTGTGCAAAATGTTTGCTTCTCAATGTTTGGTGAGTTCATGCGAACCTAATGATAACCAAATTTTAAATTCAACTTTGTAAAGTACTTGGGCCCATGTAAATCATCCAACAATGCCCCCACTACTGGAATTGGAAACTTAGTCTTGGAAAGTTTCAACATTAAGTTCCTAATAATCAACACAAAATCACAAAGTACCATCTTGCTTCTAGTTAAAATAAATTGCAAAGTTCCTAATAATTAACATAAGCAGCCTTGAAGGTTCTTGAAATAAGTCAGCAAATCCAACCAAAAGAGTCTCCAACTTGTTACAAGACCAGTTGGAACCTTGAAGTACATGAAGTTGATAAGTGGGATAGGTTTGTCGCCCTTGAATCACAATTCGATCTCCATGTGATATAAAAATCATGTTGTGTGCAACAAAATACCAAAGAATTGGTCCCAATGTTTGTAACCATTTGATACCTTGCACCATGTCAAAACCAGCCAAGGGAATAACCAAATAATAAGCAGTAAAAAAATATTAAAAATGGAAAATGAGACCGTTGGACACATCCTCATGCTTTGAACCTTGTAACCATTAGCAACCGAAAAGCTAGCACTTGACTGAGTTTGAGTTTTATTCCTAAGCATTGGGCAACTGTTGAACTGCCAAACCCAACAGTGGCTGCTCCTGCATGATAGCGCTTACCTGCATGGTTTCTTGCATTCCTTTGACCGATGATGGCATGCAAGGAAATTGCAGGCTCTGGCTCTATTTCAGTTGTGGGTTCCATGTCATTTGAGTCCACTAATTCCAGCCAAAAGAGCTATTTACATTGATGCCCAACTGTATACAGACAATCACAATTATAACATACGCCCTTCGCCTGCCATTCTGCCATTTCTGCCCTTGATAGTTTTGTTTTATAAAAGTGGTGGATGATTCTGCTGATTTTGCTTCAGTAGTTCCCCCTAATGAACTGCTTGTCTTAGAAAATTTGTATACTGGAGCTGCCATATTTGAAGAATAAATGCCCTTGCTGCCTTGCCAAGCCCCCTTCCACGCCGTTTGTTCCCTTACCAAATTCATCGCATGAGCTAAATCTGATGGATTATGTAATTCCACATCAAGTCAAAAAAAATCATCTAACCAGCAATGAACAAACTAACGTGTTGGTTGGCTCAAATGTACTTGCTTGCTCTAGTTAAATATTCTTGCAATTGCCGTTGGTATTCGTCAACTGAGCCTCCCAATGGACTGCTACAAGCTAGCAGTCCGTAATGTTCCTTAGCTTCTGCCCAATCAATTGAAGTATTCTCAATCTCCAATTGATGGTACCTTAACTCAAAAAGCATATGAAATGCAATAAATCCAACTTTGTCTACCTCTCATATGTGTTTATTAGAGAAAAACTTATAGATGCAGCCAAATCAATGAATCTTCAGAACCATCAAAGGTTGGAAAATCCAGTTTCAGATACCGGGGAACCGTCCCACTCCCCAATTGCACTCCCCAAGTCGCTGAAAGTTTGCGATGTTTTAATGTTGTTGCCCGAGCTGATTATTGCTACTTGTGGTTCTGTCAAACATCTTGCTTGTATTGTGATTAAACACAGAAAGCAGCTCTTGCATTTGAAGCGATAGTTGTTGCATATGGTTGCCCAGCCACCTTTCCACTTCAACAACCCTAGCATCATTCGCCGCTTGTGCCTCCTATAGTAGGGATCATACTTCTTCATTCTTATTGGACTTATCGTGTTAGGCTCTGATACCAATTTGTTATAACTATTAGTAATGGATTGAGTCATAGGGTGATTGACAACAAAGGCTAAGTCAATTGATTTCCTTTTTCCCTTCCTCTTGCTCTGATTTCGTGACGACTCAAGCTCATCAAAGGGAGCTTGAAACCTTAAACCTCATTATAAAAAATCAACTTAGGGTTTTATTATTACAATGGTCCTTCTAAATAGGACTGATTTTATTACAAGAATAGAAAACCTATAATTTAGGCTTCTTTTAAACAAGATACATAACTAATTCCATTCTAAGCATAAATCAACATTAAATAAAAATAGGAATCCTAAGTCTTTTTAAATGTTGGAAAACATATATTGCGTCTAGTTCAGATGTGTCCCACAAAAGAGTCCATAACATTACACTTCCTAGAACTCAACATCTATAGTTTATGCAAGACCTCCTAGATGGCAGCATAGAAAAAGTAAACATTCATAATTGGCCAATTCATCCACTTGTAAGAATTAAATTTGATGCAATATCAAGATAATACTAAATAATAAAATTCATAACCGCAATTCAAATGAATAATAATAATAATAATAATAATAATAATTTCATTATCATCACATACACATAAAAACAAATACATAGCAATTAAGTAAATTAACTAAGTTGGTAAAATATTATATTAATCAATGATAGTAGTAATAAACAATAATATATACCTCTTGTAGGATTCTTATCTTTGGGAATGATTTCAATATAGCAGGTGTCCCGAAATGATGTAATCAAACAAATTTTGGCCTCAAACTGAAAATTATGGCTTCGGGAGGTCAGAAGTTGACTAAATAATAGTTGGAAATAACACATGCGATAGAAAATATTATTTGCATGATTTACAGTATTTCTCAAAAATGTATTGCATAGTCTTAAGCTGAAATGAAGGACATTCTATAAATAGTCCATGTTGGTCCATCTTCCTAGCATGCTACATCACAGTTTGACTTTCCAGCATACTGGATTTCCCAACTTTAATATATTGTCTTAGTTATCTCTATTTTTCATAATATGTATGAGTACATTGAATAAAATAAAAGTCTCACACAAATAATGAACTTTGAAAGAAAACAATTCACGTAAGGATGTTACGCATGAAAGTATACAATTAACATTGATCCTATACTCCAAATTTGTTATAGTTCTACTTCATTCCTTATTCATGGAAGAGTATTTTTTTTTTTAGGGCTGTTCAATGTCCATTAGGGAATTTCCTTATTTAAGGTTTGCTTGCTTCCTATCAGTTTAATCCACAGTACACAGGCAATGACTGATGAGTCTATAGAAATGCCAACCTAATCAATTCTAGAGCCCAATGATGTGGGTGTCACAAGGTTGGTTATAGAGTTGTTGCTAATGAACGTTTCTAACATTATTGTTCCTTAGAGAAATAAATCTTTTGTGCAGGAATTTCCTCTTGTTAATGATGATTTAGATTCGAGGACAACTCTTCTAAAAGGAAGGAATGATGAAGCTATATTATATTCTTGTAATAGAACATAGAATGGAAAATGGTTTTCTTATCTTGTATTCAAGAAAGCAAATGCAAATATACATATATTGGAAAGCTTACTGTTGCCTATCATGATATGTTTCCCCAGTTAGTTGATTTTGTAATTTACCCATTGCTCAAAAAAAAAAAAAAAAAAAAAAGAATCAAGTTGTGAACCAAGCATTCTATTTCTGACTTTATCTCCTATCATTCCTTGTCTCCCCCCTATAGAGTCTATCTTATGTTTTTCCTTTGTGTCTATTCCACAAAATGGAAGGAAGCTATCCGAGATCCAAAATGGAAGGAAACTATGGTAGAAAAGATGAAAGCTCTCGCCAAAGATGAAGAAAACTATTTGCTACTCCGAACAAGAAATTAGATGGTTGCAAGTGGGTATTTACAGTAAAACACAAAATTAATAGTTTGATTAAGAGATTCAAAGCCAGACTCCTTATGAAGTAGATTATCTGGAGAAATTTGCCCCTATTGCTAAAATGAACACAATCAGAATCTTACTATCTTTTGCAACTAACTTAGATTGGAACTTGTAGGAATTTGATACGAAAAACACATTTCTACTTGGAGACTTGGAACAATGGTTTACAAAGAGATTTTTCCTAGTTTAGATAATGAGAGAACTCAAGAAAAAACGTGTAGATTGAAGAAAGTTTTGTATGGATTGAAACAATCTTTTAGAACTTGGTTTGACAGATTCAACAAAACTATGATCTCTTTTGGATATCAACAAAAGAATGTGGATCATATCCTTTTTATAAGAAAATACAAGGATAAGATCGATCTTCTTATTGTTTATGTTGATTACATTGCAATAACAAAAAATGATAAAGAAGAGATGGCTCGGTTGAAGAAGCCCATAGAACCACCAAAAATAGCTTCAACAAAACATGGATGTAAATTTGCTAACCACCCTGATATTTGAACTTTTACAATCAATTGCAGTTAATTTCAATTTGTTGCATGAAGCATTAACGATAATTTATCTTTTGAGTTGTGTAGTTAATCCTTCCCAAACTCCAGCTAGATTGGGACTGAAGCGAGTTGGAGAGTGTGTGTGTGTGTGTGTGCGGGTGGGTGGGTGGGTGGCGAAACCTACAAAAGTTTGATGCAGCCTCACCTACTAATTCCTAAGCCGGCACATGAGGTTTTAAACAATAAGGTTGAGTTCTTTCTTAATTATTGTATTTTTCAGGATCTTCAGGTAGGGAAGAGGATTGACAGTGGTAGAGAGTATGATGACTTACACATGATGGAAGACAATCAAGGCTTAGCCCTTTTTTGAGGATATTAAGATGTCAACCAGAAAATAATACAGTGGCATAGGCGGTTAGCGCATCCATCATTTTTTATATTAGAAAAATTGTATCCCAATTTATTTTGTAGAACTCAATTTGATTATTTATTTTATGATGCTTGTGAATATATTGAACATATTAAAAACTCTTGTCCTTTAAGTGATAATAAAACCATTGATCCTTTTATGCTTATCTATTCTGATATTTGGAGACCTATATAGATTCTCTATCTGGAAATAGAAGGTTTGTTACTTTTATTGATTATTACACTAAAATGACTTGAATGTATTTGATTAAAACAAAAAATGATGTTTTCTTCTGCTTTCAATCATTTCATAAAATGGTTCATACACAGTTTGATGCTAAGATGAAAGTTTCGAGAATTGATAATGGGACTGAATAAATTGATAGTAGGTTTGGTACTTATTTGGAGTCTCATGCCATTATTCATTAAATTAGTTGTCCTTATACTAGTACTCAAAATGATATAGCTGAAAGGAAAACAAAAAAAGCATTTGTTGGAAGTTGCTAGATTCATTATGTTTACAATGAATGTTCCAAAGCCATACTAAGAGGATCTTGTACTAATGGCAGCCTATCATATTAATAGAATGCCCCTTAAAACTCTCAACTTCAGGACCTCTTTAGATGTCTTAACTCTAGAATGTTCCACCAAAAGTTTTTGGATGTGCCTGTTTTGTCCATACTAGGAATGTTGGAAAATTAGATCCAAGGCCCCGCAGATGTGTGTTCAATGGCTATTCTCCAACCAAAAAGGGATATAAGTGTTATCATCCTCCATCTAGAAACTCTGTTACTCGGACTCGCCACTTTGCCTTAGCGTACCGGTGTCGACACAACACGACACGGGACACGACACAGGATCTGTGTCCGACACGGCGACGAACGGCGGCAGACAAACAACGAACGACGTCTTTGAAGAGAGAAAATAAAAAGAAGATGGAGAGTCGAGGAGAGAAGATAAAAAGAAGAAGATGGAGAGTCGAAGAGCGTCTGGAGAGTCGAGGAGAGAAGATAAAAAGAAGAAGATGGAGAGTCGAAGAGCGTCTGGAGCGTCGAGGAGAGAAGATAAAAAGAAGAAGATGGAGAGTCGGTTAAACCTAAATAGAATTACAGAATTTTAAGAAGAGATCCACGTCATGGGCCAAGTCAATTCGTTGGGATATGAAATAGTAAATAGCCCAATTGCAATTCATTAAAACAGATGTTGAAATTGAAAATTACATTGAAATTGAGAATCTCATTATGGCAAAGGGAAACAAAACGATAACATTTATTGTTCTTTTTCTTCTTCTAAATACTAACAGATGTTCACTTTCATATTAGACAGTGATACACTACGATAAAAAAAAAAAAAAAAAAAAAAAAAAAAAAAAAGGAGAAGAAGCAAAGGTGCAATGGATTCTTCCCAATCCAGTAACCCAGTAAAAGCAATCTCTAGACCAAAAAGCCTAAATCCTAGTTTTGATGATAAGCCATTATGGAATCACGTAACTATTTTATCAATTCCAAAGGGAGGAGGAGGAAACAGAGTGTGGACATGCAACTACTGCAGCAAGAAAGTCACAGGTTCGTTCACAAAAGTAAAGGCTCATTTGCTGAAAATTTCAAATCAAGGTGTTGAAGTTTGCAAGGTAATTTCCGATGATATTTTACAAACTTTAAAAAAAGAGAATAAACAGGCTGAGCTACAAAAAGAAAAACAAGTGTTTGATAGTAGGAGAAAAATAGAATATGTTTCACTTCCACCTGGTTCAGATTTGTTACAACACAAAAAAAGAAAAGGTCCTTTAGAAAAGGCTTTTAATGTTATAGAAAGAGATGAGGCTGACAAAGAAGTAGCTAGGATGTTTTACACTGGAGGAATACCATTCAATTTTGCAAGAAACCCTCATTTTATAAGATATAGTCAAATATTAGCTAATAGCAACTTGAGTGGTTATGTACCTCCCACATACAATAGACTTCAAACTAGTTTACTTGCCCAAGAGAGAACTCATATAAATTTCTTACTTCAACCCATTAGAGATTCTTGGAAAAAGAAAGGGGCTTCTATATGTTCTAATGGATGGGGAGATAGACAAAAACGTCCATTAATTAACATTATGGTAGCATCTCATTTAGGGCCAATGTTTGTAAAAGCAATTGATACCAGTGGCAACATCAAAGATGCTGAATTTGTGGCAAAGATATTTATAGAAACGGTAGAGCAAATTGGTAAAGAAAATGTGGTTCAAATTGTGACTGACAATGCTACAAATTTCAAAGCTGCTGGTCTTATAATTGAAGCAAAATATCCCCATATATTTTGGACTCCATGTGTAGTGCATAGCTTGAATTTGGCTTTGAAAAGTATGTGTGAACCGACTGAAAAATCATTACATTATTCGCAATGCAAATGGATTAAAGAATTGTTAAATGACATCCAAGAGACAAGGAATTTCATCATGAATCATGGCATGGCACTGTCAATTTTTTGCAGGTAAAAATTTTATAGTATTTCCCTTAACATAAAATGCTTCTTTTATTTTTTTAATTATTTTTTTACTGCCTACCATTCCTAATATAAATTTTCAATTTTCCATACTGTTCAATAGATATTCCAAATTGAAGTTATTGAAAGTTGCTGAAACAAGATTTGCTTCCTCAATTGTGATGGCCAAAAGATTGAGAGAAGTAAAAGCATCACTTGAACAAATGGTAATGGATCCAGATTGGAAGACTTTTAGAGCCAATGGGAAGTCTCCTATTGAAATCAAGGCAATGGATGTGAAAGAATGCATTGTAAGTGATCGATGGTGGGACAAAATAGATTATTTTTTAAGCTTAACCAAACCCATAGTTGATATGCTAAGAGCTGCTGATAAAGATGCTCCGGTGTTACATTTGATCTATGATATGTGGGATACAATGATTGAGAGTGTGAAAACTATCATTTTTGCACATGAAGGGGAAGACATGCTAATAGGACAATCCGATTTTTTTTATGCCATCCATGATATTTTAGAGAGTCGTTGGAATAAAAGCAATACGCCTCTCCATTATATGGCACACTCATTAGTGCCTAAGTACTATGCTGAAAATTGGCTTCAAGGTGGAAGTAATGGTGCCTCACGACAAGCACCAAATGAGGATGAAGAGGTATCTTTGAATAGAGACAAATGCTTTAGAAGACTTTTTTCTAATGATGATGATTTTCGTAAAGTGTTGAAAGAGTATGGAATATTTTCTAGTTCATCAGATTATTTCAACCAACCGCATGTGATGGCTGCAAGAGTAGATGAAGATCCAATTTCTTGGTGGGCTAATTATGGCGCATCTACTCCTTTACTCCAATCTCTAGCATACAAGTTATTATCACAGCCAGCATCATTTTCATGCTGTGAAAGAAACTGGAGCACCTATTCATTTATTCAAAATGTCAAAAGGAATCAATTGACAGCTCAAAGGTCTGAAGATCTAGTATATATCCACTCTAAACTTCGTTTGCTTTCAAGGAAAAATGAGAACTACACTAAAGGCACTTCAAAATATTGGGATATAGGAGGGGATAACTTTTCAGTGGAAGGAAATGATTGGTTTGATGTTGCTAACTTATCTATTGATGATCCAGATATGGAGGCAATGATCTTTGATGAGGAGGAAGACTAGGAGATGGAATTATCTACATAATTGTTATTGATTTTATGTTTGATGTGGTTGTATTTTGGATATTAATTAGTTATTGCTTTATCGTTGTTGGCTTTGATTATATTTTTGGATATTGATAGTTTATCTAGATTTATTATTACAATATTACATAATTTATATCATTTATAGCTTTAATTTAATTGTTTTATATAACGTATCCGCGCACCCGTGTCCAAAATCGGATCCGTATCTACATACCCGTATCTTAAATTTGGATCCGTATCCACGTATCTTTTATTTAGAAAATTTACAAGTCCGACACATGGATATGTATCCGTATCCGACACCCGTACCCGAGTCCGAGTAACATAGTCTAGAAATTTATATGTTAGTATGTATGTTACCATTTGAGAATCCTAACCTTACTTTGGCACTACCCAATCATCCCTTCAAGAGTAGAGTGGTAAAGAAGAAGTGATGCTTATGGTCCTTAATGATCTTGTTCAAGAGGAGAATGAGAAGATCAATGCTGTTATGGGGGAGAATATTGATATTCAAGAGGAGACTAGTGCCCAAAGGGAGAAGAATGTTGATATTCAAAAGGAGACTAGTGCTCAAGGGAAGAATGTTAGGCAGCTAGATAGACCTTATTTGTTAAGATATGATAATTATAAATTATAACTATATTATTAGTATATTTTAGTAAGTTTAATATGTTATTTTAATGTTAATTTATTTATTTCTATATTTAATTTCTTAATATCTGTGTTTGTGGACTTAATCATGAGTTTTGATTTTTTTAGGGACTTATTTGAAGAAATGGAAAATTTTCATGCTAAAGTAGGAATTGGAGGAGAATTTGAAGAGTCACAGTTTAAAAGCCCACCTCGGTGGAGGTAATTCTCCCTCTACAGAGGGAGGCTTGAAAGAAAGAGCAATAGAGGACTTATCCTCAATGGAAGGACTGTTCCCTCTACCAAGGCAACCCAAAAGATATAGAAAAACTCAAATCTCCTCGGTGGAGGGATTTTTCCCTCTACCAAGGTAAGGTGTTTGATATACGATAAAATTTTGATTTTTGTAAAACAAGAAGTTAAATTGCAGCAGGATTTATTGCTCTTTGAAGGTTTTAAGCCATCAAAAAGCCCAATCTAAAAGGGGAGCACAAATTCTAAAAAAGGGAGTTAATTTTTCCAATTTTAAACCTAGTTTTGAAGAGCACAAGACCTAAGGTTTGGAGGCTGAAAATTGAATGTTCTGAGAAGACTTCAAGGGAAGCTAACAACCTTATATGTATTGTAATATTTTCTTTTAGTTTTTCAGTTGTTTTTTTTTATGATGTGTACAGCTGCTAATTTAATTATAGGGATTTGTTATTAGCTTAATTATAAGAATTTGTTTCCTAATTCAACTCTTGTATACATTATAAATACCTGTATATTTTTCAATGGAGAATAAGAATTATCTCTCACTTTCACATGGTATCAGAGCGAGGTTGAGTTTCTGATCTGAGGGTTGCGATTCCCTGGAGTTCTTCCTCTTTTCTGTTTCTGGGTTTTTGATTTTTGAGATCCCTTTTTTTTTTTTTGGGTCACCTGTATGTGACCATTCCTCCTTCTCACCGCCACCACAGGGAGGTGTGTCTCCGTTAGTCCGGCCGGTTCACCTTTTTCGGTGACCATCGGAGAAGCGAGTGAGCCTCACGTGCCGCTCGAAGATTACCTCCGTTCTCACGCACCGGCGAGTGATAGCATGTGGCCTGTCCGTCGGACTTCCAATTTCAGATCCGGCGTCACCTGAGTGTCTCCAACCAGATCGCAGTGTCAGTTTTCTCATCTGGTCTCTTCTCAAGCTCTCTCTCTCTCTCAGATTCGCTCTTGCCTCTCTCCAGTGTGGGTTCTGTTCTCACATCTGCTTGCTGCTCCTGCTTCTTCGTGAGGTATACTGATCTCTTTGTTGCATTGTTGATTTTATTGCCTAAAGTTATTTGCGACAGGTTTAAATGGCTGAGAATAGTGATAAGAAGACAGTTACTGAAATTATGTTTAGTTCGTCTAAAATTACAGATAGAAAACTGACTGAAAGTAACAATTATATATAATGAAAAAGAACAATTCGTAGATTTGTGACGAGTGTAGACTTGGAGGACCATTTAACTAGTAATTCACCGACTAAGGATGATTCTGTTAATCAAAAAAAATGGTTAATGGAGGATTGTAAGTTGTTTAATCAAATTCAAAATACTTTAGATCCTGCTATTGATGATGTTGTGAATCATTGTGATAGTGTGAAAGAATTATGGGAATGTCTAGAATTTTTATATGCCTGCAAATAAGATGTCTCGTGTCCATAATTTATTGCTAAAAATTTTTCGAGCGGAACAAAAAGGTCGCTCCCTGTTCCAGTATTATATAAAAGTGAAACAAGCCTTTGAAGAAAAGCGGGCTATGTTTTGACATTAAACAAATGCAAGAACAAGAGGAGCAGATTGTGGTACAGTGTTTCTTAGCAGGATTGGGTTCTGAATATGATGTGGCACGCACACAATTGTTAACTGATGAGTTACTCCCTTCTTTTACTGAAGTTTATGCTCGTTTACTTCAAGTTTGTAAACATAGTGATTTGCCTTCTGGTATGGTGCCCAATGATACAGTGGCATTGATTGGTAATGTTTCGAATAGTAATCGCAGAGGTAAAAGTGGAAATAGTAGTTTTGTTGTTGGGAATAGTAGTAATTCTCGTACATGTCATTATTGTGGAGTTGAGGGACACATTAAAAAGAATTGTTTGAAATTACATAGGAAACCCTCCAAGAACTCAAGTCTGATGAATAATAAAAGATTTGCCAATGTAACTACTCAAGATGGTATCCTACCGCTTCCACAGTCATCCTTACCATCTGTCACCATTTCAACGGATGAGTATGCTCGTTTAACTGCCACTTATGATTCACTGCAGTTATCTTCTGGGACTTCATCTTTGGCTAATACAGGTAACTCTACTGCATGTCTTTTCATCTCATCTCATAGTTGGGTTATTGACTCAGATGCTACTGATCATATGACTGGCAACACAGGTAGTCTCTCTTCTTTCAATTCTACTGCTAATTTAACTTGTGTTACTTTAGCCAATGGATCTACTGCTTCTGTAATTGGGCGTGGGACAGCAAACTCAATAAAATCTCTTCCATTGTCATCTGTTTTATATTTACCATCATTTTCTTTTAACTTGTTATCTGTTAGCCAAATTATCCAAAATCTTAACTATCATGTTATTTTCTATTCCAATTATTGTCTTTTTCAGGATCTTGGGACGAAGCAGATTCTTGGTAGAGGGTGTCTGGTGAATGGCATGTATGCTCTTGAATGTTCACAATAAAACACAAAGTTGATGGTTCAATCAAAAGATTCAAAGCCAGATTAGTGGCAAAGGGATTTACTACGACTTATGAAGTTGATTATTAAGAGACATTTCCACTCGTTGCTAAAATAAACACAATTAAAATCTTGCTATCTTGTGCAGCTAACTTGAATTGGAATTTGTTGCAATTTAACGTGAAAATACATTCCTTCATGGGGACCTCAAGGAAGAAGCTTACATAGAGATTTTTCCTGGTTTTGATAATGAGAAAACACAAGAAAAAATGTGCAGACTGAAAAAAGCTTTGTATAGTTTGAAACAATCTCCGAGAGCTTGGTTTGACAACTTAAGCAAAACCATGATCTCCTTTGGATATCAATAGAGCAATGCTGATCATACCCTCTTTATGAGACACTACAAGGGTAAAATCACTCTTCTTATTGTTTATATTAATAACAAAGTAATGACAGCATATGATAAAGAAGAAATGGTTCGGCTGAAGAATCTATTGGCTCAGAAGTTTGAAATCAAGGATCTTGGAAAGTTACAATACTTCTTCGAAATTGAAGTTGTTAGATCAACCAAATGAACTTCATTTCTAAGAGGAAATACATCCTATATCTCTTGGAAGAAATTGGGATGCTAGGATGTAAACTTGCAAAATCGCCCATTGAAAGCAACCATAAACTGCAAGAAGGAATTGAAGAATCAGTTGATAAAAGCAAATATCATAGATTGGTTAAAAGGCTCGTCTATCTCTCTCACACTAGACTGGACATTCCTTATGCAATCAGCATGGTAAGTCAATTTATGCATAATCCTATAGAATCTCATCTACAGGCTATCTTTTGCATTTTGCGATATATAAAATCAGCTACAGGAAAAAGTCTTCTTTTCTTCAAACATGATTAGCTAGGAAAAACAAGCTATCCTTGTATTGTGATAACAAAGCTGCAATCAGTATTGCTCATAATCCTGTTCAACATAACCGAATGATGTATATCGATATTGATCAACACTTCATCAAAGAAAAGTAAACCAACGGTGCCTTGAGCTTATTACATGTGAAGTCATTGATAGAGAATAAAATTCAATGAACCAATAAATCAACCAACAGAGAATCAAGTAGAAAATGAAAAGGAAGAAGAAAATGTTTTCATTGATAGAAAGCTGGAAATACAGGATTATAAACCCCCTAGGAAGACAACTTCCCTCTCCAAAACGGAGCCCTGCTCTCAAAGCAGAAAATACAATCAAAATCCCAGATGTCCCTTTTTCCCAAAAACAACAAATAATATAGCAAAATGAAAAGGCAAAACACGTGCTTCAGCTAGTATTGCATGAGCCATTTTGTTAACAGAACACTCCAGCTCAAAAGTGCTGATTTTCCTCAATGCTCCAGCTCTGCTTTCCCCTCCTCTGCTGTGGCCCAGTTCGTCTTGTATATCAACAAGGTCAAGCCCATCTTGTATATCATTCCTATCATTGCCACCCTCTTGAAATAAAGTCTTGTCCTCAAGACTGAATTTGAGCTTCTCACCTTTCATTAGATTTTCAGCTCCCCATATTGTTTTGTCAATGCCGTTTGACCTGACCTCCAACCATTGGGATATGCCAGCAAGTTTTCTTCCAGATAGAAGCTCCAACTTCACAAACCCATAACTACAAACAGCACTCTTGCCAAGAAGATGCCCTTGCGTTGCACATTCAGGGGAAACATAGCCAAAGGTGCCCATGACCCCAGTGGAGACATGGTAATTTCCTTCAGTTGCTTCCCTTGCCAGTCCAAGATCAGGAACCTTGGAAGTGAAGTCCTCTTCAAGTAAAACATTGCTAGCCTTAAAATCCTGATGAATTACACAGGGGTTAGAATCTTCAGGGAGATGCACCAACCCTCTATCCACTCCAAGGCCAATCTTCATCTGTGCACCCCAATCCAGAGGCCCTATACTTTTACCTAGGCCATGCAAGTAGGATTTCAAACTGCCATTGAGAACAAGTTCATATACCAAGCACCGTATCCGCCCTTCTATGCATATAGCGATCAATTTCATAAGATCGCGGTGATGCCCAAAGCTATGCCTTGCATCATTTTGTTCAATAAAGGTAAACACTACCAATCCTAGCAGAAGAAGAGCACCACCAAAACCACATATTATAAAGCGAAAAAACTCAAAAGCCAAGACCACCAACGTGCTCTTTTTAGGAATTTGAGCGCATTTATTAGCTTCCAAAAAGATTAATGGAAGCAATCCATCTCTAGCCAGCTCCAACAATATCCGAGGTTGAGGAAGAAACAAGCCCCTCAATGTTGGGCAAAGAGCTATAATAGCTCTAACAGTTATAATGTACGCAGCTCGATGCATGCCATGACCAGCAATTGCAGGATAGATGGGTGCATCAGGATTCATTGAATGATATGGTTCTAGGCCAACAAGGACACCCGAGACCAGCCTATATAAAGAACAGCAAATAGAAAACGCAAGCCCATCTCTCAATGAAAGCATCCCATCCACTCCAAAGGAAAAATACCCAATGGGAAGTCCATATGCCCCCCAACCTGCCTAACCAAATACCAATCTCCGGATAACTAGAAGTGGTTCTCTTGCCCAAGGTGATGGTTGTATAAATCTAAGCTGGTTTTCCCAAGTATTCATCAATTTAGTGAATTCCAGATCACCCTGCTGAAACTTTTTCTCCAAGAATGATTCACCACCAAGAAAGGCGTGGAAGTCCTCCAACTCCCTTAGCAAGTGGAGTTTCACAATAAATGGATAAGCCCGCATGCATGAATCCATTCCAGCAGCAGCAAGAGGAGCAATCAGATCTTGTTTGGACAGTGCAATCTTCTCACCAACTGAGAATTGATCCTTTTTCATCATAGCTTGGAGAATCTTTGCAACATTCATATCAAACCAAGCATTACTTTCAAAGCCACTACATACAAGACCTTCTTCATCAACCCCACTGAGGTACTTACCCATCATGTCCCATTTTTCAAGCCTCCATGCTGCATGCACACCCTGCATACACCATGTTTTCTTGTACCGAGGAAACCTAGAAATTAAGCCATCCACGTGTGGGGCCATAGTCTGAAGGTGACACATGTTCAGCAGACAATTAAGGGCAACTGAATGCCTGTGAACTGAAGTAGGCTCCATCTGCAAAGCCTAACCTCCAAACAGATCTCTGCGATCTCTTTCCCGTTCAAGAGCTTTAAAACGGTCATCATTTTCAAATATTACTACCACTTTGCCCCTTCTTATGCTTAATGTCAGCTCTCTGGATTCTTCTAGCATCTTCCTAAATTCTTCCTTCGCTCTCCCCTGTTTAATTCGTCTTTCCTCAACTCTCATCCCTTCTTCTTTTTCCTCTGGTTCAGCCAATTTCGTCCCTTCTCCTGTTTGTTGCCCTGTATCCACATATAATTCGTTCTCCAAGATGGAGACCCGAAGCACTCCATCATTGCATCCGTGTTGGGGGCTGGATGGCTGCATCCATTTGAAGCAGAGACCCTGCTGACCATGCTCCCCGGTCTCCTTCAACGACAAATGGTGTGGCCCCTTGTTCCGCTGCTCCAGCTGCGTTCGGTTGGGAGGAAGGCGTGTGCGTGGTGGAGCTTTTGCTGGGATTAATGGGCTTGGGTCTTTAGTTTTAAACCATGGGCCTGGTGGATCCATTTCTGTTTGCAAAGTTGGGTGAACGAGCTGTGGAGCATGAGGAAGCTTAGATCTGCTCCAAATCCCTGCCTCCCTTGTCGCCGATCTGCTTTCTGAGGGAATGAAGGTGAGTTGCCCAAACTTGGTGCCGGAACGAATGAGTTCCCGTCTTGGAGACCCGTCTTTTGTTGGCTGGGCGTCTCCTTCTTCATCTACTGGTTGGGTTCCTCTGTGTTTGGTTAGTGTTTGGGGCTACTTTGTATCGTCGCTCAGCTCGATTTTGTTGTTAGATTGCTGGTCTTCTTCCTTCACAGATTTCTGGAGCTGGGCAGCAATCTTGCGCTCAATTCTTTCCGTAGATTTCTGAAGTGCAGCAAGGGACGTCTGTATTGCTGCCATGGTATCTCGAATTGCAGCTATTTTATCGTCATCCATGGTTTGTAATTGACTTTTAGAAGGTGTTTCCATTTTGTTTGTTTTTTTGGTGAGGAGTTGTTAATCGAGTTTCCCACAGACGGCGCCAATTGATAGAGAATAAAATTCAATGAACCAATAAATCAACCAACAGAGAATCAAGTAGAAAATGAAAAGGAAGAAGAAAATGTTTTCATTGATAGAAAGCTGGAAATACAAGATTATAAACCCCCCAGGAAGACAACTTCCCTCTCCAAAACGGAGCCCTGCTCTCAAAGCAGAAAATACAATCAAAATCCCAGATGTCCCTTTTTCCCAAAAACAACAAATAATATAGCAAAATGAAAAGGCAAAACACGTGCTTCAGCTAGTATTGCATGAGCCATTTTGTTAACAGAACACTCCAGCTCAAAAGTGCTGATTTTCCCCAATGCTCCAGCTCTGCTTTCCCCTCCTCTGCTGTGGCCCAGTTCGTCTTGTATATCAACAAGGTCCAGCCCATCTTGTATATCATTCCTATCAGACGGACAGCTAGCTGATGTGTTCACTAAATGACTCAACAGTCAAGGCTTTCACACTTTAGTTTGCCAGTTGGACATGCAATATTTTTGCATCAACTTAAGGGAGAGTGTTGACTGTCATAATTTATTTCCTTAATTAATCAATTATGTAATAAAGTATACTTCCCAATTAGTCATAGGATTTATGCATAATATCTCTTGTAAATTGGTTGTTTACACACAAGTGAGATAATAAGAAAATCTCCTTTCATAGAAATCTTCAATTAGAAAATAAAGAAATAAGAAAAGAGTTGTACTTACACGATCTGCCGCAGCTTGTAAAGTAACATGATCCCCCCATTCCCCTGATCTAGAAAAAGACAAGGGTTTCATTTATTAGATGAACTAGCACTAACTGGCAGTCATGAGAATATTCTCTCATTTTTTCATGAAGCTAATAGGCATCGTCATAGAATTCTAACTTTTTCATTTTCTTCATGTAGCTTTCATACTTCATTGGCACATAACCTTCGTATAACTTTCTGAAATGCTTTAACTGAAAAGTAAAATAGAGATATATTAAATCCAAAAGACAAGTGAAATGATACACACACACAAACACAATAACAAAAAAGCAAACTCTAACTGAAAAATATAGAGAACATGGTATTGATAAGTGACATCCACTAGACATGCCTATACACACAAGCTTATACGCATATTAGAAGGTGAACTATTACATTATTCCCAAGCAACTGGACAACCTTTAGGAGAAAAACTCCTCCAAAGCTTTATTCACATTAAGATTTAATTTCTAACTCAACATGTTGTTTAAGTAAGATATTATGATTTCTTCAGAAGGGAAAATTATATGATTTCCCATATATAGTGCATAATAATTCATACACATTCCCAAAGTATAAAATGGAAAAATAAAAATTAAAAATAAGAAAATAAAATGACAATAAAATCATAAGACTAAAATCAAGAAATAGCTAAAAAATAAGGAAACCCACCCACGTACACCTATATGTGTGTGTACATATGTAAGTACATACATACATATGTATATATGTATTTGCATACATATATACATGTACATGTAATATATATGCATGTATGTACATATATACACAAACATATATATAGAAAATAACTACATTCTTTCATTTGTTGATACATAAATGTATTTTTCAAATTTTTTTATAGAAAATACTCCAATTTTAAAAAAAAAAAAATTGAGCATGGAAAACAGAATATTATTTCTTGTAAATAAACACAATCTAAGTAATCTCCCTCCAACCGCTAGGTTCGATTTTTGTAGTCTATAGTAACCGTCTTAGAACAAGTCTCAAGAGGTCAAGTTGTCATCCCTCGTTATTTCTCGTGTTCTTTTCTAGAGATCAAGTTTTCTCTCTACAAGGGCTTTATTTTTCCATTTGTGGTTTGAATTTCTAAATTGTACCAAATTTGTAAAAGTGCTAGGAAGTTGAGGTGCAAAGTCTCCTTCACCTCCCCCATAGGAAGAAAGCGCAGCCGTAGTTCAGCTTGTCCCAGAACTTCCTCCACACAAAAGTACAAGCACCATCAAAAGATTCCATAACACTATTCAAACACCGATGTGTGAAAAAGCATGATCCTATCTCTGGTTGCCGTTCCTCGCTAGTTTTTCTCCCACCAATTTGCCTGTTGTTTTCGATGCAGGCCACCAAGTTATTGCTCCTTGGTTGATTTCTTAGTTTCTAAGCCTTCTCGTTTGCAAGTTGATTTGCTTGCAAGATTCAAACCTACATTCAACATCAATGTCTTGATACAAGACCTTTTTAGTGTTGAGCAAATAATAGCCAAAGCTTTAGAAAAATTCAAAAGCTGCCACCATTTAGCTTTGTACTACGAGGATGTGTTTACTAGAGTACTTATCAACAAGACTCATCACACATTATTTGCAACTTGGACATGTGTGATATGCACCACCTTAATATGAACCCACTTAAAGGGAAGTGTTGGATTTTCTAGTTAGTATAGGAATCCTTTTGTATTTCCTAATTAGAATTATCTTTCCTTTATATTTCTTTGTTAAAATAAGACTAAGACTCTATGTGTTTTTCTATAAATAGCTTGTACATTTTTAGAATATTAAAAATAAGAGAACTAATAAAATTTTTATTCTAAAAAATCTTCATGGCATCAGAGCCATGCTTTTCCTACTAAGTTGAGTTTTCCTTTTAAAGAGGTAGAGTATTCTCCATCCCAGCACTGGGTTTGATTTTTCCAATCTTTAGTAATTGTCTTCTAACAAGTCTTAAGAGGTCGACCTATCATCCCCTATTTATTGCCCGTGCTCTTTTCTAGAGATCGAGTTTTCTCTCTCCAAGCACCATGTTTTCCCATTTTTGGTCCAGATTTCTAAATAAGAAATAATACAATTGCATAAGCGGTTAGGACATTCATTCTTTTTTATTTTAGAAATACCGTCTCCCAACTTATTTTCTGGAATTCGATTTGATTTTTTTTCTTGTGATGCTTGTGAATATGCTAAACACACAAAAAACTCTTATCCTTTGAGTGATAATAAAACTATTATTCCTTTTATTCATTTTGATATTTAAAGACAGTCTCTCTATCTGGAAATCGATGATAATAAAACTATTGTTCCTTTTATTCTAAATGTCTCTCTATCTGGAAATCGATGGTTCAATACTTTTATTGATTGTTGTACTAGAATAATGTAGATATATTTGACTAAAGCAAAAAGTGATGTTTTTTCCTACTTTCAATCTTTTCATAAAGTAGTTTGCACCCAGTTTTATGGTAAGATAAAAGTCTCAAGGACTAATAATGAAACAAAGTAGATGGATAGCAGATTTGATACATATTTGGAGTCCCATGGGATTGTTCATCAAACTAGTTATCCTTATACTAGTACTCAAAATGGGGTAGCTGAAAAAAAAAAAAAAAAGACATTTGTTGGAAGTTACTACATTCCTTATGTTTACTTATGAATGTCCCAAAGTCATACTAAGAGATGCTATTCTAGTGGCAGCCGATCTTACTAATAGAATGCCTCTCAAAACTCTCAATTTCAGAACTCTTTTATAAGTTTTAATTGAGAAAAATGGTTATACTGTCCCACTGTAGAAGAACAAGAGTACAAAAGATTTTCTGCATATTTAACTTGAAGAGTTTACAGGTATTTATACATGAAATAAAAAGCTAACCAAACAAACTAAATCAATTAGCCTAATTAGGAAAGTACTATAAAAGGTAAGCTAATCAACTAATTAGGAATATACTATAGACATTCCGTAACACTCCCCTTCAAGCTAGAATGTAAATATTAATCATACCCAATTTGTTACACAGATATTTCGCTCAAGTTCCATTAAGTGCTTTTGTAAATAGATCGCCTAATTGTTCTACTGCCTTCACATATCCAGTAGAAATAACATTGTCTTGGATCTTATAGTCAACTTCAATATATTTTGTCCATTCATAATACACTGGATTAGAAGCGATATAGAGAGCGACTTGATTATTTGATAGAAAAATGCTACGTGGAAAAATGGTCTTTGAGATCATTTTTCAGTCTGTATGTGACCCATGGGGTCCACATCCCGTGTATCCGGTCTGAGTGTTTTCTGTCGGCACTGTACTAAGGGCATTAATATGAAAATAAGTTAAAAAGTATAAAAGATAAGAAGTGTTCAGAACTAATGTGCATATGAATTGTCCTCTTGTATAAATGCATCAAATGGATAATAAATTGAAAGTTATAATATTGATGAGCATGTGATCATTTAATTCTATATAAGCATTACGTATCTATATATTTATGTATAGGTATGTATATCACTCTGTTATCGATCAAGTATATAATATATGGCACACTATGGTGTTAAGTAATAAATTGTTCACCTTGTTAAGATTATTTTAATGATTACATGAAAGTGAATTTAGAATGCATGCTATGTTTTAAATGATGTATAGGTATGAAGGAATTGTGCCAAACGTCTTTTGAGGTAACAATTAATGATGAATTGCTTACTGAGTCATTAAGTTTTCTTGTCTATATGAGTAAGATGTTTTGTTGATTATGCTTGTAATCTATTGCTGAATGTAAAAATTGGAATATGAGAAAATTGAAGGTATCAACTAGGAGTATTGTTAACTTTGTTTTTGTGTAATTGATAATACATGTTTAAAAGATTATCTTTAGATTATTTTGTTCTCCACTAAGCTTTATAGCTTAGCACGGGTTTTGTTATCCGTGTAGGTAACAGGATAAGCTTATTTTGGGTTAAGCAGCTGCTATGGCTCAACCATCAGAAGAAAAGGTTTTAGTGTGGACAGTTCTCCATCAGGGTTTACAGTTGTAACGAGATGATTTTAATGTAATTGTTTCTATTTTGGAGTATAGTGACTTAAGAGTGTAATTTGTAATATTGAATCATCCTAGGACATGTGATGATTAATGAGAATGAATGTATGAAATGTATGATGGAATTATTTTAGTATTGTTGTGCCCCTGAGGGGCTGTGGAATTGTCTGATTTGCAGGTAGGTTAGATAAGTTTCTAGCCGTTATATTGCCGGAATTTTATTTGGTTTCCAGTCACTTGAACAGTTATAGCTTTATCGGCTTACTTAAGTTATTAGTATTTCCTTTTTGGACAAGCTTGGAGTCGATTGGATAAGATTCAAAAGAAAAATCTTGCTGATTTTGGAATTATCACTCAGTGCATTGCTCCTCAAAGGGGTCAAATGATTCGTGTAGAAAAAAAATTTCAACTTATCACTTGTTTCGGTTAGACTGTTCAGCAAGGGTGTTACATTTAGTGGTATCAGAGCAAAGGTTTAGCCGATTCTAAGATCGGAGTATGTAAGCGAAGAAATTAACACAAGTAACTTATGTATATGCTATATGGAATGAGTAAATTTGAAAGGGGCAAGTTGTTCTCAGTTTTCTCAGACAATTTGAATATAAATAAGTAAGTTGGTGATTGAGGGCCAGAGTTAAATTTTTAGTTATCTCAATAGTTATGAGATAATGCTTCTGGGTGATGCCGTTAACCTAGCTAGTACATACTGCCTCTAATATTATGGATCAGTCATTCATGTGCACATTTGTGTTTCAGTCCATACATGTATACAGTTTAGTCATGTGGCCACATGCTTCATAGTCTACATATGCATTTGTTATTGCATAGTCATGCAATTACATGCTTTGTATTCAGTTTTGTTAGTGGCAGTTTTGTTATACTAGTGAGAGGTTATAGCTGAAACTCAGCATAGATTTCGTCAGTTGCATTGAATAAGGGCCTCATTGAGTTAAAGAGATGCTTGATTTCGATTAGTTATTGAATCATTCAAGAATAGCCAGTAAACATGGATCTTTTCTTAATAAGGAGTTTGTATGGAAATTAAACATCAGAATTGAATGACGGAGATCAGGATAATCAAGAGTTTAGAAAAGTGATGTGGTTAAGTGATAAAAAAAAAGAAGTAATAAAAGATTAGTTATCATGAGACAGAAGATCTGTTACTTGATGGAAGACTGTTTATATTTCGGATTGCTGGAGTAATCAATTAAGGAACGAATATATGCTTTATTATAGTGTTCTGAAGATATATTGACTAAGGAAAAATGAGTAATAGTAACTACAGTTTTGCTATTCAGATAAATTTCGAGGACGAAATTTTATTTAAGTGGGGGAGAATTGTAACGCCCCAAAAATTCGAATTTGATTATAGTTGGTTTTGGTACTAAGTTGCAAGGATCAATTATGAAGATTTCGAAATAAGTTAATATTGTTAAAATTAGAAATAATAATAATAATAATTTTTAAAAGGTGAAAATTAAAATAAGAAAGGAGTGGTTGAAATTTAAAGAGGAAAAAAAAAGAATTAGTGGGGTAAAAATAAGAAAAAGGTTGGTTGTGTGGTTGAAAAGAAAGAAAGAAAGGAGTTAAAGAAAAAAAAAAAAAAAAAAAAAAAAGAAAGGTAGAGAATCGGGAGGGAGAGGGAGGAGGAAGAGGAAGAGCCGGCGATGGCTTGGGTCCCGTCGGCTGGCCGCCGTTCACGACACCGGCGAGGAAGCTCCGACTGTTGCCGCCGTCCTCTTCGTTCACCCTTTTCCCCCATAAACGCGGTTTCTCTAGCTCCCTTCTTTCTCTTTTTTTCGGTGATTCCCGACGGCAGAGGAAGGGGCTGACGGTACCATTGGGATCCCGAGGCTGAGGCGGCTCTTTCGGTGGTCGCCGATCGTCCCCACTCGCCGGCAGCAGGGAGATCGGGGATGGTGACGGCGGAAGCTTCAAGCTTCGATCCCGATGAACGACGGCAGCATGGAGGCGCGTGAAGGTCGCCGGGACGTTGCCAGTGGCTTGATCTCCCGGTGGATGGCTTTGGTAGTTCTCCGGCGAGGCGCCGGCGGAGCTCCGGCGAGACTCCGGTGAGGCTCCGATGGGGCTCCGAATAGGCAGAATGGAGAGAGCATTTTGGGCTTCAATTCTAAGGTATGGGAACTAAGTTAAAATTGGATTACATGTGTTAAATTGAATAAAAGCTTGGTTAATCTTTATGAAATTATGGTAGCATTAGAGTGTGTGTGTTCTTATATGCAAGATTTTAAGATGATGATGAGTAATAGCAGAATGAATATAGTAAATTATAATTGAAATTATAGATGTTAAACCATGTGAAGGCTGAGTTTGTTACTCTGGCATAAGATTTTCTTGAAATTAAAGGAATATTACATAATAGATTTGGGAAATTTTGATGATTTACAAGTGTATTTAGCCACGGTTTATCAGATTTCATGGTTGGAGTTAAGTTGTTTTTGAAATTTGGGTTACATATAAGTAATGATATAGGGTTTATTATAGAATTGTAGGGTTGGGTTCTCTTGAGCCGAGTGGATAATCACGGGTTGTTCACTTCATCCTCTCTTATTGCTCTATTAATTCAATTATAATATAGACACATTAATTTGCTTCTGAAAAATTTTCAATGTAGCATTATGAATAAAGTTTGTTCAATTTTATATATATAAACTATGGGAAAATATTGAACAAATATGATAAGTTATTTAAGCATGTATTTATGATCAAGAAGAATATTCTTGGTTAAATATGCTGGTATTACTATGAACCGTAAAATAATGTTGTTAGTTGTATTACTTTCATTAGAAGAGATTAACGGGTTAAATCAATATAAATATGTAATGCATGCTCAATTATTATTATAGCATAAATAAACATAAAAGTGAATTGATAATTTATACAAATAATGAGTAACGTACATGTAAGTTATTAGATTGGTGTTTAAATGTAAAAAGAGCCATAATGCTTAAATAAACTTGACTTGAATATGTTAAGTGCTCTCAATTGACGGTTTAGAGAAATTAATGTCTTTAGTTATAAGGAGTAGCGCTTATACTAGCCTATTAGTTTGTCCAGGAATTTCCTTAGGTGTTGTTAAAGAACATATAGTTTGTTCTCTTTAATCTAATATGTGTTAAAAGTAGCTTAAGGAAATAAAATATTAATTAAATGAAGATTAATACATTTGGTTGATGTGATTGTAATCTGGTGAGCATTATATTACAGTATTAAACAAACAAGAACAGTATAAGTACATTTGTATAAGAATTGGTTTATAGTCTAGTATATGGCCTATACTTGAACAAATATAATGATCATTACTTATATATATATATGTATACACGCTTAATATATGGATAATCCTATACTACTTGTTAGAAAGGGTATGACTATGGTATTATGTGTGTATTACTATGATGTTATAAAGGAACGTCTGTCATGCAAATACATGAAATTGTCTAAGCCTTTGTGTACGTAAAATTGTATAACTATACTTAATTCTGATATTGAACTTATATGCATGAAGAAACATTTGAACAACATGGATTGGTATGATTAGGTATTAATTCCAGAATAAAAATGTATGAATTAAGTGTAATACGTTGATAACATATAGTTATTATAGTAATTGAGTATGAGTTTGTGATAAGATAATTAAGTACATAGGTGCTTGGAGGATAGTCATGATGAATCGTAAAGGTACGTTTTTCTACAATGATAATATGCTTAAGAGATGATATCATGGGAAACTGATATTAAAATATTATGCTTATATATATGATTGTTTTAGTATATGACTATTTAAGATCATATAGTTACATATATAAGTCTGTTATGAAATGTAGATACATAAACAGACATTTCTGTTACGAGTGATGCATTGAATACATGCATCAAATATAGTATTAGCATATGAATGTTTAATGATTAAATTAAGTATAGTGGAACAATGGAAATGATTATGAAGAACTATACAGGTATGTCCTTTTATCGTGATTGTGTTTATAAGTTGATTCTTGCATTAATAGAATTTATTTTTATGAACATAACATAGTCAGAAATGAACTATTATGACTAGTACAAGTATTGTTCTCATATGATTATTAGATTGTTTAAAGTAAATTGAAAGAATATGTATAAAATAGATTTCTCTGATGACTGAAATATGTGTTAAAGATAATTTGCTGAATTATTGTGAAATAATTCATGACATAAGTGAATGATGGTTCACAAACTGTACAAATATTGAATGTTCTGAATAACTGTATTTTTCTGGATTGGAAATAATTCAGGAATTGAAATGATGAGAAATTTGATGAAAGTTTTGAAAGCAAGTGATCTTTTGCGCCCTTAGAAAATAGTCTGGCAGTAAAAACTAGCTCAGGATATAATTGGCTGGCCATAGGGATTCTGTACCGCGGTGCAAGTCATGGCGACTTGCTTAGTTATGGTAGGATCACTGATCTCCATAGCTTCTGTTTGTATCTGGTATCTGCTACGTGGAAAAATGGTCTTTGAGATCATTTTTCAGTCTGTATGTGACCCATAGGGTCCACATCCCGTGTATCCGGTCTGAGTGTTTTCTGTCGGCACTGTACTAAAGGCATTAATATGAAAATAAGTTAAAAAGTATAAAAGATAAGAAGTGTTCAGAACTAATGTGCATATGAATTGTCCTCTTGTATAAATGCATCAAATGGATAATAAATTGAAAGTTATAATATTGATGAGCATGTGATCATTTAATTCTATATAAGCATTACGTATCTATATATTTATGTATAGGTATGTATATCACTCTGTTATCGATCAAGTATATAATATATGGCACACTATGGTGTTAAGTAATAAATTGTTCACCTTGTTAAGATTATTTTAATGATTACATGAAAGTGAATTTAGAATGCATGCTATGTTTTAAATGATGTATAGGTATGAAGGAATTGTGCCAAACGTCTTTTGAGGTAACAATTAATGATGAATTGCTTACTGAGTCATTAAGTTTTCTTGTCTATATGAGTAAGATGTTTTGTTGATTATGCTTGTAATCTATTGCTGAATGTAAGAATTGGAATATGAGAAAATTGAAGGTATCAACTAGGAGTATTGTTAACTTTGTTTTTGTGTAATTGATAATACATGTTTAAAAGATTATCTTTAGATTATTTTGTTCCCCACTAAACTTTATAGCTTAGCACGGGTTTTGTTATCCGTGTAGGTAACAGGATAAGCTTATTTTGGGTTAAGCAGCTGCTATGGCTCAACCATCAGAAGAAAAGGTTTTAGTGTGTACAGTTCTCCATCAGGGTTTACAGTTGTAACGAGATGATTTTAATGTAATTGTTTCTATTTTGGAGTATAGTGACTTAAGAGTGTAATTTGTAATATTGAATCATCCTAGGACATGTGATGATTAATGAGAATGAATGTATGAAATGTATGATGGAATTATTTTAGTATTGTTGTGCCCCTGAGGGGCTGTGGAATTGTCTGATTTGCAGGTAGGTTAGATAAGTTTCTAGCCGTTATATTGCCGGAATTTTATTTGGTTTCCAGTCACTTGAACAGTTATAGCTTTATCGGCTTACTTAAGTTATTAGTATTTCCTTTTTGGACAAGCTTGGAGTCGATTGGATAAGATTCAAAAGAAAAATCTTGCTGATTTTGGAATTATCACTCAGTGCATTGCTCCTCAAAGGGGTCAAATGATTCGTGTAGAAAAAAAATTTCAACTTATCACTTGTTTCGGTTAGACTGTTCAGCAAGGGTGTTACATAAACACACTGGCATTTGCCTTTCCGTAGAGCAATAGGAAGATCAAGATCATCTAAAACTGGATCAAATAATGAATCTGATGCAGGCATTGTATTGCAAGTTCCATATCTCCTAGAATAAACATGTACTATGGGTTGCTTTGCTGCAGCAAGTGGATCGAAATCACCTACAATAGTAGGAATAGGATCTCTTGCAATAGGAAGATCTTAATCACTTGGAATAACAAGAGTGGGAACCACTGTTGACCGTGTAATAACATTATAACTCAACCAATGGTCTTCCTCCCCTTGTCTTGTAGAATCAAAAGATGGGTAGAATGGTTTATCCTCCCAAAAAGTAACATCAATAGACACAAGATACCTATTAAGTTCTGGACAATAACATTTGTACCCCTTTTGAAGACGAGAATACCGCAAGAAAACACACTTCAGTGATTTTGAATCCAATTTAGTGATTTGAGGCCGAATATCCCGAACAAAACATGTGCTCCCAAATATTTTTGATTCTAAAAGAGACAATGGCTTAGATGGAAAAAGAACAAAGTAGGGAGTCTCACCAGCAAGCACTGAAGAAGGCATGCGATTAATCAAGAAACAAGCAGTAGACACAGCGTCGATCCAGAATTGTTTAGGAACTTTCATATGGAATAAAAAAGCTCGTGTTGTTTCAAGTAAATGTCTATTCTTCCTCTCAGCAACTCCATTTTGGGATGGTGTATCGAGACATGAGGATTGATGAAGTATGCCATTCTAAGTTATGTATGTCTGAAAAGAATATGAAAATTATTCTTTTGCATCGTCACTCCTCAATGTGCAAACAGAAACATTAAAATGAGTTTTGATCTCAGCACAAAAAGCTCAAAAATGAGCGAATAATTTAGATTGACTTTTTCATAAAAAATATCTGGATCATACAAAAGTAATCATCCACAAATGTTACAAAATACCTGAACCCAGGTTTGGCTACCACAGAACACGGTCTCCAAACATCTGAATGAACCAATTCAAATGCTGAATCAATTCGTTTATTACTCCAAGGACTTAAAGAGCTACGGTGGTGCTTGGCAAACTAACATGACTCACAATCAACAAAAGAAACATTAGAAAATTGAGGATAAAGTTTCTTCAAAGTTGGCAAAGCAGGATGCCCCAACCGATAATGTGCTTCAAAAGGAAACAAAACACTAGAACAAGCAACTAGCTTCGATATCTTTCTATCAAGAATATAAAGGCCTCCTCAGACATAACCTTTACCAATGATCTGTTTTGTTACAAAATTTTGAAAGACACAATGATCAAGGAAGAAGGAAATACAACAATTACGTTCACGTGCGAGTTTACTTACAGAAACCAAGTTAAAAGCAAGATTCGGTATATGTAGAACCGAAACCATAGAAATTGATAAAGTTAAATTAACTGTGCCAAACCCGTTTACATGAAAAATTGATCTATCTGTCATTGTAACTCTTGAAGAAAATGGATGAGACTGAAAAGTAGAGAATACATTTCAGTTACCTATCATATGATCTGTAGCACTGAAATCAATGACCCACTGAGATGAGAAAGATAAAAGATATGCATTTGGATTTCCTACTCCGGCAATAGTAGTGGTGGGTGAAATTTTCAAAAAATTCTGATATTGGGTAAATTTTGCATATTCATCTACAGAATTCATAATATACTTCCTAGAGGTGCTAGTCGTAGCAATGTTTGCTAATTTAGGCTTTTGATTATGCAATTTTTTACATAATCTTTTTATAAGATCAGCTTTATAGCAATTATAGCACACCATATTCTTGTTCATACCCGTTGAATAATATTAAGCCGCAAAGAATAACACCTCACAAATATCCAAATACTACCGACAAATAACCAGCAGCAATAAGCAGCAAATAAAAAGTTTCAAACACTAAAACCACAAACAGCCACCAAAAATCACTTCTTAATATGAATGCCCCAACTTAAGCCAACCACGCCTCAAAATAAATTCCAGTACCTTAAATAAAAAAATTCCTTAAAACAAAGAATTAACGATAACCAAAGAGGCAAGAGACATAACTCAAGACCCAGTTGAGAACCACACCTCAAAACAAACTCTAGCACCTCAAATGCCAAAATACCCGATTTGTCAACAAATATCCAATCTTCTTAATTAATCATCCGAAAGAGAAACAAAAAATAGACAAGGAACAGAACTTGGCGCAGAGAACAGAGGAGTCAAACACCAATCAACGGAGGAAATCACCTCACGAAAAACACCGGATTCTGACCGAAAATGACGAGGCGATGCCAGAAACATAGTTAGAGGTCCAACAAACAAGCCACGCTCAGGTAGACACCTCAAGCAGAGCAACGAGATCTGAGAGGTCCACCACCTCAACCAAAAATCGGATGACCACCGGAGTACTGAGATCTAACCGAAAATGGTTAGTCGATGCCGGAGCTAAAATCGAAGGACTGCCGAACGCCAGACGCTCTCCCACGTGTCGACGTGTGTAGATGGAGGCACGTGTGGATTAATCGCCGGCAGGATGGACGCTGGATTTTGTGCGGAGGCCGAACTGACACCTGTGCACCTTCCAACATGTGTGGTGAAGCAAACCGGTCACCGGCTCAAGACTGGATAGAATCTTTAACAGAAGATGAAGAACCCAAGGAACCTAAAATCCCCAGAAAACCCAGAAAATTTCCAAAAGAGCCTAAGCTCTGATACTATGTAACAAAACACACACAAGATGGGAAAATTATGTTTTCTGTATTTTTTTCGAATAGAAGCCAAAATTACAGAGTTTATACAGGAGTAGAAATCCTAACTGGGAAACTTCCTATTCTGTACAAGGAAAGTAAATCAATTTATAGCTAATTACAATTCATTCTACAACAGGAGACATAGGAATACTGCAAGACTTGGCTCCCAGTTTTTCAATTTCTGCAAACAAATCAAGGACATACTTCCTCCGAGATAGAAAAATTCCCTTTTTGCTACTTGAAACTTATAGTCCAAAGAAGTATTTAAGCTGGTCCAAGTCTTTAGTGTAAAACTTGGTATGCAAAAAGGACTTAAGAGAAGAGATGCCTGCATAATCAATTGCAGTAATGACAATATGATCAAAATAAACAACAAGAAGGTATTTGAATAATCCAACCCATATGTCTGAGCATATCATTTTGCAACTAGCTTGGCTTTAATTCTAGCCATAAAACCATCTGGATTAACTTTAAATGCAAAAATCCATTTGCATCCCACAGTCTTCTTCCCTTTTAGGCAAATCAACCAAGTCCCATGTGTGATTCTCATCCAAAGCATTTATCTCCTCTATCATTGTGTCATTCTAACTAAGATGAAACAAAGCTTCTTTAACAATTTGAAGAATAAATACGAAGTCAAGAGAAGCAATAAGAGAACATGTAGATTAAGATAAATGATCATAAGAGACAAAATTACCAATAAGATATGCACACTAATGTTTGCCTTTTCTTAGGGCAATGAGAAGATCAAGATCACTTGGCACTGGAACTGATGATGAAACTGATTTAGGCATTGTATTCCAAGTTCTGTCTCCTAAAATTGTGCCATGTGAGCTGCAGGTTTTCGCTGACTGTTTTGTGAAGGTTTGCCATGAAGAGTCCAACAAGTATCGCAAGTATGCCGTCCTTCATCACAATGACTACAATGGAGTTTAAAGCCATTTCCTTTCCTCCTTCGTTGTTCTCCTTGATATTTTTCTGCACAACTAGTACCAATATCTCGAGTTGTGCAATCACATATTTTTTGTTATTGGAAATGCACAGAAGACGAGCTAAAACTTCTAGTAAGAGTTTGATCTCATACAGAATATAAGTTTGATTGCAATCCTGTTAAGGTTAAGACAATGAAAATTTTGCTCATTATTTCTCCAGCTCATTAATGCTTTCAGAGAATGGCTTAAGTGCATTAAATTCATCCCTCAATGTTTCTATTTGTCCTAGATAACTAGCCAATCTTGTTGATTTTGTAAAGAATCTTCACCTTAGTCCAAACTTTGTGACAAGTTTTACAAGACTGAAACAAAGGAAGTAATTTTGGATCAAGTGAGTGCCATAACAAGCTGCACAATCAAGAATCAATTATCATCCATGTAGTTTTTTTGTTGGAACAGCAGTGTCATTCTTCTCTAATTGATCAATATATCCTTGCCCCATAAACCACAGCTCTACCGAGGCAGCCTATGATTTGTAATTGCCACTTCCCTACAACTTGACAGTGCTGATTAAAGGCAGATTTGAATTAGAAGAGAAGAGTGGCTTAATGTCACTAGCATTTGCCATAAAGAAGAATTAGTTAGAAGAAAAGAATATCCAGCAACGATAAAAATTCCGAAGCACAATGATTTTCAGACACAGGAAGTCCAAAAATGAAGATATAGCACTAGAAGAGGAGAGGTCCAGAAAACCAAGAAGAAACAGATGTAGAACCAGAGAATAGAGAAGCCCAAAATTTTGTAGGGAAGGAACACTACTAGAAAATTAGAAATATGCAACACCCAGAAGAAAAATGCAGCTGATGGACACCTGAGAACCACAAAAATGCCTTAGAAAAGAGAAATAATTCAAAGAGGATAATCGGAGGGCAACCAGCCACCGTACGGTCCTCCAGCGCACGAAAGATCTTAGACATGAACAGTGAAACCACATGCACAAGGATTTTGGTCACCAAAATCAGGTTAATGGCTGAATTTGAGCTAGCACTCCTCCTGAAGTATACGGTGAGAACAATGGATCCCACTTAGGTGATGGCCCAAAGGAATTTGGCATTTGTACTATTACTATTTGAATAAAAGAGAGGAAGAAATAGGGTCTAGGACTTAAAACCCAAGCTCTAACACCATGAGAAAATACTTTGTTTCTCACATTTTTTCTTGAAAACATGAAGTATTTATACATGGCTGTGTAATTATTAAGTACTAGCTATTATTGAACTACCACCTAATACCTAATTCTTTTTAATTACAACAAGTAACCTCATATTAATTATACAGTTGTACTCGTATAATCTAAAAGTGTATTATAATCTTAAAAATATATAATACAAAATAAATAAATAAACAAATATAATATAATATAATAATAGAGTTAATAGACATAATAGTAACCCTGAAGTTAAGTGGACCAAAGTGCAATAAGTTCAATAGACTGAATTGTTACAATTAACTAGTTTAAAGGACCAAAATGTAAAATAAGAAATTTGATATATCAAAATGGAAAAAACAAAATGTCAAAACTCACCTATCCGTGTTTTTGACATGGTTTTCACGTCTTTCAACTCATTTCAACTGGATAAACTAGTTATGGGCCAAATAAACTGCAGTTTGGCTGACTGAGGGCTTTCTTTTTCTGATTTCCTTCTCTAGAGGTCTTAGAGCATAAATAGAGAAGAACAATAGGCAGTTCCCAGTTTTCCTCATGGAACTAGCCAATCCAATCCATTTTTACAACTATGTTTAAAACCATTCTCAATACTAAAGCACAAATAGCATTTCTATTTTTGTTGCTTATAAGTTCTCATAAAAGCTTCACATTCCAAGTAAACGGAGAATTGATAAACTTCTCTGCCATCTACTAAGCTATGGATTAACCAGCAGAGTAACCAGAACAATTCAAGCAGGCCCTCATAGAACTCCCACAATATAAAAAGACAACAATTTTCACATGAACCCAAAAAGAAACATACAAGCCATGATGAAAAGATCTTCAACAGTCTAAAAATCAAGGGTAGGCATAATTACCAAACAAAATGAAGATACTTGAGAAAACACTTGTCCAAGACTAATGAACTAAATAATTAACTAATAATGTTATAGCACAATGTATTGTCAATCTTTATGGTACACTGGCTCTGGATAAATAAATACACATTTAGAACGTGTACCTGTTTGATTACTTGTCTCCTAATGTGTTTGTGATAATCCGGATTGCGAAACAACTGGTCTGCTAATGCTCGAAACTGTCCATTCAAGCCAAATAATCCTCTTATTCGCCAAAAAAAAGTCCATTGTAATGGTTTACAAACACAAGTTTTCAATTTTTACATACTAATTAAAAGTTCTGCATATAAATAATGAAACCAATAAAACAAAAACAAGAAAATCAAACTTTCATGCACCTGGCAGTTCCCATCACCCTCAATTTGCAGTTCTGCTAAACCGTACGCGGTTAATCTGTGAGGAACAACATCACTGAGATTAAGAAAACAGCAAAAAGAAACCTACTATTCAAATGCACAGAAGAGAATTTGAGGCCAGGAAGTGAACACAATCTACACATCATCATGTCCATTAGCACGTCATCAACCCAAAATCAATATTTCTAATGCACCACAAATTGCGGTGTACAAATGTTAAGTGCCACAGACCATAAAACACAAAAATTTACTTCTATATTATTACCAAAATAAGCCTAAACAAAGTATGCTTCTAAGAAAAATGACATTCAGTAAACCGCATGACAGAAGGAGAGCATGTTGATAGATAAAATTACAATGATGAATAGCGTATTATGAACTAACTCAAGATAAACTCTTAACAGCATAGCTTAAATTAAGAAACATAAATCAATGAGAATTGCAAGACATCTCGCAAATCACAACCTTTCAGAAAGTCGCTCATGATCTAAGGTTGCATCATTCACATCAGGTATTTCTCCATTGACCCGTGGTGTGTGCTGCCAGCATAGAAAATGCATAAGTACATCAATAGCTAAATAAAAGCCCAAAATGGATTAAAAAATAAAGCTAAGCAACTACAACTATGAGGAAATAAGCTATGCTAGGGGTTAATATCACATATGGGCAATAAACTTTTAGCACAAGAGCAATTAGGTCAAACATAATAGATATATAACCAGAATACAACTCAATTATTATTTAAATGCAATAAAAGGTAAAAATTGGCTTGAAACTGGCTGTAAAATAACTGAAATTTGACACATCAGATTTTCCTTGAAAGAGTTGAGCTAGGCAAGCAATTGGCCTCTGATTTTCCTAGCGCAGCTCCTCATGATGACACAGGCCTTCCTCTGCTCAGATCTAAGCTGAGTCTGCTCATTTTGTAATGCTTGTAGTCTGGATTCAACGGAGCCAAATCTAGCTTCCTGTTTTTGGAGATTTACATCTCCATGCTCCTCAAACTTAGAACTAAGAGTCCTAAGTTTTTCCTCTAATTCTTCCACATTAGCATAAGAATCTTCAGCAGATGGGCCTTTTGTTTTCCAAGCAGTGTTCTTACTCATGCCAGGTTCCAGCCTAGAACATGGGCTATGTTAGGATTCTTCCTAACAGATCTCTCAAAGTAGATTTTACGCAGAAATAGTTAGATATTAGCAGAAGTGAAAGAGGGAGAAAAGGGACAGAATAGAAGGTTAAGAGAGCACAGGCATGAGAAAGAGAAGGAAAAGAGGGAATAATTCTGATTCATTCAAAAAGTTAAAAATTCTATTTAGATTTTTATTTTCCCTTATGCCTATATGTAACAAACTGTTACTAAAGAGTGCCCAAAGGGAATAAAACACACTTTCAAATATATGAAAAAAAAAAAAAAAAAAAAAAAAAAAAAAAAAAAAACCACCCACCCTCAATCAAAAGAAGAAAACCAAAATAACTATATAGTTACACATGGGAAACCACCCACACTACATCTAATGGCTCAAGCATGGTCCAACTATGGAGATATTCATCATATGCTGGGAATACTTCCATTTATATTTCTGAAGATTCAGTTAATCATCTTTGTTTGATGGGTTCAAATTGACTTTCTAATTTGACTTTAGAGTTTCCTAAAAAATGGTCCACAATCATGTTGGAAGCTGAGACTTCTTAATATCAAGCAAATATGATTCATTTGCTGTATTGCAGATTTACAAGATGTCTGCTAATTAGATATTTTAAGAAATTAAAAAGCAAAAATTATGCAAAAGCCCTTTGTCCAAGGAAAGAATCAAATAATAGACATGAAAAGAAAATTACTGGTATGGAATCTAGATGAGAGAGTCTTTTTCCAAGTGTTTTATCAGCATGAGATTTTTCCTCTTCTGCTAAGATGCTTGCAATGGTTTGATCATCCTCTATATCTGGGAAACTGCTATTGAAACTGGATGCTGAACTTACACTAGCATTACTATTGCTCTCAGTCATACCAAGTCAATAATAGTAAACAGTCCTCTTTTTATCCTATAAAACAAATCATGAAAACACATCAAAATGAGTGGTGTCATCAGATTGAACAATCAATATTAAATAAACCGCTCAACTGATCACAACAAATTGATCTTCTCCTCAAGCACAATGTCTACGATTAGAAAATAAACATCAATGAATGTAATGAATATCAACTACAGATACTATAAACACAAGTCATAGCCAGCCAAAGAAAAATCAAAAGAGAATGCCCACTACAAATAAAAAGTTCTGTTATTAATATTTCTTTCCGTTCTCTAAATTGGTCCCACAACAAAATGCTTTAGCCAAATTTAAATAAATTTATGTACAAAAATGAACGAGCAAAACCATGCTTTTCCTAAATTTTCGCTTCCAATTTCTGGGCAGACAATCTGATAACACCCGAAAAATTATGAATATTCCAAGATTACAAGAAGGCAGAAAACTGGAAAGTCAATATTCTAGTCAAGAAGTTGCGCAGTTTAATTCCTGATAAACAGTAGAATTAGAAAAGATTTCTTTTCCTAAATTCCGAACAATCCAAGAGCCAAAACTAGATAGCAGATAGAAAGAAAAGTAGAATAAATTACCTAAATGTGACAGAAAGGAAGAAAGAAAGGACACCTGAAGAAAGGAAGACAAAGTAGTTGATAATGTTAAAAGGTCCAACAATTTCAGCTTGTCCAAAATCTCCTTTGTTCTCTCTTCCAAACACCGCCCCCCGCCCCAACCCAAAAAATAAAACACTGTTCAACTAGTCGTATCTTCTGTGACATGCCAACAGAGAAGGGTTAGGAAAAAAAATATATATATATATATATATATATATATATATATATATATATATGATTAATAATAAATTCGATCTGAAATCGAATTAATTTTTATGATTAATTGATCTGATAAATTCGATTACGATTTTTAATTTTTACATTTTTTTTGTTAATAATTATTATTTAAATTTTTAAGTATCAGTTAACTTTTAATTCACGATTAATCAATTCATATATATATATATATATATATATATATATATATATATATATATATATATATATATATTCAATTATTTTTCTTTCTAAAATTTAAATAAAATAATACCTTAAAATATATTTAAAAGATATTTTTATTTTTACACTTTAATTTTTTATATTTTTCTAGAAAATTTATATAATGCTTTAAATTAAATTTATATTATGTTATTCTCTTTAATTATTAAATAATATTTATATATATTATACGATTAATTTTTATATACATTATTTTTTATCATATATTTGTGTTCATATTTTACTTAATAGCATTTAATTATATTTTTTGATATTTTTTAAAGTTCATGTTATAACATTTAATATTATCCAAAATTTTATTTAACTTATAATAAAAAATAGTAATTTTCAATAAATATCAAATTTATTTTATAATATTAGATATTAATTTATACAACGTAAATTTTGGCTAGTAAATTATGTTTGTTTCATAATTTTTTTATTAAATTACTTTACATATTTGAAATTGAATTAAAATTTATCTAATTTTTTTATATAATTTTATATTATAAATTTTAATAGTTAACCGAAAAATATTGGTTTACCAAATCGAAAAACTGGAATCAATAGACTGATTAACCTAATATAACGAACTGATAAATTGTTAGTAATTTTAAAAAATTGATATTAATATACTGGATAATATTTTTGCTAATAAACTGGTTAATCGATCTATACTCATCTCTAGACTAGAGGAAGAAAAAATATAATTAACTTACATTCTGTTTTTTATTTTTAAAATTTCTAATTTTTAATTTTTAATATAAAATTACGATTTGTTTATAATTAACCATTTAGATATATATTAAAGTTTTTTATTTTTTTCTAAAATTTATATAAAATAATACTTTAAAATATATATCAATTATTTTTATAAAAAATATATAATACTTTAAATTATATGTAAATTATATCATTTTTCTAATTATATAAAATAATATTTATAATGAGTATAACCGATTAATATTTATATAAATTATTTTTTATTATATATATTGTTGTCTATATTTTACTTGATAACATTTAATTTTATATATATTATTGTCTATATTTTACTTGATAACATTTAATTTTATTTTCTTATGTTTTAATATTCAATATTGTGCAAAAATTTTTTGACTTAAAATTAAGCATGCCAATTTTCAACAATATCAAATCTAATTTATAATATTAGCTAATAATTTGTTGTGATTGTGAGGTATCATTATGCTCCAAAAAATTTTTGTGACCGTGAGGTACCATTCTGCTCCAAAAATTCAAAGGATAAATTTTCAAGTTCAACTTAATTACTATTTTAAACCTATCAAACGACATTTTTAGGCAAAAAGGTTTTCCACAAAATTATTGCTTTATGTTTTTACTTTCTAAAACATCAAGAATCATTCCATTAGAGCAAGCAAATCTCCAAATATTCATTAAAAAATGCATACTTCTCCTAATGATTGGGCAGTAGACATCGCTAAGGTTCAAGCTAAATTTTAACTGACTTGTAGGAAGATTTAGAATTTGACTTCTGCATATGAAATCTAGGTCTATGAGTCTAATTTTTAACTCAACTAGAATTATCTAATTTGCAACTCTATAACTCCAATTATAGGTAAAATAATGTGACTAGGTCTAGTGAACCCTAGGTTACATTTTTGCTGCCTCATGAAAGCTCTCATAAATTCAACTCTTATGCATTAGATAACCCTATATCCATATTTTTCTCTTACAAACACATCCAACACAATCTCATAATGCAATATTCAAGCATAAATACATCACAAAATGTAAATTTCTCATACCTTTTTGGCAAACCCTTCTTCAAACCTTTTCTCTTTCCTTCTTTTTACTTTCAATCCTCTATACTTCTATATAATAAAATTAAAGATTATCATGCTTAAAGATTCATATACTCCCACAATTCATTGTGAAATTACAAGAAAGTAAGAGTAGAAGAGAAGAGAAAAGAGCTACTACCTTTGAAAGAGGCTAAACTCTAAACTCTCTCTTTTCAGTAAGCTAAAATTGAAATTTAGAGGTTGTTTAAAGGTTAATTAGGGAGAAATTGGCTACCCTCTTTTGTTCTTTTGGGATGGCTGGCCACTCTATCCCTAAATCCTCAAAATTTCTAAAATTCTCAAGAATTCTCTAGAGAAGTTAGGTCTTCTTTCCCTATTGGTCTATTTATCAAACTTAAGAAAATTACAATTAATTCCCTCAACTCCTTTAATTTCTTATTCTAACCCTAAATATTTCTCTTTTCCTTTTTAATTGAACCCCTAAATTACACTTTTTTTCTAATTAGGTTCATGTAGACTTAATATACAATGACCAATTTGCCATTTTTCTTAGAATAATTACCACTAGGTCCCTACCTACTTTACATTATCAATAAGTATGCATTAATAGGTTTATTGAGTAATCTTTCTTACATCCTTTTAGGGTATAAGTAGGGGCCTCACATTTATCTCCCCCTTAAAAGAATTTCATCTCCGAAATTTATACCTATTTTAAACTGTTACGGATACTGTGTTTTCATTATCGACCCAAGCTCTCATGTGGCCTTTTGCATGTCGTGGTGCTTCCATAATACCTTAACTAAAGGGATCTATTTGTTCCATAATTATCTGACTACCCTGGCCATATTTCTTTTGGTTTTTCATCATGTGTAGTCAGATTAGACCCTAATGTCCTACACTAATACTATATAAGATTCATCTTATTGATGTTGTCGGAGCATGAAAACATGGAAGACATCGTGTAACTTTGATAACTCCAATAGAAGAGCCAATCTATAGGCTCTCTAACTCATTCCATAATTTCATAGGGACTAATAACCTTAGGTTAAGCTTCTTGTTCTTACCAAACCGCAATACCTCCCTCCATGGTGATACTTTTAAAAATACTTTATCTCCAACTTGTTATTCAATATCTTTTCTTTTAAAATCTACATATAATTTATGTTGATCACTTGCTTCCTCTAATCTTTGCTTAACAACTTATATATTCTCTTCGATATCTTTGATAATGTCGACACTAATCATCATATTCTCAGCTAATTCTATCCATCAAATTGGAGTCCTACACTTACTATTGGGTTTTGATAGGGAAAAATAAAATAAAAATGCAACGGATAAAAGGAAACCCATTAGGATCCATGCGATCTAATAGATTCAATGAGGAGAAAGTAACGATTACCAACCTCTTGAAGTGTAGAAGATCATTTTGTAGGTGCTGCCTCACACGAAATGAACACCCTCTACTGGTATCCACACTCGAACCTAAAGAACAAATTTGCATGGGGTGTTAGCTTTCTTCTTTGGTGGCTAGGGTTTATGATTTTTTATTCTTTCTCAAAGGTTACAAAAAAATGGTTTTTTTCTCTCTACTTTCTCTCAAATGTGACAGCTCACTTTTAATGGGTGTCTTGTTAGGATTTTAAACTATATATATATATATATATATATATATATATATATATATATATATATATATATATGGCTTAACCCTAATTTAGAGAGAGAAAAAATTTTGGGCCCATATTTCTTACTAAAATAAGAAATACTTTATTTCTTATTTAAAAGAAGAATTATAATATTAATCTTAACTTTTTTTATTTACTTATTTTGAATTTTATTCGAATTTTAAGTTGTCACAAAATAAAATTCGAAATGCCCAAATTAACCATTAGTCCATTCATCACATTCTATGTGTGCGACTTAATATATTCATATTATGTTGGCAGTTGACCCCAATTCCATTATAGGTCTACAAGTCATAAGCGGCCTCTAGTAAGATATTATGACTATCCAAATAATATGACTATTGATAATTTAATGTTAACCTAATAGAACATGTTATAGTCCTTTTGTCACTTGATATCTTGTTTGAATATAAGTTATAGTCCATGTCAAATTTATATAGTTCAAACATATAATTTCTCGATCACTAAGTAGACTGATAATATCAAATGATATTGATCACTCCATCAATTAATTTGAGTATGGCCATGCATTTTTTATTTCTACTTATCAAGGGGCCCAATAGATATCTCTCTCCTAAGAGAGGGGTGAATTTCATATTAATTATTCACCATCCTCTGCATAATTCTCATTATGTCCAATCATAACCTTTATTATTATCCGATTAAAGATAATGTTTGATTATGTCAAAACATAATGTTTCTCATATAGGATACTATGATAATCTCAGGTATAAAGATCGGTAACATAATTATAATGAGATCATGAATGACATTAACCCATGTAGTATGTCATAACGGATCTATCTAGTACCATGATCTCTAGTAAGTACCCTATAAGTTTGATTTATATTACCATATATAATCATCCTATGCTTATCAATCAAACTTGTACCAGTCTTTATTTATCATTATACCTTTAATGATAAATGACCAGGGATAGCCAAAAATAACATTACATTGTTATTTACAAACATTGTTATATTGTAACATGCCAAAAAAATATAATAACATAAAGAAAACCCACTAACAATTACAACCATATAAAGCGTCGTAAGGTGGCATGCCAATGCTAGTTTGATAACTATTATTTTATGCGAACTCCATTAAGGCCAAATATTTATCCCAACTTCTTGGAAAATCTAGAGCGCAACCTCTTAACATATCCTTCAATACTTGTATAACTATTTCGGATTGACCATCCATTTACGGGTGGAATGCAGCACTATAGTGGAGGTTTGTGCATAAAGCCTATTGTAAGCTTTTTCAAAATTTAGAAATGAATCTTGGATCCCGATCTGAAGTCACTAATAGTGGTATTCCTTGTAGTCAGACAATTTCATTTACATATAATTCAGCCAATTTATCTATCGGGTAGTCTGATCAAACCGGTATGAAGTGAATTATTTTAGTCAATCTATACACAATTACCAACACTACATCATTCTTCATTTAAGTGAAGGGTAAGTCAGTAACAAAGTTCATAGTGATGTTATCCCATTTCAAATGTGAAATTGGAATAGGATTCAACAATTATAAAGGAAATTGATGTTTCACTTTCACTTGTTGACAAGTCAGATATTTGGAAACATACTCATCTATATCATTTATTGACCAAATGTTGAAAAGGTTGGCGGGCAATATATTTTACTATTTCTTGGATGGATATTCAGAATACATGTAAATACCTATAGCCCTAAAAGACCAAGAGAAAACCACATTTAATTGCCCTTATAACACATTTTTATATAGGAGAATGCTTTTTAGTTTATGTAATACCCCTGCCATTTTTCAAAGGTGTATAATGGTCATTTTTCATGATTTTATTGAAAAATTCATGAAGGTTTTCATGGATGATTTTACATTATATGGCCGTGATTTTAAGACTTATTTATCCAACCTTGCATTGGTTTTACAAAGGTGTGAAGAAATTAACTTTGTTCTCAATTGGAAAAAATATCATTTCATGGTGAGAGAAGGTATAGTTCTAGGGCATAAGATTTTTGAAAGAAGAATTGAAGTAAATAGGGCAAAAGTGGATGTTATTGATAAATTATCTCTCCTTACTAGTGTGAAAGGTATTAGAAATTTTTTTTGTCATGCCAATTTTTATCGTTAAAGATGTTGTATTTAACTTTGATGATGAGTGTTTATAGGATTTTAATTTGTTAAAGTAGAAGTTAATCACAACACCTATCATAATATCACTAGATTGGAGTTTACCATTTGAAATTATGTGTGATGCTAGTGACTATGTAGTGAGAGTATTTTTAGGCCAAAGGAAGGAGAGAGTTTTTCATACCATCTATTATACAAGTCACACACTCACTGATACACAAGTAAATTACACCACCACAGATAAGGAGTTATTAGCAATAGTAGTTTTATTTGAAAAATTTAGGCCATATCTCCTAGATACCAAAGTCACAGTATGGTTAGACCATGCGGCTTTGAGGCACCTCTTTGCTAAGAAGGATTCCAACCAAGGCTAATGAGATGGGTTTTGCTACTTCAAGAATTTAATGTGGAGATTAAGGATAAAAAGGGAATATAAAATTTTGTAGCCGATCATTTATCAAGATTGGATCATGCTCATATAGAAAAAAGGGAAAATTTCTAATTTATTTCCTGATAAACATATTTATGCAATTTATTCTTATGAAAATTTGACTATTTTTTCTTGTAAAAGGCTACCTTCCAAACTATCTTATTTGGTAACAAAAAAAAGAAATTAAAGGCAGATAAAAGGCATTACCGATAGGATGGCCCATAAAGCCTCCTTATTTCTCCCTCCACTGAGCATTACTCAATTTTTAGCCAAAAATACTTCTCCCTCCCCTGAGGCATTTGAATAGTCTTTTGGTTCTTTATCATTTTCCACTCTCAATTCATAAAGTAAACATTCTCTACATTCTTATTTACATGTTTAGATTGTGTGGATTACATTTTGTGGATTTATTACTTATTAAACTTGGATTTTCACAAACTTTAGATTAAGTTAATTTGATGTAATCTTCCATAAAAAGTTTATTTGCTTACTTGTTGATTGATCTAGAACTATGATTTCAATTTTTGTCTTAATATGGGTTGATATTATTTTCAATTTGGCTTAATTAATGTGTGCACACAATATGTTTGATAAAATGCCTCAATGACTAAGTTCAATTATTTTGCTTCATTTTTTCTTCATCTTAACCATCTTAGATCTTTCTCATATGATGTTGTTTTCTTCTCATACTTGATAAGCACTTTTCAGCCACTTGAGATAATGCATTGGACAATGATAAATTTGAGTTACAGGTGACTTGTTTGTCTTGGGATAATGTGTTGAACTTTGATTTTAGGGCACTCATTTTTGCTTCTTTGACTTATGTAGTGGCTCCAAAATGAACAAGACATACTAGTGCTTCAAGTTCCTTGGGTTTACATATCCCTCCTTATGTAGATGAGGATCGTCACAAACTTTATGAGTACTTCACATAAGCCACTTATGTGAGTCTAGTATACTTGATTAGGACCTATATTGATATCACAGCTAATGACCTTTGGATCGAAATCATGACATAAGTTTGCAACATTAGGTGGTGTGCCCTTATTAAAAAGATGTATGAGGTATATTCATCACTTGTTAGGGATTTCGTTACATTTTTTAGCTGCTACTTCGAAAATGAGCATGACTATGGCACCATTCATTTCAAATTTGTTTGAAGAATATACACCATGTCTTTTTTTTTTACTTTTCAAAGCATTTGGGATTCCCGGTGGAAGGTATGAGAGATTTGATAAATTTCACTCCAAGTTAGAATTGAGAAATAATTCGAGATCCTATTAATCTAGTTCCATATAATTCTAGCAGGACCAAAGCTCACTCTTTAAGAGATCATGCACTAAGTGTTCTCCACAGGTTCTTATCCAGAAACTTTAACAATTTTCTTGGGAACCCAAGTGCAGTAGAAGTAAGTGAGGTGTTTATATGAAGGTGTATGGTTGAAGGCATCAGATTGAATGGTGCATTTCATCTATGGAGCAAGATCAAAGATTTGCAGAGGAAGCCTAATGTAGAGACGATTTCCTTAGGTTGGATAACCATAATCATGGCAAAAGTGGTTAAACACTTGGTTATGGGGGATTCCCTTAGTAAACCCCAGTTTATAGACTTCATCATACTAAAGAATATGAAGGTGTTATGGGATAAGCCATGTCGATATTGGACAAATAGAGATGAGTACTTACGATTAATAACTGTTGGTCGAAATCAAGAGGAAGATCAGGAGGCACCAGCAGCTGTAGTAGTCCCTTCACCCCAAAATGGTGAACTTTATGAATTAGGTGAATCCAAGATTAGATGTGCAAGCTAGGCAAATTGATATCTTGCAAAGAAGCTTAGAGAATCCCACCTCACACTTTAAGCAATTCACCACCAGCGTTTGGTAATGTTTTCCACCACCACCATAGTGAATGAAGCTTAGTTTTGCTATGGACATCAAAGTTTTGAGAGGGGGTAGAGCTTATTTAAGCTCAATTTTGCTTAAGATATTTAAGAAGTAGACAATCTCGTACCTCCCCTTTATTCATGAAAATCTTTGTTTTATTTTGTGTTTTTGTTTTGTTGTTTTTGTTTCTTTTTAGTCATCTGTTCTTATTTTTATTTTCCTTGCATGGTTTGTAACTTTAATTGGAGTAACTTTGTAGGATGATTTAGTAAGTAATATGAAAGTTTTATTTAGTTAGTCTTTGGTAGTTTTAAGTAAATTTCTTCTTGTTGGTTGTACTAATGATTTAGTTGAGTTCAATCATCAATTAGTTTGCACTAAATCTAGTTCACTCTAATTTTTCTCAAAACTAAACATGTTGAACTTTAAATTAAAATGTGTAATGATTATAATCTTTGTTTAGCATTAAGGAAAGCATGTTGCATGATGAAATTTTAGCTAGTTTAGCATTCAACTTGAACTATATTTGTTAGTTTTCAGATTTTGAACACTAAAATCAATTTGAATTAACAAGAAAAACTAGTGCATTAAGGTCATCGAGCAAGGATTTTAGGATACCAGAACATTCCTCATCACCTTTCAAAGTATAAAAACAACTCGAACAATATATAAAGTGATCTAGGCATATTTTTCTTGTTTAGCCATAATTAAGCTTATTTGCCTACCCTATTGTACTTTTGTCCTTTGTTAGCCATTTTGAGCCTAATGAGGCATGCTTAATGTATGTCATATTTAATTTTCTTGTTACCCACATTAAATTACCATATAACCCAAAAAGCATTCATCTACCCTTCTAAGAATTGACCACTTTAGGAATGGGATAGTTTAATTTTTGTCGGTTATTTTTAAGAGTGTAATTAGAAAGGATTCTTGCTATGATGGATAGTGATTGTTAAGAAATCGAAAAGTATTTGAACTTGTAATTATCCATGTTGTTATTGGTTGCCAACAATAAAGCTAGCTAGTAAATGTGAAGAAAATAAAGAAAAGAAGAAAAGAAAGGAAAAGAGAAAAGAAAGAAAGTTTGCAATAAAGCTAGCAATCTATGACAAGATTTTAAGTGTGAGGTATTTACAAGGGAAGAGAATATGGCTTCTAAAAATTGGTCAAATTGGAAAATTAGGAGATATTTCAGTGTTATTTTCTCTCGAAACATCTTTTTTGTATAATGGATTGAGTAAGTAAGTTTGGTTAAGTGGTTTACCATTGAGTTTTACCATCTTTTACAATCTTGTTCTGTTATTAGTTTTACAGTTTATTGTTTTAAATTTCATTATTAATAGTCTAGTTATTATTTATTTTTTCTTAATTAATTAATCATCACTATAACCTTAGGAAATTTTTCACACATCACTCACTCTAAAATTAGGAATACACAATTTATACAATCTTTAAGGTAAGATATTTTAGGGTCTTAATCTTATTTTTTTTATATTACTTAATTGATCTAGTACACTTGCTAGACACCTGTCATTCAGCTTCATTCTAAGAATAGACCAGTATATCATCAATAAATACTACTACAAACTAGTCTAAATAGGATCTAAACATCCTATTCATCAAATCCATAAAAGCTACTGTGCATTCGTCAATCCAAAAGGCATGACCAAAAATTCATAATGGCCATATCGAGTTGTAAAAACAGTCTTTGGGATATCTACATTCTTTACCAGAAGTTGATAATATCTTGATGGTAGATCAATCTTACAAAACACACCAATCGCCTTTAACTAATCAAATAAATCTTTAATCCAAGGCAAGGGATATTTATTCTTCATCGTTACTTTATTGAGCTACCTATAATATGTACTGTAAGGACCCAATTTTCGCCCTATTGGGCGTATTTTTGTAATTTCAGCACGAATGTAAATTGTTTATGGTTTAAATTAAGATTAAAGAGGGATATAGTTGAAGTAAATTAAAAGTTTGAGTGTTAAATATTAAGAAAAATAAGTTGTTGGGGTTAAGTTGAATAAGGGCAATTTTGGAATTTCATAATGAGATCTTTCAATAGCTTCTTGGAGAAGGGATAGCATGGGTTTTGAGAAAGGGGATCGGCATTTGGAGGGGGTAGCTCTCTCTCTCTCTCTCTCTCTCTTTCTCTGCTGGTTACGGGTTGGAGATGGGAGCTAGGGTTTGTGAGTGAAGATTAAAGGTAATGTCTTTCCTTGAAGATCTCTTCTTCCTCTTCCTCTTCTTGGTTTATGATTTCTAGTTTTAAGGGATTAAGAACCCTATTGTAGTCTCTATGTGTAAGGAGATGCAAGAAATTAACAGTACTAGAGTGGGATCTAGATGATTGAAGGAAGATTTGAAGCTTCAATAGCAGGTACGGGAATTAGATTTACTGTAATGTGCATGTGATTAAACTTTAGGGGTCTTCTCTCTATTTATATGTGTGGGTTCTCTTGAGAAAATATAGGCTGAATCTAGTGATTTAGATGAGGCTTAAAATGTTTTAAGACTTTAAGAATCATGGTTGTAAAGGGGTGAAATGAGATCTGGGATTAAATTTATTATCGTGCGTAAATTAGGTTTCAGAAAAATCGAGCTTTTGGGTACTCATTTCTGCTGAGAATCCATGCACGGCCACGCATGGATGTCTTCTTCCTCACCCATGGTCACGTGTGGATGTCTTCTTCCTCACCCATAGTCACACGTGGATGTCTTCTTCCTCACCCGTGGTCATGCGTGGATGTCTTCTTCCTCACCCGTGGTCACGTGTGGATGACTTCTTCCTCACCCGTGGCCACACGTGGATGCTTTCCTTCTCACCCATGGCCATGCGTGGTATGCCTTCTTTCTTATCCATGGCCACGCATTGTACCCCTCCTTATGCACGGTAGCTTATACAGCTTTTTCCCTTGCTTGGCCGTTGGGCCTTTTCCTCTTTCTTTTACACGGCCACTTGTATGTCCCCTTTTAATGATTATACTTCACACACTAAGCTATAAACCCTTCATAAATCATAAATTCGTATTGTAATATGTTTAGAGAGAATTGAGTGGACCATAAGTAAGGTATATGATTATGTTAATTAAAGTGGTGTTTAATAAGTCATATGATTTCTAAATGAAATAATTGAGCTATGAAGTCTTTCTAGGACATTATGAATGACCTAGGTAGACGTTAATCTCTAATGTAAGTAATTTCACTACTTGTGAGACACTGAATGTCTGTATATAATATATATATATTGGATGAACTAAATGTATGAAGATTAAATTAAGTATAATGAAGCAAAGGAAATGATTTTGAAGAACCACTCAGGTATGTTCTTCTTTAATGAATATGTTTTTATGTGTGGAGTCATGTGGTCATGGTTTATATGACTATATGTATGGTTTCATTCTCATGAACTATCATACGGGTATTATCAAAGACAACCTTGAAATTCAAATCATGTTGTTATTTCATGATCTTATGCTTAATGATGTGTATTGCATTATATTCTTAAAACATTGATTTTGAGCTAGTGTTGCATGATACTCAGTTATCATTATGCTAAAGCTTTTTAGTGTAAGATATAAGTTACCTGATAGCTATGCAAGTATAAACAATGATACGTATTTAAATATCAGGGCTTTAAGCCAGTATTACTATGTAAGTGAATAATATGTGTTCATTTGTGGAAAACGACTTTAAGTAAATGTTATATTAAATAAGAAGAATAAGATGACTGAAAGATGTTCTTAAAGTAATAAATCCTGCGGGTCTTAGTTCAGTTGTGGATTAGATAGGCATGTCTAGAGGGATTCAGCAGCTGCCATAGTTGACCCCGTTTGGGTCTTGTTCCTTATTGAACTATCGTTCGACCCCGTTTGGGTCTATTGTTTGTTCCTTACTGGAACCATTGCCGAGCCCATTTGGGTCTATTGCTTTGTTCTTTTATGGAACCATAGTTCAGCCCTTTCGGTCCATCGTTTGATACCTTCGGTATCCATTGTTCCCGTTATCCACCCTTTGAAGTAGCACTTAGGCAGGCTATTAAAAGTTAAAAGATTCAGCAATGTACTATTAAATAAGGATATATGTGTATATATATATAGAAATTGCTTCACCAATGTAATGTCAACAGATAAATGGCTTACTATATTGCTTGATTGAATTCGTTTTTGGCTAGAATGATATAAATGAAATGTAGTTCTCTACTTGGTATTATATAGCTAAGATTACATGACATAAGTGAAGTATTAATGCCTAAAATATCTCTTATCGATGATGTATGATATGCATACTCCCTTATGCCTTGAGTGAACATTGAAAGCTTATCATGCATAATAAATGTGATTAAATGCTTACGATGAAAGTTGTACTATCAATTACCATGAGGTCTAGATGATTGTAAGAACAATGTTCATATTTAAAATTGCAGATTCAATTGGTATAATAAGGGTGAGATCGTTTATTATTGTAGACTTATATGTTTTTCCTTAAATTTTAAAGGATGTAATGTTTTTATGATATTTTAATTAGAGTTTATCCTTGGAGTTGGTTTCCCCACTAAGCTTTATAGCTTAGCACGGGTTTGTTATCCGTGTAGGAACTGGTTAAGCTCTAGTGGATCGATAGCTGGTGGCTAGTCAACCTTTGAGGAGAAGATCTGGCAGAGTACTGTTGCCTTTGTGGATTCCATTATGTATTTTTGGCATTATGTTAGGCCTTTCTAATTATAAGTTGGTTTTAAGTTTTGTGGCATGTAATAATTATGGCATATGCTATTTATTATTATTTATGCCTTATCTTTGCTAGGTTATGATGATGATTGATGTTTATGCATGGTTAGTGGATTAGGGTTTTACATGTACACATTCTCAATATGCCATCTTTCTTTTTAACGAATAATATTGGCATGCCTTAAGGTGACACACTGGGTCTAATAAAGCCTTTATCCAACAATTCCTGCAATTGAACTTCCAGCTTTTTCAATTTTGATGGTGCTTTTCTATAAGGCACCCTAAAAATAGGAGCCATTCTAGGTAAGACTTCTATAGACAGCTCCACCTCTCTCTCAGGTGGGAGACTCGATAACTCTTCTAGAAACAAATCTGGGAATTCATTGACTACTGAAATATCTTAAAGATTTACTCTCTCTTTTGGAATTAAGTACCAAACCCAAAAATGCCTCACATCACTTCCTAAGAAAATACCTAGCTTTTATAGCAAATATAACATTTGTTAGGGGTTTAGATCTGATACCTTGTATGATTATTTCTTTACCTTTAGCATTCTTCAATACCATAGTCTTAGCTGTATAATTCACTATTACCTAGTGTTTAGTTAATCGGTTTATACCCAATATTACATCAAATTCACGAAAGAGAAACTTAATTAAATTAGCCAAAAATTCTTTCCTTGTATCATAATAGGGCAATTCCTACACACTCTGTTTACACACACACTATGGCTTAAGGGACTAGTCACCCATATATCAAATTCAATTCATCTATAGTAGACACACTTTTACCCAAATCCCCAATACACATGTAAAAATGAGTAGAACTCGAATCTATAAGCATATATACATTAGTGTCAAAGAAAGAAAAAGTACCGGCTATAACTTATAGAGCTTATATATCTTCATAAGCTTTTATGTCATACTCCCAGGTAAGTGGTGTAGGATTAAAGGGTCGATTAACTATTTTGAAGGCATTTCTAGACTGTACTTTAAATTGGCTAGATTCGCCTCTACCTTTTCTATATCCTATGCTTGCTGAGGGTGCATTACAAGATCCCTTGCTACTCTGCTATGTGGATCTCTGCTTTTGCTTCAATAAGCAATTAACCATAAAGTGAATAATACTACTGAACCTAAAGCAAACACTTGTTAACATCTGGTAGGTGCCTCAGTGTCTTCTATAATAATAAGTGCATTCTAGTTGTTGTCCTCTATGCTGTTCTGTTGATGCCTCTTTATCCAATCTAGCTGTGGTAAATGCTCATTGTTGTCTACCTCAATAAGCAAGACGATTAATAGATTCTACTGGTTGATCTCCCTATACAACCCTAGGTATTTTCCTTGTTGATAAACCACCTCTAGCAAAGCTTCTTCTTTGTTTCCTTTCCTTTTTTTTAGCTAATTCATTTCTTTCCACAAGAATGGCTATTTGTACAAGTTGATAGTAGTCCACTAGTTGCAACGAAGTGGGTCCAATCAATTGCTCCCTTATACAATCATTTAAGCCATCCTCGAACTCTCGGCATTTAAAAGCTCTAGTTAACATAGATTATGGTACATACTTACTTAAATGGTTGAACTCCTTCTCATACTCAGCTACTGTCATTCCTCTTTGCTTTAAATTTAAAAATTGCATTAGCTTTTCTTCTTTATAAGCTTCAATTACATATCTTTTTTTAAATTCTGCCTCGAAGAATTTCTAAGTAAGAGGATTGGGCAACTGAGGCTATTTCAACACTAGCTTCCATCAATCATATGCTTCCCCTTGTAATAAGGACACCGTACAAGTTACTTTCTAATTGAATGGGCATTGAACCTCTTCAGAGACTTGATTAATCTTCTCCAACCAAAATTTTGCTTTTTTTGATTCCTCTAAACTGTTGCCCGAATATTTCTTTACTCTATGCTTTCTGATTTCTATAATTTAAGCTTTTGGTGCCATTATTCTTTGTAAAATTTAGGCTATATCTTATGAAATCTTCAGTAAAGCTTCACTACTATGAATAACAGCGGGTGCATTACCTAGGTAGACACTAAATATTCTAAATTGGAGGGATTTGATCCCACTGGCAAGTTACTTTATGCTGTCTCTTCTATCACATCCCTGCTTCCCTCCATAATCTACTATTTAAAAAATAGGGACATCAATATTAGGCTAAAACCAAAGGCGTTCTATACATGAATATTCTAAAACTTCTATTAGCTAAAACCGTTTATACCATGCTCTGATACCAAAGATGTAAAGACTACTCTAACATTTTCGATTTCCTATTACCATGTATACTATTTTTCATACCGACCATTTATACTATATTTCATTTGCACCAATATTTAGCCATTTTAAGTGATTCACAATCATGCCATTACATTAAAAAGAGGCTATATAAGAGAGAAACTCCTTTAATATGTCAAAATTATAATAATTCTATCCTTTACATTACATTTTACTTAGTCCAATATGGGATTTACGATAACAAAAAAATAAAAAGGCATCATCTTCACACTTTGATGCTTCCTATTGCTTGTGTTGGCTTTGTCTCTGCTGAAGAGTCCTAACTTGAGTACCTACATAGATGGACACTCGTAAGCTATACAACTTATTAAGGAATAATAAATATATGAACAACCACTCACAGTGGTTATTCTCAAGCACACAGTATGCAACAATAATAAGATACATTTATATCAATTAGAAACCATATTACAACTAATTGGGTAAACATTACCATATATAAGATTTGCAATGTAAATTAATCATATATAGCATGTCATTATTTAGCATTAAGCATTTAACATTCATTGAAATATTTATTATTTCATGTGAATACCCGTTTAAGTTTTGTAGATGTGGATAATGGGTGTTATGGATACCTTTAGGTATCAATCATGTGAATATCCAAAGGTATTATTCATATGGATACTCGAATGTATCAAACTTGTGGATCCAAATAGGGTTAGGACTATGGCCCCCAAACGGAGACAAACTATAAACCCAAACGAGATCAAAACTATGGCAATTGCATCTATACCCTATAGGCATGCCTATCTATCCACAATCAAGCTCTAAATATAGGTATTATTCCATTTTCACATATTTTATTCAACAATTTTAGTTCATTAAGTAGTATAACTATAATCATCAGTGTATATTCTCAAAAAAAAATCGCATAAGTGTGCATTACTGAATTATAACACCTTAAATCACATATATTTTTAAATCTTCTAGTATTAGTGTTCCTTTTATAAATTTATTTCCATAGGTCATTGTGCTCCTCACATATTTTATGTTGCATGTTACATTTATTTTTATATTTAAAATGCTTTAAAAATGTTTGGGAAGATTCAAACAAGTTTTGGGGACAATTTGGGCCTAAAAATCAAGTATAAGAGGAAATATGAGAGGCTCATGGTGGCAACTGGTTCATTGTAACCATAAGATAGGTGTAAATTTTATTTTGGAATGGGTTCACGATGGCAACTTATTGGTTGGGACCATGAGGTACAATTTTGCTCTAAAAATATTAAGGATAAATTTTTAGGTTTAACTTGTATACTATATTAGACCTATCAAACGATATTTTTAGGCAAAATAGTCTTCTATAAAGTTATTCTTTTATGTTTCTAGTTTCTAAACATTAATAATCATTCCATTTGGAAAAGTAAATCTCTAAATATTCATTAAGAAATGCATATTGCTCAAGTGATAGGGCAGCAGACATAGCTATGGTTCAAGCTAAATTTTGACAAACTTCTAAGAAGATTTAGAATTCAACTTCTTCATATGAAATCTAGGTATGTGAGTGTAGTTTCTAACCCAACTTTATTTGTCTAATTTTCATCCCTATAACTCCAATTATAGGCAAAACAGTATGACTAGGTCTAGTGAACCCTAAGTTACATTTTTGCTATCTCAAGAAAGCTCTTATAAATCCAGATCTTATGCACTAGATAACCATATATCCATATTTTTCTCTTATAGAAACATCCAACACAATTTTCACAATGCAATATTCAAGCAAAAATATATGCACAAAATGTAAAGTTCCTATACCTTTTTGGCAAACCCCTCTTCAAACCTTTTCCCCTTTCTTTTTCTTTCTTTTAGTCCTCTATCCTTCTATATAATAAAATTACATATTATCATGCTTGAAGATTCATATACTCCCTTAATTCATTGTGAAATTACAAGAAGTAAAAGTAGAAGAGAAGAGAGGAAAGAGCTATTACCTTTGAAAGAGGCTAAACACTAAACTTTCTCTCTTCACTAAGCTAAATTTAAAATTTAGGGGTTAATTAGGGAGAAAATCATTGCCCTCTTTTGTTTTTTGGAATGGCCGGCCACTCTATCCCTTAAATTTTTAAAATTTCTAAAATTCTTAAGAATTCTCCAGGGAAGCTAGGTGTTTTTTCCTTATTAGTTGATTTGTCAACCTTAAGGAAATTACACTTAGCTCCCTCAACTCCTTTAATTTCTTATTCTAACCCTAAACCTTTCTCTCTTCCTTTTCAATTGAAACCTTAAATTACACTTTCTCCTAATTAGATCCATGTAGGACTTGATATACAATGACCAATTTACCGATTTTCTTTTAGAATAATTATCACTAGGTCCCTACCTACTTTACATTATCAACAACCATAAATTAATATATTTATTGAGTAATCTCTCTTACATCCTTCCAGGGTATAAGTATGGGCCTTACATTTATTTACTAAATTACTTAGCAATCGAAATTGTCACACCTTAATTTGCAAGTTGGGTATGTATGATATCTACGCACCAATTTAAGAAAGAGTGTTAGATTTCTTAGTTAGGATAATAATCCTTTATATTTCCTAATTAGAATTTATCTTTCCTTTATAATTCCTTATTAAAATAGGACTAAGACTATTTGTAATTTTTTTAATAAGTAGCTCTTCATTCTTAAAATATTAAGAATCGAATTAATAAAATTTGTATTCTTAAAATTTCATGGTATTAGAGTTGTTTTTTTCTAAAAGTTGAAGGTCTGTTCACTTAATTTTTCATACAAAATAAAAAATAGAGATCATATTTATTTTAGTCAATTTTCTAAAATAGAGAATAGAAAAGAGATGCTCTAGCTTTCTAAAATAAGAAGAAATTAGAGAACTAATTAAAGACGTTCTTTAAATTTTTCCTTTTTAAAAAATGAATCTGATATATTTTTGTGTGTGTAGGTACATATATACATATGTATATCTGTACTTGCATGCATATATACATGTACATGTAATATATATGTGTATTTACATATATAAACAAACATATATATAGAAAATAACTACTCCATTTTTTTATTTGTTGATACATAAATATATTTTTCAAATTTTCTATAGAAAATACTATAAATTTTAAATAAAATTGAACATCAAAAGTATAATACTATCTTTTGTAAATAAATGCATCCCAAGCAATCTCCTTTCTACCACTAGGTTTAATTTTTGTAGACTATACTATCTTAGAACAAGTCTCAAGAGGCCAAGTTGCCATCCCTCTTTATTTCTTATGTTCTTTTCTGGAGATCAAGTTTTCTCTCTCCAAGTGTTTTATTTTTCAATTTGTGGTTTGAATTTCTAAATTGTACCAAATTTATACAAGTGCTAAGAAGTTAAGTTATAGAGTCTCCTTCACCTACCCCATAAGAAGAAAGTACAATCACAATTTAGCTTATCCTAGGAGAACTTCCTCCATGCATAAAAGGATTGGGACTTCTTAACTGAAGAATTCCTAAAGCAATATGATTAAAACACTCATATGAAGGTTACATTAAAGGAACTGGAACTACTTTAGCAAAAACATGTAAGTCTTTCCATGAATACTTGACTTGATGGAGGAGTCAAGTTACAGAGATGTAGAAAAAACCCGATACAATTGATCAAATAAAGTTGTCCATTAAGAATGCTAGGCCCTATATACCTAAAGGATGGTTTGAAAATGAAAGGGCTCAAAGATTAGGAATCTCTCGAAGACATAGCCGTTAAAGTTGAAGGGGAATACCTGGCTAGAGTAACGAGCAATTAGAACTATGATGAATATAATGGCAATGGTACCCTAGGAACACAAGAAGTGTCAGCGCTTGTAGCAGCTCAGAGGCATTATTCCAATCTGGGTAAGCCTCTAACTTGGGTCTTTAAGTGGCTAGTTAAAGAAGAAAAATTTCATCCCCTACCTTATAAGCTAGCTAAGGATCATGGCTAGCCAGGTTATAAGTCATATCAATTCTATGCTTTCCACTAACACACCGGGTATCTGATAGATGATTGTTGAATTCTTAAGTATAAGATCCAAGATCTTATCGATAGCAAGCATATTTAGATCCTGAAGAGAGGCATAGAAGTCACAATGCTGCTTGAGTAACCAAGGGGGCATCATAGGACATATATGTTCTCTTTGTACTTTAATAAGTGTCTTTGAACAATGAATTTTTCTCTAGATATTTTAATTACATGAGTTTGTTTATGCTCGTAGTATCATGTTTATATGCATCATGCATAGCAATAATCATATCATCTCTAAAACATTAGTTCAATAAGTGCAAGTCTCTATTTAATATTGAGAAAAGGACATCTTGAATGCATCCATTATAACTCACTACAAAAAAATTGCCAATTAGCGACTAAAATTAGTGATGGCATTGTTTTCGTCGCAAATTATGCGACGGATTCGCGACTGTTTTACAATTCCATCGTGAGGCGGATATTTTCTATTTTTTTATGATGAAATAGCTATGGAATGAATAAAAAGTCGCTAATTATTGGCGGAAAGTATGCGCGCCATGTTTTACGACGGAATTAGCGACAAATATTTTCGTCGCTAAATTTAATAATTTTTTATTCATGAAATTAGTTCCAGAAAATTTAGCGACGAACATTTTAGTTGCTAATTTTGGAGGAAAAATTTAACGCCTTTTTTTGCGACGGTTTAGCGACAAAATAGGTCTGTCATTAATAGTAATTTGTTATAGTAAAACAATTAGCGATGGATATGTTTAGTCGCTAATTCGTAGCAAATAAATTAAAAAATAATTTTTTTAAATTTCACTCACATGATTTATGTATAGTTTCAAGTAATTTAATATAGACCATATGAAATGAATAATTTATTTTGTAACAGAAAATTATAAATTATTTTATAAGTTGATAATAATTTTTTATCAATTTTATCAAAATCTAAATTATTTATTTAGAAAATTTACATTTTTAATAATAATAATAAACTAATTGTTATAATTATTATATATTTGCGAGTTCAAAATTAATAAAAATAAATATTTATAAAATAGTAATATAAAAGTTATTATTTCATTTAAAATAATAATAAAAAAATTTATAATTTATTTTTATTTTATAAAATTTAAATCAAATATTAAATTATTAGGAATTCTATTTATTTCTTTATCAATTATTCCCAAATATAAAATTATTTATTTAAAAAATTTATATTTTTAATAATAATAATAATAATAATAATAATAATAATAATAATAATAATAAATTAATTGTTATAATTACTATATAGTCATATTATGAAAAATAATAAATATAAATATTTATATAATAATATAAAATTTATTATTTCATTTAAAATGATTATGAAAAATTTATAATTTATTTTTATTTTATTAAAATTTTAAATTATTAAAAATTTTAGTTATATATATTTACAAAATTATCCTTGAATACAAGGATAAAATGATGAAATTTGGTAGGGGTATTTTAGTAATTTAAAAAATTAACCCTACATATAAAAATAACATTTTCTCTCCCCTCACCTCTCTCCACCATTTCAATTTATTGTGCATATAATTTTAAGCTTAATTTATTATTTAATTGAATAAGAATCAATTAATTGAATTAACTTCAGTTTTTAATAATTAAAATGTCTAGTTCTATAATTAAATTATATTTATTCAAACTTAATTGTAAGGTTCCAAAAATTTGAAATCATGCGAGATCACTTTTAATACGGGTGTATAGTATTTGATACTGGTTTTAGGATTGATTTGTTTGCATAATTTCAAAATTTTAAAGTGATAATTTGAATTTAAAGCAAAAATTTAAGAACTAATGACAAAGGATTTAAAATAAATAAATGTATAATAATTATTAAAATAATTAAAATAATATTAATAATAAGATTTAAGTTTCTTATTGGATAATAATAATAATAATAATAATAATAATAATAATAATAATAATAATAATAATAATAATTGAAGACCTTTAGATTCTAGAAGCTTGGAGTGAGATATTTATTGGATATATAAAAAAAAAAGATGAAAAAAGATGAAAATTTTGAGACCAAGAGAATTTGTGTGGCCACAAAAGTTTATAAAAGAAAGTAACCTTTAAAAAAAAAAGAAAAGAACTGAAAAGGGACCTAAATAGAGAGAGAGTGGAGCAAGAACGTGAGGGAAAGGAGGGGGCACCGCTCTCACCGCTGTTCTACCACCATCGCCATCGATGCCAATCACTAGTAGGGGGATCGGGACCACCGTCGATGCACTTTGCCTTTGCTTCATCGACGTCGCTTCGTTCCTCCTCCGATCAGCCTTCTCCTCTTTCTAAAGCTGGACTACTACGCTACTCATCATTCCAACGATTAATAGCGGGATCGAAGGCTCAGTCTATATTGATGAGGCCTCTGTTGTTGCAATTAGCCTTTTGTACACCAATAGTTATATAAAGCAGGAGCTGATAATTGAGAAATTTACTTGAATAAGTGTTTATGTCTTGTGATATAATAAATCAAACATTATATACAAATATATAATTTTATAATTATAATAATGCATATATATTATATTTATTGATGCAAATAAAAATTCTATATAAATTTATCTATGAAATTATCCTCAATTTCATAAAATATTGTACATATGAAAGTAGGGGTATTTTTGACTTTTAAAAAAATAAATATAATTATCAACAAATTAGCAAATTTAGATTGAGTTTAACCAATTAATATAAAATTATAATTTTCATGAATCAGCTACATAAAAAAAATTGTATTTTTTATATATATTTAGTTGTATGAAAAAAATAAATACAATGACAAATAAGAGAAAGAATAAAAATATATATATATATATATATATATATATATATATATATATATATATATATATAAAGGCAGTGAAGGACTTTTTAGGAGGGGCACCGGGTTTTAGAAAAAAGGTTACAACCACAAGAAAAAAAAGAAATGAGAGGAGGAAGGGGATCGGGAACAAGGAGGGACGGCAGCGGTGATCGACGGCAGGTGTCACGACCGACACTGATGACTGTGAGGTATAGGCAGCTTCTCCGGTGCTTACCGCTCCTCCCTACTCGCTGGCAGCAAGGAGATCGACCATAGTGGAGCAGGAGATTTCAGCTCTGATCCTATTGAACGGTGGCAGTATTGGGGCGTGTGAACATCGCTTGGAAGCTACCGGTGGCTCTGGCGACCAACAGGCAGCTTCGGTACATCTCCGGTGACCGGTCCAACGAAGAACTCATTAGCTCTTAATTTTGCCATTTATTAAAGTTGCTAGGTATTTTTTTTACCTTTCTATCTCTCTTGGTGAACGATACACACCTTTGTGCTTGGTAGGTATTGCCGATAAGGGAAATGGGCCCTAAACTCCACTAAAGATTTAATGTTTGAAAAGAAGGGTCTATATCTCCTCTTGTAGTGCTCGCTTTGGCCCTATTTTCATGGTGTCTCGCATTAGATATTTTGGGTTCTTCCATGTGGATTATTGATTTTAGAGATGGGTTTTAAAAATTATGTAATGAAGGTGTTGGCTTTGTGGGATTTGCCTCTGCAATATTTCTAATTATTCAGTTTTTGAGCTGCCTATTAGTTAGCTTGAACTGCTTATGCACTTGAATGTGGAATTTGGAACATTGAGAGGTATTTTTTGTTGAAATTCAATTGTTTAGGGTATCTGCTATAGGTTTTTTTGGCTTATAAGCATGGAATTTGGAACGCTGGTGTGGATTTTTAGATGATTCTATGAGCTTACAAGCATGGAATTATTGGCTTGTTGCATAACTTTGTGAAATTTAACATAGGTTTTGCCTAAAACAGAAAGTGACTATATGTATTGGTCATTAGTTGTACTATTTTGTAACTTTAACCATTTCTTAGTAGTTTTATTTTTCTTTCTCTAGGCTTCAATCTTGCTACTTAGTCCTTTATTCTCTTTTCTAATTTTGCAAGTTCGCCTTGTACCTCAAGAGTTTGTAACAGGTACATTGACTTAACTAAAGCCATATGTTTTTCTTTAATTAACTTACTGTTGATATAAATTTTTCATGTATTGAATGTGATTACTGCTTATTTGGAGAATTTGTTAATCTTCATCTTTCTCGGCATAAGATTGGCTACTTTTTGCTATATGCCAACTACTTTATCAAGTGGAGTTGCACTTACACAAGTATCTGATAACTTCTTACTTCTTCCTCTCCTTCTCTGATTTTGTCTCCTGTACATCTTCACGTAAATCTATACTCAGTGATGGCAGTTCCCATGTACATCATCATTCTATCATAGTTTTTGGTAGTTAGGTCAAAACATTGGAGAAGCACAACCTGCATATTGATAAATCCAAAATATTTGTTGTGCTTCATCTACTAGGAGAGAAAATGTAATTGCTGGTGTAATAACATCTTGTTTTATCCTGTCTTGGATTGAAAGTAGTAGTGTGAATGCCAATATTTGTTGTTTATTTTTGTCCTATCTGTATGTGTACTGAAATTTTCCTAAAGACTTGAACAAAATCATTTTTACGTTAACATTATTTATTTAAATTAAAGCAACCCATTCCTACCACCATAATGAGATGCACAGTTATTCAAAGCAAACAGTCTATTTTCCTAGGCTTCAGTTAAAAATTTAAAGTTAAGTCAAATTTTGATGCTTTTTCTTTCCCATATTTTTATGGATTTTAAGGGCAAGCTATTTGAGTTTCTATGTATTCCCTTTTTCTTCTTGAATGGTTGATGTGCATCATGTTTTGGTGCTTCTGTTGATAAATTCCTGGAACTCATTTGTGCAGTTGTGTATCTTGATGCTGATACCATCGTGGTTAAAAGTATTGAGGATCTTTTCAAATGTTCAAAATTATGTGCTAACCTGAAGCATTCAGAGTGGTTGAATTCAGGAGTCATGGTAGTGGAACCATCTCAATCAATTTCAATGACATGATGAGCAAAGTCACCACTTTGCATTCTTACACTGGAGGTGAAGCATATTTTTCTTTACATTACTAGCTATATCATTCTCATCAGTTCTGATCTTTGCATAGTTGAATATAGACCTTTGCATTTTCTTTTAATACTAAAAAAGCAAAGACTTTCTACAATAAGGAAATGCACCCTTCTTAGTCTGGGTTGCATTGCTCATCCATAATTGTGCCTCAGGTTGGGGTTTGTTTATTAATCGATATTTTGGTTAGTGGAGTGGATTTTTAAGCGAGTCAATATATGATTTCTTTGCTAATGCTGTAGAATGCCAAGGAACAACTTGAGGAATCCCTTATTGGAACTGGAGGTGGTAGAAATCCTAATGATGAGCTGCTTGTCAAGTTCCTTTTCCTATTGCCAGTTTTTACTGCAGTTTTCTTATTTGTAATGATAAAATTAGGATAAGAAAGCAAATTTATTATGTTAGATTGGATATTTTGTTATTAATTATTTGTGTTTTATATAAATAATACTTTGTTTTATATATTATTTTTTTATGTTAACTCTATATTTGTAATTAATTCATTACAAATTATATATATCTATGAAAATATAAGATTATTATTTATCGTGTATAGGATGAAAATTTAAAAATACATAAAAAATTAAATTATGTAATAATTTAGCGACGGATTTGCGACAGTAACTATTGCTACTGCATAAACATTAGAATTTAACAAATAATTCGCGACAAATATTTCGTCACTAACTTTTACAATAAATTTATAATTAGTGACAGAAAATGTAGTCGCTAAATATTATTATTATAATTCGGCGACTAATTAGGAATATAAATTAGTGACGGGAAAAAAAATTAGGGACAAAATTTTTCGTCACTAAATTAGCGACTGATTTTGAATTTCGTAGCTAATATATTTGCGACTGGCCTTTTAGCAACTATTTGTCGCGGTGTTGCTAATTTAATTAGCGACAAAATTTTGGTAATTAGCGACGAATTTTTCGTCGCAAATTAGCAGTTTTTTTTGTAGTGACTCCTGAGGTGAGATTTGACAGATAAAAATAAATAAAAAAAATTTAATAAATAAAATAAAAAGAGTATTTTCTTGGACCTAAGGTGGCACTGAGAGTCAACAAGGACACGTTGCTCTAGCAAGTTCTCTAAATCCTAAAAAATTCCAACATTAATCATAGTATAAGATTGATACACACTAAAAGAGGCATGGTCTAGAAGGCTATTTTAACTTCTAATGATGAGGAAAATGATTATGCTAGGATTATCCTCCCTATACCAAAGACAAATCCTCTAACATACATGAACAAAAGGGTGTTAAAGTTTCTTTACAATTCTAAGGGAATTTCTCTTTCATAAGATAAGGGATAGATCCTAAAGTTGTTATAAACCCACATGCCTTTCCTTTGCATTGAACTCCAAGGTAATTTTAGACATGAGAATTGCTTATGGTGGCTAGATGAAATATGCCACTCCTATCTCTACTATGTCAGTTAAAGCAATCATAGAGCAGTTTCATAGGGCTGGATTTTCCCGATGGAGAAATAAAAGGGTCTGTAATAGGCATACTAGTGAAATGGTCCATTCTCTCATCTTTATAGCTCCAACATTCTACCAACAATTTAAACATATGGCTGGAGACAAAGTGAAATTTCACAATAGTGGGCCTATCCACCCACTCACAAAATAGCCAGTTGCAAATTGTAAGCGATTTAGTGGTCTCAAGTTTGGTGAGATAGAGTGGGATTGCTTCATAGCTCTTGGTGCATTTGCAAATCAGAATGAATGCCTTTTCACTGACAATGACTACTCACAAATACATATTTGCTAAAAATGCCAGAACATGACAAACATGTTGCAACGGGCGATGCCCGAAAGATTAAGGGCATATTGCTGCTTTTGCAGGTCTATATATGACATAATGCCTAGTCGTTATGCTAACAAATAGTTGAATGTCCTAAGGTAAAAAAAAAAGAAAAAAGAAAAAAGAGAGAAGAAGAAGAAGCCTATAGCTCAAAAATAAAAAAATGTTGTCTTGCTAATATTGGGCACCCTGCTAGGGAAAAAGCCAAAAAAAGGCACCCTAGGCAAAGTTAAGGGGTTGAGAGAAAAATGTTCAATAAAAAAAATTTGAAAAGGCTGTTGATAATAGGAGTTGAAATCGCATAAAGTAAAGAACTTTCAATGGAGCACCTACGAGAAAACATCAGCCAAGCTATGCCCTCAACAAGCCCTTGAACTACCTAGAATATAGTTTATGCATTATTCATTACATGCATACCTCACATACACAAGGTCTTTACATGCTTGCATCACATACAATCTGCATATAACTGCACATAATTTGTGTACATAGTTTCATACATGCCTATAATATTTTGTATATATGTTACTACATAAGAAAGGAGAGAAGAGCACCTCTAAACAGGGACTCCAAATGCAATGCCACTCTCATCGAAGTTCATGAGAAGCAAGCTATGGAGTGCAATCATTTGACATGAGTTGATAAGAAGTAAACTATAAAGTGCATTCATTCGACATGAGTTAATGAAAAGTAAATTATGAAGTACACTCATTCAACATGAGTTGATGAGAAGTAGCAATGAAGTACAATCATTCGACATGAATTGATAAGAAACAAGCTATGAAGTACACTTATTGTGAACTCAAATGGGAGGATAGTAAGTACACTCATTGTAAACTTGACAAGACTTTGTTTTTAGGTCCTTAATAGTGATCACAAAAAAAGAATCATATAGCAAGATCAAAAGCATCTTTAGTAAGCCATTGGTTCTTTACACCAAGACAAAACACCTAAACCTCCCTATGGTTGAAATCCAAAACACCTAAATCTCTATAAGTTTGACATTTAAAATACCTAAACCTCCCTATGGTTAAAATCCAAAACACATAAACCTCCTTATTATTGAAATCCAAAATACCTAAACCTCCCTAGGTTGAAATGAAAATACTTTAACCTTCCTACAGTTGAAATCCCAGACACTTAAACCTCCCTACGGTTGAAATAAAAAACACCTACACCTCCCTACAATTGAAATCTAAGACTTTCTCACAAGTCACAAATCAATCAACAATCATAAGACTTTCTCACAGGTCACAAACTAGCTAGCTTATAAAGCTTTGTTGCCTCAAGTATACATCTTTTTCTTTTACTCTAAATTTTGTCTCATTTAGATACTAGTGCACTAAGTTTCCTAAAATTGGGGACAACTATAAACATCAGGTCTTGAGATAGCCCAAATCGGAGCTACCTAATGATGAAGAAATTTTCATATTTCAAACTAAGATTGCAAACTCTAGGTTTTGTCTATGATTTTCACAATTTTTTCTAAAATGTTTTATGAAGTTTTAACTTTACATTTCTAGAGTTTGAAAAATGGGTTTGAAAATCTTACTTTTGTAGTCCTTCTTGTGATAGATGGCTATCTATCATAGAGGGACGATCATTTACGGTCTTTTTGAGTGACAGTCATTTGTCACTCACAGATGGTCATCAATCAGAGTTTTTTTTAGCAATCTGCACATTTTTAACAACATTTAAAACTTGATCAAATTTGAGTTTTAAACAGCAGATTTGAGGGGATTTCAAGGCTAATTTAAAGGGATTTCCATCTTTAAAATGACTTGAAAAGTTTCATTGATTTAAATGCCAAAAATCCAAAATTTAAGGGGAAGGTACACTTTTGAAGAGGGCAACCATCATTTTTGAGATAAGATTTTAAATTTCTACTCCTAAGAACAAATGAGATATAATGCTCACTCTAATTACCTTTTTATTTACATATTACTTTATTAACTTGCTTGTACAGACACACACACACACACACACATATGTATGTATGTATGTGGATGTGTGTGTGTGTGTGTGTATATATATATATTTAACATGCTTAAAGCATATTTACAAATTATTTCATTATATATATTCGAAATTTTTTACATGGAGCAATTACAAAAAAATAAATCTACACTAACATTAGTCTTTACTTGCTATCCTTTTAGTGGCCTGCAAATGTTGGCAAGAAAACTGATTCTTCAAATCTACACTTGTATACCTATACGAGAAGAATACCCGTGCTAAGCAATGTCTCAGTAGGGAGTAAAATAATGCAATTGACATCTTGATAAAGTCGTATAGAAATAGTGTAACATGCCAATGAACATTACATAATAGCATTTTGAAGCTAACATATAGTGGTCCAAATATCGATTTAACCATAAATAGTATTTTTACAGTTGACTTATACACTCGAGCAAAAAAATATGCTTAGTAATAAAAGATATTTTATTTGACTATCGAAAAACATTAGTCATGGTGAGTCTGAGATTAAAATTTGAAGTCAAAATGAGATCAAATAGGTTCCTGAAAGTCGAAAATAAGAAAAATTTCATAGTTTCAGTTTAAATAATATTCTAGTTGATTAAGGGCTTGACTAAACTTTAAAAATAGCAAATGTTTTCTAAAAATTTCTTAAATTTTCAAATTTATATTAAATGAGATTTATAATATTTTGGTACAAAAAAATAAATTTTACAGTAACACTAAAAGTGGTTGAATCAAACTAATTTGAGTAAATTGGACAAAAAATAAACTTCGATTAAGCTAAAATTTTTCATGAAGGATTAATTTATTATTTTAAGAAATATGGAATTAATTTTAGGTGAATTTGGAGTTAGAAAAAGAGAGAAATAACTTAGAATGCATAAATGGGTTTAAAAATCAACTTGGATTTGAATTAGACCCAACCACCTTGGTTGGACTAGTCTAGCCTCAAAATTAGGATATTTAAACTCCAAATTATCAGAAATCTAGAGATTCCATTATTCTTCAGGCAGAACCTATCTTGCTCACTTTCTCCTCCAAGCCTCCCAGTTAATATTCAGCTCCTTTAAAATCATTTTACAGCATATAACATCTAATTTTAGTGGAAGAATTTGATTAAAATAAGGAATTAAGTTAGAGTGCAACTTTGGATGTAAGAGAAATTGGTGGAGAAAAATTCATTTAATGATTCTGGGACGTAATTTAAGGTATTTATGTTGTGATTATGCCATTATGTTGCAAAAATAGGGTAGATTAATTGTGTTTTATTTCGATGGAAATTTTGGCCATAAATAGGGAAAAATGAAGGTGAAGGCAATTTTAAGGGGAAGGAGAAGAAAAAGGAAGTTTGAAGAGTGTATTTTATGCTTATAAGGTTAGTGGTTACAAATTCTAACCATTTCCATCTAATTTGAACTAATTTAGGGTATGTTTAATTTGGGTAAGTGTGTTAAGTATATGTAAAATGGAATTAAATTGTATAAGCATGTTTCAAAAGGTTTAAAGAGTAAGTTAGAATGCACAATATTAGAAGAAAATAAAAATTATGGCTTGGTTTAGTGTAGGCCAAATTGCCCTATTAAGAGAACTTAATTGTATTTAATTAGTTAAGGTAGAATAAATAGATAAATGGGTGTTTTACGGTATAATCTAACTTAATTAATGATAAATAATGGAATAATAAAAATGGAAGGAAAAAACTACCTAGGCCAAATGGTATGTAGTTATGTATATTAAAGTATTTTACGATCTAAAGCAATGCAATTGTAAAAAGAAGTTAATTAAGATGTGATCTAGTTAATTACTAATTATTGAGTGAGAAATAAATTTTAAGGAGAAAATGTTAATGTGGCTGAATAGGTATATATGAGGAAAAGATGAATATTGTGGTTAATTATCAATTGTTATGATATAAAATGAATATAAAATGGAAACTAAGAGTAAATTTATTTAATAAGAATTATTGGAATCAAATTAGGTAATTTTCTAAGTTGTACTTACATTATATTAGTAAGTAATATATTATGTTTATATGAAATTTGATGTATTTTAATATTAGTGTTGAGCAATATATAGTTTAGAATGCAAATGATAGAAATGTGGATAAATATGATAGTAAAAATATTTTATAGATTTAGTTAATTGTTAATTGAAAATATAAGTAAAGAAATATTGTTAATCGCCCTTAGTACTAGTCTGATGGGTAATCTAATTCAAGATATAGTTAGTTAGCCATAGGGATACCTTAGCACGGTGTGAGTTATGGCGACTCATTATAGTAGGTCAATGACGATTTACTAAATGAAATAAAATGTTAAATGTTAAACTATGGAATGTAAATGTATGAGTGGTCCACTGGATCACTTTTAAATGTGGTGGATTTATGAGGTACATGTGCCATATATTTGGTCCGAAAATTCTTACCAGAATGATACTAGTGGCAATATGGTGTAAAGTGTGATACTAGAATTAAGATGAATAAATAGGAATTAAATAAGAGATTATAATGAAAATGAACTTAATTGAAAGAAAATGAAAGTTTAAGCATACATTAGTAATCCTTACTAAGTATTGAATTTAAGCAATAAGAATGGATAAATAAATAAATAAATAAATAATAAAATAGGTAAATTAGCAAAATAATGGGGACTAAAACATAATTTGGTGTAAAATGAACAATTAAGGGACTACAATGTAAATTGTAAGATAATTAATGTAGTAGAGGTGAAAATGGAGCTAAATAATGGCATTATGGTAATTAAATACAAATGAAGGCTAAAATTGAAAATAAGAGAAAATTCTGGGGACTAATGTGTAAAAGTACAATAATATGACTAATGTAGGGACTAGATTGTAATTAGGGTACCAATATAAATATAAATGCAAATACTAAGAAAATATGAATTTAATGACTAAATAAGTTAACTACAGATAATAATATAGGCAGTTAAAGTAATTACTAAGAAATTTAAAGTTTAATATTTAAAAAGAATATGTAAGGAAAATAAGAAGTAATAATAGTAATTAATGCACATAATAACATTAATGATAGTAAATTAAGTAATGGAAATGAAAATGAGTTGTCTTATTTAAAAGTAAATAGCATGTGTAATTTGGTAACTGAACTATCAAATGATTAATTACTTGGTTAAATATAATAATGAAATAGGTGTAGATTTAAGAAAAAGGAGCATAATAATAGCTAATTAGATATTATAATAGATAAGTTAATCATGTTTGCATACCTGTATATAAATGGAAATTTTTAGACTTGTAACCACCATTGAGCATATCAAATGCTTAGCATGTGGTTTATTTACTACGTGTAGGTACCCCTAAGTGACAAATGGAAGCAAATAAACACCAATTAGAGAGTAATAGATCAAGGATTATTTTTTGCTAGTATATTTTGTATAATAATTATTAATGGCATGAATATGTTAATATAAGTACACTTCTTGATATGTATATGGTTTGTATGAACTTGAGAATGATAGTGTAAATACGTTATAGCCTGATATGGATAAATTATTGTATGAATGTGGGATAGATGTGAATGGATTGTATAGGTGGATGTTTGAACAATATTTATATTGGAAATTGTTGATTATAGTTGTGTGCCCTATACGGGCTATGTTTTGTTTGAAATTACAGGAAGGACAGTGCAATATATAAACAGTTGTACTGCCTAAATTTTCATTAAATCAATAGTAAAAAAAATTAGACAGTTATAGGTCATCAACAAAAATAAAAACATCAAGTATTATATTAACCAACCAAGATCATTGGTTAAATAATTGGATGAAAAGATTTTAAGTAAAGTAAGCGAAAAAATTGTTTTAGCTAATCGCACTAATTCCAACCTATAGTAGGCGTATAAACATAACCGTATAAGTGAACATGCCATATGTATAGAAATAGCATATAAGAGTGTTACAATTTTTATTGGTATCAGAGCACAATTTAGGCGATTCTAAGATCGAAGTGGGGTAATGTGATGGAAATTTAATGCATATATATGCCAATTGATGAATGTAAAGTGTTAAAAGGCTAATGTATGCTTGCTCAATTTTGTCTTATAAGTGAATGATGGCTTCAGATCCAAGTTGTAGAGAAGAGGAAGTTAAAAGTGGAGCTTCATTTAGTTTTGGGCAAGCTAAGGCTTCATAGCCATAGATAACTCCTCCATCTATTCTGCCATTGATACCAACTCGACTAGACTTCTTAAATTTGATGGCAGACTACATATAACAGAGTTTATAAGCTGAGTAGGCACAACCAGTCTAGCCTCCTTCACCTAAGTAGGTATCAGCTCCTTCTTAGAAGAAGCCTATACTGGAGCAGTTAAAAAGGTTGGGCATAAGAATTTCTTTGGCCATGATCCCCTGACACTAGTGCAAGTAGAGGAGTGGCCGTTTAGTATAAAAAGACTATTCGAGATTTCTCATAGCCTACCTGAAGAGATGTTAGAGGGCATAGTTGCATTGTTGGAGGGCCCCACATATATGATGTGGGATTCAGTGAGGAAACATACTCTTATGGACATATTGACTTGGGATTTCTTCCTAGAACACTTTAAGAAGAAATATATTGGAGCATAATATAAAGCTTTAATAAAATATGCATTTTGGGGATTTCAGCACGGTAATAGAACTGTGGCTAAGTACCAGAGGGAGTTTGAGCATCTTAGTTCCTATATGGATGATTTTCATTTGACAAAAGAACAATTATGTCAGAGGTTTGAGAGAGGTTTGCATAACAAGATTAAGTAGATTGTGAGGGCCCAAAGATATATAGATTTGCAATCTTTGGTTGATGTAGCCAAGAAAGTAGAGGCTAGCCAGACAGATAAAGTAAATAAATAGTCCAAGTCCATGAAAAAAAGAAAAGCAAAATAGTCAAGTTGTGTCAGTAGTTAGAGTAAGAAGTGTACAAGGCCCAAACCATTATAGAGTCGAGGGTTAGTTGCTCTAAGTCACAGTTAGAGGAACCCAGCTGGTAGCCAGGCACCTGTTACTTTAATAGGTAGTGTGTCCAAAGGCTGTGGTAGAGGCTCCGTTTAGCAATGTGAGCATTGTGTTAGATTCCACCTATATGAGTGCAGATTCCTTACCATAGAATGTTTTAGAAGCTGGTTAAGAGAGAATCAAGTGAAAGATTGCTTAGAGGTTCAAACATCTTTAGCCACATCCCCAACAGTAGGGCCTAGGATGCCAACAGGTAGAGGTAGAGGTATAGCCCACTAGTCTACCTCCTCCAGGCTATCAGTTTCACAAATTCAGGGACAAGGCATGCTGTAGGCCAGTCTTATGCTATTAGAGCCCATAATGATGTTGATGCCCTAGATGTGATCTTAGGTAAATTCTCACTTTATGCTTATTCAGTTTATGCACTTATAGATTTGGGCTCTATACACTCTTATATTAATATTGAGATTGTATGGGAAAATGGGTTGAGGAATGAACAACTAGATCAAGAAATTTTGGTTAGTAATCCTTTGGGATATAGTGTTATGGTGAATAGAGTGTACCGAGACTGTCCAGTCAGTGTTTAGGGGTATATATTCCTAGCTAACTTAGTAAACTTCCATTTAAAGAGTTTGATGTGATTCTGGGGATGGATTAGTTGTTCTCCTATCGAGCCATAGTCAATTATCAATGTAAGAGGATGACTTTATGAACCTTAGATGAACAAGAAGTCACTGTAGTGGGTGGAAGGATAGATTTTCTTTCTGATGTGATTTCTGCCACAACTGTAAAGAGACTTATCAGAAAGGGGTGTATTGCTTACTTATGTTATGTAGTGGAAGTGAAAATGGAGAGTCTTAAAGTTTCAGATGCACCCACTATTTGTAAGTTTCCTAATGTGTTCCCAGATGAGTTTACAAGTTATCCACTAGATAGGGAAGTAGAATTTGCTAATAAAGTAGAACCTGGTACAACACTTATTTTCTGAGCCTTCTACCAAATAAAACTTTTAAAACTCAAAGAATTGAAGATTCAACTGCAGGAAATTGCTTGATAAAGGTTTCATTAGGCCAAGTATCTCTCCTTAGGGTGCACCTATAATTTTTGTAAAGAATAAAGACGCGACATTCAAATTATGTATAGATTACCAATAGTTGAATAAAGTAATAATAAAAAATAAATATCCCCTTCCACTCATTGAAGATCTATTTGATAAGCTTAAAAGTGTAGGTATGTTTTCAAAAATTTATCTAAGATCAGGTTATGATTAGTGAAAGGTGAAGGAAGTTGATATGGCTAAGATAGCTTTCCAGACTAGATATAGTCACTATGAATTCTTGGTTATGCCATTTGGACTAACAAATGCATTAGCTGCATTCATAGACTTGATGAATAAGATATTTTACCCATATCTAGATCAATTTGTGGTTGTATTTATAGATGATATGATGGTATATTCAAAGACATCAGAGGACCATGATAAGCACTTGTAAATTGTACTATAAACTTTAAGAGAGAAATAACTTTATGCCAAATTTAGTAAGTGTGAATTTTGGCTGAATGAAGTGTCTTTATTGGGTTACATGGTGTCAGTAGAAGGAATTAAAGTAGATCCTAAGAAAGTTAAAGCTATTTTACAGTGGAGACCACCGAAAAATATCACAAAAGTGAGGAGCTTTCTAGGTTTAATAGGTTATTATAAAAGGCTTGTAAAGGGATTTTCCACCATTGTAACTCCACTTACATGACTGTTGCACAAGCAAGCTAAGTTCAATTAGATAGAAGCATACCAAGAAAGTGTTAGTGTTGACCTAACTTGATTCGGGCAAAGACTTTGTGATGTATAGTGATGCTTTCAAAAATGAACTGGGTTGTGTGTTAACGCAGGAGGGTAAAGTAATCGTATATGCTTCATGACAACTTAAGACACATGAGAAGAATTATCCTGCTCATGATCTCAAACTGGCAACCATTATTTTTGCCTTGAAAATATGGAGCCATTACTTATATGGTGAATGATGCTATATTTATATAGATCATAAAAGTCTAAAGTATTTTCTTACTAAAAAAGAATTAAATTTGAGATGGAGGCGATGGCTCAAGTTGATAAAAGATTACAATTGTTTCATAGATTATCACCTAGGAAAGGCTAATGTGGTTGCTGATGACCCTAGTAAGAGATTTATAGCTACCCTTCAGGCTATGAAAACTTAGCACCAGATGGAGTAATTATAGCTAAAATGCAAGTGAAACCAAACTTCCTTCAGTAAGTTAAGAGTGCTTAGAAATAAGATGAACATGTGAAGACTGTAGAGAAATGAGTGAAGGATGGTAATGGTGGTGACTTGTTATTGGCACCAGATGGTAACATTTATTATAAGCAGAGATTATATGTTGCCAATCAAGATAAAATTAAAGAAGAATATTTTAGCTACAGCTAATAAAAGTAGAGCACCAGGTCTCATCAGGCTTATTATAGCCTATAACTATACTAGAATGGAAATGGGATTAGGTAACTATAGATTTTGTGACAGAGTTACTATTTATCCAAAAAAAGTATGATGTAATTTGGTTAGTAATTGATAGACTCACTAAATCCACTCATTTCCTGCCAATACAGATGGACTATTCCTTAAATAAGTTGGCAAATATCTCTATTAATGAAATCATGGGACTTTATGGAGTGCCTTTTTTATCAATTTTGATAGGGATCCGAGATTTACCTCTCAGTTTTGGAACAAGTTGCAAGATGTATTAGGGATGAAACTTCACTTTAGCACTATTTTTCACCATCAAATGGATGGATAGTCATAATGAGTTATTTAAATTCTAGAGGACATGTTAAGAAGTTGTGTCCTCAAGTTTAAAGGTAACCGAGAGAAATATTTACCTTTGGCAAATTTTACTTATAATAACAGCTAATAGTCCAGTATTAAAATGGCTCCATATAAAGCGTTATATGGAAGGGAATGCATAACTCCATTATGTTGGAAAAAACTAAGTGAGAAAAAGATGATAGGGATAGATTTGGTGCATGAAGTTGAAGAAAAGGTACGGATTATCAAGGATAGGCTTAAAGAGGCTATAGATCGACAAAAATCTTATGCAGACTTCAAAAGGAAAGAAATCAAGTACCAAGTTGGGGATAAAGCATTTTTTAAAGTTATCTCCTTGGAGGAAACTACAGAGATTTGGCAGCAAAGGTAAGTTGAGTCCTAGAGTCATTTGATCTTATGAGATTATTTAGAGAGTAGGGCTAGTTGCCTACAGATTGAAGCTTCCATCGGAGTTAGAGAAGATTCATAATGTCTTCTAGGTATCCATGTTACAGAGATATCGATCAGATCCCAGCCATGCCATTAAGCCTGAAGAAATTTGAATATAGCCTGATCTGACTTACGAGGAAAAATTAGTGAAGATTTTAGCTAAAGAAGTCAGAAAGTTGAGAAATAAGCAGATCCCACTGGTTTAAGTGCTATGGAATCATCATAACATTGATGAAGCCACGTGGGAACCAGAAGTAACCATGAAGAAATAGTATCCTCATTTTTTCAATACAGGTAAAATTTTGAGGACGAAATTTGTATAAGTAGGGGAGAATTATAATGGCTCAAATACAAGTTTAGCCTTGAATAGTATTTTTAATAGTTGACTTATACACCCAACCAGAAAAATATATCTAGTGGTGAAAAATATTTTATTTGACTATCAGAAAATATTACTCACAGTGAGTCCGAGGTTAAAATTTGAAGTCAAAATGAGGTCAAATAGGTCCCTAAAAGTCAAAAATAAGAAAAATTTCATGGGTTTGATTAAAATGGTATCTTACTTGACCAAGGGTTTGATTGGACTTTAAAAATAGCAAATAATCTCTAAAAATTCTTAAAATTTCCAAATCTATACTAAATGAGATGTAGAATATTTTGGTACAAAAAATAAATTTAATGTAACACTAAAAAGTAATTAATTTGGACCGATTTGAGTGAATTGGATAAAAAATGAATTCTGATTAAGCTAAAAATTTTCATGGAGGCTTATTTTATTATTTTAAAAATTATAGAATTGATTTTGGATGAATTTGGAAGTAGAAAGAGCAATAAATAAATTAGAATGTTTAAATGGATTTAAAAGTCAACTTGGGCTTGAATTAGGTCCAACCACTTTAGTTTGACTAGCCTAGCCCAAAAATAAGGATATTTAAACCCCAAATTATTAGAAATCTAGAGATAACTCTAGAATTCTACTCCTTTCTCCCCTTCTTCTCTTGGTTGAACCAAACTTTCTTACTTTCTCTCCTATTTTCTTCTTCTTTCTTCTAAATTCCCACCAAAACTAAACCTTTTAGTTAATATTCAACTCCTCTACAATCGGTTTACAGCCTCCAACCTCTAATTTCAATGGAAGAATTTGACTAAAACAACGAATCAAGTTAGGGTGCAATTTTAGAGGTAAGAGAAATTGGTGGAGAAAAATTTATTTAATAATTTTAGGATGTAATTTAAGGTATTTAGGTTTTGATTATGCCATTATATTGCAAAAAGAGAGTCGATTAATTGTGTTTTCTTTGGATGAAATTTTTGCCATAAATAGGGAATAAAGAAGGTGAAGGCAATTCAAAGGGGGAAAGAGATGGAAAAAGAAGTTTAAGGAGTGCATTTTAAGCTTATAAGGTTAGTGGTTACAAAGTCTAGCCATTTCCATTTAATTTGAATTGATCTAGGGTATGTTTATACAAGATATGTGCATTAAGTATATGTAAAATGGAATCAAATTGTATCGGCATTTTTAGAATGGTTTAAAGAGTAAGTTAGAATGCACAATATGGAAAGAAAATAAAAATCATGGCTTGGTTTAGTGTAGGCCGAATTACCCTATTAGGAGAAGTTAATTGTGTTTAATTGGTTAAGGTAGAATAAATACATAAATGATTGTTTTATGGTATAATCTTACTTAATTAATGATAAATAATGGAAGAATAAAAATGGAAGGAAAAAAACTACCAAGGCCGAATGGTATGTAGTCATGTATATTAAAGTATTTTGCAATCTAAAGCAATGCACTTGGACAAATAAGTTAATTAAGGTGTGATCTAGTTAAATTACTAATGATTGAGTGAAAAATAAATTTTGAGGAGAAAATGTTAATGTGGCCGAATAGGTATATATAAGGAAAAGATGAATATTGTGGTTAATTATCAATTGTTATGATATAAAATTAATATAGAAGGAGATTAAGTGTAAATTTATTTAATGAGAATTATTGGAATCAAATTGTGTAATTTTCTAAGTTATACTTACATTATGTAAGTAACTAATATATTATAGTTATATGAAATTTGATGTATTTTAATATTAGTATTGAGTAATAGATGGTTTAGAATACAAATGATATAAATGTGGATAAGTATGATAGTGAAAATATTTCATAGGTTAAGTTAATTGTTAATTGAAAATATAAGCAAAGAAATATGGTTAATTTCCCTTAGTACTAGTTTGGTAAGTAATCTAGTTCAGGATATTGTAACATCCTAATCCACTAACCATGGATAGTCATCAATCATCATCATAAACCTAGTGTAGGTTTAGTATCCACTAACCTTATTTAAGCTTGAATTCCTCTATTCTTCTTCTCATTTTCTTTCTTTCTCTTTGTTCCTTTCTTTTCCTTTTTCTTCACCTTATGGCCAAATTTCAAAGGGAGGAATTCATGAGATTTTATTCAATTTTCAGCTTCTAATTACTACCTAATAATCATACTTAAGATGCTCTATCAAACTATAGAAAATTCCTAACTAAATCTCACAAAAATTATATACTTTGCCTAATATGTGCGATTCCTTTCCACACAAATTACTCCAGTTTCAAGCTTCTTCTTGCTGCAAATTAATTTCCATAGTGAAGAGGAGGTCTTGAAGTGTACTTGGGTGAAATTTGAGCTTAAGTTATGGAGAGAGAAAAGAGAAATGAAAGAAAAATGGTGAAAACCTAAAAATGAAAGGGCTGAACGATTTTTGTGGGATAAAAGGGAGAAATGTTGGAATTTAATGGTTACATGCATCACATACATGAGCGGAATTTTAAAAATTTTTAACCATAAGATCTGATCTTGCCATGAATACACAATATAACTATATGAGAATAAGAAAAATCACCTTTGATTTTTGTTGAACAGTTGATTTTACTTCGCACCGGGTTGTCGCAAACCACAGTGTCCAAAATCGAACAACTCCAATGAGTAATCCACACTAGAGAGGGGTAAATTGAACCAACAAATTGGTGTTCAACTAGGGCTGGCCGAAATCCAAGAGGCTAGCAATGGAAGTGGCGTAAAAAGGAAGAGAGATTAAGAGAAAAGACTTTCCTTTTGTTTTAATCACTTAACCCTAATTCTCATTAGTTGGCCTTTTATAGTTAGGTTAAAATTCCAACTCCTTAATGAGATTGGGCTCTTTAAAATTGTTGGAGAATTGTTAATTGGGCTTCTGAAATTAATTATAATCATTTGGGCTTAATTAAATCCAAATTAAATCTTTTCATAAAAGACCATGCACAAAATCCACAAACTAGGCCCTTTGTGCATCTAATTGGATTTAAATACCCAAATGGATTCCAAATCCAACCAAATTAAATATGTGAGTTCCATAATACTTATGAAACATATATAAATTGATTTGGTCCAAGAAAAAGCCCTCTAAGCCCTTCTGTATGGAGTTGGCGTGTAGCCCTCTTCTGGAGGTCATCCTCCAACTTCTTCATTCCTTTGGCCCTTTATAATTTCTCCAATGGTCCTATTAATTATTATATCAGTCCTATAACACTTATAGTAGTCTTATAACACTTATAAGACAATAATAATTAATCATGAAATACATTATTTCATTTAGGTCCAATTTACAGAACATTTCTCAAAAGTTCCGCGGACAATTTTATTTGATCATAATTAATTAAACTCTTTAATTAATTATTATCATATTCTCCTCTCTACCTTTATAATAATATCAAATATTATTATCCTTGTCATTTTACCATTTTACCCTTTTCTCTATATGTGTGTGACCTATTGGGTTCCTGTCCATGTTGGCAGTATAATATGTAATTGTGAGTTCGATTCAAAACTCACATGATTTAAACTCCTTTAAATCATTTTATCAATCTTTATTGATATTTTGATACATCATTATACAAGTCATGATTGGCCTCTAGCTAGGCATCATGACTACCCAAATGTCAGGAAAGTCATGTGGTTTGACTGTTCCCTTCCATCGAAACAGTTACCGTGCAATTACTCCTTTCACCACTCTTATCTCAATTAGATTCTGAGTATGGATTTCTGTCAACTCATATAAATCTAATTATGTATGTTCTATTAATTTAACCATTGTTCCTAAAATGCCCTTCATGGATCTCCATCCATCTCGGCATATTACTCTGGCCAGAGATTCACTGAACAAGGTAATTATAGAATCATGTGAGATAACTTCCCTTGTTAAATCTGGGATGGTGAATCCTTTGTCAATCACTCAACCATCTTCAAGTAGGTCATGATATACCAAATCTCCTAACTATGTTCACTCCCAGTTGGAAGTAATCAGTTATGGAGTCAAAGTATACCACTTGCTACTTAAGATAACTTTGGTGATCTCAAGTCTGAGGATACTTGCACAACCGCTATGAAGAGATTCCTCACTGACATAGATTTAATATCCATATGAGGATTCTCTTTGCAGGTCTCCAATGAACTTGTTCCTCTAACAAGCATCCACATGTTAGCTTTGATTATCATCCATAATCACAATTATGAGAACCATTGCTTGAACCATTCAAGAAGCATAACATGTGCTAGTCTGTCCGAATTAACAATGTCCTATCTTGTTAATTCTATGACTAGGGATATTTAGATATTAACACATTTGCATGCGATAGACATCTCACATCATGAACACCTTCATGATTGCCTTTGCACTGTGTTTATAATATCTAGGACTTCATTTATTAATTTAAGATTTACAAACTCATGTATTCAAACACAGCATTAATAAATGAATGATGCCTTTTATTAAGAATATAAATTTCATACATATGAAAAACATCCCTATTACATGGGCTCTAGGGCATACTCTCTAACAATATCCCACTTGCACTAGAGCCAATCACTCATATGTCTCAGACCCATGCTATTTATATGGTGATCATCCTTTATCTGGGAAAGTGCTTTAGTGAGGGGATCCGCCACGTTGTTATCTGTGGGAACCCTTTCTATTTTCACATCATTTCTAGCTACTATTTCTCTTATGAGATGGTAGCGTCTGAGAACATACTTGGATCACTGATGAGACCGTGGTTCCTTTGCTTGCGCAATGGCTCCATTGTTGTCGCAATATAAAGGAATCGGATCAACAATGCTAGGCACCACTCCTAGTTCGGTTATGAACTTTTTGATCCAGACTGCTTCTTTGGCTGCTTTTGAAGCAGCAATGTACTCAGCTTCCGTCGTGGAATCAGCAGTTGTTTCTTGTTTGGAACTTTTCCAACTAACTGCTCCTCCTCCCATTATGAACACATAACCAGATTGTGATTTACAATCATCTTTGTCAGATTGGAAGCTGGCATCTGTATACCCGTTTACTTCCAAACTGCCCTCTCCATATACCAAGAATATATCCTTAGTCCTTCTCAAGTACTTAAGAATATTCTTGACAGCTGCCCAATGTTCCTCTCCAAAATTAGATTGGAATCTGCTTGTGACACTCAAAGCAAATGCTACATCTGGACGTGTACATAACATAGCATACATGATAGAACCAATTGCAGATGCATATGGTATTCTATTCATGCTCTCTCTATCCTCCAGTGTCTGTGGACACATAGACTTAGAAAGGTGTTTCCCATGCACCATGGGTATAAACCCTTTCTTAGAGAGATCCATATTGAACCTCTTCAATACTTTATCTATATATGTACTTTGAGAAAGACCTAGAAACCTATTGGATCTATCTCTATAGATCCTTATTCCCAGAATATAGGATGCTTCTCCAAGGTCTTTCATGGAGAATTGCTTGGATAACCATATTTTAACAGATTGGAGAAGAGAAATGTCATTTCCCAAGATCAATATGTCATCTACATATAGAACTAGGAAGACAATTGCACTCCCACTGACCCTTTTATACACACAAGGTTCATCTTCATTCTGTGAGAAACCAAACTCTTTGATTGTCTCATTGAATCGTATGTTCCAGCTCCTAGAGGCTTGCTTCAATCCATAAATGGATCTTTGAAGCTTGCATACCTTTTCGCCATTTCCTAATGTGAATCCTTCTGGTTGTGTCATATACACATCCTCGGTAAGATTTCCATTAAGGAAAGCTATCTTCACATCCATCTGCCAAATCTCATAATCATAATGAGCTGAAATGGCTAAAAGTATTCTTATAGACTTAAGCATCGCTACAGGAGAAAAAGTTTCGTCATAGTCAATACCTTCTTTTCGACGATAACCTTTTGCTACTAAGTGAGCTTTATAGGTAACTATATTACCTTCCATGTCAGTCTTCTTTTTGAAGACCCATTTGCACCCTATGGGTTTTATCCCTTCAGGTGGTTGAGTTAAAGTCCATACTTTATTCTCATACATGGAGTCCATTTCGGACTGCATAGCCTTAAGCCATAAATCACGTTCTGAACTGTTCAAAATTTCTTGATAGCTTGTAGGCTCATTGTCCTCTACTACAGTTATGCCTCTATCCGAATCAACGTGAAATCTATATCTCACAGGGATAGAACGCATCCTAGTAGATCTTCTAGGATTTTGTGTATAATTAGGTTCAACTGTAATCTCATCATTATGAAATTCAGTTTCGGGTTCAATCTGTTGATCATCTTCTATTTGTGGGTCTTGAACTTCACCAAGCTCAATTTTACTCCCACTGTCCTCTCGTAGGAGAAATTCTCTTTCTAAGAAGACAGCATGCCTAGAAACAAACACCTTTTGTTCTAAGCGATGATAGAAATAATATCTAAACATTTCTTTTGGATATCCCACAAATAAACATTTATCAGACTTAACATCCAATTTGTCTGACATTGTCCTCTTCACATAAGCAGGACAACCCCATACTTTCATATGAGAAAGCGTGGGTTTCTTGTTATTCCACATCTCATATGGAGTAACATCAACTGATTTACTAGGAACTCTGTTTAACACATAAACAGCAGTTTCTCATGCATATCCCCAAAAAGACTTAGGCAAGTCCGCTCGGCTCATCATTGATCGAACCATATCTAATAGTGTTCGATTTCTCCTTTCAGATACACCATTGTGTTGTGGTGTATATGGAGGAGTCCATTGAGATAAAATCCCATTATCTCTAAGATAATCCTGAAACTCTTGACTTAAGTATTCTCCACCTCGATCTGATCTAAGTGTTTTAATACTTTTGCCAAGTTGTTTCTCTACTTCATTTCTGAATTCTTTGAACTTTTCAAATGCTTCAGACTTATATTTCATTAGATAGATGTATCCAAACCTGGAATAATCATCTATGAAAGTAATGAAGTAGGAGTAACCTCCTCTGGCATGTGTAGTCATTGGACCACATACATCTGAATGTATTAAGTCAAAAACCATTTTAGCTCGTTCTCTTTTACCAATAAAGGGAGCTTTTGTCATTTTTCCCAATAAACAAGATTCGTATGTATCAAATGATTCATAATCAAATGATCCCAAATCACCTGACTTGTGCAATTTGGTCATGCGTTTTTCATTTATGTGGCCTAAACGACAATGCCATAAGTATGAGGTATTTAGATTATCATGTTTCATTCTCTTGGTATCCACATTATGTACTTCTTTAATTAAATCAAGAACAAATATACCATTCTCAATGATAGCTTTTGCATAAAATATATTGTTCTTAAAAATGTAACAACATTTGTCCTTTAAAGAAATATCATAATCGTTCATCAAACAACTGAAAGAAATAATACTTTTGGACAAAGCTGGAATATAATAACAATTATTTAATTCCAGTACTAATCCACTAGAAAGAGGCAAATAGTAAGTCCCCACAACTGTTGTAGAGATGTTCTGTCCAGTAGCTGACTGCAAACATATCTCTGCCTTTCCAACTCTTCTAAAGCTTCTAAGCCCCTGTAGATCATTACATAAATGAGATCCACATCCGGTATCTAATACCCAAGATTGTTTTGAAGCAATAGAATAAGTATTAATTTCAATCATATGAATACCTGAAGTAGAAGCATCAGCTTGCTTCTTCTCCTTGAGAGAATCTAGATAGGCCTTGCAGTTACGCTTCCAATGACCATCCTTTCCACAATAGAAGAAAGTTCCTTTGGGATTCTCTTTCTTGGTAACCTTCTTCTTAGAGATCCCACCATTCTTTGGCTGCGCCTTGGTTATCTTCTTCTTCTGCTTCTTGCCTTTAGCAGAAGTGACAACCATGACACTTTTTGGATCCTTCTTAAATGATCCATCAGCTGTCTTGAGCATATTGATTAACTCGGGAATGGATACTTAGATCTTGTTCATGTTGAAGTTAAGCATGAAAGGTGCATAACTTGGAGCCAACGAGTACAAGATTAAATCTATGTATAGATCATTATCCATAACATAGCCAAGTCTACTCAAATGCTCAATATACCCATACATCTTCAATGCATGAGTAGCAGCTGAAGTGCCTTCCACCATTTTGTAGCTAAATAGAGCTCAAGAAATCTCATATTGCTTAGTTCTAGCCTGAGAAGAATAAAGCTCCTCTAGATGCAAAATGATGGTTCTAGCATCCATCATTTCATGTTGCTTCTGAAGCTCCGAGGACATAGCACCCAGCATCAGACATGCTGCTGTTTCACTATCCTCCATGTATTTTCGATAAATGCCTTTGATCTCATCAATGGCATCATCTGATGGAAGTGGTGGTGGATCTTTATCCAAGACATAGTGGATTTTTTCAGCCCTGAGAACAATTCTCACTTGCCTGATCCAATCAGAATAGTTGTTGCCAACCAACTTGTTATCCAAGATTTATCGTATATTAATGTTTGATGTGCTCATGATGATGACTTAGATTTGAAAAAGAAAAGATATGAGAGTATGTTTATATATATGTATGCATTAATAAGGTCTTTAATTAATCCATTTACTCCCACTATTTTATTGCGAATTAATAGCCCTCACTATATAATCCGAGAAAACCCAATGGTTTTCTTCGTGGGCCAATATCCAATCCTTGATATGTAATTTGACCTTGACTTTGGTCAACAAGCCAAATTCCATACCATTGAAAGGTAGGTATCTCTATACCAATTGTGTCTCTACACAACTATTGGATCATTAGGTTACCAACTCTTGATGCATGCATATCATATATGCATTCCCTAATCTTGCCTCTAGAACCATTAGCCTTGACTGTGGTCAACAAACTAATGGGCTAGCTAAGATGACCCATTTAATTAGATTTAAACATATTCGATATAATGTGAGCTTGACTGTGGTCAACAACCCACACTATAAAGAACTCTGGTTCTCCTCAAATTAATGGAAGGCTTATATATCTTAGTATTTGTTTGAGGGTTTTAGTTAATTAAGTCTCATCATACATGGTTGGCATACATTGGTATGCATCCTATATCTATCACATAAATATAAGCATACAAATATGGTATAGTTATGGACTTCACTACATTGATTTCCCCGAGCCAAGAGGGAAATCAAAAGGTCACATCTAGGTAGTATGCATGATTCAAACAAGAAAATAATTACATTATCTTCAAGCTTGTTGAATCTCTATCCGGCCCATATTGCTCCTTAATATTGGTCTCCATCTCTATTTCTAATTCTAATCTAAGTAATCTAATTACATATTACAATTTGAAATGAAATACAAACCAAAAACAAGTGGCCGGGACATGAAAGTCCTCATTGGGCCAAAACATGCATTATGCTCAATCACATTGGGCTTTGTCCATAACTAACCATCATGCCAATCATTCACCCTTATATGCCTCTCTAATGCATAAATAAATGGATTACTAACTTTGTTTCAACCTTTGAAACTATATTTTGAGTTATTTTAATGATGTGATCAAATTAGGAAACTTTTTCCATTTTGAAAACTTTCATTTTAGGAAACCTTTTTGCATGAATGTGTTCTTGCCTTAATAATCAATCAAATTGATTATTAATTAATTATAAATTGATTATTTAATTAATTAATCATATTAAATAATTAAAAGAATCAATTTTGGGCTTAAAACAAGTGTAGGCCGAAACCCACAGAAGAAAAACCCTAAGTGTGTTCACACACAAACTAGTTTTGTGTCTTTTGGACCATTTGGGCCTTTTGAAATGAGCCAAGCCCACTCCAGCCCCTAAAACCAATTAATAAACTTAATTAATGTTTATAATATTTAATTTAAATCAGCTCCTTGGGCCCACCAAGTCATTCACTAATTTAAACCAAGTCTGTAAACATAATTAAGCCCATTAAGTGGTTTTAATGAATTAAAATTAATCAAATTAATTTAAGGCCCATTTTAATTAATCCAATTAATTAAAACACTTTAATATATCAGATTTAGAAGATCAAAAGTCGTTCTAATCATGAACACATCAAGAACATACGAAGAACACCAATTTATCGAACTTTTCGACAAAACTAGTTTTCATGCAAAACTTGTTCGATTTTAATTCCGTTCGATCCTACGGCTTAATATCACATATTAAACACATAAAATATCATCTAAATGATTTTTAAATGGATCCATAAGAAATTAAATTAGAATAGCCCCTACATTACCTAGGGTTTCACGCCAAACCCTAATCTTAATCATTCAAAAATTTCGTTTTTGTTTTCACCATATTTATTTGATCACACATACAACCAGATTTCAATATTTCTCATTCATGAACAATCAAATCTAATATTTTAAAGTTCATGAAATAAATAACTCAAAACAAAACAAAACTTATTCCGCAGAAAAATATAGAATTGTATATCCATGGCAAAACCGTGGCCCTGATACCATGTTGGAATTTAATGGTTACATGCATCACATACATGAGCGGAATTTTAAAAATTTTTAACCATAAGATCTGATCTTGCCATGAATACACAATATAACTATATGAGAATAAGAAAAATCACCTTTGATTTTTTTTGAACAGTTGATTTTACTTCGCACCGGGTTGTCGCAAACCACAGTGTCCAAAATCGAACACCTCCAATGAGTAATCCACACTAGAGAGGGGTAAATTGAACCAACAAATTGGTGTTAAACTAGGGCTGACCAAAATCCAAGAGGCTAGCAATGGAAGTGGCGCAAAAAGGAAGAGAGATTAAGAGAAAAGACTTTCCTTTTGTTTTAATCACTTAACCCTAATTCTTATTAGTTGGCCTTTTATAGTTAGGTTAAAATTCCAACTCCTTAATGAGATTGGGCTCTTTAAAATTGCTGGAGAATTATTAATTGGGCTTCTGGAATTAATTATAATCATTTGGGCTTAATTAAATCCAAATTAAATCTTTTCATAAAAGACCATGCACAAAATCCACAAACTAGGCCCTTTGTGCATCTAATTGGATTTAAATACCCAAATGGATTCCAAATCCAACCAAATTAAATATGTGAGTTCCATAACACTTATGTAACATATATAAATTAATTTGGTCCAAGAAAAAGCCCTCTAAGCCCTTCTGTATGGAGTTGGCGTGTAGCCCTCTTCTAAAGGGCTTCCTCTAACTTCTTCATTCCTTTGGCCCTTTATAATTTCTCCAATGGTCCTATTAATTATTATATCAGTCCTATAACACTTATAAGACAATAATAATTAATTATGAAATACATTATTTTATTTAGGTCCAATTTACAGAACATTTCTCAAAAGTTTCGCGGACAATTTTATTTGATCAAAAGTTCTCAAAAGATGTCATCAATAAAAACCACCATGAACTGATCCAAATATGGATAAAAGATATGATTCATCAGGTCTATGAATGTCTCCGATGCATTAGTGAGACCGAATGGCATTACTAAAAATTCATAGTGACCATATCGGGTACGAAAAGTTGTCTTTGGTACATCTATTTCTCTTACCTGAATTTGGTGCTAGCCTGATCTTAAGTCAATTTTAGAAAATACTCTTGCACCGTTTAACTGGTCAAAGAGATCATCGATTCTCGATAGTGGGTATTTATTCTTTATCGTCACCTTATTTAGTTGCCTATAGTCAATGCATAAACGTAGCGAATCCTGCTTTTTCACGAACAAGACTAAAGCTCCCCATGGTGACACACTTGGTCGAATGAATCCCTTGTCTAAAAGCTCTTGCAGTTGTACCTTTAGTTCTTTCAACTCTGTAGGTGCCATGCAATAAGGTGCAATAGATACAGGTGAGGTTCTGGGTAACACATTGATGGTAAACTCTACTTCTCTTTGTGGTGGCAACCCTGGTAACTCGTCGGGGAAGATATCTGGAAAATCTCAAACTGTAGGCATGTCGTTGACTTTAAGCTTTTCTTCCTTGACCTCGGTTACATAAGCCAAGTAAGCTGAACATCCTTTACGAATGCATTGATGTGCTGCTGTAGCCAAGATGATGTTTGACAGTGGATTAGACCTTTCCTCTTGAACAATAATTTCCTATCCCACCAGGGTCTTCAAGGTAACTCACTTTAAGTTACAATCCACTACTACTTGATGTTTATGGAGCCAATCCTTCCCCAATATCATATCAAATTCATGGAAAGGGAGTTCAATCAAGTTGGCAAGAAAGGTGGTTTCTTGTATCTGAATAGGGCAATCTCGAAATACTTTGTTAACTACCACACTATGCCCTAGAGGGTTGCTAACTAGTATGTCTTAATCTAATTGTGTCTTAACTAACCCTTTCCCTCTGATACTCTCGTGCTCAGGTAGGAGTGTGTGGATCCAGGGTCAATTAAAGCATAAACTGGATCATTAAATAAATAGAATTTACCTACTATAACGTCTAGGGCATCCTACTTCTCTCTGGCATGAACTGTATAAGTCTGCCTTAATGTACATCTGCTCGTTGTCTGTGAGGTGCCTTTAGGTTATGCAGTACACTGGATCCACCTCTCCCACATCCTCTAGGTGGTGCAACACTGGGTTTATCTATTGTAGTGGATAAAGGAGGCATATGAAGTCATGGGCAATCTCTTTTCAAATGTTCTTTAGATCCACATATGAAACAGGCTCCGGTGCATGCCCATCATTCTCCTGGATGTCTCCTACCACAATGCTCACAGACTGGATTATTATATTCTCATGGAGTGCTGGCTATAGATTAGTTGGAGGAGTAGCTCGAGCAGTGGAACGCTGGCTAGATGTTGGTTTTGATGCAGAAACTTGTTGAGGAACTCTTGACCCTTTATTCTTCTTACTAGGTCCAACTTGTACCTCTAAAGGTGGTCTCCTTCATTGTTGAGATCTTGCTCACCCATTAGCTTCTTCAGCATTAATTTCTTCAATTTTAACTGCTGCCTCCATTAAGGCCTCCATATTTGTATACTCCTGACTTGCTAAGGCTTTTCTGATGTCGTTGTGAAGTCTCCTCTCGAATAACTGGCATATCTTGGCTAGTGGAATAGGGATATCCATCATATAAGCACTGAGTCTCTCAAATTCTCTACTGTATTCTTGTACTATACGACTCTCCTATCGTAATCTCCAAAAGGCTTCCTCCATGGCTCATTGGTGTGCTTTTCCCACATAACTTTCTCTGAAGTTCCTTTGGAAGAAATCCCATGTCAATTCTTCTGTAGGGGTGTGATGTCTAACTAAATCCCACCATGTGTATGCAGGGCCCTGGAATAATGCAACAGCCCCCTCCAACATCTTCTTAAGGGGGCTATGCATGATCTCGAACAATCTCTTGATTTTTCCTAACCACTCTTCTGCTTCTATGGCTGTAACCTGTTCACACCCATAAAAATCTTCAGCTCCCAACCTCTTTAATTACTCTAGTATAGGCCTCCTGGGTGGCTGCTGTTGTCGGGAAAAAACTAGGGCTTGTAACTATCGATACAGGAGGCTAGCCACATTTGTGCAAAATTTGGAGGAACCTGATCACTTGCCTATGGTGGTGGAGGAGCTAAGGTGACTGGCTGCTCGGTTTTCTAACTAGGCATGCGAGATTGAGTTGTGGGCATCCCAGTAGCTATTGGTGCTGCTGAGGCTAAAGCCTCACTTTCAGCATCACTCACCAAGGCGAGCGCTCGTTGTGAGCTGGAGGCCATACTTTACACTGAAATGTGAAAAGGGATAGGTAAGATTAATAACAACTATTACATTTCTTAATATAGCAATGGCATGTACAGGCATTCATTCCAATATTTCCATATTGTTATGCGCCCACTTCGACCTTAGGACCGTCTAAACCTTGCTTTGATACCATAAATTGTAACACCTTTCTCAATTATGAATTTTCTATATATTTTTGTTCCTAAATCACTATTCATTTTGCTATAATTTAGGCAGCATAATGGCTTAAAAATTATGCTACCCAAACTTGCAATTTCAAATTTAAGCACTCCCAAATGTATCCTCCTCCTCCAATACTTTATACCAAACATTGCACTTTTATATTACCCTTCATCATCATCATCATCACAGTACAGCATAACATTCCCATTCATTATATCACATTCACATGCACATTAATTTATACATAATATTTAGTAGAAATTATTACTACAATATGTTCCATAATTACTTTACATAACTTAATTTACAACTATTCTATTACATAATACAATAACTTCATAGTGCGCCAATGTACATGCCATTGTCATCCTTGATTGTCTTTTAATTTTTAAGTACCTATCCCTGCACGTAGTCAATAAACCACGCGCTAAGCAATCATGTTGTCTAGTGGTGGATACTACTACACAAAATTTCATTTAATTCATTTTATAGACTTAAATTAATTTATTCAGTATTATTTTAATAAATTTTCATCACTAAATAAATTTCAAATTTATTCCTTATTCACCCAATTTCTTCTTTAATTATTTCAAAAATCTTCTTTCTTGGTTAATTTCATGAATTTCTCTGTTTGGTTGTGAAATTACCATTATAGCCCTAAGTTTGTCTTTTTCCTTAATGTTGGCAAAATTTGACCTTTTTGTTTGAATTTTCTAATTTTTAGTCAATTTAACTCCAATTTTGACCTGGTTGATTTTCTTAAATTTTTAATTTACTTTCATTATAAAAATTATATTTTAGTCCTTGCAATTCTTCCTCAAGTGGAAAATTTCATTTTAGTCCCTAAACTTTTCGTTAATTACACTTTTGCCCTTATTGCACTAATTGACTATTTTAATCAGTTTATTCACTCACTTTATACTTAATTATCATATTGTCCATAATTTATTGTATAATTACATTTTTACCCCTATTAAACGTATTTATTTTATTTTCACCTTTTGCTTAATTTAATTGCATATTTAAGTTATGTTTTCTTGCATAATTACCAAATTGCCCCTAGTAGTAGACAATGAAAATCCTCGAACCGGATATGCTGGACGAGAATTGTCTAAATATTTTGTCCGATTGTCTGTAATTATGAGGCCTCTATATTAATTAATTGTCTGAATATTTTGTCTATTTGTTTGTCTGATTTTACCACGGTATAAAGTTCTAATGGCTAGCCATTATATCCTAATGTCCTGGATTAGCCACTGAATACTAAGGGCAACTTAATGTCACACGTTGGATTACATCTAAAATTTAATTACTTAAGCATATCATTATGTATTCAAATATTCATTGCCATACTTATGAAATTTTATTCTTTCCATACATTATTTCACATATACATAATATATAACACATAAATATAAATTAAACCAAGCATCCACCATATAGGCACAAACCTAACATGACCAAATCATACTTTTTCTTTCTCCTTTTTATGTCATTTACCTTACTAACATTAATTTATATATGTATATATTCATTAATGCATATTTTTGCTTGTTATCTTTTTATTTCTTAATTTTTCACCTTTATGTATCATATTTAATTTTACATGTATACATTATTTCCATGTCCAATTCATCTTAAACTATCAATTTATTGTTCTAAGGATAAAATTACATTTAATCCTTTATTAATTAACAAAAATCCATAATAATATCCTTAGGTAATCATTCAGTCACTTCCATTCTCTCCCTAATTAATTAATTCTCATGTAATTTCAAGTTTATTTCATCTAATCTCATCATACTACACATTCCTCTTAAGCTAAATTAAATTATTTCATTAAATCTTATAGTTACATAACATGTGATTTATAGAGAAATTACTGTATAAATGAAATTAATTGTAGGTTTAGTATCCACTAACTTTATTTAAGCTTGAATTCCTCTATTCTTCTTCTCCTTTGCTTTCTTCCTCTTTGTTCCTTTCTTTTCTTTTTTCTTCACCTTATGGCCAAATTTCAAAGGGAGGAATTCATGAGATTTTATTCAAATTTTTAGCTTCTAATTACTACCTAATAATCATACTTAAGATGCTCTATCAAACTATACAAAAATTCCTAACTAAATCTCACAAGAACTATATACTTTGCCTAATATTTGTTATTCCTTTCCACACAAATTACTCTAATTCCAAGCTTCTTCTTGTTGTAAATTAATTTCTAGAGTGAAGAGGAGATCTTGAAGTGTACTTTGATGAAATTTGAGCTTAAGTTATGGAGAGAGGAAAGAGAAATGAAAAAAAATGGTTAAAACCTAAAAATGAAAGGGCTAAACAATTTTTATGGTATAATGGGGAGAAATTGGTAGAGTTTTGGGCAAAAATGTAGAGGATGTTAGACCTCTCCATGCTACCCAAAAGTTTCCCAATCCAATGACCCAAATTCTTTCCCTAACTATTTAATCTAATGGCTTAATTTTAAGCCACTTGTGACACTCTCAAGGATTTCTACAAATATTCATCATATGCTAGGTTTATAGTAGATTCTTGACTATTTTATATGGGCAAAAATGCTTTTGGCTGAATTTATTAAGCCTATTTTACCTCGTAATTGATTTTATTTCAGTTTTTCATCATTTTTCGGCCGTTTTTCTTAAAATAATGTTCCCGATGTTAGAATGCCATGAAATTTTTTCTGAGTGCACTTATATATGCAGTAGCTTATGGTTAAAATTTCAAGTCATTCTAACATCATTTCATTATATTTATAGCTTTGACAAAAAATTAGCCAGTTAAAAATAAAAAAAATTTGAAACTACCGAAAAATTTATTTTTCAATTCTTGGGGTATCTATATGATATTCTTAACATTTCTATGTTATCGAAATAATTTTTGAAGATTGTTAGACCCCTCTAAGACTCGATCAAATTTGTGGTCAAACTTTTCAGCATTATCGGGTAAAATTTCTCTGTTTGATTTAAAGGTCTATTTAAGCTCAATTTGGCTTCAAATTATACCATTAGACTCCATTTAATATCTATTTTCATATTATGATATCAGATTAAGTTGCCCATTGGGTCACCCATCCTAGGACTACCCCGACCTGAACATGTTTAACCTTTATGCACCCTTATATTTTATTGTTATCTTATCTCGTTTTCTTCAAAAATTACCCTACAGTTATTTTTCATGTCCTAAAATCTACCATGCATGACAGATGCAATTTTTGGGGTGTTACACTAACATAATTGGCCCATGATACATAATGGAATCCTCAAAGGCAATGACAATCCGATGGATCTCCTCTTCAATGGTTGTCTAGCCACTATAGCTATCGATCCACTAGAGCTTATTCTGAAACCTACATGGATAAACAAATTCGTACTAAGCTATAAAGCTTAGTGGGGGATAAAACTTTATAGACAACCTCTTAAAATTTCTTTCTTTTTCATTATGTCATCTACAAGTATCACAATAACATAGAATAACATATGAGTCTACAATATTAATCACTCCACAATAGGCATTCTAGGGAGTCTTCAACCTTAACCATAAACACCATCTTTACTAAATTCTAGAGCATTGTGTGAATCCTCTTATTACAAAACTTATCAATTACATTATCATCATCATATTTTACTTATTAAACTAGTATAATTCTTATACCTCAAAATCCCTTTACTCAAAAGTTCTCAACATCATGCTTTTGATAGGATAAAACTTCTATTTAATACAGTCCATTATATTGATTACATAAGATATACATTTGATCTAAAAATCAAAGCACAAAGAGTGCTCGGGTCATATGGCATCACTATGAGATATTATTAGGCATGCTTACTTCACACACACACACATATGTGTGTGTGTGTGTGTGTACATATGTATATATATGTATACACACACACACGCGCGTGCGCACACAGACACACATGCACGCGCGCGTGCGCGCGCATATATATATCTATATATACATATGTCTACACACACACACACGCACGTGGACGCGGGCGTGCGCACGCGCACACACACACACACATATATATATACATTTATATTCAATTTTAATTACAAGTTTATAATCGTGTATTCCCTCAGGGCTATCTTAGCATGGTCAACTAATCATAATAAACAATCATTTGGTCTTATGCATTCCACTTTGGTTTATGACAGAATTATACTTATGCACAACATACATGTGTAAATGTTCATATACATACTCACGAATTTGCATGCCATTCAAAAGAACAAGTATTACAGATCATGATTAACCGACAAAGTCTCCATACCACATGAAAACATCTCATACTTTCATGCACATGAAGATTATTATATACATCACAGTTTGTATAGCTTTTAATACACTATAGTGAGCTTGTGGCCCATATGGCCCCTTTATTCACCATGAAATCCATTGGTTGAACTAACTCGCACTGGCAGTCACATGGGAACCTTCCTCATAATATGTGTGAAATATCACAATCATGTAACACATATCATGGCATTTCTTTTTATAAATATAGTTATAGCCAAAAGGAATTTAAGATGACACAACACAATACAATAGGCCATTCATCATTCTTATGTTAAATAAGTGAAGAAATCAATGCATAAATATGTTACTTTATTTCTTATACTTTTTATCATCTTTAATAGCCTGCCTAAGTACTAGTTCAAAGGGTGGATAACAGTAGCAATGGATACCCAAAGGTACTAAACAATGGATATCCAAAGCTATCAAATAATAAATCCAAAAGGGGTCAAGTAATGGTTCCAGCAAGGAACAAACAATAGACCTAAATGGGATTGAGCAATGTTTTTATTAAGGAACAAGACCTAAACGGGATCAACTATGGCAGCTGCAACTGTATCCCTCTAGTCATGCCTATGTAATCCATAACTGAACTAAGATCCACAGCTTAACCACTTTAAGAACATCCTTAATTCAACATATTATTCTTTACTTAGTAAGTCATTTGGCTGAAAGCCACATTTTATAAAAGAATGCATATCATTTTTATCATACATTAATGTTGAAGTTTAGACTCCATTACATATTGATGCAGGTCATGTAACCACATAGTTGCATCAACATCATTCATACATGTCATAGTAGTTAAATGATAATGCAAACACAATAAAGTACTACTGTCATTGATCAATCTCATCGTACTTAGTATAATGTATGAAGCCAAGGGGGCAATTATAAAAGTATAGTTCTTAAAATTAAAAGTTTTCCTAAGATTATATGCATGTCAATATATGTGTGTGTGTGTGCATATAAGGCAACTTGATACATAACTCATTAATAATTCTCAATGCCGCGAGCAGCTTTCACACATCATTATAACCCATATTAATACATAATTACTTTAAACAATTCTCATGCTTTTATAATCTATATAATAGTATGAGTAGGTTATTCTAGCTTAAGGTTATCACTTGTTCATCTTTAATCCCTTTAGATCACTTTTATAGTCTATTAGATCATGGACAACATGTTATCTACTCTATCCTAATCATATATGCTTCAATCATCTTACTAGTACTTTTTCATCTTATAACATATTATACCTAGGTAAGTTATGTAAGATTATTTCCTCTTAATTTCAGCACACTATTAATGGGCGTGCATTTACTCCATAGGTTATAGGGCAACCAGGTAAGTATATTCCTTTATATCAAGGTTAATCATTAGTTCTCGGTACGAATTGAAGCATGATCAAACTTCTGTAGTTCCATAATTAACTATCAATTAGCATCTCATCTCTTTTAACTTAAACATGTGACGTTGCAACTATCTTCTTATTAATACTAGGCTAAATCATAGTATTTTTATACCGTTGCAAAGGATTGTCAATGTATATCATTTGGGGTAAAATAATTTGCATTGGCATAGTACACACCTTATACCATACTATATAGGGCATATTAAACAACATATAATCTTGTGATTACTATATTTCTTCTTACTCTTTTTAGTTTTGGCCTATTAGGCACTAAAACACATTTTAACAACCTAATTATTTAGCATTACCATGTGCAAGACCCTCTAATTTAGAGTTTAAGCGGACTCCAAATCATAACTTTATAGATTCATTAACCTAAAGCTTTTTACTCTACTATGTGTGTGTGTGTGTGTGTGTGTATATATATATATAGAGAGCGAGAGGTTTCTCCAATTAAGTGATCATGCTTTATTCACCTTACAGGTGACTTTGGTTGGCTTACAACTTAATTCAATCTTCTTTTTTTATAATAGCATTTATGTCTTTTGAATTTCTATAATACTTCATCTTATATTCATGCCTTTTTAAACCATATCTTTATGGACTTTAACATATAAGAGAGAGACTTTCATAGTCTATTAATCCATTGATATCAACTCGTGTAACAATCATCACTTAATAACCATTTATCATCAGTTTTACTTACTATAGTCAATTCACCTCAACTCTTGTTCTTTTAGTAATCTTATGGACCATATAATACTATGCCCAACATCTAAAAACATGGCTTAATATTGGGGTGAGAGTATGCTCAAATGAGTGAAAAGAGTACATATGACCATGCAGTGGAGGGAAGAAAAGCATGCTTGGTCATGCATCATCAACCATAGGCCTTACTTTGTCGTACAAAATAAAGAACAACAGGTCACTTGGCCGTGCAAAGCAAATAAGAAAAGCCTTGCTTGGCCGTGCATGAACAACCATAGGCCTTACTTGGCCGTGCAAAGAAAAGAACAATAGGCCACTTGGCCATGCAAAGCAAAAAAGAAAAGCCTTTCTTGATCATGCAAAGGAGGAAGAAAACCATAAGTGGCTATGCATATAAAGAAGAAAAGACATGAGTGGTTGTGCATGGGAAGAGGAAAAACCACAAGTGGTCGTGCATCCAAGAATTACAAGTGGTCGTTCATTTAAGGAACAAAATGCATAAATGGCCTTGCATTCAAGGAACAAAATGCACAAGTTCCCGTGCAAGGGAATTCGACAACCAAGGTTCACAAATTTCCATCAAGCATTTTAAATGTGGATATGTATATAGTTTGTATGGACTTGAAAATGATAGTGTAAACAAGTTATAACCTTATATGGATAAATTATTGGACAAATGTGGGATAGATGTGAATGGAGTGTTGATGTCATGTAAAATGTCTATCTTTTTATGTGTGTTTTCTCTTATTTATATAGTTAAATATGTAATATTATATGTATTTTTATGTGTTTATGTCCAATTTATGATTTTATGTTTGTTTTTAGGTTAAAATTGGTGAAGTGTGAAGAAAATGAAGAAGATGGTGAAATTTTGAAGAAAAAGATCACGAGTAGTGAAGTGGTTGACGACTTAGATAGTTTTGTGTGACTAGTGAAGAGCCTCACGAGTGGAGATGGAGTGAAGAAGAAAGAGCAAGCCATTCACGAGTCCCAGCAGTAGTTCATGAGTCGTGAAGGTAGTCACGACTCAGCAAGGAGAGCAGCACAAATCAAGACTAAAGCAAGAAATCACGAGTCCAGAAGAATAGCTGAAGATCACGACTCGTGAGGGTGTTCACGAATCGAACAAGGCACTGTTTCCCAAATGGTGTATTTTCTGCACTTGAGTTTTCAGCCATACATTATGTCCTTTCAGAGGCAATCTTTCGTGACTTATTTAAGGGACATACCTGTAGAGTTAAGAGAGAGAGATATTGGAGAAAAACTCTAGAGAGAAAAAAATCAAAAAATTCTTTTACTATTTTCTTAAGAACATTTTAGTTGTTTTGGACAATTTCATTTTACTTAGTTTTAGAGGATGACAAAAGAGCAAAAACAAAGGAATAAGAGATTTATCAGAAGGTCAAAATAGAAAGTAAACCTTGGGGAGTTATGTTTTCTTGTCTCTTATTTCATCTTTATTGTAATTTTGTTTATGGCTAAGTTCTTTTGATACATTATAACTATTTAATTTAAGTTGTTATTCATCTATTTATCTTTGTCTATTGAATGTTTATTTTATTTATGTATGAAGTCTGATTTAAGTTTGTTTAAGTGCTTTGATTTGCTTAATATGCTTGATCACCATATTAAGTATGTTAGTCATTTAATTCACAATGAGAGTTGGAATTCTTTGATGGAAAGTTAAATGAATTTACTTAAAGCATTGAATTCACTTAGAGATAAGGAATTCACTTTAAGGGGTTAAAGAATTGGCATAGAACTTCATAGTTTTTATTTATCTCTATAATGACATGAGAATGCTTATAAACTCTAAGTAAGAACATTCTTTATTGACAATGAGAATTGCTTTAAAGAAACTTGGATAAATTCTCCATTCATATCATTCATACAATTGTTAATTAATTCAAAGATGAACTTGTTTTATTTGGTTATAATGTATGTCCATCCCATCTTTTAAGTAATCTATTATCCAAAATTAACTTAATATATTTTAAGTAGTTTAGTATTTACATTAATTTCAAGATTTTAATTGAAATTGTTACCTATCTATTTACTTTTTGTTACATAAATATAAAATTTTCCCTGTTCCCTTTGGAACGATACCCTACTCGTACTATACGCAGTCTAGTGAGACTAAGGGTTCAATTAAATCTCCATCAATTGTATAAATGGATGTTTGAACAATATTGATGTTGGAATTTGTTGATTATGGTTGTGTACCCTATAAGAATTGTGTTTTGTTTGAAATTGTAGGAAAGGCAGTGCAATATATAAGTCATTATGCTGCCAAAATTTTCATTAAATCAACAATAAAAAAATTGGATAGTTATAGGTCATTGACAAAATAAAAAATTAAGTATTATATTAATCAACTAAGATCATTAGTTAAAGAATTGAATGAAAGAAGTTTAGGTAAAGTATCTAAGTGAAATAAAAGCGAAATCTTTTTTCACCTAATAGCATTAATTCCAACCTATAGTAGACGTATAAACCGTGATAACTATATAAGTGAGCATGATGTACATATAGAAATAGCATATGTGAGGGTTACATAACATACCTTAACATATCAAAACTCAGATACATTCACTATAATAGTTTCAAGAATTAAACAACACTGTAATAGATTTCTTAATTATGCACTCAGTAAAACTTCAATACAATTCTTTAATTACACTACAATATTCAATGAAAACTCTAACAATAGCATGAGGCATTAAAGCACTTACACTATTAATCACTTATCATTATCCATTAATTAGATCACTTTTGTTACCTGAATTTCCATTGATGATGGATAATGAGTACAAACACTAGATACTAGCGAAGAGTATCAAACACTTGAGACTTAATAGTCTTGGGTCATTAGATGCTAATAGGTATTGAAACACTAGTCACATTCTAATGACATAACTAATAGATACAATCACTATCCCTTTATATGCATGCCTATCTATCCACTACTATATGAATTTTGGGCTTACAAATAGTTTTTAATCACTCAAAGATATCACATTTGATACATTTAGAATAATTGCCCCAAGAATTCTGAAGGTAGATTTTTAGTTTCAATTTGTATACTATTTTAGACTTCATAAATGAAATTTTAAAGCAAAGTATACTTCTATAAAGTTTTTTTTCATATGTCTCTAGTTTTCAGAACATAAAAAATAACTTCATTTGGACATATAAATCTCAAGATATCACTAAAAACATATAAACTTCTCTAGACTACAAGATAGCAAAGGTTTTTCAAATTCAAGCTCAATTTTGAATACTTCAGGAACATATTCAAGTTTTGGTTTCTCCTAAAAATTTATAGGTCTATGTCTTATCTTTAATTTCAAACTAGAATCATTTTAATTAGACATTTATGGAAAGAGTTATGCTCTTTAAACTAAAATTGGTTTAAGTGAACCTTAAGACAGATTTCACTAGTTCACTTATCAAGACACAAATCTCCATTTTCATGCATTACAATTTCATTTCTTAACTATAACATCAATTTAAAATTGTATACAATACATGTGTCTACTTGGATCAATTTTAATCATAAAGACAATAATGTCAACTATTATACCTTATTGAGGCATTAAAATTACTTTCTTCAATCTCTCTCTGCCTCATTTCCTTACTCTTTGTTCTTTATTAGATAAATCATATATAAACATCCATTTAGATCCTTCAAATTCAATTCTTATTATATGTAACAAATAAAAGAAGAAGAGAAGCAATTGTTACCTTTAATTATCTATCCACTGAATTCTCTTTTTTCACGAAAGCTATACTTGAAATTAGGGATTGTTTAGGGGTTATAATGGCTGAATTTTGGGAAGGAATGGCTGCCTTTTTGGTTCTCTAAAGTGGACATCCATCTTGGCTTTTAAATCCTTTGAATCTTCTTCCTTTCTCAAGAGAACTCTAGAAAAAGACAGGTGTTTTCATCTCATTGGTCATTGGCGAATTTACACTTAACTCCCTTTCTTTTCTTTAATTTTTCATTCTTACCCCAAAACTTTCTCTCTTCCATTTCATTTAGGCCCTTAAATAAGTATTATTTCCTACTTATGCACCCTTTATGCTTAATGCATAATGACCATATGGCCTTTGGCTTTTAGATTAATTCCCTTTAGGTCCTAACTTACAATTCTCATACTTATCTCTTTATATTTACTCCTTTGTGCATCTTAGACATACCTAATTATAGCTAAGGTATATGTTGAGGTCTTATAAGAGCACTCTCATATATTTTCCTCAACTTACATAACACATACAAACACTATTTTCAAATATGAAGATCACTTGGACTAGAGCTCAGAATGCATTGATCCAAAGTTACAAAATATAAACTCCTAAGGGTAATATTCTGGATTACTCTCATTTGCTTTCTCTTTTTAGATTTGTATTATGAACCTATAGTTTAAATTCTAACATTTGTGCCTTTATTTATGCTAATTTATTTATTTATTTATTTATGATTTTAGCAATGCCACACTACCATAAATGCTTTGTATTTTGTTTAATATATAGAATGATATGATTTAGACTTATCCCCTATTAACGCATGATGTTTCTTAGTTTGGATTCTATTTTAACATGTTTATTTGTTGTATTTTGTTATAATTTTTTTTGATGCTTTAGAATAGATCTGACATGTTTTAAGGTAAAGAAAATATGTATGTTTATGTTTTGAATTAAGTTTTGTTATTTTGCCATCTTTATGTTTCTTCCTATCTATGCATCACATGATGGACGAGAAAAAGGTCTCATCGATGGCTGTTTGCCATAGTGACAGATGGGACATGGTGGGACCTTCTTTTCATCCTATCGCCCTCTCTTTCCCATCTATCCCTGCATGTGGCCATCTGTGGCCTTGGTTCCAGCATGTTATTCATGCTTTTATTTTTATTTTTCACATTATGTTATTTGCATGATTAACTCTATTTTTATGTAATATTTTAATCATATTTTCATGCATTTTATTACCCTATTTGCATACTTATCTTAGTCTAGAATACATTTTTATATTTATTATTTTCTCTAATTATTTTCCTTTGTTACATTTCTAACCATTTATTTTCCTCTTATGTTTTTAAGTGATTAATGGTTTTTTCATGGACCTTTAGAGATCTCAGAGCTAGGCCTCTGAGGGATTCTATGTTTTATTTTTTATCTTATTTATTTTTTTTATTAATTTATTTGGATATATTTATTTTCAGGGATGTAATATTTTAGTAATAAAATTGTTTTTGCATGATAAAAGATAAAATAATAAGTTAAAATCATTTTATGCTAATTTAATTGGGGTTTTCTAATAAAATGGACTAAATTCCAAGATTTTAACACAAAATTTTATAACAAATAAAAAGATCTTTTTTGTAAATATGCATGAGAAAACCAATGTTCCCAACCTAATTAATTTTTGGCTTTATATATGGCAATTTATTTATTCTTTTTTCCATTAGATAATTTGCTTATGTAATAGTTTAAGTAGATTTTTTTGTTTATTTTATTTATCGCTTTCCTAAATGCTTAGTTGTTGATTTAATTCTACAATTGTATCATGTAAGAGGGAAGATAGTGGATTGATATTTAAAACCCATTTACAAGCATCACCTAACTGGGATAAAGTAAGAGTAATGCTCCAAACACCTCTCTGGTTTGGGCATCAAAGGTTAGACTCACTTTCCAAATGTTTTTCTAGGTGGTGATTCCGTGATACCTTTCTTTGAAGCCCATCTAGACACCATTATGGGTTGACCATCGATAGTGAAATTGGGCCTAAACCTTTTTTTTATTGTAAAGTGGCCAATTTTTGATTTTTGTGAGCCTCATCCAATCTTGGACCTTAAAAGCAAGTAGGCTCTAGTGCTCGTACACCTTCCACTCTATAACAAATGATGAAGATACCACATGATGGTTAGGTGATCACCATTAAGGCAGCTAAGGAGAATTAGGTGTTAGTGCTAGAGATCACTAAGTAGCCTTTTAATGGGTACCATATGTCTATGATAGAGGATGATGGAGGAAGTTCAATTGATAGCCCTCAGGTGATTAACATGTTAAAGAAAATGCACTTCTTGCCTAGAGCTAGTTTGGGTAAGAAATCTCAAGGGCCTTAAGATGTTGTTACCACTAATGGATAGAAAGATTGAAAGAGCCTAGGCTATACTGGTTCTGAGAAAAAGAGTAAGGGGAAAGAGGTAGCAGGTAAAGTCCTTCAGTTCTCAAAAAAATTTGTGCCAGCCTTAAGATTCTGCCTCTATCATGGAGAGAATGAACCTGAGAATGTAGGGGATAGGATTATACCTAGTTTAGAGCTATTTAATGATGTGTTTGATTGGGAATAAGGTATTATCAAGCCAATAGAGGGCTTTCGAGATAAAGAGATCCTGTTGCACCATTCATCTTAGGATAGGGAAGTACTAGAAGAAATGATTGTCGTTCAAAGTAAGGGTAAGGAAAAACTAGGAGCTAAAGCATCACAAAAACTAAAAGGAAGAAGCTAGAGAGACATCTACAGCTATGTCAAAGACTAAAGATAATGATGGTTTCATAGATTTTGTTTATGCTCCTAAACATTTTGATGAAAATAATGATTTTTCTCTTGATTATATTATTAATATGAACAATTTTACTTACTTGTGTGATGTTTCTCCTAATTTCAATATTAATAATTATGATAATAAATCATTCCTATTTGACACCAATTAAACCAGTACAATTATTTAATCTCGGTACAAAAGAAAATCCAAGATAAATCTTATTAACATCAAACATAACTCCCGATGAGAGGGAAAATTTTGGGAAAATCTTAAAAAAGCATGAAAAAAATCTTTGCCTAGACCTACAAGGACATGCCAAGAATTAACCAAGTGATAGCTGAACATGTCATTCCTACCTACCCAGGTTATAAGCCAGTTAAGCAAAAGCTCAGAAGATATAGACCAAAGTGGGTTAAAAAGGTAAAAAAAGAGGTGACAAAGTAAATAAAAGCCAAGTTCCTGGTAGCGGTTCAATACCCAACTTGGTTAGCCAATGTAGTCCCTATGGCTAAGAAAGATGGAAGGTTTAGAGCCTATGTGGATTATAGGTATTTGAAAAAAGCTTATCCCAAGTATGACTTCCCACTACCCCATATAGGTGTGTTAGTAGATAGTGCTGCAACTTGATCTATATACAGTTTTATGGATGGATACGCGGTACAATTAGATTTTGAACAAAATCATGGATAGGATCAAGATAGCCTTTATTACTGAGTGGAGTACTTATACCTATCAAGTTGTGCTCTTTGGACTAAAGAATACAGGTGCCACCTATTAGAGGATGGCTACCAAAAATTTTAGATGGCTTGATCCATAAAGAGATGGAAGTTTATGTGTAGACACCGTAACTCGAGGTAACCTAGATTAGGGTTACTCGATGATGAGAAAATAATATATTTCTGATATAGAGTATGAATTTCGAAGTCTTAACCTTGATTTTCACATTTTCATTCAAACTCTATGGTTTTTTAGGTATTTTTTGAAAGGTTTTGGCAAAAGAGCATCAAAACCTTATTTTTGGCCTTTGGTAATGATAGACAGATGTGTATCATAGGAGGAATAGTTATCTATGGCCATCTTCCCCTAGTCCAAGTTAGATTAGGGATATTTTTATAAATTCTGAAAAATCATATGAGGAACGATCGTATGTCAATGATAGATGCCCTTTTGTGGAGTTATTTTTAGATTTTCCACATTTTTCAATTTTAAAAATAGAGATAAGGTGGAGATTTTATTTTGATTTGGATTGAGATGGATTAAATCCTTTCATATCTAGAGAATTAGAGTTAGAGTGAGTCTCCAACTTTTATCTTGATATAAAAAGCAAAAATTAGGGTTTTAAAAAAAGGGGAGAAACATAGAATTTTGAAAAAGGAACATCATTTGGAGAGAGAGAGAAGCTAATTTTCTTTTGTTAAAACTAAATTTCAATAAAGATCAATCATACCAAAAAAAACTCAAAAAATCTCTTTGTTTTTTAGCATAGAATTCGAGAATCGGAGTGGAGATCAATATTTCTAAGCTTACAAAATTAAAATATCCTGAGGGTAACATTCTAGTTTAAGCTTTCTTTCTCTAGTTCATCATCACAATCATATTAATATGCTTACTATTTAACAATGCTATGATTCATGCTTTATATTCATTTACTCAAATCGGTTTGATTTTGACATGCCATGATGATTCAAGATTGTATAATGTGCTCAAATAACATGTTATGATTTATTTTCCTTCACAAATATGCATGTGGTTTCTTATGTTAAAATTCTATTTGCATGATATTTATTGTTATTATTTGATTAAAAACATGTTTTAATTTTCATAGTTATATTTGGCATGTGTTAGAGTTTTAAAATTGCGTTTAGAGTGTAGAATCAATTTTTATTAATTTTTTTAATCTTAAAATTTGCTTTCTGTGCCTATTTTTGAGTGATAGATGGGAAGAAAGCATCATAAACAACTGTTTGTCAATGCAATAGATGGGACATCACAATTTTTTCTCTTTATCCCATCCATGGTCTTGCTTAGGGAGTCTATCAGTCTACAAGGGCATTCATGAATTTTTTCAATATATATTAGTTCCTTTTTATCTTGATTTAAGTCATTTTCTTAATATTTATGTTGTAGATCATTTTCTACATATTTTTGAGTGCATTTTCTAATTTCTATTATGTATTTATGTCTTTATTTTTATCATGACTATTCAATTCATCATTTTAAGTTATTTTAATATTTATTTCCTTTTAATATGTTGATTAATTTAATTCATTGTGTTTTGTGTGAGTAAATTATTTTATGTGTTATTTGGAGTTCTCAAGGGATAAGTATGCATCGGGAGTCATACCAGAATCAGTTTCTTTCATTCTCTCTCTTTTGATTTACATTTATATCATTTTATTTATTTATTTTTGCTTATTTATTTAATTTTGATATTTTTCTTATTTTTAGATGTATTTAACTTTGAAGATGTAATAATGTAGTAAAAAAGATTTTTTTTGGCATGTTAATTTAACTAAGTCAATTTAACTAAGTCACTTAAAAGGTCTTATACTTAATTAATTGGATTTTTCTTAATAGAATTGACCAATGTCTGATTTTAACCCTAAAATCACACCATAAAAAGGGAGCCTTATTTTTCTCTAAAATTTGGATCACTTATCCAGTGTTTTCATTAAAATTAAGCAAAGACTCTCCACCATTTTTTGTAAGAATCATATGTGAAGGAACCAATGTTCCCAAAAATTAACTTCCCATTTTATGTATGCCATTTTATTTGGGATATTATTATTCTCTTTGGGATGATTTGCTTATGTAATAATTTAAATAGGATTTTTCTATTTGATTTATCACTTTCCTTGCATGCTTGAAATTTTTTAAATCTATTGCAAGGAATTGTGTTTAAAGAAAGATACTGGACTAATGATAAAAACTTGAGTATAAGAAAACACCTAACCAAGATGCAAACTAAGAGTGATGTCTCGAACACCGTTCTCTATTTGGGTATCAAAAGGTTAAGAATCATTTTTCAACGCTCCGTTGGGTGGCGACTCCATGATACCCACCTTTTTGTGCCCACTTTAGATGCCTTCGTAAGTTGATCATCAATAATAGACTAAGCCTGAACCCTCTTTATTATGAAGTAGCCAATTTATGGCATATAGTATGCCTTGATCTAGTCTTGACCCTTAAAAGCAGGTCTCTAAAAACCCAATCGAAAAGAGTGGGCTTCGACACACGTCAAAATGGCAAATCTACTAAGGACTAAAGAGACCTTGCTATCAAAAACATCTTAGGTAAGTTCCTTATAATCAAGCTTTTCTTATTAATCCTATCTTCCTTCAAAATTTCATTTTATGCATACATATTAAAGAACCCTGATGATATCCTAAAACATGCTCTATGTTCACTCAATATAGAGAGGTGTCAAGAAGATCCATCAGCCCAAGTCTAGTACCAAATGGTAAATAAAATTATGATCCATTGATTGTTCTGCTAATGATGAGCTAGACCTATTAGTAGAGACCATGTTTGGGAAGCTTTAAAGTTTCTATAACAGGCCTAAATTTGCATTTATCATGCATAGTATGAAATAGGTCATAAATAATTATCCTAGGACAAATTTCAGGATAATCAGAGTTGAATAAGATAAAAAAATTGGAAAAAGTATAAAGGTTAAACGTGCCTAGGCCAGGGTAATCCGAGTATGGGTGATTCGATATGCAGTGTGGTCTAAGAGTATTTTATAAAAATAGATGTTAAACGGAGTTTAATGTTACAATTTAAGTGAAAAATGAGCTTAGTTTGACCCTTAAATGGGATAGAGAAGTTCTTACTCTGTACCGTAAAAAAGGTTGATCGAAAGTTTGACCGAACTCTGAATTAGTGTATTGACTTATAAAAATTATTTTAATTTCATAAATATATTGATAATAACCTAATTGACCTATTAGAAGTGAAAAATAAATATTCTGGCAGTTTTAGGATTTTAGGTTTCGGACTGGCTGTAAAGGCCATTAAAGACAGAAGTATACTGGAATAATATTGAAATGGATTGATATTTTAACTGTGTTCTTGAACATACTATGACATGCGGGGAAAAATTTTAAGGCATTATGACATGGGAAACGAAAATTTAATATTCAGGGTGTAAAATTGAGACTGAGATAATTAAGGGCTCTAATTTAGAAATTTTGAGCATATGAGGATATAGGAGTCATTAATAAGAATTTATAATCATGTACAAGAAAATCTAAAATAAATTGGTGGGTAGAGATGGAGGATTTGGTGACATATGGCTTAATTTAAAGCCATTAGATTCAATAGTTAGAGAATTGATCTTGGCCATTCCTTTTACCCACTAAATGAAAAAATGGAAGGGTCTAGAAAATTTGAAAACCACTAAAAAATTATAGATTTTTCCCTTGTTTCTTCACCCAAATTCGAGGCTAGCACTAGTTTCCCTCTCTTCCATATTTGCTTCATACAAGCTTTCTCTCTACAAATCCAAAGCTCAAATTTTGTACTTAGACACTTAATGACATCCTCTTTAACCTAGAAAATGATTTACATCAAGAAGGAGTCATGAAATCAAAGGATTAAGGTGAGAGAAACTTTATCTAATTTAGTGATTTTATGAGTTTTAGGTGGAATTAATTGGAAAAATTATACGAGCATATAGAGCATGATTAGAAGATTATTGTAATAACTTTTGGTTGCTTAAAATCATAACTTAAACTTATGAGCATTTATTTTCCATTTTTAACCAAAAGAGGGGAAATAAGAGGAAGGGAAAGGCAAGGAGGAAAAAGGAAAAGAGAAGGAAGAATAGCCGTGAATCAAGCCAAATTGAGGTTAGTGGATGCAATTTACATTCAATTTTACTCTTTGAGTTGAATTTCTTACAAAATTTACATTATATAATTATACTAAATTGCATAAAATAGTGAAATAAATTAAGATAACATGATATAATGCTAAATTAATTCATTAAAAACTCAAATCTATGAAGAAATTAAATAAAAAAAGGGAACTCAAGTAGCCGAATTGGGTACCTTAGAATACCTTAACATATTTTAACAGTTAATTGACTATTCCATGGTAATTAAACAACTTAAGACATAAGGAAGGTAAGAATGTTGATCAAAATGAAAGATGAGGTATATCCTAAATTTTGTAATAGTTACATAATGGTGGAATTTATTAGAACTAGAGAATTTTTATGTGGATCTAATATATTTCATTATATTATAAATTGTAATGGATAGACAACTTTATATAGCATGAAATTTGAGGAAGAAATAATTGGTAAGTATGACTTTGCTTATTGGCCAAATGATTTGTATATATGGAAGGGTATGATTGAGTAGAATTCCTATGAAAATAACCACATGTGTGAGGAATTTATGATTAATAAGATGGTATGAATGAAATTAAAAGCATAATACAATTAATATAATATGATTAGAATGAATAATGGTATAAAAATGTAAAGGGATATAAAATTTGATAATGCCCTTAGTATTCAGTGGGTAATCCAGAACTTTAGGATAGTATGGCTAGCCATAGGATTATATATATACCGTAGGAGATCATGAGTATATAGAGATTGTACCACTAGATATGATTATGATGCATTGTGATAGTATAGCTGACTCATTAAAGGTCATTACTGGAGATTGTCTCATACGCTGACTATATGCTCACTCCAGTATATTCGATACCATCCCGCTTATCCAGTTTGTGGTTTCCTATTGGTGATAATTAGGCATAAAATTATAATTTTACATGTAAACAGGGATAAAAAAGGTAATTATGATATTAAATATATTATAAATGTCAATAAGAAATAAATAAGATAAAAAAATGAGATTGATAAGTCAAACATAGGTAAAACGATAATTATATGATAAACCAGGGATAAAATGGTAATTTAAAGATAAAAGGATGAATAATGAGGTTAAATTAGCTAAACGGACCTAAAAGGGAAAAATCATAATTAAAATAAAGTTTAGGGACTAAACCGTAATTTGCCACCCTTAGAAAAAATTTTGAGGGATTAAAATGTAATTTATGCATTTAAATTAAATTAGAAATAAAAAAGTCAAATGGGTTAAAATTAAGGTCAAATTGAAAAATAAAAATCAAACTTTAAGGACTTGATGAAAATTTATCTATTTTGTTTTCACACAATTGTGTAAATAAATAAAATTAAGTGAGGAAAATGACTATTAACATAATTAAGAATAAATTATAATATAAAAAGAATTAATTTTACAAATAAAATTTTTAAATGGAAAAATGGTAATTATGCTTTAATTAGGTAATAAAATAATTAGATGAGATTTTATGTAAGTGCATCCACCACTAAGCGACAAGTTTGCTTAGCGCATGGTTTTGTTTTAACTACGCGCAGGGACAATTACAATGAAAAAATTTGAAGAAAAAGATTGTGGCATATCCATGTGGGAGTCCCTTGGCATTTTGCTATTGTTTGAGATGTATAAATTGTAATTGGCTATATAAATATATATACATAAATATGGCATGTGAATTAATTGATACTATGACCTAGTGAATTGTTGTGTGTGGATGTATATGATTGTGTGATTAAGATGCACTTGTGTGAGACTGAATTTGGAAGTGATGTGTTGTTGACTGAAGTTCAGGAGGTGGAGGAAACTATTATTGGGAGTATAATTTGAATTTTTACAAGTTTCGGCAGATAGCATGATTTTAAGTCGTCATGCTGCCAAAAATTTCATCAAATAAATGATAATAATATTATCAAAATATTAGAAAATTGAGTAAGAGTAGGGTGTCACAGTTCATCACCTTGACTCAAGCCTATGTAATGACAACAGCTACTTCCTCTAGGTTGTATAACCATAATAACTTTTACTTGCTGTGTGGGCCCTTAAGTATTAACCAAACTCAAATAAATTAGGAGGGTACCGATCAAAGGCTGCCATGCCCTGATAGACCCAACCCGATATGTATGAGTAAGTCAAAATACATAATGACCAAAAACCGATGCACTTGCTCTTTCAATTAAAAGAGATTATGCTGCTGGTTTTTCTCCGTGCACCATACGCATCGATTGGGTACCCTTTTAACCTATGGGCTAAGCCCAGCAAGGAAAGAGATTGCACAATCTCTAGCGTGGGAGTAATAAGGTTTGAAGGCTTTGTTTATGCTTATATATGATTGTGATTGACATCTAACAAAAGCATTCATTACATCCATACATCATTTATATACCATGTTCATGCACTATCCTAACATTCGATAATTGCAACCATCATAGCTTCTTTTGGGTGGTCTAGAGGGTCAGACGACTGCCTTGTCTGGAGATCTGTATTTGAGCTACAAAATCTAAGGTCAGAATAAAGTTCAAGGTTAAAATTATAGGTTAGTTTAGGGTTGAACTTAAGCTAGTTATCGAAAAGTAGTCAAGAAATACAATTAGAAATGGATGATGAGCAACTGAATGGGATTGAGAGAGTTATATATGAGGCAGCAAGACTTACATCCTAAAGGGAAAGGTTAGCTGCTTTTATTTTAAGGCCTTCAGTGATAAAAGATGAATTGGATCGAAAGTTGGATACAAGATTCCAATATTTTAAAGAGAGGATGATGGCTATGATTTGTGGACTGGTGGTTTTTTCAGCACCAAACACTAGAACTTGACCTGTTACACATGCTCACGGGGCAATAGAGATAACACATGTTAGGGATGCTATTATAACAAATGTTATGCACCTCAAGATCTACTAAGGAGGGAAAGGAGGCATGAGCTAGAAAATGACTATATCGAAGACGAGGATAAGGATTATGACCCTTCTATGATGAATTTAAGGAGTAAGGGTCCTAGTGTTGAGGATGTGGCCTTCAAGAAAATGGAATAAAAAGTTGAGGCAATATCAAGGTTATAGTTTATTGGAAAAGGGAATAAACCCTGAAGATCGAGATTTGGATGGAGATAAGCCACTATCCTAGAGATTCAAAATGATTGACCTACTTAGATTTAATGGTACTTCTGATCCTTCCACTCATGTCAACCAATACAGCTTGATCATGAAACGGACCACCTTAACTAGGTAGCAAAATGTGGAATATTTCCATCTAAGTTTAATAAGTCTAGCGATTAACCAAATAAGATTGGGACTTGCAAATTTAAGAGTTTCTCAAGCAATATGATTATAGTATAAGGATAAGGTCACTCTGTAATACCTTGAATTTCTCCAACAAAAGTATGATGAGTCTTTTCACGAGTACTTGACAAGGTGGAGAAATTGAGTAATGAAGATAAAGAGAAAGCTTGATATGGCTGACAAGATTAGATGTTTATTCAAAATGTAAGTCCCTACTTGAATGATGGCTTAAAAATGGATTTAAGGATTGAAAGTCTTTGAAGGACATAAGTATAGAAGTTGAGGGAGAGTATTTGGCTAGAAGGGCCAATAATAAAGGTACTAGGAGGAACTTTAGCAATAACAACACCGTTGGAAGTAGCAATGGAGCAAATAAAAGTGAGAATGCAGCTGAAGTGTCTGCTACAAAGGTTAACTAAAGGCATTACTCTAACCTCAGCAAGTCACTATATTGGGTTTTGGATCAACTGTGTAAAGAAGGGAAACTATAGCCATTGCCTTTGAGACCTGCTAAGAGCTAAGGGATGCCCCATATAGAGAGGGCCAGTACTATGCCTACCATCAACATATGAGGCATTGCACTAATTATTACTGCACCTTGAGAAATAAGATTTAAGATCTGATAGATAGCACATAAATTTTATATCATAAAAAGAGAGAAAATAAAGGAGGGTACAATGTTTTCTTGCCTCCAGTGTTCATAATTGGATTTAGTCTACTTGAGTAGTATGTGATGAGAGATCTTTATGGGAATGAGTACATGGCTATTACTCATTTCACCACAAAAGTAACAAAGCCAAGTGAAGAAAATCAAATAGTTTCAATAATTGATTATTGGGATTCCCCCACAGAGAGTGAAGATAAAAGGGCTATAGGGCCCATTAATATATAGAGTTTGGCCAGTGAGGGTAAGGAGGAAGTAAAGGAAGAGAAAAAAGTAAAGGCAATTACTAAAAGTGGAAGGGTAGCCCCTAAAATTGAGAAGTAACTAGCTCCTACCATAGTGCCTATAGAGAAAAAGACTAAGAAGAATAAGATAATAAAGCAGCTACAGAAGAAGAGGCCCAGATCTGTATTTGGGATTTATTAAGAAAATTTTCATCGCATAGGCAAAAATTGGTTGAAGCCTTGAGTGATTCTATTGTTGCCACTACTATTTCACCCTTTGAATTGTTGGATCTAAGTTAAGAGAGCAGCGGGAAAAAATGTTGTGTATTCGGATGTTGATCTACCTACTGAAGGTAGAAACCACAATCATGTTATCTACATTGAAGCTCATGTTAATGGAAAACACACAACATGTGCAATGGTAGATGATGGATCCTTGATCAATGTGTGTCCTCTAGTTGTAATTCCTGCCTTTGGGTTGAACTAGAGCATGTTAAACAAGTCAGATTTGACTATTTCTACCTATGATAATTCCAAGAGGCAAGATACTGGGACCTTTAAAGCTATGGTAAAGATAGGGCCGATTGAGATTGAAGCCGAGTTTACGGTGTTACCTATTCTCTCTAACTTTTCTATACTACTTGAAAGGCCATGGTTCAACATGTTAGGGGGAGTGCCCTCTACGTTGCATCAAATTATCAAGATACCTCATGATGGTTAGGTGGTTACTGTAAAGACTACTCTAGATACTCCTGTTACCTGTCAACTTATGTACTATTGTACCCATGATCAAACTATTTGTACAATTGCTATTTTAGTTCATGTTGTTTATATATATACATATATCAATATAAGGATTACAAGGATAAAAGCAAACTATAACTTCATACTTTGACTGCTCCTATTTCTTGTGTTGGCTTGGCAATAGCAGATCTTGTCCCTCCAAAATAGATCCCGACTTTTTATGCCTACACGGATAAACATCCGTGGCAAGCTTAAAGCTTAGTGGGGAACATAAATCATGAAGACGACCTCTCATAGAAGTCATCGATAGCTTACACACATATGGGCATGCAATATCCATAACTTACACACCCATGGGCATGCAATCAAACATATAACAACCAAATATCCACAATATCTTATATAGACTTAATATTGTAAAACATTATGTGACACATTTTATCATACTTAGTTATTACACCTCATAAAAATCTTTAATCAATTTGGTCTATCACACACCTATCTCATTTGTTACTTATTCAAGTACTTATTTATAAGGACCTATAAGTTAGACTATGACATTCATTACTAATGTGTTTATATACTTTAGTTCTTGTTCCCTTTGAAGTATTCATGTAACCTTAAAAGCATAGCATATACATTTATCAAATTCATAGGGTTCAAATTTATTATTCTGAGTTAACTTTGATGACATATGTGATTTCTATTTGTGTACATATATATATGTTAAATCTACAATTGAATCCTAATACTAGTTCTTGAATGATTAACTTAATTAGTTTGTCTATTAAACTAATATGATTCCATAACTCACTAATATTCATGTTACTGGGCTATTGCTATCTTGTATATATTATATGTATTGATTGATAGTCTTAGTTTGTTTATCATTATTAAGTAAATCTTGTATTCCATTTTTACCTTTTAGCTTATTAATGCATTAGTATAGTGTTCTATACCTAATTCTTAAATTAACTATACACACACACACATACATGTAAATTATAAAGCTCTTTTTTTAAAAGGTCCATCTTTACCATGATTATTTAAATCTTATATTAAACTTGATTCGTAAATCGATTATTCCATTTTAGATAAGTAACATGTCACTTTAAGAATATATGCATTCAAAACATAACCATTGATCATTAAGAAATCATACGTTTTCATTTATATAATTTATAGCTTTAGGTGAAGAAAGCATTAGACAGTTTCAACACCAAACATATTCATATAATATCATACTATTGTTATTTATATTATTATACTTATATCTTGTATTAGACCTGTACCTTTCCTGAGGGTGTGGATATGGGTGATACTATAGTACCCGAAGGTATAAAAGGATACCCAAAGGTATCAACTATAGATCCAAATAGGCCAACTATAGATTGGTCAACCAGACCCAAAAGGGATTAAATCATAGGGACCCAAACGGGATCGATTTGTACTATAGATCTAAATGGATCAACCATGTAGCGGCTGCAATATACCTATATAGGTATACCTATCTGTCTATGACCTAGACATAGATGTAGAAAACTATAATTCTTTACTTTAATCTCTTTACTTTTCCCTTACATGTCTTAACTATCTGTAACTCATATGCATGAGCATAACTAGGAATAAGGAATCATTTGCATATTCATTCATTTCTATATGCTCTTATAGTCTAATGTCTCTTATTATCATGTACTAGAATCAATTATGCAACTTTAAGTACATTATTGTAACATATCATTGGGGCATCTACACCTCAATTACATGCTTACATTCATATGTCATCATTGAATTCTTGTATTCTGGTACATTAACATACATATTCTTATTTGTGAAATAATTATAATAATAAAACATACTTATCTTCATACTACTTTAATATTATAAACGCAGACACACACACACACACACACACACACACACACATACACATTTATACACATGCATTATCTCATTGAAATACCATAATTTATATGATTCATTAGCGCCTTTATGTATGTTCATACACAACTTAAAGGCTTCATATCTCCTAGTATCAATGTTTATTCCATAATTTTATTCGTATATTTAAATATTCTTTTTACATGTTTAGTGTCACAATTCATCTTGAGTTTTATATGTATAAAGCTCTAACAATATTTAGAAATTATCAATACATGTTTAATGCTCCTATGTTATCATTCATAATTTACATATACAATATACTTTACTTTTTCATATGTATATATATATATATCAATAGCTTATACCTGCTGATCATGATAGAGGCGACATGCCAATCTATACTGATTCTGAACTACCTCACGGTCAGTATCAAAAAGATGTTGATCTTGACCTAGGTTTATGAGGCGGGATCATAGTCAGTAGCTCATACCTGTTGATCGTGATATAGGTTTCATTTCAATTCTAGACTGAGTTTGATTATTTCATGGTCAATCAGTCATACCTACTACCCGTGAGGCCTTCTATAAAGTTATTTTCCTATGTCTCTAGTTTTTATAACATCAAATATCACTCTATTTATACATGTAAATCTCTATATATTAAACAAAAACCATAAATTGCTCCCGATGACAGGATAACAGACACAATCATAGTTCAAGCTTGATTTTGACCATCGTATAAGAGGATTAAGTTCTCAAATTATCTATATGCCATCAAGGTCTATGAGTCGAGTTTCTATAGCAACTAGAATTACTCAATTTAAACCTTTCTAGCTCGAGTTATAGCCAAAATAATGTGACTAGGTCTAGTGACACCTAGAATGAATTTTTCCTTTTTTGAAGATAACTTCCTAAATTCGGTTCTTTTGTCCCTTTAAAAATTATAACCATATTTCCATCTTAATAGCACCTTTAAAAAATCATCCAAATATATTTTACAGAAACAATTGCACATATACAAAGGTTCAAATATTCCCATACCTCAAAATGCTCCTTTAGCTCCTTTATAACATCTTCTTCTTTTTGATATTTTCTCCCTCTTCGTACAGAAAATCACACCTATTAATATCTATTTAGCCCATCAGTTTTAGTTCTTAATATATGGAATAAAAACAAGTGAAAGAGAAAGGATTATTACCTTAAAAATGGCTAAACCCTAAATTCTCTTTCTGCACCCTTCGACTAACCTTTAGCACACATTTTTCTAAGGAGGAAACTGATGAGAAGGAGCAGAAATGTTTGTGTTTTGGACCTTTAGATTGTCCATTCACCTATCTCCTTATCAATTCTATTGAAATCTCTTCAAATTCCATGATATTTCTAGAAAGGCCATATGCCTTCATTCCATTGGTTCCTAATTTAACTAATTTTAATTGCACTCCACTCATTCTTCTTTGTTTAATTACAATTTACATCCCTAATCTTTCTCCTTTTCTATTTTAATTTAGCCCTTAATCACATTTTGCATCTAACTTAGCATATATAAAACTTAATTTAAAATGACCATATTGCCCCTAACTTTAAAATTAATTCCATCCGGGTCCTTTTCTACACTTTCAATCCACATCTCTTTATATTACATCCATTATACATCTTAAACATACCTGATTATAACTAGAGTATAAATTAGGCCTTCACATTTCTCTCCCCCTTAAAGAATTTTAGTCCTTAAAATTCATAGCCATAATGTTTGTTAGATCACATCTTATCATCTACAATTTTATGACTTTGTCTTTATCATAATCAATCTTTATATACTACTATCTCTCTTTGTTTCTCTTATCCTTTACTTTATAATGCTTGAGGGTTACCTAGCACTATCTTCTTATAAGGATACCTTATTCTTGTTGCCACATCATTACTACATTCACTGTACATCCTGTCAGTTCCCTTTTCAATTGAGGCCTGTATATATAATGTGATGCTTTTCATGTTTTGTTAGATGATGTTAATGTAATGCTATGAAGAATGATGTTTTCATGTATGCAATAAAATGTAAATACATATTCTTATATAATGTATATATTTGCCCCAACCCATGCTATGAAATGTGAAATTAATTACTCATACTGTTGAGGGATTATTGACAATCTAGGCCTAATATTTTACCATCATCATGTAAAAGCAATCTTATCATACTCTGGCAAATCCTTTTTTGTATATCACTTAGATATAACCTCCCTTTACTCTCTTCTAATACAATAATATAACCTAATCATTTACATTCATATCATACTTTATCCAAATAAAAGATGATGTTTCACTAAGCACTATATCCATTCATATGTATACTTATAAGAATAGGAAACCTAACTCCTCTTTCTACACCTATCAAATTTTAAATTCTTATTTTGTCTAACATTCCCAATAAATACACATATATTTGTATTATCCAAATCAATCTATCCACAAACACACACACACACACACACACACACACACACACACACACACACATATATGTAAATAAGAGGATATGATAAAGAAAGTACTAGGAGTGTTTTTGATATCATTTGGCTTCATTAGAGTTCCAGTTCTGCTAGTTCGTATCGAGACAATCATTTCCATAGTCTATTTTTTTCACTATAGATGACCTTTTTTTGTGGTTTAATTAGAACATTAAACTTTTTTTTTTCACTTATTTGATGTGTATCATATTGCTTTCATGGTCATGGACAATTTGCAACAAAATGATCCACGTGTCTGTACCTAAAACAAGCCTTTTTTTTATAACTCTACATACACCCCAATGATTTCTAGAACAATGCAAGCATCTAGGAGCTTGGGCTCTTTTATCTAGCTTAGATAATCTCTGCAATAGATGGTGCTAAATCTAAAATCAATGTTGACTGTGTGATATGACCTTTCTTTCTAGATACGGAACTAATAAAATCCCTTTCCAATGTTTCTTTTCTTTTACTCGTCTCCACCCTTTCTGTACTTTTGCCTTTTTTTTTTCTCTCAATTACATCTTTTTCTTTATCATCTCTTGGTGTTCTACTTTCGGTTAATTCTCATAAAATCTGAGTTAAGTTTTGATTCATCTCTAATAAGCCCTTTACTATTACCGTTGATGTCTTATATCGAGGTAGTATAGAAGGATAAGAGTCAACTAGATTTGGAATCCTAGAGTTACTGATCCCTTTAATCTCCTTCCCAGTTTCATTCAAACTATTCATCTTCAACCTATATTGACACAAGATAGGGAAAATCTGCATTAGGCTAAAACACATAATGTAGCACCCCTTATGCAAATACCCCATTATACATGTATCCTGAATACTATTAATCATGCTTATGCTACATATTCATTTAATCATCATTTAGCCATTAAACATGCCACATGGTTTCATATGCCTATATGCATGCTACAAGTCTATTCCTGTTTTCCATTTCATACCTATTAACATGCATACTAGACTATATGAATATTACATTATGTAAATCACATGCACACATATTCTGTCTTAGCTTTACTACTAGTGAGTTACAATATTCCGCATAGGTTTTAAACATAACATAAAATAACTGGCCTTAATACAAAACATATGATAATTGTATTACAAAATATCCTATATCAAGGTTATAAGTCGATGGTTGGCCCTTCCTGATGCAGAGAATGTCCCTTAACAAAAGTCTTGCTATTTGAACCTACACGGATAAAATAACCTGTGCTAAGCTATAAAGCTTAGTGGGGAATATCTACAGATGGATGACCACTCACACAGGTCATCAAACATACATATACAATGTATACAATTAATAACATATGCAACATATCATGTCTTTAATACCAAATACTTTAAAGCATAACATATTCTTCCATGTTCCTAATCATTGTACCCAGAAGAGTAACAATTATGCTCATATTCATAATTCATATAGACAGCAATTTCCCATGTAAACATATTCAAATAAAACATAATTCCTGTGGTAAAACAACATTATGATCCACAATATCAATCTTTAGTCAAATCACTTTAACTATTTAATTTCTTTATCATTACTATGAATAACGTTTAGCCTGCCTTAGCTTTATCGGTGGATAACGGGAACTATGGATACACATCGGTATCAAAGAAGGATATCCGAAGATATCAAATTTATAGACCCAAACGGGGCCAAACTATACTATGGACCGGTCAAGCATATCCAAACGGGGTAGCCTATCAACCCAAATGGGGCTGATCATGATCCAAACGGGATCATACATATACTATGGACCCAAGCGGGCCAAACTATGGCAGCTGCAATTTCCCTATAGGCGCCTATCTATCCACATCTAAAACTGTATCGCAGGCAGAACTATATTCGTGTTCAATTCACATATTAATACTGTATTCATAGTATAATGTTGTGCACATATATATAGTCTTATATAACTATGAATTCTATGGTGCATAATTAGATATATGCACAGTTCACATGCCAAGTTATACATCTGGCTTATTCAAATCTATATGACTACACAATTTGCATCATAACATATAGGCATGACATATAATCATCATATCATATACTCGATCATGTTTTCATTAAGCATTTCACATGCTCATAGTCATGCTAATTCATCCTCTATCTCATAGGGCAATTACATGCTTATATACTCATATACATAATCATAAATGTACATACCTGTGGGTACATTCGCATATAGTTGATTTATTCTTATGAGCATGTTTCCAACACATATATATATATACCTTTATCATCATTCAAGTCATGTGCTATACAACATATCAACATGTTTCCTTATGGGCATATACACATGCCAAAGTCATACTATTATAGTTCCTATTTTATAGCATAGGTATATGTCAAAATGTGCACTTCCATGTCATAAGATTTACATGTGTATATATATATCAATTTAGCATATGACCATCATGCACAAGACTAATCACATGTATAGGTTAGATATTTCATCACTAGTCTTTATTCATATACACAATTGAATGCATCTGTATTCATATAAATCCTTCATTGATAGTCATACTACATGTCTTATTCGATTAACTTTACTATCACATAAGCAACTATCTGTCTCAATCAATTTAAAGATCATATAATCAAGTGTAGCAATGATTTGCACAATATTGCAATTTCTGTTATATTGAGCAGTCTAAAACAAGTCTGGATTCAACCCTAGATTACATGTACTTAGAGACAGATTTAAACTTAGGTTTCTTCATATGAAATATAGGTATGGAAGTCTAACTTTCAATGCAAAAAGAATCATTCAATTTTCTGTTCTATAGCTCAACTTATGAGCAAAACATTCTAGACAGGTCATTCAGTTGTGAAGGGGAGTTCGACTAGTGAAGGGCTTCACGAGTGAAGCAAATAAGGCAAATCTCACGACTCGTGAAGGAGTTCACGAGTGGAGAAGAAAGGCTATACATCACGACTAGTGAAGAAGCTCATGAGTGGAGAAGAAAAAATGCACTTCACGACTCGTGAAGAGCTTCACGAGTCGGACTAATGTTCACGACTCGACAAGAACAGTTTTCTTCATCAACCTCACATCTATAAAATTTCAGAAAAACGTAAATTGAGTTCTGTAAATCCCACACAATTCCAATAAGCATCCTCACATGCAATATGAATAGCCTAAATTCCCATACCTTAGCTGATAAATCCAAAGTCTTTAACCTCTATCAATTCCTTTTCCTTTGTTCCTTCTTTCTTCCTCTTCTCCTTCACAAATACCATCACCATCATCATTTAAATTTCCAGCAATTACATTGTTCTAAGTTAACTTGAAAAGAAGAAGAAGATGAAGATGATGGAGGGTTAAATTAAGAGTTTGATTACCTTAATTTACTGCATTTTACTCTTGCTTAAACAACAAACATCATCCTCAATGCATTTGAGATAAAACATTGGAAATCAAAAGGAAGAAGAAGAAGATCTATTTTTCTGGTTTTTCACTCTTCACTGCCGATTTCTCACTAACACTTGACACCTCCAAATTCCACTAACTCAAGCCTTTTACACCAACTTAACAATCCCCTCTTTAGTCCCTTGAAATATTGCATGTCAAACAAATGGCACAAACCTTTATGCATGCTATAATATGACCCCTCCACTAACTCTTTTTCTTAATTCAACCTATCAATTAATTCAATCTTCCAAATTAATCTTGAATTAAATGCTTTTATTCACAATTGGTCACCAAAATGCCACAATTACAAATTAACACCTATTTACTTCAATTACATCCTCAATTACTATTAAACCATATTCTTATATTTTATTTTCATGCAATTAACATAATAGCATGCTAATTTATCCCCTTAACTTAATCATACAAATATGCAAAATTAAATTAGGGTCATGTTATGGGCCTTACACATAAATAAACATCTTCTATAACTACTTAATTCTAGACACTTATTGGCTGGAACTGCCTAAAACTTTGCTATGATACCTAAATGTAAGGACTACTCTAGATCATTCTATTACTTGTCAACTTATATACTATTTTACCCATGATCAAATTATTTGTACAATAGTCATTTTAGTTCATATTGTTTATACATATAAATACATCAATATAAAGATTACAAGGACAAAAGAAAAATATAACTTCATACTTTGACTGCTCCTATTTCTCATGTTGACCTGGCAACAACAGATCTTATGTCATAGCCTCATACTATTAATCTATTAACTATATCCAATTAGCCATATTGATCATGATTTTCAACACTATCATGCCTGTATATTATTAATCATATGATTATTATGTTATTATTACTCAAATCATAATATATCATATATTCATATAGGTGTTGCTTTAACTATTTGCAAACTTTATCTCATGTTTATCATCATGTAGACCATGTTCTGTGTGAGTTACTTTAGGTTTTACATGCATGCATATTGTAACACCCTAATCCATAAGAAATGTAGAATCATAAATACCATCACAACTCTAGTAAAAATTAGGTAGAGATAATAATATTAATAATATAGGCCTTAATTACATGCCACAACATAATCAAAAGAAACTCCAAAATAAGGAGACATAACGTAATGACCTTCAATACCTTATGAAATCCTCGAGGGCAACTTCAATCTATTAGATCTTCTCTTTAAAATGGGTTGAATCATTATAGCTATCAATCCCAAGTGAAGCTTATCCTGAGACCTACACTGATAAACAACCCATGTTAAGCTATAAAGCCTAGCGGGGAAATAAATACTCTATGGACAAACCCTTAATAAATATCATCAAATCAGTGCAACCTTCACAATTAAGGAAAAACATATAATTTTGCAATATTAACCATTACCATTTGCATTCCGGAGGAGTCTTCAACCTTAACAATAAGTACTATTCTTACACTATTTTAGAGCATTTTGTGAACTCGTCTAGTTCTTGAAGACTTTTCAGTTTACTTTTGTTATTCAATTTCTTACTTAACAAACTAGCATAATTCATGTACTTCATAATCCTTTCATTCATGAATCCAGACATCATTATCATTTAATGTTCATTCAAAGCATAAGGGAGTGCATGTGTCATATAACGCCTATGAAAGATACCATTAGGCATAATTATTTCACATATATCATATTATCTTCAGTATAGAATACATTTATAATTAAGAATTCCTGTTTAAAATCATGTATCTCCTAATACTATCTTGGCATGACAACTAATTATCATATCATGCCATACCCCATCTTTAGCTTATGTCAAAGTTATCAGTATGCACATATATGTGCAAATATATATATATATATATATATATATATATAGACACACACACACACTAACAGATTTGCATGAACTATAGAGAACGACATTGCGTATCATGATTGCCGACAAATCCCAGTATAATATGCATACACTTCATAATTTCCAAGCATATGAAACTCACCTAGGAATCTTAACCCTTCACATTTGATGTGAGATAACAGCCTTATATAATACTGAACATAGCATTTCATTTCATTGAAATAGTTTATGGCCAAAGGAATTTGAGCTAAAATAATGTAATAGGCCATTCATCATGCTTACCTTTATAAGTGAAACAATCGATATATATATTTCTTTATTTCGAGCACATTTCTTAACCTTTAATCATTAATAGCCTGCCTAAGTACTAGTTTAAAGGGTGAATAACAGGAGCAATTGATACCCGAAGGTATCAAACAATGGATATTCGAAGATATCAAATAATGAATATCTGAAGATATCAAATGATGGACCCAAAAGGACCGAGCTATATATATATGTGTATGTATGTATGTATGTATGTGTACATATAAATGCAACTTGAATCATAGCAATACATGCTTTTATTACTCATACTTGTTCACATACTAAGTCAGACTACTTATCATAGTATAGTTACATTAACGATAAAATATTGAACTCACATAACTCATTGATAGTTCTCAATGACATACCTTGTTGCTGTTTGCTGTGAGTAGCCCCCATACAATATCATAATTATTGTCATCAATACATAATCACTTTGAACAACACTTAAGCATTTATGATAAATATAATAAGAAGAACAGTTATTTCCATATTAAGGTCAACACTTGTTCTTATTCAACTCCTTAGTTCACTTTTATAGTCTATTTGTAACATTCTTACTATATCCATTACTGTACTGACAAGCTATAAGCCGAAATTTTTTTACTAACTAATTACTTTTATCTTACAACCCTTTTTCTTTAAATTCTTAAGTAACTTTCAACAATTCTAAGTCGGCTTTCCAATGACCTATAACTATCAGATTCACTATTCATTTAATAAAATTTTGATAATATGACGATTATATAATCAACTAGCCTCTTGAAAAATTCAGCCAATCACAGCCTCTTAGAGTAACAACAAATATATATACAATCCATTCATCAACTTAATCATTCACTTTCCTAATATTAACACATCCACAACAATGATCACATACATATCATCACAAGTCTATTAAATCTCAATTCTTACACACTTACATGCCATCATAATATTACAAACCCAATTCTCCTTTACTTATATATACAAGTACATATCTCTATAGGTATTTATATACATATATACATGCCATTACTACTACTCTTATTTATTTAAAGAAGTCTTTTAAAGTGTACTCCTGCTCTCGATCTTCTGTACCTGCACGCAGTCATTTCTATATGCTGAGCATTAAACATGCCTAGTGGTGACTAACAATCATAGCATCTTCCTAAAGCTTAAATTCATTAATTAAGCAAGATAACATTTAACAAATTCTGATTTAAGACAATTATACAAAAATTGTTTGCCTTACTATTAGAAGCACCATTTTGATCTTATTCACAATATTACCAATTCTACTGTTACCCCTTTAATAACTTTTCAGTTTAACCCAATAACTTTCAATTTCATTCAAATTTGTCCTTTTTACTTCATATTTACTAAATTGCCCTTATTATGCTTATTTTTCACCTTTTAGCTATTAATTGGTGCACAATATACCAATTAACACTTGTTTTACCATTTTTATGAAAAATTGCATTTTAGTCCCTCTGTGCTACAAAACTTCATTTTTTGGACTATTTAGGCACTAAATTATCATTTTACCCTTTAAAGTCATTTCTTAATTACTTTTACTCATTGTTTGCACTTTTTGGAAAAATTACAGTTTTGCCTATAAACTTTTTATTTTCTTTCAATTAGGTCCTTTTTCGCCTTTAATTGCCACATTTCACTTTCTTATTACATTTTTAACATACTTTTTTCAATATGCCCCTAGTACAATCTCGGCAAAAACTTTCAGACCAGATACACGGGGCGAGGACCCTACTGGGCCACAACAAACTATGAAATGACCCACAAAGGACCTTTTCACATAAGTCAGATAACAGAATAGACAGAAGCTATAGAGATCAATGATCCTACCATAGCAAAGCAAGTCGCCATGACTTGCACCGTGGTACATATGTCCTTATGGCCAACCAATTATATACTCAGCTAGTTTTTACTGCCTGACTATCTCTAAGGGCACAATTACACTTACTTTCGTTTAGTTTCAATTATTTTGGTAACTTCATTAACCCTTTTATTTTCAAAAAATTCATGAATTGATTTTTTCATTCCTTTTATATAGAATGTAAATTAATTCATATTAATTTAACATCTTTTACTTATTTATTGAATTATTTCTCAATAATTCACTATTTTTACTTAAACATATTCAATGTTTCATTTCAAAAATATTATAGTAATTCATATAAATTCCATAAAATTTTATATGCACATTATTTTACAATTATTATCATTTTCCACTCATTTTATGAATTATTTCATAATAATTCATCATTTACACTTGATACATACACATATACTCAAATTAAAAATTCTCAAATAAATTCCATAAATTTTATAAAAATTCATGGACATCATTTAACGTATCTGGGTTCATTTTGTATCATTAATTACTAAAATTGCACAAAATATACATTAGTTTCTTTAGGGTTAATTTTGGCCACCCTAGGATTTCAACCTTAGAAATTCTTTTAATTCAAATGAAGCACTCTAATGGCTATATTTAAGGTCTAATTGCATTCATCTAACATTAATTTCAATTACTTGTCAATTTAGATTAATTTCCCTAACTTAACCAAATTTAATTAAAAATAATGGAAAATGGTAGGATTTATTAGCCACTAACATTTTTTTCTTACTTTGCCTTGCCCAGACTTTCTTTTCTTTGCCTTCAGCCTTGGTAAGTTTGTTTCCTTCTTCTTCACCTACCATGATTGAATTTTAAAGCTTATTAAACCCTAGTATTTTTTATCTCAAATGCATAAATTGACCATATATTTGAGTTTTAAGCACCCTAAATTAGCAATAACCACTTAAAAATCAAATTAAGCTAATTAATTTCTCAAAGCTCACATTAATACCTAAGCTTTCCAACCTTGATTTCTCTTGATTTCTTTGCTTAAATCAAAGGGTGAAGGGCTGATTACTACTCTAGAGTGATGGAAATAACTTTTTTATGTTGGATCAAGGTAGAAATTTTGAGTGAATTTAAAGAAATTAATGAGAAAAAGGGACTAGAGATGGTTCGGCCACATGAAGGAGGAGAAGAATTGAAAAAATATGGTAGTTTCTCAAATTTTGAAGCTTATATAGCATTTCCCTTAGGCCAAACATTGGGCCTAAATTATGGGCCTAGCCCAATTAATTCAAAAGCCCACTTTTAAACCATTTAGAGCCCTAATTTATTTCTCTCACTTTCCAACTTCAAATCACTTTAATTTTGATTCCATCACTCTTAACTCATCAAAAATAGTTTGTATACAAATTTTTAGCTCAATTGAAATCTGTTACCAGTCTAATTCAATCTAATCGGTCTAATTCAACAATTGCTGGTGTAATAGAAAATTTTAATTTTTATTACCAAAATATTTTACACAAAATTTGAGGAAAACTTATGAAATTTGGCAATTTTTGGAGTTCATTTGCAATTTTTAAAAATTGATGCAAATTTAAGTCAGTTTTCCTATGATGGAAATTGACTCGCTGGCTTTTTCGTAATTTTAACTTTTGGAGGCATATTTGACATCTATTTTACTTCAAATTTTAACCCCGAACTCACCATGACCAATATTTTTCGATAGTCAAATAAAATATTTTTCACTTTTAGATGTACTTTTCAGCCTGTGAAATACTATTCACTATAGAAAATTACTGTTCATGGCCGATCCAGTGTGAAGGTCATTAAATTTCTCCCCTACTAAAAGAAATTTCATCCTCAAAATTTACCTGTATCAAAGAGTTGAGGATATTGCTATCACATAGTCATCTCGAGTTCCTATGTAGTTTCTTTCACATTATGGTTGTGCTATAAGACCTTCACCAGTGGAACCTGTTTATTCCTGAGCTATCGAATTTCCCTAGCAAAGATTCTTACCGAATATTCTTCATAGGTCATGTCAGACTGTACTTGTATTTCTTCTGGTGTAATTACATAGCTAGGATCAGACTTGTATCTATGAAGCATAAATACATGGAACACATCAAGTATCTTTTTCAAAGCTGATGGCAGCTTTAACCTGTAACTCTATATTCTTTCTCTTCATATTTGCATAGGATTTTTGGCGATCCATATCTTCTTTCAACCTTTCTTTGATAATCCACACTTTCTCCTCAGAGTCACGGATGAAATTGGAACCCAATAGTTTCCTTTCACTTAGTTCAGTCCAGTACAAAGGAGTTTTGCATCTTCTACCATATTAAGCTTTAAAATGGGCTATTTTTAAACTAGATTGGTAGCTGTTATTGTATGCAAACTCTGTTAAAGGCAAATACATTTCCCAACTAGTATCAAAATTCAAGGACATAGCATCGAACCATATCTTTTAATGTCTGAATCACCTGCTCGGATTGGCCATCGGTCTGAGGGTGAAATGTTGTGATAAGACGAAGCCTCATACCTAGAACATCCTAAAAACTCTTCCAAAAATGGGAAGTAAACCTGGGATCCTTGTTAGAAACGATGGATGATGGCACTCCATGAAATCTTACCACTTCACTTATATAAATCTCTGCCAGCCTGGTTAAGGAGTAATCCATTCATACTGGCAAGCAATGAGCAAATTTAGTGAGCCGATCAACGATCACACAAACGGCATCATGCATCTTCTGAGTCACAGGTAAACTAGTCATAAAGTCCATGGTTACCTCATCCCATTTCCATTATGGTATCACAAGGGGATGAAGTAATTCAGAAGAAACCTGATGCTTCGCTTTTACTTGATGACAAATAAGACATTTGCTCATGAATTCTATCACATCCCTATTTTATACTTGGACACCAGTAGTAAGCCTTCAAGTCCTGGTACATCTTGTTACCTCCAGGATGTATGGCATAACTACTATGGTATGCCTCAATCAGAATACTCTTTTTTAGTTCTTCTTGATCAGGAACATATAACCTTTTCTTATAGCAGAGGCTTCCATCATCATTTAAGTAATAGTCTCCTTTACTACCATTCTGAAGCTTGTTTATGATAGCCATTAGTCATTCATCTTTTTCTTGTGCCATTTTCACTTGATGCGTAAAGTCTGGTTTGGCTTGCATTTAAGCTACTAAAGCTCCATCTGGCGCCATACTTAAACTGGTATTCATTACCCGATGAGGTACAAACATTACAATTTATCACTTATGCTTATCAATTACTTACACTTATTCATTTAAGAGCATTAACATTACCTGACATGAATTTTCTACTAAGCGCGTCAGGCACTACATTAGCTTTTCCTGGATGGTAGTCGATATAACAGTCATAATCTTTAATTAACTCCAACCATCATCTTTGTCTGACGTTGATTTCTCTATGGATAAGCAGATATTTCAAACTCTTGTGATATAAATAAGTGTAGCATCTCTCTCCATATAGGTAGTGCCTCTAAATCTTTAATGCAAAAATAATGGCTGCTAACTACAAATCATGAGTAGGATAGTTTTTCTCATGAGTTTTGAGTTGTCAAGAGGCATAAGAAATCACCCGGTCTTCCTGCATCAGAACACAACCTAAATCATTTCTGGAGGCATCGCTATAGACCACAAAATCTTTGCCTGGCTTAGGTTCAGTAAGGATAGGAGCTTCTGTTAACATAGTCTTAAGCTTGTCAAAATATTCTTGGCATTTGTCAGTCCATGCAAACATAGCATGCTTCTGTAATAGTCATGTCATAGGGACTGCAATAGTGGAGAAGCCTTTAATAAATCTCCTATAATATCCAGCTAACCCCAAAAAACTTCTTACTTTCATCACATATTTTGTTAGAGAGTATGCCCTAGAGCCCATGTAAAAGGGATGAATTTCATATGTAGGAATTTATATTTTTAATAAAAGGCATTATTCATTTATTAATGCTATGTTTAAATAAATGAGTTTGTAAATCTTAAATTAATAAATGAAGTCCTTGATATTATAAACACAATGCAAAGGCAATCATGAAAGTGTTCATGATATGAGGTGTTTATTGCATGCAAATGTGTTAATATCTAAATATTCCTAGTCATAGAATTAACAAGATAGGACATTGTTAATTCGGACAGACTAGCACATGTTATGCTTCCTGAATGGTTCAAGCAGTGGTTCTCATAACTATGATTGTGGAAGATAATCAAAGCTAACATATGGATGCTTGTTAGAAGAGCAAGTTCATTGGACACCTACAAAGAGAATCTTCACATGGATATTAAATCATGTCAGTGAGGAATCTCTTCATAGCGGTTGTGCAAGTATCCTTGGACTTGAGATCACCAAAGTTATCTTAAGTAGCAAGTGGTATATTTTGACTCCATAATTGATTACTTTCAACTGGGAGTGAACATAGTTAGGAGATTGGGTATATCATGACCTACTTAAAGATAGTTGAGTGATTGACAAAGGATTCACCATCCCAGATTTAATAAGGGAAGTTATCTCGCATGATTCTATAATTACCTTGTTCAGAGAATCTTTGGCCAGCGTATTATGCCAAGATGGATAGAGATCCATAGAAGGCATTTTGGGAACAATAGTTAAATTAATAGAACATACATAATTAGATTTATATGAGTTGACAGAAATCCATACTTAGAATCTAATTGAGATAAGACTGGTGGAATGAGTAATTGCACGGTAACTATTTCTATGGAAGGGTATAGTCAAACCACTTGACTTTCCTGACATTTGGATGGTCATGATGCCTTGCTAAAGGCCAATCATGACTTGTATAATAGTGTATCAAGAATATCAAAAGGGATTGATAAAATGATTTAAAGAAGTTTAAATCATGTGATTTTTGAATAGAACTAACAATTACATATTACACTGCCAATATGGACAGGAAACTAATAGGTCACACACATATAGAGAAAAAGGATAAAATGGTAAAATGATATGCATAATAATATTTGATATTATTATGGGGATAGAGAAATGAATAATATAATAATTAATTAAAGAGTTTAATAAATTATGATCAAGTAAAATTATTCGCATAACTTTTTTGAAATGTTCTGTAAAATTGGACCTAATTGAAATAATGTATTTCATAATTGATTATCATTGAACTATAAGTGTTATAGGGCTGATATAATAATTAATAGGTCCATTTGAGGAATTATAAAGGCCCAAAGAAGTGAAGTTGGCACAGAAGCCCTCTAGAAGAAGGGCCACACGCCAACTCAAAAACAAAAGGCCTTAGAGGCCTACTTCTTGGACCAGATTAAATTAAATATATTACATAAGTGTTGTGGAGCCTACATATTTAATTTGGTTTGATTTGGATTTCATTTGGGTAATTAAATCCAAATACATGTACAAAGGGCCTAGTTTATGGGTTTTATGCATAGTCTTTTGTGAAAGGGCTTAAATTAGATTTAATTGAGCCCAAATAATTATAAATAATTTCAGAAGCCCATTAATAGTTCTCCAGAAATTTTAAAGAGCCCAATCCCATTATGAAGTTGGATTTTTTAACCTAACTGTAAAAATCCAAAAGATGTGGAATTAAGGTTAAGTAAGTGTGAACAATTAAGAAAACACTCTCTCTCTTTTCTCTCAACCCTAGCCACCACCTTCCCTAGCTAGCATCTAGGGATTTTGGTCAGCCCTTGTTCCTCTTAATTTTTTGTTCTTTCATTTCTTCTCTAGTGTGGATTACTCATTGGAGGTGTTCGATTTTGGACACTATGGTTTGCGACAACCTGGTGAGATGTAAAATTAACTTTTCAACAAAAAATCAAAGGTGATTTTTCTTATTCTCATTAATATGTATATTGTAAATTCAAGGAAAGATCATATATATTGGTTAAAAATTTTTAATTTCGCTTATGTATGAGATGCATGTAACTGATAATTCCCAATATGGTATCAGAGCCTCGGTTTTGCCATGAATATACAATTCTATATTTTTCTGCAGAATAAGTTTTATTTTTGAGTTATTTATTTCATGAACTTTAAAATATCAGATTTGATCCTTCATTAATGAGAAATATTGATTTCTGGATATATGTGTGATCAAATAAATAAAACGAAAACAAAAACGATTCTTTTGAGAAAGGGATCATGGTTTTGGCGTGAATGGCTTTTAATTTTAGAGGCTGTTCTAAATTAATTTTTTATAGATCCACTCTAAGATCATTTTGATGATAATTTATGTGTTTAATATCTGATATTAAGCCATAGGATCAAACGAAATTAAAATCGAACAAGCTTTGTATGAAAATTAGTTTAGTCGAAAAGTTCGATAAATTGGTGTTCTTGGTGTGTTCTTGATGTGTTCTTGTTTAGAACGATTTTTAATCTTCTAAATCTGATATATTAAAGTTTTTTTAATTATTTTTATTAATTAAAATGGGCCTTAAATTAATTGGATTAATTTTAATTCATTAAAATCACTTAATGGGCTTAATTATGTTTACAGACTTGGTTTAAATTAGTGAATGACTTGGTGGGCCTAAGGAGCTGATTTAAATTAAATATTATAAACTATAATTAAGTTTATTAATGGGTTTTAAAGGTTTTAGTAGGCTTGTCTCATTCCAAAAGGCCCAAATGGTCCAATAGACACAAAACTAGTTTGTGTGTGAACACACTTCAGGGTTTTGTTGTGTGGGTTTTGGCCTACCCTTGTTATAAGCCCAAAATTAATTTTTTAATTATTTAATATGATTAATTAATTAAATAATTAATTGATAATTAATTAATAATCAATTGTATTGATAATTAAGGCAAGAACATATACATGCAAAAAGGTTTCCTAAAATAAAAGTTTCCAAAATGGAAAAAGTTTCCTAATTTGATCACATTATTAAAATAACTCAAAAGTTTGTTTCAAGAGTTGAAACATAGTTAGTAATCCATTATATGTTTTACTTTATGCATTAGAAATGCATATAAGGGTTTATGCTTGGTATGATGAATAGTTATGGACAAGGCCCAATGCGATTGAGCATTATGCATGTTTTGGCCCAATGAGGACTTTAATGTCCCGACCACTTGTTTTTGGTTTGTATTTCCTTTTCAAATTATAATATATAATTAGATTACTTAGATTAGAATTAGAGATAGATATGGAGACCACTATCAAGGAGCAAGATGGGCCGGATAGAGATCCAACAAGCTTGAAGATAATGTAATTATTTTTACTTGTTTGAATCATGCATACTACCTAGGTGTGACCTTTTGATTTCCCTTTTGGCTTGGGAAAATCAATGTAGTAAAGTCCATAACTATACCATATTTATATGCTTATATTTATGTGATAGATATAGGATGCATACCAATGTATGCCAACCATGTATGATGAGACTTAATTAACTAAAACCCTCAAACAAATACTAAGTTATATAAGCCTTCCATTAATTTGAGGAGAACTAGAGTTCTTTATAGTGTGGGTTTTTGACCACAGTCAAGCTCACATTATATCGAATATGTTCAAATATAATTAAATGGGTCATCTTAGGTAGCCCATTAGTTTGCTGAGCATAGACAAGGCTAATGGTTCTAGAGGCAAGATTAGGGAATGCATATATGATATGCATGTGTCAAGAGTTGATAACCTAATGATCCAATAGTTGTGTAAAGAAACAATTGGTATAGAGATACCTACTTTTCAAGGGTATGGAGTTTGGCTTGTTGACCACAGTCAAGGTCAAATTACATATCAAGGATTGGATATTGGCCCACTAGGAAAACCATCGAGTTTTCTCGGATTAAATAGTGAGGGCTATTAATTTGCAATATAATAGTGGGAGTAAATTGATTAATTAAAGACCTTATTAATGCATACATATATATGAACATACTCTCATATTTTTTCTTTTTCACATCTAGGTCATCATCATGAGCATATCAAACATTAATATACGATCAATCTTGGATAACAAACTGGTTGGCAGTAACTATTCTAACTGGATCAGGCAAGTGAGAATTGTTCTCAGAGTGAAAAGATCTATTATGTCTTGGATAAAGATCCACCACCACTTCCATCAGATGATGCCATTGCTGAGATCAAAGGCACTTATCGAAAATACAAGGAGGATAGTGAAGCGGCAGCATGTCTGATGCTGGGTACTATGTCCTCGGAGCTTCAGAAGCAACATGAGATGATGGATGCTAGAACCATCATTTTGCATCTTGAGGAGCTTTATTCTTCTCAGGCTAGAACTGAGCAATATGAGATTGCTCGAGCTCTATTTAGCTGCAAAATGGTGGAAGGCACTTCAGCTGCTACTCATGTATTGAAGATGTATGGGTATATTGAGCATTTGAGTAGACTTGGCTATGTAATGGATAATGAGCTATGCATAGATTTAATCTTGTACTCGTTAGCTCCAAGTTATGCACCTTTCATGCTTAACTTTAATATGAACAAGATCTAAGTTACCATTTCTGAGTTAATCAACATGCTCAAAATAGCTGATGGATCCTTTAAGAAGGATCTAAAAAGTGTCATGGTTGTCACTTCTGCTAAAGGCAAGAAGCAGCATAAGAAGAAGATAACCAAGGCACAACCAAAGAATGGTGGGATCTCCAAGAAGAAGGTTGCCAAGAAAGAGAATCCCAAAGGAACTTGCTTTAATTGTGGAAAGGATGGTCACTGAAAGTGTAACTGCAAGGCCTATCTGGATTCTCTCAAGAAGAAGAAGCAGGCTGATGCTTCAACTTCAGGTATTCATATGATTGAAATTAATACTTATTCTATTGCTTCAAAACAATCTTGGGTATTAGATACTGGATGTGGATCTCACTTGTGTAATGATCTATAGGGGCTTAGAAGATTTAGAAGAGTTAGAAAGGCAAAGATATGTTTGTAGTTAGCTACTGGATAGAACATCTCTACAATGGTTGTGGGGACTTACCATTTGCCTCTTCCAAGTGGATTAGTACTGGAATTAAATAATTGTTATTATGTTCCAGCTTTATCCAAGAGTATTATTTCTTTCAGTTGTTTATTAAACGATTATGACATTTCTTTAAAGGACAAGTGTTGTTACATTTTTAAGAACAATATGTTTTATGCAAAAGCTATAATTGAGAATGGTATATTTTTTCTTGATTTAATTAAAGAAGTGCATAATGTGGATACCAAGAGAATGAAACATGATAATCTAAATATCTCATACTTATGGCATTGTCGTTTAGGCCATATAAATGAGAAACGCATGACCAAATTGCACAAGTCAGGTGATTTGGGATTATTTGATTATGAATCATTTGATACATGTGAATCTTGTTTATTGGGAAAAATGACAAAAGCTCCCTTTATTGGTAAAGGAAAACGAGCTAAAATGGTTTTGGACTTAAAACATTCAGATGTATGTGGTTTAATGACTACACATGCTAGATGAGGATACTCCTACTTCATTACTTTCATAGATGATTATTCCAAGTTTGGATACATCTATCTAATGAAATATAAATCAAAAGCATAAGAAAAGTTCTAAGTATTCAGAAATGAAGTAGAGAAACAACTTGGCAAGAGTATTAAAACATTTAGATCAGATCGAGGTGGAGAATACTTAAGCCAAGAATTTCAAGATTATCTTAGAGATAATGGGATTTTATCTCAATGGACTCCACCATATACACCACAACATAATGGTGTATCTGAAAGGAGAAATCGAACACTATTAGATATGGTTCGATCAATGATGAGCCGAGCAGACTTGCCTAAGTCTTTTTGGGGATATGCACTAGAAACTGTTGTTTATGTGTTAAACATAGTTCCTAGTAAATCGGTTGATAGTACTCCATATGAGATGTGGAATAACAAGAAACCCACGCTTTCTCATATGAAAGTATGGGGTTGTCCTACTTATGTGAAGAAGACAATGTTAGACAAACTAGATGTTAAGTTTGACAAATGTTTATTTGTGGGATATCCAAAAGAAACGTTTGGATATTATTTCTATCATCCCTTAGAACAAAAGGTATTTGTTTCAAGGCATGCTATCTTCTTGGAAAGAGAATTTTTCCTACGAGAGGACAGTAGAAGTAAAATTAAACTTGGTGAAGTTCAAGATCCACTAATAGAAGTGGATCAACCGATTGAACCTGAGACTGAATTTCATAATGATGAGATTACAGTTGAACCTAATTATACACACAATCCTAGAAGATCTACTATGATGCATTATATCCTTTTGAGATATGGATTTCACTTTGATTTGGATAGAGGCATAACTGTAGTAGAGGACAATGAGCCTACAAGCTATCAAGAAGTTTTAAACAGTTCAGAACGTGATTTATAGCATAAGGCTATACAGTCTAAAATGAACTCCATGTATGACAATAAAGTATGGACTTTAACTAAAACACATCAAGGGATAAAACCCATAGGGTGCAAATAGGTCTTCAAAAAGAAGAACGACATGGAAGGTAATATAGTTACCTATAAAGCTCGCTTAGTAGCAAAGGGCTATCGTCAAAAAGAAGGTATTGACTATGACGAAACTTTTTCTCCTATAGCAATGCTTAAGTCTATAAGAATACTTTTAGCCATTGCAGCTCATTATGATTATGAGATTTAGAAAATGGATGTGAAGATAGCTTTCCTAAATGGAAATCTGATTGAGGATGTGTATATGACAAAACCAGAATGGTTCACATCTGGAAATGGTGAAAAGGTATGCAAGCTTTAAAGATCAATTTATGGATTGAAGCAAGCCTCTAGGAGCTGGAACATACGATTCAAAGAGAATAATCAAAGAGTTTGATTTCTCACAAAATGAAGATGAACCTTATGTGTATAAAAGGGTTAGTGGGAGTGCAATTGTCTTCCTAGTTCTATATGTAGATGACAGATTGATCATGGGAAATGACATTTCTCTTCTCCAATCTGTTAAAATATTGTTATACAAGCAATTCTCCATGAAAGACCTTGGAGAAGCATTCTATATTCTGGGAATAAGGATCAATAGAGATAGATCGAATAGGTTGCTAGGTCTTTCTCAAAGTACATATATAGATAAAGTATTGAAGAGGTTCAATATGGATCTCTCCAAGGAAGGGTTTATACCCATGGTGCATGGGAAACACCTTTCTAAGTCTATATGTCTGCAGATAATAGAGGATAGAGAGAGCATGAATAGAATACCATATGTATTGGTAATTGGTTTTATCATGTATGCTATGTTATGTACACGTCCAGATGTAGCATTTGCTTTGAGTGTCACAAGCAGATTCCAATCCAATTTTGGAGAGGAACACTAGACATCTGTCAAGAATATCCTTAAGTACTTGAGAAGGACTAAGGATATATTCTTGGTATATGGAGAGGGCAGTTTGGAAATAAAAGGCTATACAGATGCCAGCTTCCAATCTGACAAAGTTGATTGTAAATCACAGTCTGGTTATGTGTTCATAATGGGAGGAGGATCAGTTAGTTGGAAGAGTTCCAAACAAGAAACAACTGTTGATTCCACGACAGAAGCTGAGTACATTGCTACTTCGGAGGCAACCGAAGAAGCAGTTTAGATCAAAAAGTTCATATCTAAACTAGGAGTGGTGCCTAGCATTGTTGATCCGATTTCGTTATATTATGACAACAATGGAGCCATTGCACAAGCAAAGAAACCACGGTCTCATCAACGATCCAAGCATGTTCTCAGACGCAACCATCTTATAAGGGAAATAGTAGCTAGAAATGATGTGAAAATAGAAAGGGTCCTTATAGATGATAATGTGGCGGATCTCCTCACTAAAGCACTTTCCCAGATAAAGCATGATCACCATATAAATAACATGGGTCTGAGACATACGAGTGATTAGCTCTAATGCAAGTGGGAGATTGTTAGAGAGTATGCCTTAGAGCCCATGTAAAAGGGATGAATTTCATATGTATGAATTTATATTTTTAATAAAAGGCATTATTCATTTATTAATGCTATGTTTAAATACATGAGTTTGTAAATCTTAAATTAATAAATGAAGTCCTTGATATTATAAACACAGTGCAAGGCAATCATGAAAGTGTCCATGATATGAGGTGTTTATTGCATGCGAATGTGTTAATATCTAAATATCCCTAGTCATAGAATTAACAAGATAGGAAATTATTAATTCGGACAAACTAGCACATGTTATGCTTCCCGAATGGTTCAAGCAGTGGTTCTTATAACTGTGATTGTGGAAGATAATCAAAGCTAACATGTGGATGCTTGTTAGAAGAACAAGTTCATTAGAGACCTGTAAAGAGAATCCTCACATGGATATTAAATCTATGTCAGTGAGGAATCTCTTCATAGCGGTTGTGCAAGTATCCTTGGACTTGAGATCACCAAAGTTATCTTAAGTAGCAAGTGGTATATTTTGACTCCATAACTGATTACTTCCAATTGGTAGTGAACATAGTTAGATTGGGTATATCATGACCTACTTAAAGATAGTTGAGTGATTGACAAAGGATTCACCATCCCAGATTTAATAAAGGAAGTTATCTCGCATGATTCTATAATTGCCTTGTTCAGAGAATCTCTGGCCAGAGTAATATGCCAAGATGGATAGAGATCCATGGAGGGTATTTTGGGAACAATAGTTAAATTAATAAAATATACATAATTATATTTATATGAGTTGACAGAAATCCATACCCAGAATCTAATATAGATAAGAGTGGTAGAAGGAGTAATTGCACGGTAACTTTTTCTATGGAAGGGTATAGTCAAACCACTTGACTTTCCTCACATTTAGGTAGTCATGATGCCTAGATAGAGGCCAATCATGACTTGTATAATAGTGTATCAAGAATATCAATAGGGATTGATAAAATGATTTAAAGAAGTTTAAATCATGTGAGTTTTAAATAGAACTTACAATTACATATTATATTGCCAATACGGACAGGAACCTAATAGGTCACACACATATAGAGAAAAAGGATAAAATGGTAAAATGATAAGGATAATAATATTTGATATTACTATAAGGATAGATAAGTGAATAATATAATAATTAATTAAAGAGTTTAATAAATTATGATCAAGTAAAATTGTTCGCATAACTTTTTTGAAATGTTCTGTAAAATTGGACCTAATTGAAATAATGTATTTCATAATTGATTATTGTTGAACTATAAGTGTTATAGGGCTGATATAATAATTAATAGGTCCATTGGAGGAATTATAAAGGCCCAAAGTAGGGAAGTTGGCATAGAAGCCCTCTAGAAGAAGGGCCACATGCCAACTCAAAAACAGAAGGCCTTAGAGGCCTACTTCTTGGACCAAAATAAATTAAATATATTACATAAGTGTTGTGGAGCCTACATATTTAATTTGGTTTGATTTGGATTTCATATGGTTAATTAAATCCAAATATATGTACAAAGGGCCTAGTTTATGGGTTTTGTGCATAGTCTTTTGTGAAAGGGCTTAAATTGGATTTAATTATGCCCAAATAATTATAAATAATTCCAGAAGCCCAATTAATAATTCTGCAGCAATTTTAAATAGCCAAATCCCATTATGAAGTTGGATTTTTTAACCTAACTGTAAAAATCCAAAAGATGTGGAATTAAGGTTAAGTAAGTGTGAACAATTAAGAAAACACTCTCTCTCTTTTCTCTCAACCCTAGCCACCACCTTCCCTAGCTAGCATCTAGGGATTTCAATCAGCCGTTGTTTCTCCCAATTGTTGGTTCTTTCAATCCTTCTCTAGTGTGGATTACTCATTGGAGGTATTCAATTTTGGACACTGTGGTTTGTGACAACCCGGTGAGAAGTAAAATCAACTGTTCAACAAAAAATAAAAGGTGATTTTTCTTATTCTCTTTAATATGTATATTGTAAATTCATGCAAGATCATATATATTGGTTAAAATTTTTAAATTTTGCTTATGTTTGAGATGCATGTAACCAACAATTCCCAACATATTTAGCTGGCTTCCACTGAAGAATTGCAACAATCTTCAAAGAATCCACTTTTATACCTTTTGTAGATATTACCTAATCCAAAAAGGATACCTCATTCAACCGGAAGTTGCATTTGCTAAACTTGGCATACAGTTGCTTTTCCCTCAATGTCTGCAAAACAATCCTCAGATGCTTATCATGTTCCTCCAATGTCTTGGAATAAACCAGGATGTCATCAATGAAGAACACTACAAACTAGTCTAAATAATGGTGGAAGACCCTATTCATCAGATCCATGAAGGCCGTCTTTGCATTTGTAAGGCCAAATGGCATGACCAGGAACTCATAGTGGCCATACCTGGTGCGAAAAGCAGTCTTAGGTATATCTATTTCCTTCACCCCCATCTGGTAGGAGCTTGATCTCAGATCAATCTTTGAGAAAAAACCCGCTCCCTTAAGCTGATCAAATAAGTCTTCAATTCAAGAAAGTGGATATTTTTTCGTTATAGTCACCTTATTCAGTTGCCTGTAGTCAATACACAATTTGAGAGTCCCATCCTTTTTCTTTACAAAAAGAATAGGTGCTCCCTAAGGATAAGTGTTGGGTCTAATAAACCCATTGTCAAGCAACTCCTGTAGCTGAATCTTCAATTCTTTTAATTCTACAGGTGCCATTTTGTAAGAAGCAATAGAGATAAGAGCAGTACTAGGAGTAACAACAATGGAGAATTCAACCTCTCTGTCAGGTGGTAAGCCTGACAACTCATCTAGGAATACATCTTGGAATTCTCTAATAGTAGGCATTTTTGACACCTTTAGGCTGTCTTTCTTTGCCTTCACTGCATAACACAGATAGGCTACACATCCTTTTCTGATCAGTCTTCTAGCAACAGTAACTGATATCACATCAAACAAGAAATCAGATCTCACACCAACTACTGTGATCTCCCTATCATCCTGAAGCTTTAAGATAACTCTTTCCTTTTTGCAGTTAACAGTCGCTTGGTGGGTGGATAACTAATCCATCCCTAGAATCATATCAAACTCTTGGAAAGGTAGCTCAATCAGATTTGCCAGGAATACATGTCCTTGTGCACTAATAGGACACTGTCTATATACTTTATTCACCATTACATTATACCCTAGAGGATTACTCACCAAGATATCCTGGTCCAAGCATGCCTCTTTCATCCCATTACCCCATGCCAAAGCAGTGCTAATATAGGAGTGTGTGGAACAAGGATCAATCAAAGCATGTATTGAATTAGATAACAGAAGAAATTTACCTACTATCACATCAGGAGAATCCTTCTTTTCTCTAGCCTTAATAGCATATGTCTATCTTGCAGCTCACCATTTTCCCTGGGATGTCTGACCAGCTAGTCTGGAAGCTGAAGTGTTAGGGACGACTCCCCTACCATGGCCTCACGATGTAGAAAACCCTGTACTAGATGCTGGTGAGGTGACTGAAGCAGTATGTAATGCAGGATAGTCCTTGATCCGGTGGTCTCTTGACCCACACCTAAAACAAGCTCTAGTCAGGAATCTATACTCCCCAGGATGTGTTTTACCACAGTGATTACAAACTACTATTGATCCACTATCTCTACCCGGGGGTGCATTGGTCGCTGAAATCATTAAAGCTTTACCATGTATATGCTACCCTAACCATAGCTTGCTGGTGGATGGCCCTGAGGTGGCTGCGGTTCCTTATGCTTCTTTCCCTATCCTCAATTACGACTAGTCTATCCCTGCTTTCTCTTCTGTTGAAATTGGGATTGTCTATTAGCTTGTTTAGCTTGAGTAGCTTCTAACTTGATAGCAGCTTCAATCATAGATCGCAGATTAGGGTATTTTTGAGCCCCAATGATCTACCTAAGCTCCGTGTGTAAACCTCTCTCAAATTGCTGACATAATTTCTCGTCCATGGCCTGACTCTCATCCAGATAAGCACTTAAGCACTCAAGCTCTCTATCATACTCTGCCACTATCCGATTCCCCTATCTCAACCTCCAGAAAGCATCATGCATAGAAGCTTTATATGTAAACCCAATATATTTCTTCTCAAACTGATCCATAAAGAATTCCTAGTTTAAATAGCCTACTGGAGTGTGCCTCTTGATGGAGTCCCATCAAATGATTGTTGGACCCTGAAGCAAGGCGACTATACCTTTAAATTTTTCCTTAAGGGAACTATGGGTGATCTCAAACAATCCCTTTATTTTGTACAGGCACTCTTCTGCTGCAGCAAGTGTCAGAGGGTCACGCCCTGAAAAATTCTCAGCCCCAAGTCTTTTTTACTGTTCCAGAATAGGTTTTCTTCTAGGCGGAGCCGGTGATTGAATTTGTACCATTGCTAGTAGGGGCTGTGCCTGGGCCTAGGCTGTCTGGATTCTATAATGAATGTAGTCAGACATCAGATTGAGGAAGTCAAGTTGGGTAGGAGGAGGAGGAGGCGATGCTACTCGTGGAGAAAATTTCTATTGTGGGGCCTCCTATTGCCTAATATTACTTGAGGCCTCACTCCTATTAGCCCCCGCCTCATGGCCTTGTTTAGCTAATATCTTTTCACTATAAAAGAGAATGGAGCAAGTACACAATAATTCCAAAACACCTTCTCCACACAACAATTGGCATGTATATATAGTTAAATCAATCATTAATATCCACTCCGATCTTAGAACCGCTTAAACCATGGCTCTAATGCCATTAAATGTAACATCCTTACTTTATCCATTACTGTACCGACAAGCTATAAGCCAAATTTTTTTACTAACTAATTAATTTTATCTTACAATCCTTTTTCTTTAAATTCTTAAGTAACTTTCAAATATTCTAGGTCAGCTTGCCGATGACCTATAACTGTCTGATTTACTATTCATTTAATAAAATTTTAGCACTATAACGGTTGTATAATCAACTAGCACCCTAAAAAATCTAGATAATCACAGCCTCTCAGAGGCACAGTAAATATATATACAATCCATTTATCAACTCAATCATTTACTTTCCTAATATTAACACATCCACAACCAAGATCACATACATATCATTGCAAGTCTATTAAATCTCAATTCTTACACACTTACATACCACCATAATATTACAAACCCAATTCTGTTTTACACATATATACAAGTACATATCACTATGGGTATATATATACATATATACATGCCACTACTACTACTCCTATTTATTTAAAGAAGTCTCTTAAAGTGTACTCCTGCTCTCGATCTTCTGTACCTGCACGTAGTCATTTCTACGCACTGAGTATTAAACATGCCTAGTGGTAACTAGCAATTATAGCATCTTCCTAAAGCTTAATTCATTAATTAAGCAAGATAACATTTATCAAATTTTACTTTAAGACAATTATAAAAAAATTATTTGCCTTACTATTAGAAGCACCATTTTGATCTTATTCATTATATTACCAATTCGACCCTTACACCTTTAGTAACTTTTCAATTTAACCCAATAACTTTCAATTTCTTTCAAATTTGTCCTTTTTACTTCACATTTACCAAATTGCCTTATTATGCTTATTTTTCACCTTTTAGCTATTAATTAATATATAATATACCAATTAACACTTATTTTACCATTTTTATGTAAAATTGCATTTTAATCCCTGTGTGCTATAAACTTCATTTTTTGGACTATTTAGGAACTAAATTACCATTTTACCCTTTATAGTCATTTCCTAATTCTTTTATTCATTGTTTGCACTTTTTAGGGAAATTACCATTTTGCCCCTAAACATTTTATTTTCTTTCAAGTAGGCCATTTTTCACCTTTAATTGCCACATTCCACTTTCTTTTCACATTTTTAACATACTTCTTTCAATATGCACCTACTGCAATCCCGATAGAAACTCTTAGACCGAATACAAGAGATGAGAACCCCATTAAGCCATAACAGATTAAGAAATGACCCTTAAGGGATTATTTCACATAGAGCAGATAACAGAACATACATAAGCTATGGAGATCAATGATCCTACCATAACAAAGAAAGTCGCCATGATTACCGCGGTACAGATGTTCCTATGGCCAGCCATTTTATATCCTCGGCTAGTTTTTACTGCCTGACTATTTCTAAAAGCAATAATTACACTAATTTCATTCAGTTTCAATTATCTTGGTAACTTCATTAACCTTTTTATTTTCAAAAAATTCATCAATTGACTTTTTCAATCCCTTTATACAGAATGTAAATTAATTCACATTAATTTACCATCTTTTATTTATTTATTTAATTATTTCTCAATAATTATGTATTTTTACTTAAACATATTCAATGTTTCATTTCAAAAGTATTCTAGTAATTCATATAAAAATTTATATATATATTATTTTATAATTATTATCATTTTTCATTCATTTTATGAATTATTTCACAATAATTCATCATTTACACTTGATATATACACATGTACTCAACTTAAAAATTCTCAAATAAATTCCATAAATTCCTTAAAAATTCATGGACATCATTTAACATCTCTAGGTTCATTTTTTATCATTAATTACCAAATTTGCACAAAATATACATTATTTTTCTTTAAAGTTAATTTCGGCCACCCTAGGATTTCTACCTTAGAAATTCTTTAAATTCAAATTAAGCACTCTAATGGCTATATTCAAGGTCTAATTGCATTCATCCAACATTAATTTCAATTACTTGTCAATTTATCCTATTTTCTCTAACTTACGTAAAGGAAATTAATTAAAAATAATGGAAAATGGTATGATTTATTAGCCACTAACCTTTTCTTCTTACTTTGTCGTGCCTAGACTTCTTTTTCTTTGCCTTTAGCCTTGGCAAGTTGGTTTCCTTCTTCTTCATCTACCATGGCCAAATTTTAAATCTTATTAAACCCTATTTTTTAATCTTAAATGCGTAAATTAATAACATATTTGAGTTCTAAGCATCCTAAATTAGTAAGAACCACTTAAAAATCAAATTAAGCTAATCAATTTCTCGAAGCTCACCTTATTACCTAAGCTTTCCAACCTTGATTTCCCTTGATTTCTTTGCTTAAATTAAAGGGTAAAGGGCTGATTACTACTCTAGAGGAATGGAATTAACTTTCTTATGTTGGATCAAGGTGGGAAGTTTGAGTGAATTAAAAGAAATTAGGGAGAGAGAGGGACTAGATGGTTTGGCCATATGAACGAGGAGAAAAGCTGGAAATATTTAGTAATTTCTTAGATTTTTCAGCTTATATGCCCCTTCCCTTCCTGGCCCAATTAATTCAAAAGCGCACTTTCAACCCATTAAGAGCCTTAATTTATTTCTCTCACTTTCCAACTTCAAATCACTTTAATTTTTATTTCATTACTCTTATCACATGAAAAATAGGTTGTACGCAAATTTTAGGCTCAATCAGAGTCTATTATCGATCTGATTCAATCCAATCAGTCTGATTCGCTAAATGTCAGTGTGACTGAAAAATTTAATTTTCATTACCAAAATATTCTACACTAAATTTAAGGAAGATCTACAAAATTTGGCAATTTTTGGAGTTAATTTGATATTTTTAAAAATTCATGCAAATTTAAGTCAGTTTTCCTGTAATGAAAATTGACTCGCTAGATTTTTCGTATTTTTGACTTTTGAAAGTCTATTTGACCTCAGTTTTAATTCAAATTTCAACATCGGACTCATCATGATCAATATTTTCTGATGGTCAAATAAAATATTTTTTACTTTCGAGCATACTTTTCAGCCTGAAAAATACTATTCACCATCGAAAATTACTCTTTATGGTTGGTCCGATGTTGAGACCATTACACTATTAGATCATGAGCGACATGTTATATACCCTAATGTGATCATATGTGCATCAATCATCTTAGTTGTACTTTTATCTTATAACATTTTATACTCAGGAAGTTTATATAAGATTATTCTATCTTATACGATATCACCCTACTTATGGTTATGAGTTTTTACATAATAAGATATAGGGCATGAGCAAATAGTTAAGCATGTTCCTTTAGATCAAAGCTATTCTCTATCTTCCATTATGACCTGAAGCATAATCAAACTTTACTATTCTCTATCTTCCACTATGACCTGAAGCATAATCATACTTCTATAGTCTCATAAATAAATATAAAATGTAATATCCCATCTCTTTAACTTGGAAAAGTAACATTAAACCATCCTTTTATAACACTAGCCCACATCATAGTACTTCCATGCCATTATAAAAAAACACAGCAATGATTAGCAATTTGGGTAAAACCATTACTTTGATAGGTTATATACTTTATAGCAACTTTAGATGACCCATTTCACAATATATAATTTTTTTGGTTATTATGTTGCCTCTTTCTCTTCTTTTGTTCTGAGCTCGATATACACCAAGCCACATTTTAGCAAAATCATTCATTTTAGCATTGCCATACGCAAGTTCCTCTAATTCAGCTTTCAAGTGAACCCCATAATTTAACTTAGTAGGCTTTATTACTCTAAAACTTCTCACTCTTTCTATATACATATATGCATACATAAGGATTATCCAACAAGATGACCATGCCATATAGAGCATATTGATGGCTATACGTAACTCACAACTTAATTCAATCTACCCCCTCTTATAATAACATTTATGTCATTCAGATTCTGATAATAAATCACGTTATAGTTATACCTTTTTAACTATGTCTTTCTAAATTTTATCCCTGGGAAGACTTCACAACTCAATTAATTCATCAAAACTCAGATAGCCTACTAACCACCACTTTAATATATATATATAATCATCATGCACATTTCTCATGATTAGCTTAATTCACCCTAATTCTATTACAATACTTGGTTTATGATTCATGAATGATCTATAGCTTGAGGTGAAGGAGAACCGATGAAAAGAGAGTGTACAAGTTGCCGTGCACTAGGATAGGAAAGGCCATACTTGGCTGTGCATTTCATGAAACAAGGGTTGGTTGGCCATGCATCCCCAATAACAAAAGGCCAATTAGCCATGCAACAGAAAGCAGAAGAGGCTTGTGCGGCTATGCATAGGGGAGAAGAAAGCCATATGCGGCCATGCAAGGAGTAACCAAAGCCAAACACGCGGCCATGCAGGGGAAAATCAAAGAGAATGTGCGGCCGTTCAAAGGAATTCAAAAGGGGATGTGCGGTAGTTTAAGGGAATTACAAGGCATTAATGCGGCCGTTCAAAGGAAGGGAACCATGCATGGCCGTGCATGGGAAAGATAAATACCATGCGTGGCCATGCATGGGATCTTGGCAAGCATAGCTTAAAAGAAACCCAGAAACCTAGATTATGCAGTACAAGAACATAAATCCCATATCTCTCTTTACCTCTGAAAAAATGATTATTAAAGTTTTAAATTATGCTAAACTCATCTAAATTACTAGATTTAACCTTTAATCTCAGCTAGGAGGACCTATACAAGAAAAGAGGGAAAAAATTCAGTAATAACTTATAAACAGTTCCTGTACCTGATATTCAAGATTTAACTCCTTCTTCAACCCTCTGATCCATCTCTTTTTACTGATTTCTTCCTTCCCCTTACATAAAGTGGTAACAATAGGATTTCTCAATCCCCTATTACCCATAAATCAAATAAAACGAAGAAGAGGAGAAAGATCTATAAGAGGAGGAGACATTACCTTTTCGATGCTACCTCACAAACCTTAAGCTTCATCTTTTTCAATCTATAATTCCATAACCAAAGAGAGAGAGAGATTGCATCTCCCTTCTCTGCCCTTTTTTCCTGATCTCTACCTTCTCCAAGAAACTTAAAATATGTGATTGGGATAAATATATCATTAAAGGAAATTCCAAAGTTATCCTTAAACACTTTAACCTTCATAACTTGTATTTCTTACATTTTACTTCAATTGCATCCTTCCTTAACATTTAACTATACTCCATTACACATATGCATAATTACCAAAATATCCCTCATAGGACTTAACTTTAATAATACAAAATAATCAAATTCTGCCTTATTTAACCATAATCCTTATTAATTTAACATAATCTAATTAGAGCCAAGATTGGGGCCTCACAAATCTCTCCCTCTTAAAATAAGTTCGTCATTGAAATTCAAATATGTAATCTTATCTTATTACTAGCAATCTTCGAAACTCCGCTTTAGCTATAAGCAACTATAACCATAAGTATTCTATAAACATAACAAATTCATCCATCTATAACCTTAGTACCTATCTTTAATCTCCAGATACTCTTAAGGTCATTATACTTTATATCTGTTTTCCCTTTCAGCTAGGCTAGAATATGACACGGTGCTATTCATGTGCTATGAGATGATATGGGATGCTATGCAATGCGTTAATGATTTCATGTATGCAATTGAATACCAATACATATTATCATATGCTGTACATGTTCTACCCCATCCCAATACCATGAGACATGTTCAATTGCCCATGCTGATTAGGAAAAATTCTGACAAATATATATAGAGAGCATTTTAATAACCTCAACATCTCGCAACCTTATCAATGCCAAAATCAAGTTCTCTTCTAATCATATAGCTTTTCCTTAAATACTTTAATAAACAATCTAGAAGTACTTATAATCAGACTTATGCTATACTTCAATCATAGAACATCAAAGCATTTAAACACTTCCAATATCAAGAGATGAGAGATACTAGCAATTCCTCTAATATCATCTCATAAACTTTGAACCAAAATCTTCCAAGCACTCCAATATAAATCAATCATAGGTCAATCATCTATTGCAATTATCAAAATTTGTATCCCAATAACAATAACACCGAATGCAGCTATTTGGTTTAGACCAACTCATCTCAACCTTCAAGAACAATTTCTTAATTCCTTATTGCCCAGAAAAGACTAAACATGGGTGCTCTAATACCACTAACTGTAACATCCTAATCCATAAGACATGCAGAATCATTAATACCATCACAATCCTAGTAAAGATTGGGCTGAGATAATAATAATAATAATAATAATAATAATAATAATAATAATAATAATAATAATAATAATAATAATAATACAAGCCTTTATTACATGCCACAAAATAATCAGAAGAAACTCTAAAATAAAGAGACATAACATAACGGCCTTCAATACATTATAAAATCCTAAAGGGCAACTACAACCTGTGAGATCTTTTGTTCAAAGTGGGTCGAATCACTACAACTATCAATCCCAAGTGAAGCTTATCCTGAGACCTACATGGATAAATAAATCCATTCTAAGCTATAAAGCTTAGTGGGGAAACAAATACTCGATGGAAAAACCCTTAATAAATATCATTAAATCAGTGCAACCTTTATAATTAAGGAAAAACATATGAGTTTGCAATATTAACCATTTTCATGTGCATTCTGAAGGAGTCTTTAACTTAATCATTATGTACTATTCTTACACTACTATAGATCATTTCGTGAACTCGTCTAATTCCTGAAGACTTTTTATTTTGCTTTTGTAATTCAATTTCTTACTTGATAAACTAGCATAATTCATGCAACTCATAATCCTTTCATTCATAAATCTAGATATCATTATCAATGACAATAAAAACTTCAATCATATGCATTTAATGTTCATTTAAAGCATAAGGGAGTGCATGTTGTTGGGATTTATCGGTTATATGCATCTCATACATAAGCGAAATTTAAAATTTTTAACCAATATTACTGATCTTGCCATGTATTTACAATATTCATATTAGTGAGAATAAGAAAAATCACCTTTGATTTTTGTTGTACAGTTGTTTTTCCTTCGCACTGCATTGTCGCAAACCTCTACTGAGTAATCCACACTAGAGAATGATAGAATGAACCAACAATTGGGAGAGAACAAGGCACTGGCTGAAAAATCCCTTGAGCTAGCAAGGGAGATGGCGGCTAGGGTTTTTGGAGGAGAGAAAAATTATTTCTCTTAATTATTCACTTAACCCTAATTTCCATATGACTTGGATTTTTATAGTTAGGTTAAAAATCCAACTTTATAATGTGATTGGGCTCTTTAAAATTGCTGGAGAATTATCAATTGGGCTTCTGGAATTATTTATAATTATTTGGGCCTAATTAAATCCAATTTAAGCCCTTTCAAAAAAGACTATGCACAAAACCCAGAAACTAGGCCCTTTGTACATATATTTGGATTTAATTACCCAAATGAATTCCAAACCCAACCAAATTAAATATGTAGGCTCCATAATACTTGTGTAACATATTTAATTTATTTTTGTCCAAGAAATAGGCCTCTAAGGTCTTCTGTTTTGGAGTTGGCATGTGGCCCTTCTTCAGGAGGGCTTCTGTGCGAACTTCATTTCTTTGGCCCTTTATAATTCCTCCAATGGACCTATTAATTATTATATCAGCCCTATAACACTTATAGTCTAATAATAATTAATTATGAAATACATTATTTTAATTAGGTCCAATTTTGCAGAATATTTTCTCAAAAGTTCCGCGAACAATTTTACTTGATCATAATTAATTAAACTCTTTAATTAATTATTATCTTTTTCACTTCTCTATCCCCATAATAATATAAAATATTACTATCCTTGTCATTTTACCATTTTATCCTTTTTTTCTATATGTGTGTGACCTATTGGGTTCCTGTCCATGTTGGCAGTATAATATTTAATTGTGAGTTTTATTCAAAACTCATATGATTTAAACTCCTTTAAATCATTTTATCAATCCCTATTGATATTCTTGATACATTATTATACAAGTCTTGATTGGCCTCTAGCTAGGCATCATGACTACCCAAATATCAGGAAAGTCAAGTGGTTTGACTATACCCTTCCATAGAAACAGGTACCGTTCAATTACTCCTTTCACCACTCTTATCTCAATTAGATTCTGAGTATGGATTTCTATCAGATCATATAAATCTAATCATGTATGTTCTATTAATTTAACCATTGTTTCCAAAATTCCCTCCATGGATCTCTATCCATCTTGGCATATTACTATGGCAAGAGATTCTCTGAACAAGGTAATTATAGAATCATGTGAGATAACTTCCCTTATTAAATCTTGGATGGTGAATCCTTTGTCAATCACTCAACTATCTTCAAGTAGTTCATGATATACCCAATCTCCTAACTATGTTCACTCCCATTTGGAAGTAATCAGTTATGGAGTCAAAATATACCACTTGCTACTTAAGATAACTTTGGTGATCTCAAGTCTAAGGATACTTGCACAACCGCTATGAAGAGATTCCTTACTAACATAGATTTAATATCCATGTGAGTACTCTCTATGCAGGTCTCCAATGAAATTGTTCTTCTAACAAGCATCCACATGTTAGCTTTGATTATCTTCCATAATCATAGTTATGAAATCCACTGCTTAAACCATTCAAGAAGCATAATATGTTCTAGTCTCTCTGAATTAACAATATCCTTATCTTGTTAATTCTAGGACTAGGCATTTTTAGATATTAACACATTTGCATGTAATAGACATCTCATATCATGAACACTTTCATGATTGCCTTTGCACTGTGTTTATAATATCTAGGACTTCATTTATTAATTTAAGATTTACAAACTCATGTAATTAAACATAGCATTAATAAATGAATGATGCCTTTTATTAAGAATATAAATTTATACATATGAAAAACATCCCTATTTCATGGGCTCTAGGGCATAGTCTCTAACAATCTCCCACTTGTACTAGAGCCAATCACTCATATGTCTAAGACCCATGCTATTTATATGGTGATCGTGCTTCATCTGGGAAAGTGCTTTAGTGAGGGGATTTGCCACATTATCATCTGTAGGGACCCTTTCTATTTTCACATCATTTCTAGCTACTATTTCCCTTATAAGATGGTAGCGTCTGAGAACATGCTTGGATCGCTGATGAGACCGTGGTTCCTTTGCTTGCGCAATGGCTCCATTATTGTCACAATATAAAGGAATCGGATCAAAAATGCTAGGCACCACTCCTAGTTCAGTTATGAACTTTTTGATCTAGACTGCTTCTTTGGCTGCTTCTGAAGCAACAATGTACTCAACTTCTGTCGTGGAATCAACATTTGTTTCTTGTTTGGAACTTTACCAAGTAACTGCTCCTCCTCCCATTATGAACATATAACCACACTGTGATTTACAATCATCTTTGTCAGATTGAAAACTGGCATCTGTATACCCATTTACTTCCAAAATGCCCTCTCCATATACCAAGAATATATCCTTAGTCCTTCTCAAGTACTTAAGAATATTCTTTACAGCTGCCCAGTGCTCCTCTCCAAAAATGGATTGGAATATGCTTGTGACACTCAAAGCAAATGCTATATCTAGACGTGTACATAACATAACATACATGATAGAACGAATTATAGATGCATGTGGTATTCTATTCATGCTCTCTCTATCCTGTAGTGTCTGCAGACACATAGACTTAGAAAGGTGTTTCCCATACACCATGGGTATAAACCCTTTCTTAGAGAGATCCATATTAAACCTCTTTAATACTTTATCTATATATGTACTCTGAGAAAGACTTAGCAACCTATTGGATCTATCTCTATAGATCCTTATTCCCAGAATATAGGATGCTTCTCCAAGGTCTTTCTTGGAGAATTGCTTGGATAACCATATTTTAACAGATTGGAGAAGAGAAATGTCATTTCCCATGATCAATATGTCATCCACATATAGAACTAGGAAGATAATTACACTCCCACTGACCCTTTTATACACACAAGGTTCATCTTTATTTTGTGAGAAACCAACTCTTTGATTGTCTCATTGAATCATATGTTCCAGCTCCTAGAGGCTTGCTTCAATCCATAAATGGATCTTTGAAGCTTGCATACCTTTTTGCCATTTCCTGATGTGAACCCTTCTGGTTGTGTCATATACACATCCTTAGTAAGATTTCCATTAAGGAAAGTTGTCTTCACATCCATTTGCCAAATCTCATAATCATAATGAGCTGTAATGGCTAAAAGTGTTCTTATAGACTTAAGCATCGCTACAGGGGAAAATGTTTTGTCATAGTCAATACCTTCTTTTTGACGATAACCCTTTGCTACTAAGCGAGCTTTATAGGTAACTATATTACCTTCCATGTCGGTCTTCTTTTTGAAGACCCATTTGCACCCTATGGGTTTTATCCCTTCCGGTGGTTGAGTTAAAGTTCATACTTTATTCTCATACATGGAGTCCATTTCAGACTGCATAGCCTTAAGCCATAAATCATGTTCTAAACTGTTTTAAACTTCTTGATATCTTGTAGGCTCATTGTCCTCTACTACAGTTATGTCTCTATCCGAATCGATGTGAAATCCATATCTCACAGGGATAGAATGCATCCTAGTAGATCTTCTAGGATTTTGTGTATAATTAGGTTTAACTGCAATTTCATTATTATGAAACTCAGTTTTGGGTTCAATCGGTTGATCATCTTCTATTTGTGGGTCTTGAACTTCACCAAGTTCAATTTTACTCCCACTGTCCTCTCGTAGGAGAACTTCTCTTTCCAAGAAGACAACATGCCTTGAAACAAAAAACTTTTGTTCTAAGGGATGATAGAAATAATATCCAAACATTTCTTTTGGATATCCCACAAATAAATATTTGTCAGACTTAACATCCAGTTTGTCTGACATTATCCTCTTCACATAAGCAGGACAACCTCATACTTTCATATGAGAAAGTGTGGGTTTCTTGTTATTGCACATCTCATATGGAGTAACATCAACTGATTTACTATGAACTCTGTTTAACACATAAACAAAAGTTTCTAGTGTATATCCCTAAAAGGACTTAGGCAAGTCCGCTAGGCTCATCATTGATCGAACCATATCTAATAGAGTTCAATTTCTCCTTTCAGATACACCATTGTGTTGTGGTGTATATGGTGGAGTCCATTGAGATAAAATCCCATTATCTCTAAGATAATCCTGAAACTCCTGGCTTAAGTATTCTTCACCTCGATCTGATCTAAGTGTTTTAATACTTTTTCCAAGTTGTTTCTCTACTTCATTTCTGAATTTTTTGAACTTTTCAAATGCTTCTGATTTGTATTTCATTAGATAGATGTATCCATACCTAGAATAATCATCTATGAAATTAATAATGTAGGAGTAACCTCCTCTGGCATGTGCAGTCATTGGACTACATACATCTGAATGTATTAAGTCCAAAACCATTTTAGCTCGTTCTCCTTTACAAATAAAGGGAGTTTTTGTCATTTTTCCCAATAAACAAGATTCGCATGTATCAAATGATTCATAATCAAATGATCTCAAATCACCTGACTTGTGTAATTTGGTCATGCGTTTCTCATTTATATGGCCTAAATGACAATGCCATAAGTATGAGGTGTTTAGATTATCATATTTCATTCTCTTGGTATCCACATTATGTACTTCTTTAATTAAATCAAGAACAAATATACCATTCTCAATGATAGCTTTTGCATAAAACATATTGTTCTTAAAAATGTAACAACACTTGTCCTTTAAAGAAATATCATAATCGTCGAACAAACAACTAAAAGAAATAATACTTTTGGATAAAACTGGAACATAATAACAATTATTTAATTCCAGTACTAATCCACTAGGAAGAGACAAATGGTAAGTCCCCACAACCGTTGTAGAGATGTTCTGTCCAGTAGCTGACTGCAAACATATCTCTGCCTTTCCAACTCTTCTAAAGCTTCTAAGCCCCTGTAGATCATTACATAAGTCAGATCCACATCCGGTATCTAATACCCAAGATTGTTTTGAAGTAATAGAATAAGTATTAATTCAATCATATGAATACCTGAAGTAGAAGCATCAGCTTGCTTCTTCTCCTTAAGAGAATCTAGATAGGCCTTGTAGTTACGCTTCCAATGACCATCCTTTCCACAATGGAAGAAAGTTCCTTTGGGATTCTTTTTCTTGGAAACCTTCTTCTTGGAGATCCCACCATTCTTTGGTTATGCCTTGGTTATCTTCTTCTTTTGCTTTTTGCCTTTAGCAGAAGTGACAACCATGAAAATTTTTGGATCCTTCTTAAAGGATCCATCAGCTGTCTTGAGCATGTTGATTAACTTAGAAATGGTTACTTAGATCTTGTTCATGTTGAAGTTAATCACGAAAGGTGCATAAATTGGAGCCAACGAGTAAAAAATTAAATATATGTATAGATCATTATCCATAACATAGCCAAGTCTACTTAAATGCTCAATATAGCCATACATCTTCAATGCATGAGTAGCAACTGAAGTGCCTTCCATCATTTTGTAGCTAAATAGAGCTCGAGAAATCTCATATTGCTCAGTTCTAGCCTGAGAAGAGTAAAGCTCCTTAATATGAAAAACGATGGTTCTAGCATCCATCATCTCATGTTGCTTCTGAAGCTCTGAGGACATAGCACCCAGCATCAGACATGCTGTCGCTTCACTATCCTCTATGTATTTTCAATAAATGCCTTTGATCTCATCAATGGCATCATTTGATGGAAGTGGTGGTGGATCTTTATCCAAGACATAATGGATCTTTTTAGCTTTGAGAACAATTCTCACTTGCCTGATCCAGTCAGAATAGTTGCTGCTAACCAGCTTGTTATCCAAGATTGATCATATATTAATGTTTGATGTGTTCATGATGATGACCTAGATGTGAAAAAGAAAAGATATGAGAGTATGTTCACATATATATGTATGCATTAATAAGGTCTTTAATTAATCCATTTACTCCCACTATTTTATTGCGAATTAATAGCCCTCATTATATAATTCGAGAAAACTCGATGGTTTTCTTAGTGGGCCAATATCCAATCTTTGATATGTAATTTGACCTTGACTTTGGTCAACAAGCCAAACTCCATTTCCTTGAAAGGTAGGTATCTTTATACCAATTGTGTCTCTACACAACTATTGGATCATTGGGTTATCAACTCTTGATGCATGCATATCGTATATGCATTCCCTAATCTTTCCTCTAGAACAATTAGCCTTGACTTTGGTCAACAAGCTAACGGGCTAGCTAAGATGACCCATTTAATTAGATATGAACATATTCGATATAATGTAAGCTTGACTTTGGTCAACAACTTACAGTATAAAGAACTCTGGTTCTCCTTTAATTAATGGAAGGCTTAAATACCTTAGTATTTTTTTGAGGGTTTTAGTTAATTAAGTCTCATCATACATGGTTGGCATACATTGGTATGCATCCTATATCTATCACATAAATATAAGCATACAAATATGGTATAGTTATGGACTTCACAAAATTGATTTCCCCAAGCCAAGAGGGAAATCAAAAGGTCACACCTAGGTAGTATGCATGATTCAAACAAGAAAAATAATTACATTATCTTCAAGCTTGTTAGATCTCCATCTGGCCCATCTTGATCCTTAACAGTGGTCTCCATCTCTATTTCTAATTCTAATCTAAGTAATCTTATTACATATTACAATTTGAAAAGAAATACAAACCAAAAACAAGTGGCCGGTACATGAAAGTCCTCATTGGGCCAAAACATGCATAATGCTCAATCAAATTAGGCATTGTCCATAACTATCCATCATGCCAATCATACACCCTTATATGCATTTCTAATGCATAAAGACATGGATTACTAACTTTGTTTCAACTCTTGAACAAGCTTTTGAGTTATTTTAATAATGTGATCAAATTAGGAAACTTTTTCCATTTTGGAGACTTTCATTTTAGACAACCTTTTTGCATGCATGTGTTCTTGCCTTAATAATTAATCCAATTGATTATTAATTAATTATTAATTGATTATTTAATTAGTTAATAATATTAAATAATTAAAAGAATCAATTTTGGGCTTAGGATTAAGGGTAGGCCGAAACCCACCAAATGAAACCCTAATTGTGTTCACACACAAACTAGTTTTGTGTTTATTGGACCATTTGGGTCTTTTAGAATGAGGCAAGCCCACTCTAGCCCTTAAAATCCACTAATAAACTTAATTATTGTTTATAATATTTAATTTAAATCAGCTCCTTGGGCCCACCAAGTCATATACTAATTTAAACCAAGTCCGGAAACATAATTAAGCCCATTAAGTGGTTTTAATGAATTAAAATTAATCAAATTAATTTAAGGCTCATTTTAATTAATCCAATTAATTAAAAATACTTTAATTTATCAGATATATCAGATTTAGAAGATTAAAAATCGTTCTAAATAAGAACACACCAAGAACACCAATTTATCAAACTTTTCGACTAAACTAGTTTTCATGCAAAACATGTTCGATTTTAATTTCGTTTGATCTTATGGCTTAATATCACATATTAAACACATAAATTATCATCTAAATGATCTTATAATGGATCTATAAAAAATTAATTTAGAATAGTCCCTAAATCTAAAAGCTTCTCACGCAAAAACACAGAATTCTTTTCTCAAAAAAATTGTTTTTGTTTCCGATATATATATTTGATCACACTTATATCCAGAAATCAATATTTCTCATTCATGAACAATTAAATCTGATATTTTAAAGTTCATGAAATAAATAACTAAAAAATAAAACTTATTCCGCAGAAAAAATATAGAATTGTATATTCATGGCAAAGTCGAGGCTCTGATACCATGTTGGGATTTATCGGTTACATGCATCTCATACATAAGCGGAATTTAATTTTTTTAACCAGTATTACTGATCTTGCCATGAATTTACAATATTCGTATTAATGAGAATAAGAAAAAACACCTTTGATTTTTGTTGTACAATTGTTTTTCCTTCGCATCGGGTTGTCGCAAACCACAGTGTCAAAAATCGAACAACTCTAATGAGTAAACCACACTAGAGAATGATAGAATGAACCAAAAATTGGGAGAGAACAAGGGGCTGGCCGAAAAATCCCTTGAGCTAGCAAGGGAGATGGCGGCTAGGGTTTTTGGAGGAGAGAAAAACTATTTTTCTTAATTGTTCACTTAACCTTAATTTCCACATCACTTGGATTTTTATAGTTAGGTTAAAAATCCAACTTCATAATGTGATTGGCGAATCTGGGATGGTGAATCCTTTGTCAATCACTCAACTATCTTCAAGTAGGTCATGATATACCCAATCTCCTAACTATGTTCACTCCCAGTTGGAAGTAATCAGTTATGGAGTCAAAGTATACCACTTGTTACTTAAGATAACTTTGGTGATCTCAAGTCCAAGGATACTTGCACAACTGCTATGAAGAGATTCTTCACTGACATAGATTTAATATCCATATGAGGATTCTCTTTGCAGGTCTCCAATAAACTTGTTCCTCTAACAAGCATCCACATGTTAGCTTTATTATCATCCATAATCACAATTATGAGAACCATTGCTTGAACCATTCAAGAAGCATAACATGTGCTAGTCTGTCCGAATTAACAATGTCCTATCTTGTTAATTCTATGACTAGGGATATTTAGATATTAACACATTTGCATGCAATAGACATCTCACATCATGAACACTTTCATGATTGCCTTTGCACTTTGTTTATAATATCTCGGACTTCATTTATTAATTTAAGATTTACAAACTCATGTATTTAAACACTGCATTAATAAATGAATGATGCCTTTTATTAAGAATATAAATTTCATACATATGAAAAACATCCCTATTACATGGGCTCTAGGGCATACTCTCTAACACTTATAACATTTTATATTCAGGAAGTGTGTATGAGATTATACCATCTTATACTTCATCACCCTACTTATGGTTATGAGTTTTTACATAATGAGATATAGAGCATGAGCCAACAGCCAAGCATGTTCCTTTACATCAAAGCTATTCTCTACCTTTCATTATGACCTGAAGCATAATCAAACTTCTGTAGTCTCATGGCTAAACATAAAATGTAATATCCATCTCTTTAACTTAGACAAGTAACAATCAACCATCCTTTTATAACACTATGCCACATCATAGTATTTCATGCCATTGTAAAAAAAATGGATCAATGATTACCAATTTGGGCGAAACCATTTCTTTGATATGTTATATACTCAACACCAACTTTATATGACCCATTTCACAGCATATAATTTTTTTTTGGTTATTATATTGCCTCTTGCTCTTCTTTAGTTTTGAGCTCGATATACACCAAGCCACATTCTAGCAAAACCATTCATTTGAACATTTCCATATGCAAGTTCCTCTAATTTAGCTTTCAAGTGAACCCCATACTTTAACTTAGTAGGCTTTATTACTTTAAAACTTCAAACCCGTTCTATATACATATATGCATACATAAGGATTCTCCAACAAGATGACCATGCCATATAGAGCATATTGATGGCTATACGTCAGTCACAACTTAAGTCAATCTACTCCTTCTTGTAATAACATTTATGTCATTTAGATTCCAATAATAACTCACCTTATAGTTATACATTTTTAACTATGTCTTTCTAAACTTTAGCCTTGGGAAGACGTCACAACTCAATTAATTCATCATAACACAGATAGCCTACTAACTACCACTTTAATATATATATAATCATCATGCACATTACTCATGATTAGCTTAATTCACCCTAATTATATTACAATACTAGGTTCGTGATTCATGAATGATCTATAACTTGAACTGAAGGAGACCCAATGAAAAGAGAGTATACAAGTGGTCGTGTACTAGGATAGGAAAGGCCATACTTGGCCGTGCATTTCATGGAACAAGGACTGGTTAGCCCTATATCCCTAAGAAGAAAAGGTAACTTAGCCATGCAATGGAAACCAGAAGAGGCCTAAGTAGCCATGTAAAGAGGAGAAGAAATCCTTACGTAGCCATTCAGGGAGTAACCAAAGCCAAACACATAGCCATGCAGGGGAAAATCAAAGAAAATACATGGCAGTTCAAGGGAATACAAAAGGGGATGCGCGGCCATTTTAGGGAAATACAAGGAATTTACGCGGCCGTTTAAGGGAAGTGAACTATGTGTGGCGGTGCATAGGAAAGAGAAATACCATATGCAGCCATGCATGGGATCTTGGCAAGCATAGCTCAAAAGAAACCCAGAAAGCCAAATTATGCAGTACATGAACTTAAATCCTAGATCTCTCTTCACCACTTATAGAATGATTATTAAAGTTTTAAATTATTCTAAAATCATCTAAATTACTACATTTAACCTTTAATCTTAGCTAAGAGGAACCATACAAGAAAAGATGGAAAAAATCCAGTAACAACATATAAACAGTTCTGGTACCTGATATTCAAACTTTAACTCCTTCTTCAACCCTTTGATCCATCTCTTTTTACTAATTTCTTCCTTCCCCTCACACAAAGTGGCAACAATAGGATTCTCAACCCCCCATTACCCATAAATCAAATAAAACCAAGAAGAGGAGAAAGATTTATAAGAAAAGGAGACATTACCTTTTAGATGCTACCTCACAAACCCTAAGCTTTACCTTTTTCAATTCGTAATTCCATAACCAGAGAGAGAGAGAGAGAGAGATTGTATCTCCCTTCTCTGCCCCTTTTTGCTAATCTCTACCTTCTCTAGGAAACTTAAAATAGTGAGTGGGGTAAATATCTCACTAAGAGAAATTCAAAAGTTATCCTTAAACACTTTAACCCTTATAACTTGTATTTCTTACATTTTAACCCAAAACTTCTAATTTACTTCAATTTCATCCATCCTTAACATTTATCTAGACTCTATTACACATATGTATAATTACCAAAATATCCCTCATAGGACTTAACTTTAAGAATGCAAAATAATCAAATTCTGCCTTAATTAACCATAATCCTAATAATTTAACACAATCCGATTAGGGCCAGGATTAGGGCCTCACACATATACTTGCTTTGTCATATTGTGAGTTGGTTACAATTCGATATACACATATTAAATACATCCTCATATGCTTAATAGCCAAAATACAAAATATTCCTACATCAACTCTTATCAATCTTGTGTTGGCCTTTCCTGATGCAAAGAATGTCCCTATGCAAAAGTCTTATCTATAGAACCTCCATGGATAAAACACCCAGGCTAAGTTATAAATCTTAGTGAGACATATGGATGACCTCTTACAAAGGTCGTCAAAAATGCAATCACATACAAGAATACCTTTAAGCATATAACTAATCATTTAAACTATATTCACAGAGATCTTCAAGGACTATATTTTCTTTTATTTGCACTTTTAACCAATATCAGGTACTTATTAATATTCTATTGCTTATCGATTTCATACTTATAACAATTTTCATTTGATCTCAAAAATCTTGTACTTCAAGTTTACTTTTATAATTCCTTTATGTTATTCTTGACTAATCATCTTGACGTACAAATCTTTCTTGCTTATGAAATAGTATCAATTGCCAAACACTCTTTGACTGTACCACTTATTTACTCTCACACATATTCATATACTTTAACTATTTTTAAGACATGGCAATATCAATCCACATTCATAAAAGCCATCTTATAATCATAGGACTTTAAGTTAATAAACTACCTCTTTAAATATATAGTTAATTTAATTAATTTCCATTTCTTATACATATATATATAACGTATTTCACGAATAAGACATGTTTCCATCTGCATAGATGCTTATTATTATTATTATTATTATTATTATTATTATTATTATTATTATTATTATTATTATTATTATTATTATTAAGCTATCATATCATTACCATGAGTACTATACAAACTCTTTAAAGCACTGCAATACTACCATTGCACTTCTATCTCCACATAAATCAAATTCACATGTTATGAGTCCATAACTTATTTATATTCTCATGTAATAAGTCATACATATCATTTATATCAATTACACAGTATTTAACAAGTAACATGTAGTTATGGTGTTATACATCAACCGATATACTTTTGCAAAACATCACATACCATTTTGCATATCATGCATTCCTAGATATAAGAAACATTTTAAAGCCATCTTAAGGATTTTCATAGATATAATAACCAAATACTTTTTCACTCCAAGTCATACTTTTCCATATAGTATACATTGATGTTTTTGAAGGTAACACACACACACGCACACACACACACACACACACACACACATATATATATAATTATATAAGAAGCATTCGACTATAAAGATCATGTATTCATCATTTTGATCGTTGATAAAGTATCAATATCTAGCAAGTTTATATACATGACTTCTTTGTCTAGTAAGACTATGTGATTATAAAATGCCAAGTACTTATATTTATAATGTAGACTCATATATGTATCATGTATTCCAAATACTATAATTTCTGCCATAGCTGTGATTAAAATTGTTCACATTACTTAAACGATTGAATTATGAGCATTTGTGCTTTTAGTTCAATTACTGTAACCATATTAGATAACCTGCTTAATTTTTCAAGGTGGATAACGGGAATGGTGGATAATAAAGGTATAAAAATGGTGGATATTCAAAAATATCAAATTGATAGACCTAAATGGGCCAACTGTACTATAGATCGGTTAAGCGAACCCAGATGGTTGGCTAACAACCCAAATGGGGCTGTTCATGATCCAAATGGGATCAACTATGCTTTAGATCCATTCGGGCTAAACTCTGGAAGCTTCAATAATCCTTGTAGGCAAATATATATCCATAATTGAACTCTAATAGCAGCCATTAATTTTTTCATGAACATTTCAATATCATACATGTACATTTTCTATACATTTCATCTCATATATAAATATATCATCATGTGATAAGGTGCATAAGCTCTTATCTATACCCATGAATAGTCAATTTTTATTTATTCATACAAATAAAAGTACATGAGTTTATAGCATGATAATCATATACTTAATCTCGTATCACACTATGAGTAACATGTATATGAACATATATCCTTGTAGATAAATATATATGTTTTGACCTGCAAACATATAAGCATGATCTATATTTATAAAATACGAGCATGATTTATGCTATCTTAATTAAGTAAATAATTACATATCTATACTTGTAAGTGTCATATACATGCTTCATCATTTATTCATGCCCACTGCTTATAATATGGTGTGTGTGTGTATGTGTGTCTATATATATATATATATATATATGCATGTACAATCAATCTTAGGTATCAAATCAAGCAACTGATGTTATCCAGTAGACATAAGCATGTAGGTATAATTACATTCATTAAGATAAGTAATTATACGTATGCTTATTCATGGTCTAGTTGCATACTATATTTCCTAAATTATCATACACATATAGCTTTACTTTATAATATTATCATACCTTTTGGTCATATACATATCTCATGTAACACCATAGTCATGTATAAATTAACAATACCATTATTATTACTTATAACTATACAACTAGCAACATCATCATTTTAAGATCAAATTACTGTAAAAATCATATTATTACATGCAATACATTTATACATCAAAGAATTAGGTTATAAAGAATAAGACAGGAAGATTTTCAATTCACTTTAACATTTTAATTTTACCATACTAAATGGCTGAATTAACCAAATTTCTCTTCGAAATAAATAAAGTTTTTATATCTATAGTTTCTCATGTTTCAAATACAACTCAAAGAGGACCACTAAATTAGGAGTTATAACCCAAACATTATAGATTGTCTAATAGTACATTTTTTTCAAAAACAGTTTGTGTGACCATTTTGAAAAATTTGTTGAACAAAATGAGTACTAAATTGAACTAACATTTATCCACAACAGTTGTACTCCTATAAGTATAGTTAAACCAGAATTATAACCCATATCATTTTGACCTTTCTATCATTAGTTATAACAAAAATACTAAAACCTATGTGTTAACACCAGACAACAGTTCGCAATAACAAAATTAATTTTAGTTACAACTTAGAAAATTCATAAAAGAAAATGTGTACCGATTTAAGCCAATCTTCCTTCACGAAAATTATGCTCCTATAAGTCTATTTTATCTAACATATTTAGACTTTTCTATCAAAAATTGAACTAACATTTATCCATAACAGTTGTACTTTATAGGATTTAGACTTTTCTATCAAAAATTATTTCAAAAATATAGTAACCAGCTCTCTACAACTAGACAAAATCTCACTACAAATTTCAAGTTAAAATAAAAAATACTTAGGGACATAATCACATTTAGGTTTCTTCTACAAAATTATGAATCCTTATCTTAAGTTTAATTAGCAACTAAAAAATCCTAAATTAAAGCTATAAAATAGAGATATTCATAAAATTTTGAAAATGGTTTAAAAAGACTTAACCTATAATTTCAAATTTGTTAACTTTTCTTCTTTCAACTTTGATTTGCATGCTTTCAATTCATATCTTCCATAAACCAACTATTATAATAACACATTTAACATCATTATATTCATGTAAAAAAATACATGCAAACAAAATTTAACACTTTGATTCCTCACCTTGGTCGAATTCCACAACAAGCTTCCTTCACTCATTTACCATCTCCATTCCTTTACTCTTTCTACTCTTTTCTCCTTCTACAAATGATATCATCCATAAATTTCCAAAATTTTCATAAATTAAAACCCTTTAAAATAAAGAAGGAGATGGAAGTGAAGAAAGGAAACAAAATCTTACCTTAACAATGGCAACTTAAAAATACTTACATAAATAATTGGAAAAAGAAAATTAAGTGAAGATTTGAGAGAGAAATTTTAAGCTTTACGAGAGAAAGAGGAATGAAATGAAATATGATGTTTCTTACTCAAATTGCCATCTCCCTTATCTCAGAAACCCAATAAAATGCTTTCTCTCTCTATCAAGTAAAAAGCTAAACTTAAAAGTGAGAGGTGATGTTCCCTTTTGATCCTTATGCTTTTTACATGTTAGAAAGTTACCCTCACTATTTTTGCATGTTAGAAAGTTACCCCTTTTTGTTACCTTCTTTAATAAATTAACTCCACCTTTCTTTCTTTTAATTCATAATTATCCTCATATATCTCCATTTTTTAAAAGTGACCCCACAAATGCTATCTTAACAAATTGACCCCTAAATTATATTATATACTTTAATTGTACCATTTAATATTGTTATGGAAAATAAGTTACATGAAATTCATATATTAAAATAAAATAATTACTTATCCCATAGCTCAAATTCAAATTTAACATATTTAATTTAATATTAATAAAGTAAAATCTCATTAATTCATGGATTTTTTACTAGGATCGATGTAGGGGCCTCACAATTCTCTCATACTTAAAAAAATTTCTTCCTCGAAATTCATACCGACATTAAACCTTTGGGGTATTATTCATTCATGACCGCCCGAGTCCCCAAATTATTTCTTAAGCATCCTTAACTATAAATGCATAAATACTATAATTAAATAAAGAGAAAATATCAGCTATAGCTTCAGAAGCATCTTGGTCATTGTAAACTTCCATAGCATAAACTTGACTAAAAAACAATTAAAGCTATAGGTTGATCAACCATTTTAGACACATTCCTAGATAGGGATCCATGATGATTTAATCCTCTAAGTCCTCTGCCTCTACCTTTACCAGAGGAGGGTGCATTAGAAGCTCCCCAGCTATCCTGTTGTACAAATCTTTAATCCCATTTTAAGGGATAGTTTTTCATGAAGTGTTCCATACTACCAAAATTTAAAAATACATCAATCAACTTTCTACAAGTGCCCCAATGTTTTCTTGAATAGTGAGGACATTCTGGTGGTTGGCCCTTACTCTATTTCACTTGTGTTTCTTTATTAGATTGAGATACTATAGATAATCCATGCTTTCTTCCCTAAATTATAGAATTGAAATCAGACTCAACTAACTGGTTTTCCTATGCTCGTCTAAATCTCTTCCTAATAGATTATCCACCTTTGGACCAATTTCTTTTCAGTTCTCTTTCTCTTTTAGCTATCTTATTCTTTTCAACCCATAAAGCTACTATAACAAGTTGATGGAAATCTACCATATACAAAGATGTAGGTCCTATTAACTTCTCTTTGATCTAATCATTTAATCCATCTTCAAATTGCCTATGCTTAAAAATATCAATTACAATCTCATCAGGAACATATTTGCATAAGTGATTGAATTCTTTCTTATATTCAACAACAAAAATAGCTCTTTATCTCAAGTTCAAAAATTGCTTTAGCCTCTCTTACTTGTATTCCTCGGTAACATACTTCTTCTTGAATTTATCTTTGAAGAATTCCTATGTAAGGGGATCTGGTAACTAAGGTTGCTTTAAAATCAATTTCCACCAATCATAGGCTACTCCTTGAAGTAAGGACATAGCACAGGACACCTTATGATTTACTAGGCAATGAATTTCATCAAATATTCTCCCTAGCTTTTCAAAAACAAAATTAGCTTTTTCAAATTGCTCAAGACTAGTGCCTAAAATTTTTTTTGCACCATGTTTCCTAATTTTAGATATTGGAGCTTTAGGTGCTATCATCATTTAAAGTATTTAGGCTATGTTCTGAGATATTTTTAGCAGTGCTTTTCTAAAAATAGCTGTAGAAATCACATTCTGATTAGCTGATGAAGATCCTAAATTAGTAGGATTTGTTCTAGTTGACCTATTGCTTTCAGTTGATTCCTCGATAGCATCTCTAAAATCCTCCATATATAATTTATATGAAAAATAGGAACTTCTGCATTTGGTAAACAAGACTTTATACCACATTATAGAATCCTAGGTTCTTACTCCCTAGAAAAGGCTAAACCTAAGCACTGATACAAAAATGTCACACCCTCATACTATTAACCTATTAACTATATCAAATTAGTCATATTAATTATGATTTTCATTGCTATAATGGTTTTATATTATTAATCATATGATTATTATGTTACTGTTACTCAAATCATGATATATCATATATTCATATAGGTGTTGCTTTAACTACTTGCATACTTTATCTCATATTTATCATCATGCATACCATGTTATGTATGAGTTACTTTAGGTTCAACGTGCATGCATATACTTGCTTTGTCATATCATGAGTTGGTTACAATTCAATATACACATATTAAATACATTCTCACATGCCTAATAGACATAATACAAAATATTCCTGCATCAACCTTATCAGTCTTGTGTTGGCCTTTCCTGATGCAGAGAACATCCTTGTGCAAAAGTCTTATCTATATAACCTACATGAATAAAATACCCGTGCTAAGCTATAAAGCTTAGTGAGGGAAACATAATACATGTAGACAACCTCTTACAAAGGTCGTCAAAAATGTAATCACATACAAGCAGAACTTTAAGAATATAGCTAATTATTTAAACCATATTCACATAGATCTTTAGGGACTATATTATCATTTATATGCACTTTTAACCAATATCAGGTACTTATTGATATTCCATTACTTATCAATGTCATAATCATAACAATATTCATATGACCATGAAAATATTAAACTTTAAGTTTACTTTCTTAATTCCTTTATGTTATTCTTGACTAATCATCTTGAAGTACAAGTCTTTCTTGCTTATGAAATAGTATCAATTTCCAAACACTCTTTAACTATGCCATTTATTTACCACTTATTTACTCTTACACATATTCATATACTTTAACTATTTTTAAGAATGGCAATATCAATCAACATTCATAAAAGCCATCTTATAGTCATATGATTGTAAGTTAATAAACTACCTCTTTAAATATATAATAAATTCAATTAATTTCCATTTTTTATACATATATATAGCTTATTTCATGGATAAGACATGATTCTATCTGCTTGAATACTTATTATTATTATTAAGCTATATATAGTTATCTTGAGTAATATATAAACTCTTTAAAGCATTACAATACTACCTCTGCACTTCTATCTCCATATAAATCAAATTCACATGCTATGAGTTAATAATTTATTTATATTATCATGTGATAAGTCATATATACCACTTATATCAATTACACAATATTTAATAAGTAACATATAGTTATGGTGTCATACTTCAACTGGTATACTTTGCCAAAACATCACATACCATTTCATATATCATGCATTCCTAGGTATAGGAAACACTTTAAAGCTATCTCAAGGATTTTCATAGATAAAAAATACTCTTTAATTCTAAGTCATACTTTTCCATATGCTATACATCGATGTTTTTGAAGGTAACACACACATATATATGTATATATATAATCATATAAGAAACATTCGACTATAAAGATCATGTATTCATCATTTAGATCATTGATAAAGTATCAATATCAAGCAAGTTCATATGCATGACTTCTTAGTCTTGTAAGACAATGTGATTCTAAAATTTCAAATACTAATCTTTATGATGTAGGCTCATATATGTATCATGTATTCCATATATTGTAATTTCAGCCATAACTATGATTAAAATGATTTGCATGACTTAAACGATGATATAAGAGCATTTGTGCTTTAAGTTCAATTACTGTAATCATATTAGATAGCCTGCTTAAGTTTTAAAAATGGATAACGGGAACGATGGATACCCAAAGGTATCAAAATGGTGGATATACGAAGATATCAAATCAATAGATCCAAATAGGCCAGCTATACTATAGATCGATCAAGCAATCTCAAATGGTTGGCTAACAACCCAAATAGGCTTTTCATGATCCAAACAGGATCAACTATACTTTAGACCGATTTGGGCCAAACTATAGTAGCTGGAATAATCCCTATAGGTGCCTATCTATCCACAATTGGACTCTAATAGTAGGAATTACTTTATCATAAACATTTCAATATCATATATGTACTTTTCCTATACATTTCAGCTCATATATAAATATATCATTGTGTGATAAGGTACACAAGATTTTATGCATACACGTGAATAGTCAATTTTTATTTGTTCATGCAAATAAAAGTACATGAGTTTATAGCATGATAATCATATACTCTATCTCGTATCACACTATGAGTAACTTGTATATGAACATATATTCTTATATATATATGTTTTGACCTGCTATATTTATAACATACGAGCATGATCTATGCTATGTCAATTAAGTAAATAATAACATACTTATACTTGTAAGTGTCATATACATGCTTCATCATCTATTTATGCCCACTATTTAACAATTTAATTTTTTTATACTAAAATGCTAAATTAACCAAATTGGTATTCTAAATAAATAATTTTTTCATATCTCTAGTTTCCTATGATTCAAATACCACTTAAAGAGGATGCCCTAGAGCCCATGTAAAAGGGATGAATTTCGTATATATATAAATTCATATTGTTAATAAAAGGCATCATTCATTTATTAATGCTATGTTTAAATACATGAGTTTGTATATCTTAAATTAATAAATGAAGTCCTAGATATTATAAACATAGTGCAAAGGCAATCATGAAAGTGTTTATGATATGAGATATCTATTGCATGTAAATGTGATAATATCTAAATATCCCTAGTCATAGAATCAGAAAGATAGGGCATTGTTAATCCGGACAGACTAGCACATATTATGTTTCTTGAATAGTTCAAGCAGTGATTCTCATAACTGTGATTATGGGAGATGATCAAAGCTAACATGTGGATGCTTGTTAGAAGAACAAGTTCATTGGAGACCTATAAAGAGAATCCTCACATGAATATTAAATCTATATCAGTAAGGAATCTCTTCATAACGGTTGTTCAAATATCCTTAGACTTGAGATCACCAAGGTTATCTTAAGTAGTAAGTGATATACTTTGACTCTATAACTGATTACTTCCAACTGGGGGTGAACATAGTTAGGAGGTTAGGTATATCATGACCTACTTGAAGACAATTGAGTAATCGATAAAGGATTCACCATCCCAGTAATATACCAAGATGGATAGGGATCCATAAAGGGCATTTTGGAAACAGTGGTTAAATTAATAGAACATACATAATTAGATTTATATGAGTTGATATAAATCCATACTCAAAATCTAATTGAGGTAAAAGTGGTGAAAGGAGTAATTGCACGATAACTGTTTCTATGGAATGGTATAATTAGAACCACTTGAGTTTTCTGACATTTAGGTAGTCATGATGCTTAGCTAGAGGCTGCTCATGACTTGTATAATAGTGTATCATAAATATCAATAAAGGATTGATAATATGATTTAAAAAAGCTTAAATCATGCGAGTTTTGAATATAACTCATAATTACATACTATACTGCCAATATGGATAGGAACCCAATAGTTCACGCACATACATAGTAAATGATAAATGGTAAAATGACAAGGATAAAAATATTTGATATTATTATGGGAGAAGAAGAATAAAAAAAGAATAATTAATTAAAGAGTTTAATTAATTATGCTCAAGTAGAAATGTTCGCAAAATTTTTTAGAAATATTTTGCAAAATGGACCTAATTGAAATAATATATTTAGTTATTATTGGACTATAAGTGTTATATGGCTATATAATAATTAATAGATCTATTGAAGAAATATAAGAGGCCCAGAGATTTGGTTCTTGTGCAGAAACCCATCCGAGAATGGGTTCCACGCCAATTCCAAATAGAAGGCCTTAAAGGCCTAATTCTTAGACTAAAATAAATTAAATATATTTCATAAGTGTTATGGAGCTTATATATTTAATTTGTATGGATTTAGAATTAATTTGGGTGACTAAATTAAAGTTATGCATAAAGGGCCTAGTTTATGGGTTATGTGCAGGATCCTTTATGAAAGGACTTAAATTGGATTTAATTGAGCCAAAATGAATTAATAATATTTCCAAAAGCTCAATTAATATTTCTTCAGCAATTTTAAAGAGCCCAATCCCATTATGAAGTTGGATTTTTTAACCTAACTATAACAATCCAAGATGGGTAAGTCAGGTACAACTAGATTCTGAACAAGATTATGGATAGGATCAAACTAGCCTTTATTACCAAATAGGGTACCTATACCTATCGGGTCATGCCTTTTGGACTTAAGAATGTAGGTGTTACCTATCAAAGGATGGCAATAAGTATATTAGATGACTTGATCCACAAAGAGGTAAAGGTGTTTGTGGACAATATGATGATCATATCGACAACAAAAAAAGGCCACTTCGAGGTATTGGTATAACCTGCCAAAGGGATGCATCCATATGGTCCATCTTAAGTCACATAATATATAGGTAGCCATAGGCACCAGAAGATAATGTCACCATTTACCACAGTAGCTATCCAAATAGCACTCTTATGAGGTGAGTAAAAGTCATATATTCTCTGTCTGGGTACATAATGTCTTAGAGAATAAGTGCCAGTCACTTAGGGTGGAGGCTCTGTTGTCAATCTTAACTTCTCTTATAGCTAAACATGAAAAAAAAAGCTATTGAGGTGAGTAGGATTCATCTAGGGCAAAAATAAGGGAAGGAATATGTAAAAATTCAAAAGGACACATTTTTAAATGAGAAAAGCTAGTGTGAAATGCATAAGGAGTGCACTAACTTAAAAATAATGATGTACTTGGAGTAATAAAGGGCTACCAGTGAGATAAGAAGTAGAATCAGTGCAGATAACATTTAAGTTAAGAATGGTCTCCACCAGAATTAGTGGGAATAGGGTCAGCCCATTGTGTACACCCTTTATGATGTTAAACAACCTATAATCACCGGTCAAATCATTTAATGTCATAAATCGGGTGCTAAGTAAAGCTACATAATAGGATGGCACTGGTTTTGTATGCAGGAATGCAAGAAAAATCTTCTGGTGCTCATATCAGGAAATCTAGTGAAAAAGGCTCTCCTTGTGATACTAGCTCAAGAATGATAGAAGGTAGAATACCTAAGGCCTATGCTACCTCCTTCGAATAGTTAAGAACACCATAAAGCCCATAAAGGAGAGTGTTAGAGGGAATCTTGAGCCAAGGATACTAGCAAACTCCTTTGACAGAGGGCATAGTTTCAAGTGCATGAATTGAAAAATGTGGAATCTCGAGCCCTAATATCAAATTGTGAATAAAATTAGCGTGGTATCCAATCTCACTTGCTTTAGAAATCTTAGATTAGCATATGGGGCTAAGATAAGGTTTTCTCGAATTCTAGGGTCATATAGTAATTAGTGCAGTTTTTGTATAGTTAAATTCAACATGGTAGGAATATCTTGACAATTTATGAGTAAAAAATAAAAATAATAAAATAAAATGACTACAAATGAAATGAAAATAAAAAGAAAAAAGAGGAAGAAGAAAGTGAAATACATAAAAATGGGGTTGACTAAGAAGATGAAGATTCACGGCGTAAAAATCAAGGAAGAAATCAAGTTATTTATATGTTTACCTTGATAGATGGCCATCACTTAGGCATGACTTATGGCCTGGCCATTTCTCACCCCTGGACCACTTGAATGGATTCTCTCACATTGCTGTATGGCTCACGCATTACATACATACATCTCTTGCGTCCATTTTGTGTTTATTTTTGTAGGTACTATACAAGATATGCCTATATTGCTAGAATTCCCCAAGGTTTCAAAAATTCAGAAAGTATACATGCAGGAAGTATTTGACACATATAAAATAATAATAAATAAAATTAAAATTAAAATTAATATGTTGTAAAATTATTTGTTGGTCTTAAGAACATTTATTTTGTTATGTATATGGTAAAATAAAATAAAAAAGAGAAAAAGGAGAAAATAATAATTCAAAATTTAAAAAAAAATTCAGTGACAAGTGGGACATAAATGGCACCCATCACTGGCCATCTGTCACATCGAAATTTGGAAAATGAGGATTTTTCTTCTTCTTCTTCTTCTTCTTCTTCTTCTCTTCTTCTTCTTCTTCTTCTTCATTAAAGCATTTTTTCAAGTTCTTCCTCTCGAATTTTTGGAATTTTTTTCCCCATTTACCAAACTTTTTGTGAACCATATGCATTTAAATTCTCCCAGGGTTAGTGCATACTTCGAGGTGTCTATTGTTATAATTTTTATTGAGTATTTAAACTACCCATTTTATCTTTCTAGGTTAGTATAGGAAAGTGAAAAAAAGTAATATAAAATGAATATTGGGAAAAATAGTTCTTCTAACAACACATCTGGAAAGAGAATTTGTATTTTATAGGAAGTACAAATCTCTATTACATCCCAACCATGTGAGGAATATTAAGGAATGATAGAGGAGCTTAAGCTCGTAAATGCTCACATTGTTCTAAAAATCATTGGAGGGTTTGTGTTGAGTTTTGAAATAGGGCTTGATATAGTTGTGGGCATACAGATCATTTTGTCGTGAACTACCTGAAGCAATGAAAGAATAGTAGTACATGACTAATGAATGAAAAAAAGTTAAATGTTTCAGATGTATCTCAAAATGAAGAGGTAGACCATAATGAAAATGATAGATTTATGAAATTAACCATATCGATATTAAGTGACAAGACTAAGGTTCATATAAAGTGAGATATCACTAAAGAAGTTTCTGGTAATTGCATTATCTTTTTTTGTCCTGATAGATTCTGATAATGGAAATGAATATATGTATATTAAGAATAGTAAATAAGAAGAAAGCTTTGAGGATGGCATGTTTGAATTATAGATTAGACCCTTATACTTTTATTTGTAGAAGTTAAAGCATAGTATATTGAATGAGACCCTAATTTTGAATCAAATATTATATGATATGTATGTATATTTATGACCAGTACTCAGATTAGAATATAAGTGTGTTAATAGAGTATATAAAGATTACATCAACATGGTACATAAAAAAGACTTTATTTATACCCGATAAGGTTTTTCATATTTAAAGTTTGTATGATGATAAGTTTAAATTGATTACAATGCTTTGTGTACTTATTAGTGATTCCTTAAGAAATATAGGATGGGGTAAAACATGTGCATTACGTGAGAATCTGCATTTGCATTCTATTGCATACATGAAATCACCATTCTCCCATAGCATAACATTAAACATCATTTGATAAGACAAGAAAAGCATCAAATCATATGTACAGGCCCTAACTAGAAAGGGAAGTGGCAGAATGTACATTAAGCACAGTAAAGATCTAATGACAAGAGAATATTACTATCATAAAGAGATAAAGTTAGATAGAACTTACAATTGTTAAAGTAAAGAAGAAGAAAAGTTGAAAGAGAAAGTATTGGCCAAAGTTTTTTTGTGGTATAAATAGAGTTATAGATGTGCAAGTGATGAAATTTATTAAATGTCACTAGTATAAATTTTGAGGATAAAATTCTTTAAGGGCGAGAAAATTGTCAAGACCTAACTTAGGCCCTAGGAAAATTCATAAGTGTTACTGTTGTAATAAGGTTTATTTAGGTATGATTAAGAAGTAATTATAGTTAACAATGTTAGATTAATTGAAGAAACTTAAGTTTGGGCTTAAAAGGGGTAATTTGGCAATTTTATATAAAGGTGAACATATGTTTGATTAGAATAAAAACATAAAGTAGGGTTTCAATTTGATTGAAGAATGGAAGTTAGGGTAAAGATAAGAAATGAGTAAAGATAAGAGAGCAAAGTGGAAATATTCCTTTTGATAAGAGTAGACACTAAGACTGGATCAACCTCTATCAGGGTTAGCTACTGAGGATATTGTTGTTTTCGAGATAGCTAGGGAGTAGCAGTGAACCTCCTATGCCTTCACTATTTTTTAAGATTTGAGAAAACATTTTTTTATCAAAGGCTTTAAAAGGGGGAAATATCTATTTAAGGGGCATGTTTTTCATTCTTGAATATTTTGCAGGAAAATGGTGTCTTTGTGTGTGTTTTTAGCAACTCATGCATATATATAGGTTTGATTTATGAATTACTATGAGTTTTTTATATGTCTATATCCATTTTCTCTCTCTAAGGTTTTTTTCTCTTACAAAATCAAAATCATAAATTTGTGTTATTTGAGATGTTTTGATCTTGTTTGAAGCCTTATATGTTAATTTAAGGAAGTTATAAGAGTTATTGGCATGATTTTTGCCTTTGATATGTTTTTTTATACCTTCAAGTAGTGTTTATGGTGCCATTCCAATGTTACTAGGTAGCTCTAGGTTGGCTCATTAACATAGTACATGACTCACCCAAATGCTACCCATAACTTGCTAGAAAGGGCATGACTCACCCTAAATGGTCCATGACTTAGTCCATTTTAGCCCACGACTCACTTGAGTCCTTGAGTGGGCTTATGACTCACTCTTACCTAGATCTTCCATTTTTTCTTCACTTTCTTTCTTTTATTTTTTGGTAGTCCCTTCTTCTTGCTATTCCCTATATTTGCATGTGTTTTTTTTAATAAGTATTTAGGGGAATATCTTTATCTTTTAAATGTCCTCCATCTAATTAATTTGCTATTTTATTTTTGGTGCATAAATCGTTGAAAATGTTTAGGAGATGGATAAAATGAGGAAGCTGGGGATTAAATGAAATGTTCATATATTTCACATCTTTATTTGTATATTTTAATTATTTATATATTGGGTTTTTATTAATGAAAAGGACCAATGTACTATTTTGTTCCCCCATAAAATCACATTAAGAGTATATTTTATAATTATGCATGGGAAACAAAATTTCTAAAATAAAATATATACCCTAATTTATTTATGTTAATATTTTTATTCTCCTTTATTACTTGTATAAAAATTATTTTTATAGAAAGCCATAAAATAAAAGAATTTATTTTTAACTTTCCTTTGTACATGCTTAAGTGTTTATTTATTATCATATTTGTTGTAGTACGTAAGAAAAGGATTAGCCTAATTAAGAATAAGCGACCATTTATGTCAGTCATTAACTAAATATGCGAGTAGAAATGGAATCTAAACTCTCTCTATTTCTCAATATCATGAGGTTTAAGAAAATTAATCAATTTCCTAATGTTTTATTGGGTCGCAGCTCCTATAATTTACACCTTGTGATGCTCAACAGATGCCTGGTAAACTAGTTATTTACAAATGGATAAGGATACCCCGAGATGCTATCTCATGCCTTTTGGAGGCCTGATGGCATCGCATCTTGGGTTGAATCCTCATTCATTACGAAGTAGTTGGTTTTCATGAGTTTAACAAGCCTTAATTCAATCTTAGCCCTAAAAGTGGGTTTTGAGAGTCAACCGAATCTCTATTCGGGGTTCAACACGTATCATAGTGGTGACTCCACTGGGGATCAAGTTTTGATTCCATTTTAGAAAAGTGACTTGGTTTATGTGACATAAATATTTGTTTATGTCTAAATTGTGTTAGTTATTTTCTAACTTATTTTGTATTAGAAACATGTTATTGGTTTAGAATTTAGGCATCCCCATGTAATATCAAAGCATGACTCTATGTTTACTTAATATAGGAAAGTGAGAGAGGACCATAAGCCCAAGTTTAGTACCAAATGGTTTTTAATATGGTGACCCATCAGTCTTTATGCCTGTGATGAGCTAGACGTATTAGCAGGGAACAAGCTTGTGTAGCCCTATAAGTCTATCGCTAAACCAAAATCCCATGTACTGGTATAGGTACTTTCCCTATGTAATATGTACCTTAATACTTTGTTTACTTTTTAGGTGCCTATATAATTTGTTAAATTTTGATTATCAAAGGCTTTTAAACCCTGGTATGCCTATTTTTATTTTTTTGAATAGCTAAAGTATAGAGGCATCAATGTTGCATTTGCCTTAGCTTTAAATAAAAAGAAGTTATGCTACCAATTTTATACCATGCATCATATGCATTTATCAGGTTCCCTATTTATCGATGAGCTAAGCTTGCCTAGGAAAAGGATTGCATGACCTCCAGTTTAGGAGAAATAGGGTCAGAAGGTAAAAATTTCTTCTAGTTTGCATATGTGATTTTTTACCTTGCATATAACATGTTCATACATGCTATACATAACATGTATCACATATACTAATAAGCTTCTTTTTAGCAAATACATAATCACCCATATAGTTTAGGAATTTGACTAGAAAGATAAGTGTGATATGGATAACCTTTAAGCCTCAGTTCCTTTATGAATTCACTCAAGAAGAAATCATAATGGCCTTGCTTAAAGTATATTTTTTCATGTAAATTTTTTTTTAATTTGATAGTAGACTAGAGTTTTGATTGAGTGTTAGAACCTATAGTCACCATAAGGTCAATAAGCTGGTTTAGAAGTTTGAACAGGCCTCTGGTCAGAAGATATATATCGAATCAGTTTGACTTAGCATCGGACGTTAATTTGGGATTAGCTAAGATTTTTGAGTTAGCATCTGATGATCCAAATATGGTAGATCCGACCTAAGCTCAAGGCATTGCTAGTTATAAGTTAGATAGAAGGCTATATGAATTTGAAAGGAGGATGAGATCAATGATGATGAATATGATAAACTCCCTGGCATACCCCATTAGCCAGCAACCTTTAACAACTATTATAGCTTATGGAGAGCCTATGACCATTGGAAGGACTCCTATTACTACTCAACTGGGTCCCATTTTAGTAGTTAAGTTAGGGGGAACTGTATTGAGAATCAAACCTATTAAACAATGAAAAGATAACAGTATTGGACATGAGGAAGAATTTATGCCTAAGGAAAAGGAAGAACCACCTATAAGACCAATTTAAAAAGTAAAATAGCCTTAGTTAGAAGACCAAGTCATTAAGAAAATTAAGGAGAAGATAGAAGCGGTGGCTTGGGTATTATCGATAGGAAAAAGAGTTAGTCCCGAGGATAGAGATCTAAAAAGTGAAGATATACTTCCTCAGAGGTTCAAGATGCGTAACTTGCCTAAATTTGATGGTACATCTGACCCATCCATCCACATCAAACAATACAACTTGGTTATAAAGTGTACCAACCTACAAAAAAGAAAAAAGTCAAATACTTTAGCCTTAGCCTTACCGATCTTGAAATTAATTTGTACCATAGTCTAGATAGGTATACCAAGGAGGATTGGGACATGCTGAAAGAGGATTTTTTTGAGATAGTATGATTGTACAACCATAATTGAGGTTACCTTGAAAGAACTTGAGCTATTGCAGAAAAAATTGGATGTGTCCTTTCACGAGTGTCTCACAAGGTGGAGAAATTGGGTAAAGGAAATGAAGAAAAACCTGATACCTCTAATCAAATTAGGTTTTTCATTTGGAATGCTAGTCCCTACTTGAGGGAAGTGTTAAAGATGAAGGGGTTATAGGATTGGGAATCCTTGAAAGATACTTCCATTGAAGCTAAAGAGGAATATCTAGCCAAAAGAGCGAGTTTTATAGGTAATGGTGGTTTTTGTACTGAATTCTAGGGGTATGGAACTACGACTAGAAGAACTAGTGGTACTTCTGGTATTACTGGTGGGAAAACTGCTAAGATGTTAGCTATTAAAGGCTTTTAGAGGCATTATTCCAATTTGGGTAGGTCATTTTCTTAGGTATTAGACTGGTTGATGATGGAATGGAAGCTACATCCTCTATCAGCTAGGCCATCTACGACTTAGGGTCAATCTAATCATCGAGTCAATCAGTACTGTGCATTTTACCAACATACAAGTCATTTTACAAATTACTCCAAAACTCTAAAGAATAAGATCCAGGACCTCATTAAGAGTAAATATATTACTAATTAAAAAAATAGGGAAAAGAAGAAATGAATTATAGTGTAGTCTCACCCCTTGTGTCGATGATTGGATTGGGTTTATCAAAATGGCAAGTCTAGAATGATTTATATGGCAACAAGTAGTTAGACATTGTTTATCCTCAAGAGGTAGGTATAGGGGAGCTACCCGAGGTGAAGGTATATGTAGTTTGCTACTGAGAGTGGCCTAATGAGGAGGAAGGATGCATCGATCCTTTGGATTTATGGGATTTCAAAAATGAAAAAAGGTGCACAAGGCAAAACTTGTCACCAGAAGTGGCTGGGTAGTATTGAAAGTAGATAGACCATCTGACTCTCAGCTGCCAGCAGCAAAAAGGGATCTAGAGAAAGATTATATTCTCAAATAGCTTAAGAAAACTCTAACTTAAATCTATATTGGGATTTGTTAGGACCATTACCTTTTCATAAGCAAAAGGTAGTTGAGGCTTTGAGTGAGTCTAGTGTTGCAACAACCATTTCGCCTTCAAAATTGGTGGATTTGGTTAAAGGAGGTATTGGGGAAAGTATTGTATACCCTAATGAAGAGTTGCATATATAAGGTTAGGAGCATAATCGTCCTTTGTACAGAAAGGCCAAAGTTCATGGTAAACACCGCTTGCATAAAGGTAGACGATGGTTTCTATATTAATATGTATTCATTAGTGGCATTTCCTGCCTTTGGAATGAATAAGTTAATGTTAAACAAATCAAATTTGGTGTCATAGCCTATGATAACCATCATAGTTAAGCAGCTTGCACTTTCAAGGATGATATTCAAGCTAGAGAGATTAATGTTGAAGAAGAATTTATGGTGCTCTAATACCTGTGAACTTTTTAGTGCTGCTTGAAAGGCCTTTGTTTCATAAGTTGAAGGGAGTTCCATCTGCTCTTCACTAAATGATTAAGATTCCTTATAAAGGTAGGGTAATATATAAACTTTAAAAACTAAAATATTCAATGAAGCGAAGTTAAATTTTACTAACAGTAAATTGAGTATGTATTAAATTCTGAAAAATTAATAAGTGTGAAAATCCATAGAAATAAAATGTTGCTCAGGTTCACTTATCCACCATATACCTAATGTGAATTAATTTTACCTAAAAGTATAATTGAACAAATTCGGGATAACCCTCTTAACCCAAGCGTCCCTTTTCGGAGCCAGCTATTCTAGGTGCTAAGCATCCCATTCCAGAACTACCCTAACAAACTAGCCTACGCATGGGTCTAACATCCTAAGTTTGGTTTGCTTTACTATTTCGGAGTCAAATAACCTAAAACTCATCTATTTCACTCCACACTTTAGTCCGAAAATCACAAATATTGCACATCTAGAATCCCATTCCGGAGTCGTCTAAAATATACAATATTCATGAAAGAAAAACTGAGCAAAATCATTCATAGAATCCAATCCACTATGCTCAATACCCATCAAAGACATATGATGAAAACCATTCATCTATGCATGGAAAATAACTTAATAAATTGAAAAACCATGAAATACAAATAAGTAACAGTGAAATAGACCATTCATTCATGTAAAAATCAAAATATGTTCAATATTCACATTGTGAGTAGGGGATTCAAAGCTCCCCAAGCAACAAAAAAGACTACTCACTATCCATAATGTAAAAGACAAATAAAGTAAGAGTGAAAACTATAAAACCTATTTGAAGCTGAAGATTTGAAGTTAATGAAGCTCTTTCTCTTCTTCTCAAAACTGCACCTTGATTGTAAGCTGTAATCTTGAAGCAAGTAACTAAAACTATGACTATCTTTGTGTTTTTGAAGTGAAACTAAACTAAAAAAGTGATTTCTACAAGTAAAACTATAACACTAAGTATGAAAAACTCTCCTAAAATGAAAAACTGCATTTTCTCTCTACCAAAATATCCTATACACGAAACCCTAGAAAAAAACCCTATTTAAAATAGAAAATTTTGCAGCTTTTATAAAGGTATCCAAGAAGACATAGCTGGGACACTTTTGTCTCAGCCGAAACATAAGAAGACAGAGTGGTAGGTTACTTTAGGCATGGCTAGGATAGTTTTGTCTCAGCCGCGGTGATCTTCTGAATCAAAACATCTTCACAGGTTGTATTAGCCACGGCTGGGATAAGTTGTCTCGGTCGTGACCTTGGTAAATGGTGAGTTTTGACTTCTGTGTTGGGCACGACAGGGAGAGTTTGTCTCAGCCGTTCCTTAGCAAAATTTTCTGCAAAAAGTGCAAATTAAGACCATTAATCACCCAAAAACTTTAAATTTATCAAAATAACTAAAATAAACATATGAAAAACATTTTAACACTAAAAACACTAAAAGTATGCAAGATGAGACACTAAAACACACAAAATTATCCTAAAAACAAACATTAAAATCAAAGCTATTAGCTGTTAACACAGTTAATTACTATTGACGAGTTCTCTATAAAGACACCTGACGGGATACAATTAAGATGTGTGAGTGAGAAAAAAGCCAAAAAGATTATAGAAGAAGTCCATGATAAAGTTTGCAATGCTTACATGAATGGATGGAAAAATAATACATTAGTGATTCTTTTGATTCACCATGGATACAGGTTGTTTTACGTATGTGAAAAAATGCCAATTGTGCAAGCAGTATGTTGATTTGAAACATATGCTTATGTCAAAATTGTATAGCCTCACTTTACCATGGCCCTTTAATATTTGGGGTATAGACATCATAGGGATAATTAATCCATTGGTATCAAATAAACACCAATTTTTCATTTTATTTATGATTATTTCTCAAAGTGGATAGAGGCAGAATCATTCAGAAACTTGGGTGCAAAAGAATTGGCAAATTTCATAGAAGAAAGCTTGATATATAGGTATGGGCTTCCACATCATGTTGTATCTGATAATGGGTTCCATTTTGAAGGAGAGATTGAATGGATGCTCAAGAAGTGTAGAGTCTAGCACCACAAGTCTTCACAATAATGTTCTAAGGCGAATAGGGCAGTGGAAGCGGCCAATAAGAATGTTAAAATGAATTCATTCCAAAATGGTTAGAACTTATAAGGATTGGGTTGAAAAGTTACCTTTTGAGTTATGGGGTTATAGGATTACAGCCAGAACATCAACTAGTGCCACTCCATTCTCTTTGGTATATGTAATGGGAATTGTTTTGATAGTGGAGATCGAACATCAATCGCTATGAGTTTTACTGGAAGCTAAACTGCCAAAAATGGAATGGGATAGACAAAGATTATTATAACTTAATCTATTTGATAAGGAGAGAATGTAAGCCTATTACCACTATAAGGTTTATTAGAAGAGGCTATCAAGGTCTTTTGGGGAAAAGGTTAGAAAACATCCCTCAAGGAAAGAGATATAGTCTTCATGCAAATAAGTCAAAAGGTACCTGACATCAGAGGCAAATTCAAACCTATATGGGAGGGCCTATTTGTGTTAAAGAACTTACTATCCAAAGGTGATATGATACAGAGCAACAATGATGGGAAAAAATTTAAAGAGTTGATCAACATTAACAGGCTGAAGAGATTCCTTGGCTAGAATAAGAAAAATGTGGTAAAAATAAAATAAAAAAAGAAGAGAATATAGCCCTATGGGTCAAAAAAAAGTAAACAACGACCTTGCTAAAATTGGGCACCTTGTCAAGGTAAAAATCGAAAAAAGGCACCATAGGCAAAAATTAAAAGAAGAATGAAAATGTTCACTCAAGAAAACCTGAGAGGGTAGATTGATAATAGGGAAAAGATACAGTCATGGTGCAATCTTATGAATGAATAGAGTTGGTACTATGAACTTGATGTTGAAATAGTGATTATGTGTAATGAAATTATTTGAAAATATTATTATATGTAATGGAAGATGTTAATATTAATAAAAGAAATTTCATTTTACATACCTTAAATTATCTAGTTCTATGACAAAAAATGGCATATAATTTTTATGCTATATATATTCAAGTCTATAGTTCATCCTTTTCTATTTTCACTTGAGCTTTATTTTAATGAGCATGCTCTGATGTTGACTATAGGGCTGGATAACCATCCTTTATATGTAATAAAAGTGGTGAAGTTGCAGTTAATTAGGTTTTAAATGTCATCTTTCGCATATAGTTGAGCCTTTAGTTATTGTTAACTGAAAACAAAAGTGGACATGATACCCTCCTAAAATGATAGTGGATGCCTTATGATATCCTATCGTACTTTAAATTAATGGGCATAATGGAAAGCTATGCAAAAAGTGGCTCTGTGTAGGCCATACAGAGGAACATAACCAGACTGGCCATCTTTGGTCACGTAGTCAGGAATTAACCATATGCACATAAAACTAATGTCGTTATCACCTACTGTTGCTAGCCATATGGAATCTTCTTACACTAAGTTAAAGTTGTAAGGTTTCATTCTTGGAATGAGGTGCCTCAAAAAGTATGTATTAATCACTCTAAAAGGAGGTTCCTTAACTAGTCTCAATTTCTCCTGCAACCATACCTAAAAAAAATATAAACTAAAAAGTGAATGAAAATGAAAAAAGCCACTAGGTTGAGTTGGATTCATCCTAGGCAAAAATAAGGCACAGTGTTTCATAAAAATCCAAAAAGATGCATCTTCTGATAAGAAAAGCTAGTGTGAAAACCCACAAAAGGAGCACTACCTTTGAAGTAATGACTGTAGCTATAATAATAAGGGGCTTTTTAAAAAGGCTGTAGCAGGATTATAACAGACTATGTCTAAGCCAATGATGGTTTCTGCTAGGATGTTAGGGAAGGTTGTTAAGCCACTGTATATGCCATCAATGATGCCGAGTAATCGATAGTAAATGGATGGATCCCTTAATTTCACTATTAAGAACAAAGAGAGATAGATCAGAAAAATAACGCCGACCTAGAATGTATGTATATAAGCAAAATCATCCAGTTCATCAAGTTGAGGTTCTAGAGGAATAGATCCTCATCAGGGTATTAGTTTGAGAATGACAGAAGGTAGAACTCCTAGATTTTGACAAGCATCCCTAGGATAATCTAGTATGAAATTTGGAACACAAGGTAGAAATCCCAAAAGGAAGTATGCACCAATGATTTTGGCAAACTCTTCATCCAGAGGACACAGTTCTTGATAGGTGAACCTGAAACTATGAAATCGAGGGTGGATAGCTTCCACCAAGATATTATTGTCAAGTCGGACCCTTTATAAAAACTTTATATCGGAATATGAAGCAAAAATTTGATTTTCCCAAGTTCTTAGGGCATCTAGTAATCTGTACACTTTGGTGTAGAAGGATCCCATTATGTTAGGTGAACAGCCTTAAAAAAAGAAAAGGAATAATAATAATAATAATAATAATAATAATAATAATAATAATAATAATAATAATAATAATAATGATATATAAGAAATGAAGAAAAATGAAAAAAGCAAAGGCAATGAAATAAAATACTTGGATAAAAGGCTACCTCAAAATTTCTAAAGACCAGAAGAGAGGAGTTTAAGTGTATTTATAGGCCAAGAATGACTTGCTCCCTTGAATTTTCACTTGCTATCTAGTATCATGAGTGACCCTCAAATCATGTAGGTGATGCATCCCCTTTTGTATAAGACATGCATTTGCATGATTATCCCTTATTTTTTTCTGCATTTGTTTAAATTTTGCAGGGGCAGATTTCTAATTATGGAAAGAGTCTTTAAATATTTATTCAAGGAGTAAATATTATGTTTATATAAAAATTAATCAATTTACAATAATTACTGTTAGCTGTTAATAAAAAGGCATTAATATGAAAAGAGAGAGAGTGTGTTAAATTGATGTAAATGTAAATTAATTGACTAATTGATGTAATTTTAATTACTTCTACTAATTAGGCATTTATGGTGATTAAACCTATCTCTTTGGTTCCCGTGGCCATCAGAGGTTATTTTTTGATCGTTTATCTTAACTCACGGACTTGGTCTGTCAGTCATCCTGGTGATCATGGACTATGCCATTTGTTTTTTGAGTCACAAACAAAGTTCATAACTAACCTGGTGACCCATGAACTCGATCCATGACTCAGTAAAAATTGCCTTTTTAAAGTCTTTCTTCTTCTTCTTACTCAACTTTCCTTCTTCTTTACTGGAACTCGATGGTTTCTTTCATGAAAAAATTATCTCTTGGTCATTGCTCCTTCTTTTTGACTCAATTTCACATACCTTTTGTTCTACTGAGATCGCACCGGGATCGTGCTCGTATAGATATTGACATCTTTGAGCTTCAACTTTTATTTTTTATTTTGCCATTAAAACCCTTGGTAGATGTTTCTTATTTTTTAATCTAATTTTCCTTCTTTATTAATTGCTTTAGATGTTATAAAGTTTATATATCTTGTCATTCTCATCGTTAAAATCAAATATGTTGTTTATTAGCCTTTTAGTTTTTCTTTGGTTTTGTTGTTTATTTTACTATTAGTGGGTTTGTTTCTTTGAAATTATGTTATTAGTTTTAGTGGCTCATAGAAATAAAGGGATTTTTAGTAGCTTAGGTGCCAAAAGAATAAAAATAAGTTGCACCCATATAGTTCAATAAGAAGAAAACAAAAAAATGAAATAAAATGAAATGAAGAGGGAAGTAGAGTAAAAACAAATAACTACAAGAAAATATGAAGATAAGGGAAGATTAAAAGTTTAAAATGGCCTTAGTAATATTAGAGAATGTTGCAAAATTGTATATTAATTTGTTAGCTTCTTCTACTCTTATATTGATATATTTATTTATTTGTTAAATTAATATTTGGTTGTCCTTTTTGCCAACTTTGTTATATTAATTGGTATCATTGTTAATTTTGTCATTACTATCATATCTATTGTTAGTATTCTTATCATTCTTATTCTTATACAAATATAATTTGTGTAATCAAAAGTTGTAGTTTAGATTATTTGTGTTTGTCAATAGGAGTATTTGAATCATTTTAAACAATTGTTTTGAATTTTGTATAGTTAATTTGAATTTAAGTTTTACTAGTTAATGAATTGCATAGTTAATAATTAAACACCATAATTGGCTAATTATATTCATTTAACTTTTTACTTTGTTTATGAATATATGATTTTAATAATTGGTATCCTCAATTGTTTTTTTTTTGTTAATTTTAATTAAGGATTACGTCAATTGTGCTGGCTTGTGGTATGTAATGTACTTATATTGATTGAGAGCATCTACATGCTAATTTTTATGCAGCAGGATCTTCAATATTAACCATTATGCTATGTAATTGTCATTAGAATTAATTGTCTCGTATGCATACAATGGTTGGGGATTATCGGTTACATGCATCTCATACATAAGCGAAATTTAAATTTTTTAACCAATAGATCTGATATTGCCATGAATTTACAATATACTTATTAATGGAAATAAGAATAATCACTTTTGATTTTTGTTGAACAGTTGATTTTCCTTCTCACCAGGTTATCGCAAACCACAATGACTAAAGTTGAACACCTTCAATGAGTAATCCACACTAGAGAAGGATTGAATAAACCAACAAAGGGGAAATACAAGGCTGGTCGAAATCCCTTGATGCTAGCAAGGGGAAAGTGGCGGCTAGGGTTTTTGAGAATGAGAGAAATTCTTTTCTTTTAATTGTTCACCTTGTTAACCTAAAACCCTATCACTTGGATTTTTATAGTTAGGTTAAAAATCCAACTTCATAATAGGATTGAGCTCTTTAAAATTGCTGGAGAAATATTAAATGGGCTTCTGGAATTATTAATAATTTATTTGGGCTCAATTAAATTCAATTTAAGTCCTTTCACAAAAGACTATGCACAAAACCAACAAACTAGGCCCTTTGTGCATATACTTGAATTTATCACCCAAATGAATTCCAAATCCATCCAAATTAAATATGTAGGTTCCATAATACTTATGAAACATATTTAATTTATTTTGGTCCACAAATTAGGCCTCTAAAGCCTTTTGTTTTTAGTTGGCGTGAAACCTTTCCTCTAGAGGGTTTCTGTGCCAAACTCAATCTTATGTGCCTTCATTATTTTCTCCAATGGATCTATTAATTATTTTATCAGCCCTATAACACTTATATTCCAATAATAATTAATTATGAAATACAATATTTCAATTAGATCCATTTTACAAAACATTTCTAAAAAGTTCGCGAACAATTTTAGTTGATCATAATTAATTAAACTCTTAAATTAATTATTCTCTTATTCACTTCTCTATTCCCATAATAATATAAAATATTATTATCCTTGTCATTTTACCATTTTATCCTTTTCTCTATATGTGTGTGACCTATTGGATTCCTGTCCATATTGGCAGTATAATGCGTAATTGTGAGTTATATTCAAAACTCACATGATTTAATCTCCTTTAAATCATTTTATCAATCCCTATTGATATTTATGATACATTATTATACAAGTCATGATTGGCCTCTAGCTAGGCATCATGACAACCCAAATGTCAGGAAAGTCAAGTGGTTTGACTATACCCTTCCATAGAAACAGTTATCGTGCAATTACTCTTTTCACCACTCTTATCTCAATTAGATTATGAGTATGGATTTCTGTCAACTCATATAAATCTAATTATGTATGTTCTATTAATTTATCCATTGTTCTCAAAATACCCTTCATGAATCTCTATCCATCTTGGCATATTACTCTGGCTAAAGATTCTCTGAACAAGGTAGTTATAGAATCATGCGAGATAACTTTCCTTAATAAATCTGGGATGGTGAATCCTTTATTGATCACTCAACTATCTTCAAGTAGGTCATGATATACCCAATCTCTTAACTATGTTCACTCCCAATTGGAAGTAATCAGTTATGGTGTCAAAATATACCACTTGCTACTTAAGATAACCTTGGTGATCTCAAGTCTAAGGATACTTGTACAACAGCTATGAAGAGATTCCTTACTGACATAAATTTAATATCCATGTGAGGATTCTCATTGCAGATCTCCAATTAACTTATTCTTCTAACAAGCATCCACATGTTAGCTTTGATTATCTTCCATAATCACAGTTATGAGAACCAATGCTTGAACCATTCAAGAAGCATAACATATGCTAGTTTGTCCAAATTAACAATGTCCTGTCTTGTTAATTCTATGAATAGGGATATTTAGATATTAACACATTTGCATGCAATAGACATCTCATATCATGAACACTTTCACGATTGCCTTTACACTGTGTTTATAATATCTAGGACTTCATTTATTAATTTGAGATTTACAAACTCATGTATTTAAACATAGCATTAATAAATGAATGATGCCTTTTATTAAGAATATGAATTCATACATATGAAATACATCCCTTTTACATGGGCTCTAGGGCATACTTTCTAGCAACAATTATGTATACATTTAAATAGTTTTGTTATACAAATTTGAATGAATAATATACATAATTTTTAATGTAATGAAATATTTTCTTGTAATTCAAATTAGTTATTAATAAAATATATTCACATTTTCCATTTCATTCCATTTTAAACCCTAAGTTAATGTGTTGATCAAAATTGAAACTTAGGCAACTAGTTGACTTTTAATACTAATCATTTATGCCCGTCCTCAATACCTATGGCAAAGTAATATGCGATATTTAATTTTATTACATTAGAATAAGCCATTTTTTGATATCTTAATACCTTATATGCATTCAATCATAGATACACGGTCTTAATTATATGACACTATAGTAGGCATGCTAATTCTTCTTTTCAAAATATACAGATGCCTTATCGCAAAAAACCCCTACAGTCGCGACCTCTTCAAGAAATTCGGGCACCTCATTCGATGATAGAGATTAAGGCTACCCAATACAGAGCCTTGTACAATATTCAGTATCAGAGTAGTCATTTCATTAAGCAAGACTTTTTAAAAACTATGAGTATTTGGGGAGATGCAAAATATTACCTTGCACGAGTAAGATGGTTGGATTTTTTTGCCCTTGCATTCCTCACTTTTCCATAGGTCATCCTCTAGATCCTAGCTACTTTTGAATATCGAGGCTATCAGTGCCCTGATAGGGAATTTGGGGTGGTCTCATTTGGAGTTATGCATTATACATTTAGTCTATCTCGGGCTCAAGTGCCTAAGGCTTTTAATCTCCCTATAAGCGATGATGTATTGATTCTAGGAAGAATAGCAGGGGATGATCAGTGGGCCATTATCATTAGGCTTAATATTCCTTATGATCCCATGAAAACGAAGGCTACAATGTTGATTTCCCAGGTATTGAGGTATTTACAGAGTGTCCTCTCATGTTAATACATGGGTCGATTAGGGAGACCTAGATCCATGAATATGGCTAATATATAGAGCCTCTAGGGTATGGTCAAAGGTTGATGTCTCAACATTTTACATGAGATTCTATAAAATATTACCAAAGTGATTTGAAACCCATGTACCATAGTTGTCCTAGAGGGTATAATTACCTGACTGTTGATATCCCTCGGAGTGAGATGGTTGAGTTAAGACCACTAGTAGAGGAGAACAATTTTTTAAACTTTGATATAGTTACGGACATGAGGATGGTCCGGCACCTTTAGCCTAGGGGCTTTAGATTGTTGTTAATAGAAGAGTATGAAAGAGGATTCAGGATTTGCAAGCCTCGAGGCACCACCTCTGCTGGTGAGCATTATCCAAACCCTACATTAGATGCCCATATCCCACCTTAGGCACATGACCAACCAGCAGACCTTACATCAGATAACACTCTCCCCTTTACACATATGGCTATATTACAAGTTTAGCATTAGATTATTATTTTCCTATTGGGGAGGCCCGATCACCCACCAGCCAGGCTTCTTTAAACACTCAGGCCCACCAAGTTGGATTCAGTCCCATATTTTATACGACTATAGTCATCATCATGAGAGAGCATCAATAGCCAGCATATGCCAACCTTATTTTTGTCACATGGGTTCAGTTCATATAGAGACCTAAGAGCTTTCATATCCTATGTGCCAGTACTGCTACTTTTAGTCACCTACAAACTTAGAGAGACAGTTGGCCAGATTGGAGGCCACGGTTGAAGGGGTGAGATAGGATGTGCAAGTAGTATTTGAGAGGTTTTTAATAGCCAACCTAACTTTCAATAGCCAACTTTTAAGCGATAAGGACATCAATATCTTTTATCACAAGTGTCATGGCCATAGTCACTAGAGAAGTCCATACCTTCAGATAGAGTGTGAGGAGGACTAAGGATCTCTATGTATCCCACTTAGCCTAGGTAGAGTTAGGTGTCCATCAATAGGAGTTAGCCATATCCCAGGTATGAGACTACCAGAGACACTTAGCAGAGCTTATGGGGTAGGTTCTGAGACCATTAGCTCAAGCTACAAGGATTGAATTTGAGATACCCCGACCGCCGACACAACCATCATCACCACATGTAGATCCATCTTAAGCACCACATTTACAGCCTTCGCAGGCACCTCCTGGCCCTTTAATCAAAGCTCCCCATTACACCAGACTGATGCAATGCCAGTGACCTTTAGGGAGTTATTTATCCGTGTATGAACTTTATTATGTTCTATTTTTGTCTCTTTCATTCTAGGTTGTATTTATGTTATTAACATTTACGCTTTCACTTATATTCTTCTCCGAATGATGTATAGATATTATTTTGCTTTAATTTATTTGCTTAAATATTAGATAATATAATGCTTAAAGAATAATAAGAAAAAAATAAAATAGAACATGATAAAGAAAAAAGAAATATCATTAATACAAACATTATAATTTTTATATATAACTTAGACTTAAGAATCATGTATATAATTAGATGAAAGAAAAAACAACAACAATCAGTCAAGCTAAAATATTGTGTATTGTGAATTAATTTGTTTTATCCTTTTGAAATATGAAGTAAAGCAAGAACAATAAATCCTTGTAAGAACAACAATATTTCCAAAAAAAAATGCTAAACAATTAGATCAAAGGTGAAAATTATTCAAAATTAAATTGCACAATCATCAAAAGTGAGCTTAGGTACATCCTGTTGATAAATGATTCACCCAATTCAAAATTAGACTTGTACGAAAGCAATCTTGCAAACCCATATAAAGGGCTTAAGTAGCATTTCTTCATTACAATAAGGTTCTAACAATGGATTCCTATGTAGGTACTAATACACACTCAAAAATCGATTTACCATAAAAAAGGTAGAAGTCCCCTTAAGAGGCGTTCAACCATCCTAATCACTTATCATATTTCCCTAATCTCATACACCGATAAACTATAGCGAGTCAAATGTCATATTTTTATGATCTCATGCCATAACAAAATGGAATGAGTCAGATATCATACTTTTCAGATCTCATACCCTAATAAACTAGAGTAGGTTAAATGTCATACTTCCCTGATCTGATGCCCTAAAAATTTGATCGATTCTAATGTCATACTTTACAAATCTCATTCCTCGATAAACTTGAACAAATCAGATGTCATACTTTTCTAATCTCATGGGTCGATAAACTCAAGTGAGTCAAATATCATACTTCTATGCTCTCATGCCTTGACAAACTAGAGCAACTCATATGTCATGCTTCCCTCATCTTATACCTTGACAAATTGGAGTGAGTCAGATGTCATACTTTTCTAATATCATACCCTGATAAATTGAAGCGAGTCAGATGTCATAATTCCCTAATCTTATACCCTAAAAAATTAGAGCAATTTAGAAGTCATACTTCTTCGATTTCATGAACTGACAAACTGAAGCAAATCAAATGTCATACTTCCCTAATTTTGCAAGGTGAAAGCTAGCACTAATTGGATGTTTTAATCAAGTGTTAACTTTTTGATAAAATGGTGGTAATCACTCTACAAGAAGTTCACTATTGCTGATGGTACATGGCTATATGTCAATATGTGATACCTCGGGTACACATTTTTTTATTTTCCTTAGTGTACTCTAAATTTTTTCCAAACCAATCGTAGCACGCTAGTTTCCCAAAATTGGGGGCAACTATAGACAACACTACTATATTAACCTTTGTCAGGGTTATCTAATGAGGATAGTGCTATTTTTTAAAAAATTTAGGAAGTTGTAGTGCACTTTCTATGCCTTCACTATTTTATCGGACATGAGAAAACATTTTTTATCAAAGGGAAATATCCTTTTAATGGGTATATTTTTCATTCTTGAATATTTGGAGGGAAAATGATTTTAAATTAAACCATATTTACTGACTCTGAAGAGAGTTATAGGCTATGATTCATAGACATGGTCCTTGACTCATGCCCTCACAACCCTGTTTCTGCCTATTTTAGTATGTTACTGGCTAGTGAGTTACGGTCTATAGTCCGTAACTCACTAGCGAGTCACGGGCAATCACGATCCATGATGGGGATTTATTTGAACCCTTAGTCTCACTAGACTGCGTATAGGATGAGTAAGGTATCGTTCCAAAGGGAACAGGCAAAATTTTATATTGATGTAACAGCAAGCAAATGGATAGGTAACAATTTCAATTAAAATCATGCAATTAATGTAAATACTAACCTACTTAAAATATATTAAGTTAATTTTGGATAATATATTACTTAAAATATGGGATGAACATACATTATAACCAAATAAACAAGTTCATCTTTGAATTAATTAACAATTGTATGAATGGTATGAATGGAGAATTTAGCCAAGATTCTTTAATGCAATTCTCATTGTCAATAAAGATGTTCTTACTTAGAGTCTATAAGCATTCTCATGTCATTATAGAGATAAATAAAAACTATGAAGTTCTATGCCAATTCTTTAACCCCTCAAAGTGAATTCCTTATCTCTAAGTGAATTCAATGCTTTAAGTAAATTCATTTGTTTTTCCATCAAAGAATTCCAATTCTCATTGTGAATTAAATGACTAGCATGCTAATTATGGTGATCAAGCATAATAGGCAAATCAAAGCACTCAAATAAACTTAAATCATACTTCATACATAAGGAGAATAAACATTCACTAGACAAAAATAAGTAGATGACTAACAACTTAAATTAAATAGTTATAATGTACCAAAAGAACTTAGCCATAAACAAAATTACAATAAAAATGAAATAAGAGACAAGAAAACATCACTCCCCAGGGGTTACTTTCTATTTTGACCTTCTGATAAATCTCTTATTCCTTTGGCTTTGCTCTTTTGTCATCCTCTAAAACTAAGTAAAATGAAAAATATCCAAAATAACTCAAAATGTTCTTAAGAAAATAGTAAAAGAATTCTTTAATTTTTTTCCATCCCTCCTTTAGCATTTTTCTCCCATATATATGTAGCTTGACTTTACAGATGTGTCCCTTAAGAAATTACGAAAGGTTGCTCTGAAAGGACATGATGTATGGCTGAAAGATAAGGTGCAAAAGACACAATGTTTTGGAAACAGATGGCTTGTCCGACTCGTGAACACCCTCACGAGTCGTGAGCCCCTTCTATTCTTCTAGACTCGTGAACCTTCATCCGACTAGTGAAGCTTTTCATGACTCGTGATCTTGATGCTGAGTCATGAGTCCCTTCTTTTCTGCTTCACTACTTCACTTGTGAGTTTGTCTCGTGAATCCTTGTACAAGTTGTGATCCCTTTCACAACTCGTGATCTTTTTCTTCGAATCTTCACCAGCTTCTTCATTTTCTTCACACTTCACCAATTTTATCCTAAAAATAAACATAAACACATAAATTGGACATAAACACATAAAAATACATATAATATTACATACTTAACTACATAAATAAGAGAAAAACACACACTAAAAGATAGACATCAAACATGATATCAAATTCCCCCACATTTAAACCTTGCTTGTCCCCAAGCAAGAGAAAAGTGAGAAAATTTAATCTCAAGTTAAACTAAGTAAGTTAAATTATAAAGCATTGCTCAATTTTTACTTAAGATAAGATTGAGATTAAATCAAATACCTTAATACTCAAAATATTAGTACATCAAGATTTAAAACATGCATCATAGATTATCAAGTCACCTAAATTTACTAAATTCAACATCAAGAATATAAAGTCTCAAAACTAACCATGCTCAAGAGAGAATAATGATCATAAAGCTTAAGATTCTAAGACTATAGTTGCCTTTCAGGACAATTTGTAAGCACTCATACCTTTAAACCTATCTCATGGCATTTTTAGACTATATTTTTCATCTTTTTCTTTCTTCTTTTCTTTTTTTTTTAATAGCATGGGTATACTTTTAGACTTTATCCCATGAATAGCAAGAGAATATAGTATTGGGTGCATTTTACGCTCCATCCCATACTCTATTGAATTTTTTGGATATGCATCTTGCTTTATTTTCATTTTCATATATATATATTTTTTAACTAATCCTCATCCATTATTGAAAGGCCTAAAGGTAAGTATTAATAGTTTCAATGAGACAACTATCATCCTAAAATCTTAAACTAAATGAGCATATTCTAATCTTAAAGCATAGTTAGTAAAGAGACTAAACAATCTAAATTGTTGAAAGAAGTAAAAAGAAATAACTTAAAAACATAAAACACATGCCAAAAATCTTGAATAACTAATCAAATGAGTATAAAAGGTAAATGAATCTTCATAACAACCTATATTTCATACAATATGAGCAATACTTATAATAAAACTCACTATAAAAGTTAGTTTAAATAAAGAAAAAGATAAACATACAACAACACACACATAATTACTCCCCCATACTCAGAACACACATTGTCCTCAATATGGAGAAACAAAACAAACACACAAACAAAAAGAAAATTAAAAATAAACAAAAGCATGGAGGAAAGAAAACTCCCATCAAATTCATGGTAAAGGTGGAGGTGATAGGACCTCATAGCCCGCTTGGGCAATGAAAGCGTCCACCTTGTGCTCAAGGCGGCATTGACGATGAACTAATTGACTTGTTGCTTGCTCCAAGGAAACCAATTGACTTTGGATGACGGATTGATTGTGTAGCAATTTATTGAACATGGAAGTGGTGATATTTGAAGAAGATCCAGCAGTTGGTGTGAAAACAGGTGAATGACTAGGTGTACCCTCCATAGGATCATCGCATTGCCTTTGCTCTATTGGTCTTGACTCTTCCGAAGTGGTTTCCATAGCAGCCACTTGTGGAGTAGAAGTACTTGGTAGTTCCTTCCAAAAAGAACGGTAAATAGGTGGTATGTATTGAAAGGAATGGTTAATGACTTCTCCTCATACAAACAAATGCTTAGAAAAATATAAGTATGGAAGTACAGCATCATAAGTACACAAGTCAATATCAATTCCCCTAGCAATAGCAACTATGACATGACCATGTGTGATAGGGGATTTCGGGCGACTAACACAATTCAATAATTGTTTGAAAATCCAATAAGACCAACATATAGACTTACGATTATGCACACACCACATCAAAAACAGTTCATGACTAGAAACTCTATTAAATTCAGGCTTGTTAAAGACAATAGAGGCAAGAATCTTATGCAAAATTCAATATTTTAAGTCTGATATAAACATTGATTTAGCCTCTCTAGCCCTATATGGTGTAGTCAATCCAGTAAGAAAGTTCCAAAAATCATTAGGTCTATAACTCTTAGGAGGAGTACATAATCCACTTGGTTTAAAACAAAAACTACGATGCATCATGAAATAAGTAAGAGTATGATCAACACTATTCAAGTGAAAGTCTACAAGTCTAGGATTATCAGCATTTTCTTTGAAATTTGTGTAAAACTCCAAAACTAAATCAGTGTAGAACTGCTCATGCATATTAACAAACCGCAAGAGACCACATTGAGATAACATCTCATTGACTTCATCAAGAACACCCACTTGTTCAAGCAAAGAGCTAGGAAAATACTTACATTGATATTGTGCTCTATCCTTAAGAACAAGGAACCTGTTACCTTCATGGATGGAAGAAAGAGGGAATGGTGAACCAAAGTCTATCTGTAAACTCTGAAGTTGAGCGTTATCTCCTCCCTGCTGACCCCTTGATGTTGAAATGTTCTTAGATCTAACCATAGTTGTAAAAGAGAAATGAAGCAGAGAAAGCAATGTGCAATGTGAATGGAAAGAAAAGAAATAAGAAGAAGATGTTGCAGAGAAAGAAAAACAAGTAGACAAACAGGAATGAAAGTTAGAGTTAAAGAGAAGTGTACGAGAAAAGTAAAAGAAAAGGGAATGTGAAAAATAATGAAAAGGAAACTAACGACAATATTTATAGAAGAATGAGGGTAAAAACGAAAAGATACGTCATTTAGAAACCCTAAATGTAAGTTATAACCTTTCCCCCTCTTTAGATTTAAGTTAATAAAGGGTAGTTAAGCTAAATTAAAACCGCTAATACTCCTAATTAAAAGAAATAATAGTGAAATGAAGAAATAAAAATGAATTAAAGATAAAAACAGGAAGGTAAAAATCACGACTCGTAACTTTGGAACAATGCTTCACGAGTTAGTATATTCCTCACGACTCGTGAAGTATAAGGCATTTTGTGCACAGGAAGAACGGTTCACGAGTCGGCATATGTATCACGACTCGTGAAGAAAAAAAGAGAGATAAGAAATGTACATGGTCACGAGTCGATATTACAGTCATGACTCATGAGCCTTTCTCTTCTGTGTGACACGTGATTCGCTTCACGACTAGTGATTCTGCTCACGACTGAATGACAGAAGCCTCTGGAATAATCGTGAAGATGTTCACGAGTCGTGATGCACTCGTGAACATGATGTAATGCGATAATATTTCTCTGTAAAATCTTAACAACTTAATCCAAAAATTAAAATAACAAAGAAAAAGAAATCAAGTAACATAAAGACTATATAAAAGACATATAATGGATTCTTAAAAAAACCATAAAACAAATAAATTCAAACTAAAAGAACTAATTATAAACAAAAATATTATGATAATGCAAAAGAAGAATTTAACAAAGAAACTTTGTGAGTAGGAACCAATGCATCACCAATGAAATAAGGCTTCAATCTATGTCCATTAACCTTAAAAATCTCCCCTTTATCATTAGCAATATCAACAGCCCCATAAGAAAAAACCTGAACAACCTTGAAAGGTCCCGACCATCTAGACTTTAATTTTCTAAGAAATAACTTCAATCGAGAATTATACAACAAAACCATGTCACCAACTTGAAATTCTTTCTTTAGTACATATTTATCATGCCATGATTTAGTTCTTTCCTTATATAACTTGGCATTTTCATAAGCATTCATACGAAGTTCCTCTAATTCTTGTAATTGAAGCAATCTCTTTCTACCAACTTGTTGCATATCAAAATTTAACACTCTAGTTGCCCAATAAGCTTTATGTTCAATCTCAACCGGCAAATGACAAGGCTTACCATAAACCAATTGATAAGGTGTAAAACCTATAGGAGTTTTAAAAGTTGTTCTATATGCCCAAAGAGCATCATCTAACTTAAGTGTCCAATCTTTTCTTGACCTAGAGACAGTTTTCTCTAAAATCCACTTAAGCTCTCTATTGCTAATCTCAACTTGTCCACTAGTTTGAGGATGATAAGGTGTAGCAATTTTATGAGTCACATTATATTTTTTTAATAATTGCTCTATAACTTTATTGCAAAAATGAGACCCACCATCACTAATAATGGCCCTAGGTGTTCCAAATCAAGGAAATATAACTTTCTTAAGCATTTTCTTAACCACCTTGGCATCATTTTTAATGGTTGGAATTGCTTCCACCCACTTAGATACATAATCCACCATAACTAAAATATACCGATTCCCTAAAGAACTAGGAAATGGTCCCATAAAGTCCATACCCCAAACATCAAACAATTCAACTTCTAAAATACCATGTAAAGGCATTTCATTCCTCCTAGACAAATTTCCCACTCTTTGGCACTTATCACAACTTAAAACAAAGTCCTTAACATCTTTAAATAATGTAGGCCACCAAAAACCAGCTTGCAAAACCTTAAAAGCTATCTTAGAAACCCCAAAGTTACCACCTATAGCATAAGAATGATAATGAGCTAAGAAGACACCTCCTAATCAATCCATCAGCACATCTCCTATATAATAAAGGTTTTTCCCAATATTAAAACTTCACATCATGAAGGAATTTCTTCCTTTGCCTATAATCTAAACCATAAGGAAGCATACCACTTACTAGATAGTTTGATATATCAGCAAACCAAGGAGTTTCCTTGAAAACTACACTAAAAAGTTGTTCCCCATGAAAAGCTTCATCAATAGGAATCCCATCATCATTATCTTGCAAAACACAGTGGGTCAACCTAGATAAATGGTCCGCAACTAAATTCTCCTTACCCTTTTTATCTCTTATTTCCCAATCAAACTCTTGTAACATTAAAATCCATCTCAACAATCTAGGCTTAACATCTTTCTTACTTAAAAGATACTTAAGAGCAGCATGATCAGAATAGACAATGACTTTTTACCCTACAAGATAAGCCCTAAATTTATTAAAAGCATACACAATAGCCAAGAGTTCTTTTTCAGTTGTGGAGTAGTTAATTTGGGCATCATCTAGTAATTTTCTAGCATAATAAATAACAGATGGCTTCCCATCAATTCTTTGTCCTAAAACAGCCCCTACCGCATAATTACTAGCATCACACATCAATTCAAAAGGTTGATCCCAATTTGGTGGTTGCAACACCGGTGAAGTGAAAAGAGCATGTTTAAGAGTTTCAAAAGATTTAAGACATGCCTCATCAAAATGAAAATCAACATCTTTGCCTAGCAACGTGCATAAGGGTTTAGCTATCTTAAAAAAATATTTGATAAACCTCCTATAAAAACCAGCATGACCTAGAAAGCTTCTAACATCTCTAACATTTTTAGGAGGAGGCAAATTAGCAATTATTTCAATTTTAGCTCTATCAACTTCAATCCCCCTATTAGAAACTAAATGTCCTAAAACAATCCCCTCTTGAGCCATAAAATGACACTTCTCCCAATTTAAAACCAAACCATGTTCCATACATCTATCAAGCACTTTAGAAATATTAGATAAACAGTCCTCATAAGTAATGCCATACACACTAAATTCATCCATGAAAACTTCCACACATTGATCAATAAGATCACTAAAGATAGAAAACATGCATCTTTGAAATGTAGCTGGTGCATTACACAAACCAAAAGGCATTCGCCTAAATGCAAAAGTTCCATATGAAAATGTAAAAGTTGTCTTAGATTGGTCATGTGGATGAATTGGTATTTGATAGAAACCACTCAACCCATCTAAATTGAAAAAATAAGAAAAATTAGCCAATCTTTCAATAACTTGATCAATAAAAGGTAAAGGAAAATGGTCCTTTCTTGTAGCCTTATTTAACTTCCTATAGTCCACACACATACGCCAACCCATGATAGTCCTAGTAGGAATTAAATCATTATTATAATTACGAATTACAGTCAAGCCACCTTTCTTAGGGACAACTTGAATAGGACTCACCCACTTGCTATCACTTATGGAACAAATTATACCATTATCAAGCAATTTAATTATTTCCTTCCTCACAACCTCCTTAAGAGTTGGATTAAGCCTTCTTTGACTTTCAATTGAAGGCTTAGAATCTTCCTCTAACAAAATTCTATGCATACATACTTTAGGTGCAATCCCTTTTAAATCACTAATTGAATACCCCATAGCTTTTCGATGAGCAAGTAAAATACCACATAAAGCATCCACATTATGCTTAGCAATTGATGAATTAACAATGAAAGGTAATTGAGAATTTGCATCTAGAAATTCGTACCTTAAGATTGTTGGTAGTGGCTTGATTTCAAGCTTGATTTCCTCCTTAGATGTCTTTGATGACATATCCTCATCCTTTCTCAAAGACTCAATTTTTGAGAATCTTTCATAGGAAGGATATGAGGCAACTTGCAAAACCTCATCACAACTTTCATTCAAAAAATAAGGTGCAATAGGGTTTTGTCTCACACAATCATGCACAACACTATCAATACACTCATCAAGAACATCATAAGAATCAATTATATTTACCACCTCTATTGGTGAAGATTTAACCATGCCAAAAACATTAAACTCAATTGGTTCACCATTAATTTCAAGAGATATTTTACCATTCTTCATATCAAAAATAGCCCCATTAGTAATTAAGAAAGGCCTACCAAACAAAATGGGAATTTCAGGATCTTCATCCATTTCTAGTACAACAAAATCAGCAAGAATCACAAATTTACCACTTTGGTAGGAATATTTTCTAATATACCTATAGGGTGTGAAATAGATTTATTTGCCATTGATAAGCACATATTAGTAGGCTTTAATTCACCTAAATCAAACTTTTTATAAATGGAATAAGGCATAAGGCTAACACTAGCACCCATATCACATAGAGCCTTATCAAAATATGTACCACATATAACACAAGGAACCGTTAAACAACCCGGATCCTTTAGCTTAGGTGGGTATTTAGAATACATAGCCTTAGACTCTTCTACCAAAGAAACATAACCATTTTATTCAAGTTTACCCTTGTGACTCACAATTTCTTTTAAAAATTTTACCCATGAAGGCATATCCTTAATTGCATCCACAAAGGGTATAGTTATAGTAAGTTCCTTCAAATAATTCAGAAACTTGCCAAATTGCTTATCAAGATTTCTTCTAATAAGTCTTTGAGAAAACGGCAAAATTTTTAAATTAACTTTAGGTTTATCTTCACTAGATGAGGTTATATTTTCTTTAGGTTCATTAAGCTTTTTCATCACATCATCATTTGTACTTTCGTCCAAAACATGATCATCATTCACAATAAGACTCTCATTACCTTTTAGATTACTCTCAATCTTTTTACCACTCCTTAACATAATAGATTGAACCGATTCATGAGGCAAAAACTCAGGTTAACTTGGTAGCTTGCCTAAAGGTTTAACACTAGAAGTAGCTTGTTGAGCCAATTGGGTTTCAAGCATCTTATTATGAGTGACAAGTTGATCAATTTTAGTGTTAATTTGCCTAAATTGTTCCTTATTTTGCTTGTTAGTAGACATTTGATGATTAACAAATTGCTCCATCAAATTCTCTAAATGGGATTTAGCTTATTGGGGGTTAAAAGGTGGTTTATTTGGAAAAGGTGAAGGGTAAGGTAATTTGTTCATATGATTGTTATTATTAGGAGGGTTCAATTGGGCATTTTGGTTAGACCAAGAAAAATTGGGATGGTTTCTCTATTATGGATTATAATAATTAGAATTTTGACCCATCCTCTGATTATAGTTTCCTTGAACAAAACTTACATCCTCACTAGACCCCTCACTACAATTAGCATACATATGAGGTCCACCACATTTCTCACATACTAGACTAACATTTTCAACATTGGAATGAGAATTACTTACAATTTTTGTCAAAGCCTCTACCTTAGCCGTCAAGAGATTAATGGAATCAAATTCCAAAAACCCCTTAGCCTTCGCCATAGTGGGTTCGTCTCCCATATAGCCTTGTGAGGCTAACTCTTCCAACAAAGTTTCAGCTTCCTTAGTAGTTTTCTCTAACCATTTACCACCTAAAGCAGCATTAACAATATTTCTATTTTCCTCCATTAACCCATTGTAAAAGATTTGAGGAATCATCCAATCCGGCAAGCCATGATGAGGACATTGCCTTTGAAGTTCCTTAAACCTTTCCCAAGAGGTATAAATGGTTTCATTAGGCAATTTTTTAAATGTAGATATTTGATTTCTAAATTTTGCCGTTTTATGAGGTGGAAAATACTTATGAAGAAAATCTTGTTTTAATTGGTCCGAAGTTGTTATTGTCTCACTAGGTATACTAGCAAGCCAAATTTGAGCCTTTTCTTTCAGAAAAATGGAAATAACCTAAGTCTAATTGCATCATTACTCACTCCATTAATTTTAAATGTAGCACACACATTAAGAAAAGCAAGGATATGAGCATAAGGATCTTCCCCTTGCAAACCTCCAAATTGATTATTTTGCATCATTTGAATGACAGCCGGCTTGATCTCGAAATTGTTATTAGCAATAGCCGGTGTCGCTATTCCTCCAAAACTCTCCGAAATATTTGGCATCGCAAAATCACCAAGCATTCTCCTTTCTTCGCTCGCCATAATTGGAAAATTATGACCTTTCTCCCATTTATCACTTTGTTCTCCTTCTACTTGCAATCTAAGTTCCTCTTGTTACTTCCTTCTAAGTTCCCTACACAAATAAAATAAAAAAATACTTTTAGTCTAAGATTATTACTAAAATTCTAATACTATAGCAAACAAAACACAAAACACAATGCATATATCAAAATAACTAATTTATATCATAAACTCCTAAAACATCTACTCATTTGTATCAATCAATAAAAATTCATTTTGAACTGGTCCCCGGCAACGGTGCCAAAATCTGATGGGGATTTATTTGAACCCTTAGTCTCACTAGACTGCGTATAGGATGAGTAAGGTATCGTTCCAAAGGCAACGGGGTAAATTTTATATTGATGTAACAGCAAGTAAATGGATAGGTAACAATTTCAATTAAAATCATGCAATTAATGTAAATACTAACCTACTTAAAATATATTAAGTTAATTTTGGATAATAGATTACTTAAAAGATGGGATGAACATACATTATAACCAAATAAACAAGTTCATCTTTGAATTAATTAACAATTGTATGAATGGTATGAATGGAGAATTTAGCCAAGATTCTTTAAAGCAATTCTCATTGTCAATAAAGATGTTCTTACTTAGAGTCTATAAGCATTCTCATGTCATTATAGAGATATATAAAAACTATGAAGTTCTATGCCAATTCTTTAACCCCTCAAAGTGAATTCCTTATCTCTAAGTGAATTCAATGCTTTAAGTAAATTCATTTGTTTTTCCATCAAAGAATTCCAATTCTCATTATGAATTAAATGACTAACATGCTAATTATGGTGATCAAGCATAATAGGCAAATCAAAGCACTAAAATAAACTTAAATCATACTTCATACATTAGGAGAATAAACATTCACTAGACAAAAATAAGTAGATGACTAACAACTTAAATTAAATAGTTATAATGTACCAAAAGAACTTAGCCATAAAAAAATTACAATAAAAATGAAATAAGAGACAAGAAAACATCACTCCCCAGGGTTTACTTTCTATTTTGACCTTCTGATAAATCTCTTATTCCTTTGGCTTTGCTCTTTTGTCATCCTCTAAAACTAAGTAAAATGAAAAATATCCAAAACAACTCAAAATGTTCTTAAGAAAAAAGTAAAAGAATTCTTTAATTTTTTTCCATCCCTCCTTTAGCGTTTTTCTCCCATATATATAGAGCTTGACTCTACAGATGTGTCCCTTAAGAAATCACGAAAGGTTTCTCTGAAAGGACATGATGTATGGCTGAAATATCAGGTGCAAAAGACAAAACGTTTTGGAAACAAATGCCTTGTCCAACTCGTGAACACCCTCACAAGTCGTGAGCCCCTTCTATTCTTCTAGACTCGTGAACGTCCATTCGACTAGTGAATCTTTTCACGACTCGTGATCTTGATGCCGAGTCGTGAGTCCCTTCTTTTCTGCTTCACTGCTTCACTTATGAATTTGTCTCGTGAATCCTTGTACGAGTCATGATCCATTTCATGACTCGTGATCTTCTTCTTCAAATATTCACCAGTTTCTTCATTTTCTTCACACTTCACCAATTTTATCCTAAAAACAAACATAAACACATAAAACACTTAAAAATACATATAATATTACATACTTAACTACATAAATAAGAGAAAAACACACACTAAAAGATAGACATTTAACATGATATCAATCCATAGCTCGTGACACTTTATTATTTCAAATTAAAATGATTTATGGCCCAATAAATTTGGTACGTGAGTTACAGACCATGACTCATAAGCCACAATCTTTGTTCTTGATTCACCACTTTCCAGCAAAAATCCCAGTCTCTTTTCTCATAAAATAGAGGATTATTTAGATTAAAAATATCTATCCTCTGATTGATATTAATCCCAAACTAATTATGGGAGATAGGACATCTTTTTAGGATTAAGGAGAACAGTGATGAAAAAATAAACTAACAAGAGAAAGGGGAGCAGTAGGTGGTTGAGAAAAAATAGTTTAAAAAAAGAACTCTGGTTTTATAAATACAACATAGCAAGTTTTACGTAGAATGAAGGAGAAAGGCTACAAAAGCCACTTTTACTGACTTTGAATCATAGCAAAAAGCTAAATGTAATGTAAGAGGTAGTCTCCTTTGTTAAAATTTATTTGCCTTCTTTGTCTTATTTTGTGCTTTAAAGCTCTGTTTCTTATATTTTCCATGTAAATATTTGTATAAGTTAATTCCTTAGGATTTGTGGCCTATTGTTGTATAATTGGTGTTTTTATGTGTATTTTGGAAACTAATGCATGGATATATGTTTTATTTACGAATTAGTATGAGTTTTCTATGTGTCGATGGCCATTTTCACTCACTAAGGTTATTTTTCTCTCACTAAATCAAAATCATAAATTTGTGTTATTTGAGATGTTTTGATTTTGTTTGAAGCCTTGCATGTTAATTTAATGGAATTTTAGGATTTATTGGAATGATTTTGGCCTTTTATATCTTTTTTAAATCTTTAAGCAATGTCTATGGCATTGTTCTAATGTTACTAGGCAGCTCTAGGTTTGTTTACAAACTATATCTGTGACTTACCCAAATGCTCGCCGTAACTCACTAGAAGGGGCATAACTCACTCCAGATAGTCCACGACTTAATTTGTTTTAACCTATAATTCACTCTTACCTTGATCTTCCATTTTTTCTTCACTTTCTTCAATATTATTTATTGGTAGTCCCTTTTTCTTGCCATTCCCTATATTTACATATGTTCTTTCTTAATAAGTGTTTTGCAATATATTCCCTTTTAGGGTAATATCTTTATCTTTTAAATGTCCTCCATCTAATCAATTTACTATTTTATTTTTGATGTATGAATCCTTAAAACTATTTTGAGGGATGGGTAAAATGAGGAAGCTAAGGATTAAATGAAATGTTTATATATTTCATTTAATTATTTATTTGTATATTTTAATTATTTACGTATTTTGGCCTATATTGTTATTGTTATTATTATTATCATTATTATTATTATTATCATTATTATTATTATCATCATCATCATCATCATCATCATCATCATTTATCTGTATTAATATAGTAAAATGGAAAATTTTAGGCATGTAAAAATACATATTCAATGATTTATATAAATTAATTTGGTTTTTATTAATAAAAAGGACAAATGTTCTATTTTGTTCCCCCATAAAATCACAGTAAAAGTATATTTTATAATTATACATGGAAAACCAAAGTTTCTAAAATCAAATAAATACCTTGATTTATGTATGTTAGTATTTTTATTTTCTTTTCTGGCCTATATAAAAATTATTTTTGTATAAAACCGTAAAATAAATTAAATTAGTTTTAGCTTTCCTTTGGAAATGTCAAGACCAATGTCCCTAAAAATCCTCACATTTTATGTATGATTTAATCACCTCATACTTGCTAAAGTGTTTATTTATTATCGTATTTGCTATAGTGCATGGGAAAATGATTAACCTAATCAAGAATAAATGACTATTTATGTTAGTCGTTAACAAAGTATGTGAGTATAAATTGAATACAAACTCTTTCTAGTTCTCATCATCATGAGTTTTAAGAAAATTAATCACTTTCCCAATGTTTTATTGCATGATGGCTCCTATATTTTATGCCTCGCGTTGCTCAGCAGATGCCTCATAAATTAGTCATTAGCAAATGGATAAGGATACTCGAGACATTATTTAATGCCTCTTGGAGGCCTGATGGCATTGCATCTTGGGTTGAATCCTCATTCATTGTGAAGTGGTTGGTTTTGACGAGTTTAATGAGCTTTAATTTGGTGTCGACCCTAAAAGTGGATTCAAAAAATCAACGAAATATCCTCTCGGGATTCAACATGTGTCATAATTTGGTCACCGTCCACTCACTTATCTAGAAGTTTAGGGAGAAGAAATTGGTAAAAAAGGTGAAAGAACTGTGAATGCTGGCCATTCTAAAGGAAAAAGAGGGAAATCCTTATCTCTTCACTTTTCTCTCTCTATGAAAATCTACAAATCTCATTCTCTCTTCTATCATCTAAAAGCCAACCTCTTCACCCTCGAATGAGCATCCTTTCATTTTTATTATAATGCATATAAGGAAAGTGTGATGAAGAAGGAGTTGAAGAAAAGAGCTAACCAAGAATAAGGAAGAAGAAAAAATAAAGAGGAAGGGTTTTTTATTAAGGCTATGGAATTGTATATCAGGTTTGGGAACCTTTATCACTTTGTATGTGTTTGCTTGTGTAATGACTTAGATGATAAAAAGTAATAGATGTTTTAATAGAATAGCAAACTAATTTATAAGCATGAAAATTATCAATAATGTCTTGAATGTGATTGATTTTAATAAGATTCAGATGATAGTATAGAGGGAATGGAAAATTAATTCATAAAACTTTTCATGGGTTCAATTTAAGGTTCATTAGATTAATGATTATAGATTGCTTAAAAATAGAGCCTTACAACTCTAACATGTGTATTTTCATTGAAAGAAAATCAAATTTACTTGTTTAGGAAGCCAAGCTCAATTTCCATTTGAGCATGATGCTTTATTTTAAAGAAATTATTAGATTTAATTTCAATAACAGGTTAAACTTAAGATTAAATAGGGTCTTAAAGTAAAGAATTTCATAATTCTTGAAGATATATTATTGAAAGCAAAATGTTATTGAGTGGAAGAGAACATGCAAGATATATTCAAGAAATTTTACAATAAAATTTTTGGTTTGAACTGTTAAAGGACATATTTTGGGAATACACTCTCTGTCATGCTTGTAATACCTGTCATGCTTATGACAGAGTCTGGATGCCACTATGCTAATTATTTCTTCTTCTTTTACATTAAATTTGCCTACCTTCTTATGTGGCGCTCGCAATGAAAGCTGGTATTCTTGCATATTTATGCTCTTATGATATACAAAACATAGTACACATGACTTTTTTTCCAATGAAATGTTTAAGGTTTAATCAAATGACTTTAGAAAAAATCAATAATGTGAATTAGACATGCAATGTTCTTTAAATACAAGAAATAATGATAGTATCTTAATGTAAAGCCATCAATAAACCTAAAATAATATGTTCATATGACATACACATAAGTAGGCATGACTTAAATGTTTTATGTGAAATAATATGCATGAATGTGTATACTATTATGTTATCATATGATTGTATATAAATAATACATTATGATAGCTATAGATAATTATATAATTATCTGATAATGTATATCTACATGTATATCAGTATAGATACGCATATGAATTAATATAATATGAATTTGAATGATTAGGTGTCAACCCTTGGAATGGGAGTGACATGTATATGTTGATAACTTTATTAGTTATACTATCTTGATTATTTATTTTTAACATGTTAATCTAACATTGACATATAATCGTATGATTTAAATATTATGATGCATAGGATATATATTCAACAAGTGGTATAGAAAAGCTTTGATGATATGATGATGTACATATACGTTTATTTTAATATATTTATAGTCATTATAAGTGTGTGTGTGTGTGTGTGTGTTTTTGTGTGTATGTGTGTGTGTGTTTTTGTGTGTATGTGTGTGTATGTATGTATGTATGTATGTATGTATATATGTATACACACACACACACACATACAAGGGTGGCAGTAAAGTCCGCGTGCAAATATTAAGATACAAATATTTATGTATATGTATTATTTGAATAAAGAAACTTAGGATAACTTACTGATAAGAATCACTTTCATATTTATAAGATGAATTACATTCTTTTGATTACAAGTACAAAATACAGTTACTCCAACATGTATATGATATCAAATTCATATTACATTAATGCACAAACATGAGTATAGACATGTAATGATAACTTTTGACTTGATTTGCCTATAATCTTTATATGAATTAATGTATAGTATAAGGAAAAATATGATACTAAGTGAAATTTCATTTAATATACAGATATAGTATTTTAATATTACATGCATGTAGTCATTGATGTAATTTTATAGGGTTTCCTATACTTAAGATTGCAAGTTATATGTATGTAAATATGTACATTGTTGATGTCTTTCTATAATCATAGTGATTAATATGTATTTTCTATATTTATCTATTCTTTCATCACCTTGATAAATGACATGAGAGACTCCTTACATATTAGAGCAATCGACTTATGAGCTCATAGCTGGTGTACATGATTGATAAATTTATTGCTTAGAAATAAAGTATTATGAACGGGTAATAGTAAACTAGATCTGCACACAAGAGGTAAAAAGGAATGACTTAATAATGATATTAACATCAAGTTTACTAATGTAACACCCTTATCTTATAACTGAGCTACAACACTTTTTCATGTATCTTTAAACATGCTTTACTATGTTATTATTCCATTAGCTATAGTATATAAAGATCATATAAGAAAAATTAAACCATAACATATGAACTTTAAGAATAGTACTTTACTTACATTTAAGTCTCTTTAACATTAAAATATTTTCCTATTTTTTAACATCTATACTATACAAAATTTAGCACAAATTAAGGCCAAAATGATAATTATATACTTTTAGTCTCTCTCTTGAGTTGGTCATCCTACAGTAAACTTTATCCTTAAGAAAAAGTCCTATCCTGGCAACCTATATGGATAAAAACTCATTCTAAGCTATAAAGCTTAGTGGAGAACCATAAAACATATATGCAACTTCTTTTGAAAGTCATCAAAATAAAGCATACACATAGAAGCATGTAATTAAGAATATAATCCAATACACTTAAATAAGAATAGCAATATGATCCTAGCATTTTCTAATAACAATTCAATTTCACGTTTTTGTTATAACAAATGTTGTTCATTTATTTGCTATTCCACTTATATAACAAATATGCACTCTTACTAATACTTATATGATTCAACTATATATATATATATATATTATCTTTGTCTATTCAATTTGTCTTACTAGCAACTCTTGAATACATGTTAATATCAATTTAGATTTAGAGATATACTTATTCATAAATCATATAATGTTAGGTTAATAAACTGAATCTCTATTCATTTTTAACTTGTAACACCCTAATCCATTAAACATGGATAATCATCAATCATCATCATAAACCTAGTGGATATCAAGCAAAAAAAATATTTAATAATAATACATGCCATAATAAATTAAATCAAACTTATACAGAAAAAGGCCTAACATAATTAGCCCATGATACATAATGGAATCCTTAAAGGCAACTGCAATCTACCTTATCTTATCATGAATGATTGTCTAGCCACAATAGCTATCGATCCACTGGAGCTTATTCTGAAACCAACAAGGATAAAAAAATATGTGCTAAGCTATAAAGCTTAGTAGGGAATAAAATTCTATAGACAACCTCTTAGAATTCTTTCTTTTTCATTATATCATCTACAACTATCACAATAATATAGAATAACATATGAGTCTACAATATTAATCACTCCACAGTAGTCATTCTAGGGAGTCTTCAACCTTCACCATAAATACCATTGTTACTAACTTCTAGAGCATTTTGTGAATCCTCTTATTACAAAACTTATCAATTACATTATCATCATCATCTCTTACTTATTAAACTGGTATAATTCATATACCTCAAAATCCTTTTACTCATAAGTTCTCGACATCATGTTTTTGATTGGATAAAACTTTTATTTAATATAGTCCATTATTTTGATTACATAAGATATGCATTTGAAATAAAAATCAAAGCACAAGAGAGTGCTTAGGTCATGTAGCATCACTCTTGGAATTTAACGGTTACATGCATCACATACATGAGCGAAATTTTAAAATTTTTTAACCATTAGATCTGATCTTGCCATGAATACAAAATATAACTATATGAGAATAAGAAAAATCACCTTTGATTTTTGTTGAACAGTTGATTTTACTTCGCACCGAGTTGTCGCAAACCCCAGTGTCCAAAATCGAACACCTCCAATGAGTAATCCACACTAGAGAGAGGTAAATTGAACCAACAAATTGGTGTTCAACTAGGTCTGGCCAAAATTCCAAGAAGCTAGCTTGGATTTTGGGCAAAAAGGAGAGAGAGAATAGAGAAAAAGACTTTCTTTTTGTTTTAATCACTTAACCCTAATTCCTCATTAGTTGGCCTTTTATAGTTAGGTTAAAATTCCAACTCCTTAATGAGATTGGGCTCTTTAAAATTTCTGGAGAATTATTAATTGGGCCTCTAGAATTAATTATAATCATTTGGGCTTAATTAAATCCAATTTAAATGTTTTCATAAAGGACTATGCACAAAACCCACAAACTAGGCCCTTTGTGCAACTAATTAGATTTAAATACCCAAATGGATTCCAAATCCAACCAAATTAAATATGTGAGTTACATAACACTTATGTAACATATATAAATTAATTTGGTCCAAGAAAAAGCCCTCTAAGCCCTTCTGTATGGAGTTGGCGTGTGGCCCTCTTCTGGAGGGCTTCCTCCAACTTCTTCATTACTTTGGCCCTTTATAATTTCTCCAATGGACCTATTAATTATTATATCAGTCCTATAGCACTTATAGTAGTCTTATAACACTTATAAGATAATAATAATTAATCATAAAATATATTATTTCAATTAGGTCCAATTTTGCAGAACAGTTCTCAAAAGTTCCGCGGACAATTTTATTTGATCATAATTAATTAAACTCTTTAATTAATTATTATCTTATTCACTTCTCTACCTTCATAATAATATCAAATATTATTATCCTTGTTATTTTATTATTTTACCCTTTTCTCTATATGTGTGTAACCTATTGGGTTCCTGTCCATGTTGACAGTATAATATGTAATTGTGAGTTCTATTCAAAACTCACATGATTTAAACTCCTTTAAATCATTTTATCAATCTCTATTGATATTTTGATACATCATTGTACAAGTCATGATTGGCCTCTAGCTAGGCATCATGACTACCCAAATGTCAGGAAAGTCATGTGGTTTGACTGTACCCTTCCATAGAAATAGTTACAGTGCAATTACTCCTTTCACCACTCTTATCTCAATTAGATTCTGAGTATGGATTTCTATCAACTCATATGAATCTAATTATGTATGTTCTATTAATTTAACCATTGTTCCTAAAATTCCCTTAATGGATCTCCATCCATCTCGCATATTACTCTGGCCAGAGATTCTCTAAACAAGGCAATTATAGAATCATGCGAGATAACTTCCCTTGATAAATCTGGGATGGCGAATCCTTTGTCAATCACTCAACTATCTTCAAGTAGGTCATGATATACCCAATCTCCTAACTATGTTCACTCCTAGTTGGAAGTAATCAGTTATGGAGTCAGAGTATACCACTTGCTACTTAAGATAACTTTGGTGATCTCAAGTCTAAGGATACTTGCACAACCGCTATGAAGAAATTCCTCACTGACATAGATTTAATATCCATGTGAGGATTCTCTATGCAGGTCTCCAATGAACTTGTTCTTCTAACAAGCATCCATATGTTAGCTTTGATTATCTTCTATAATCACAGTTATGAGAACCACTGCTTGAACCATTCAAGAAGCATAACATGTGCTAGTCTATCTGAATTAACAATGTCCTGTCTTGTTAATTCTATGACTAGGGATATTTAGATATTAACACATTTGCATGCAATAATCATCTCATATCATGAACACTTTCATGATTGCCTTTGCACTGTGTTTATAATATCTAGGACTTCATTTATTAATTTAAGATTTACAAACTCATGTACTTAAACATAGCATTAATAAATGAATGACGCCTTTTATTAAGAATATAAATTTTATACATATGAAAAACATCCATATTACATGGGCTCTAGGGCATACTCTCTAACAATCTCCCACTTGCACTAGAGCCAATCACTCATATGTCTCAGACCCATGCTATTTATATGGTGATCATGCTTAATCTGGGAAAGTGCTTTAGAGAGGCGATCCGCCACATTGTCATCTGTGGGAACCCTTTCTATTTTCTCATCATTTCTAGCTACTATTTCCCTTATGAGATGGTAGTGTCTGAGAACATGCTTGGATCGCTGATGAGACTGTGATTCCTTTGCTTGCGCAATGGCTCCATTGTTGTCACAATATAAAGGAATCGGATCAACAATGCTAGGCACCACTCCTAGTTCAGTTATGAAATTTTTGATCCAGACTGCTTCTTTGGCTGCTTCTGAAGCAACAATGTACTCAGCTTCCATCGTGGAATCAGCAGTTGTTTCTTGTTTGGAACTTTCCCATTATGAACACAAAACCAAACTGTGATTTACAGTCATCTTTGTCAGATTGGAAGCTGGCATCTGTATACCCATTTACTTCCAAACTGCCCTCTCCATATAACAAGAATACATCCTTAGTCCTTCTCAAGTACTTAAGGATATTCTTGACAGCTGCCCAGTGTTCCTCTCCAAAATTGGATTGGAATCTGCTTGTGACACTCAAAGCAAATGCTACATCTAGACGTGTACATAACACAGCATACATGATAGAACCAATTGCAGATGTATATGGTATTCTATTCATGCTCTCTCTATCCTCAAGTGTCTGCGGACACATAGACTTAGAAAGGTGTTTCCCATGCACCATGGGTATAAACCCTTTCTTAGAGAGATCCATATTGAACCTCTTCAATACTTTATCTATATATGTACTCTAAGAAAGACCTAACAACCTATTGGATCTATCTCTATAGATCCTTATTCCCAGAATATAGGATGCTTCTCCAAGGTCTTTCATGGAGAATTGCTTAGATAACCAAATTTTAACTGATTGGAGAAGAGAAATGTCATTTCCCATGATCAATATGTCATCTACATATAGAACTAGGAAGACAATTGCACTCTCACTGACCCTTTTATATACACAAGGTTCATCTTCATTCTGTGAGAAACCAAACTCTTTGATTGTCTCATTGAATCATACATTCCAGCTCCTAGAGGCTTGCTTCAATCCTTAAATGGATCTTTGAAGCTTGCATACCTTTTCGCCATTTCCTGATGTGAATCCTTCTGGTTGTGTCATATACACATCCTCGGTAAGATTTCCATTAAGGAAAGTTGTCTTCACATCCATTTGCCAAATCTTATAATCATAATGAGCTTCAATGGCTAAAAGTATTCTTATAGACTTAAGCATCACAACAGGAGAAAAAGTTTCATCATAGTCAATACCTTCTTTTTGACGATAACCTTTTGCTACTAAGCGAGCTTTATAGGTAACTACATTACCTTCCATGTCGGTCTTCTTTTTGAAGACCCATTTGCACCCTATGGGTTTTATCCCTTCAGGTGGTTGAGTTAAAGTCCATACTTTGTTCTCATACATGGAGTCCATTTCAGATTGCATAGCCTTAAGCCATAAATCACGTTCTGAACTATTCAAAACTTCTTGATAGCTAGTAGGCTCATTGTCCTCTACTACAGTTATGCCTCTATCCGAATCTATGTGAAATCCATATCTCACAGGGATAGAGCGCATCCTAGTAGACCTTTTAGGATTCTGTGTATAATCAGGTTCAACTGCAATCTCATCTTTATGAAATTCAGTTTCGGGTTCAATCGGTTGATCTACTTCTATTTGTGGGTCCTGAACTTCACCAAGTTCAATTTTACTCCCACTGTCTTCTCTTAGGAGAAACTCTTTGTCCAAGAAGACAGCATGCCTTGAAACAAACACCTTTTGTTCTAAGGGCTGATAGAAATAATAACCAAACGTTTCTTTTTGATATCCCACAAATAAACATTTGTCAGATTTAACATCCAGTTTGTCTGACATTGTCCTCTTTACATAAGCAGGACAACCCCATACCTTCATATGAGAAAGCGTGGGTTTCTTGTTATTCCACATCTCATATGGAGTAACATCAACCGATTTACTAGGAACTTTGTTTAACACATAGATAGCAGTTTCTAGTGTATATCCCCAAAAGGACTTAGGCAAGTCCACTCGGCTCATCATTGATCGAACCATATCTAATAGTGTTCGATTCCTCCTTTCAGATACACCATTGTGTTGTGGTGTATATGGAGGAGTCCATTGAGATAAAATCCCATTATCTCTAAGATAATCCTGAAACTCCTGACTTAAGTATTCTCCACCTCGATCTGATCTAAGTGTTTTAATACTTTTGCCAAGTTGTTTCTCTACTTCATTTCTGAACTCTTTGAACTTTTCAAATGCTTCAAACTTATATTTCATTAGATAGATATATCAAAACTTGGAATAATCATCTATGAAAGTAATGAAGTAGGAGTAATCTCCTCTGGCATGTGTAGTCATTGGACCACATACATCTGAATGTATTAAGTCCAAAACCATTTTAGCCCATTCTCCTTTACCAATAAAGGGAGATTTTGTCATTTTTCCCAATAAGCAAGATTCACATGTATCAAATGATACATAATCAAATGATCCCAAATCACCTGACTTGTGTAAGTTGGTCATGCATTTTTCATTTATATGGCCTAAACGACAATGCCATAAGTATGAGGTATTTAGATTATCATGTTTCATTCTCTTGGTATCCACATTATGTACTTCTTTAATTAAATCAAGAACAAATATACCATTCTCAATGATAGCTTTTGCATAAAACATATTGTTCTGAAAAATGTAACAACATTTGTCCTTTAAAGAAATATCATAATCGTTCATCAAACGACTGAAAGAAATAATACTTTTAGATAAAGCTAGAACATAATAACAATTATTTAATTCCAGTACTAACCCACTAGGAAGAGGCAAATAGTATGTCCCCACAACTCTTGTAGAGATGTTCTGTCCAGTAGCTGACTGCAAACATATCTCTGCATTTCCAACTCTTCTAAAGCTTCTAAGCCCTTGTAGATCATTACATAAATGAGATCCACATCCGGTATCTAATACCCTATATTGTTTTGAAGCAATAGAATAAGTATTAATTTCAATCATATGAATACCTGAGGTAGAAGCATCAGCTTGCTTCTTCTCCTTTAGAGAATCTAGATAGGCCTTGCAGTTACGCTTCTAATGACCATCCTTTCCACAATGAAAGCAAGTTCCTTTGGGATTCTCTTTCTTGGCAACCTTCTTCTTGGAGATCCCACCATTCTTTGGTTGTGCCTTGGTTATCGTCTTCTTCTTCTGCTTCTTGCCTTTAGCAGAAGTGACAACCATGACACTTTTTGGATCCTTCTTAAATGATCCATCAGCTGTCTTGAGCATATTGATTAACTCAGGAATGGATACTTGGATCTTGTTCATGATGAAGTTAAGCACGAAAGGTGCATAACTTGGAGCCAACGAGTACAAGATTAAATCTATGTATAGATCATTATCCATAACATAGCCAAGTTTACTCAAATGCTCAATATACCCATACATCTTCAATGCATGAGTAGCAGCTGAAGTGCCTTCCACCATTTTACAGCTAAATAGAGCTCGAGCAATCTCATATTGCTCAGTTCTAGCCTGAGAAGAATAAAGCTCCTCTAGATGCAAAATGATGGTTCTAGCATCCATCATTTCATGTTGCTTCTAAAGCTCTGAGGACATAGCACCTAGCATCAGACATGTTGCTGCTTCACTATCCTCCATGTATTTTCGATAAATGCCTTTGATCTCATCAATGGCATCATCTGATGGAAGTTGTGGTGGATCTTTATCCAAGACATAGTGGATCTTTTCAGCTCTGAGAACAATTCTCACTTGCCTGATCCAGTCAGAATAGTTGTTGCCAACCAGCTTATTATCCAAGATTGACTGTATATTAATGTTTGATGTGCTCATGATGATGACCTAGATGTGAAAAAGAAAAGATATAAGAGTATGTTCATATATATGTATGCATTCATAAGGTCTTTAATTAATCCATTTACTCCCACTATTTTATTGCGAATTAATAGCCCTCACTATATAATCCGAGAAAACCCGATGGTTTTCTTAGTGGGCCAATATCCAATCCTTGATATGTAATTTTACCTTGACTGTAGTCAACAAGCCAAATTCCATACCCTTGAAAGGTAGGTATCTTTATACCAATTATGTCTCTACACAACTATTGGATCATTAGGTTATCAACTCTTAATGCATGCATATCATATATGCATTCCCTAATCTTGCCTCTAGAACCATTAGCCTTGACTGTGGTCAACAAACTAATGGGCTAGCTAAGATGACCCATTTAATTAGATTTGAACATATTCGATATAATGTGAGCTTGACTGTGGTCAACAACCCACACTATAAAGAACTCTGGTTCTCCTCAAATTAATGGAAGGCTTATATACCTTAGTATTTGTTTGAGGGTTTTAGTTAATTAATTCTCATCATACATGGTTGGCATACATTGGTATGCATCCTGTATCTATCACATAAATATAAGCATACAAATATGGTATAGTTATGGACTTCACTACATTGATTTCCCCGAGCCAAGAGGGAAATCAAAAGGTCACACCTAGGTAGTATGCATGATTCAAACAAGAAAATAATTACATTATCTTCAAGCTTGTTGGATCTCCATCCGGCCCATCTTGCTCCTTGATATTGGTCTCCATCTCTATTTCTAATTCTAATCTAAGTAATCTAATTACATATTACAATTTAAAATGAAATACAAACCAAAAACAGGTGGCCGGGACATGAAAGTCCTCATTGGGCCAAAACATGCATTATGCTCAATCACATTGGGCTTTGTCCATAACTAACCATCATGCCAATCATACACCCTTATATGCCTCTCTAATGCATAAAGAAATGGATTACTAACTTTTTTTCAACCTTTGAAATTATATTTTGAGTTATTTTAATGATGTGATCAAATTAGGAAAATTTTTCCATTTTGGAAACTTTCATTTTAGGAAATCTTTTTGCATGCATGTGTTCTTGTCTTAATAATCAATCCAATTGATTATTAATTAATTATAAATTGATTATTTAATTAATTAATCATATTAAATAATTAAAAGAATCAATTTTGGGCTTAAAACAAATGTAGGCTGAAACCCACAGAAGAAAAACCCTAACCGTGTTCACACATAAACTAGTTTTGTGTCTTTTGGACCATTTGGGCCTTTTGGAATGAGCCAAGTCCACTCTAACCCTTAAAAACCATTAATAAACTTAATTAATGTTTATAATGTTTATTTAAATCAGCTCCTTGGGCCCACCAAGTCATTCACTAATTTAAACCAAGTCCGTAAATATAATTAAGCCCATTAAGTGGTTTTAATAAATTAAAATTAATCAAATTAATTTAAGGCCCATTTTAATTAATCCAATTAATTAAAAACACTTTAATATATCATATATATCAGATTTAGAAGATCAAAAGTCGTTCTAATCAAGAACATATCAAGAACACACGAAGAAAACCAATTTATCGAACTTTTCGACTAAACTAGTTTTAATGCAAAACTTGTTCTATTTTAATTCCGTTCGATCCTACGGCTTAATATCACATATTAAACACATAAAATATCATATAAATGATTTTTAAATGGATCCATAAGAAATTAAATTAGAATAGCCCCTACAAAACCTAGGGTTTCACGCCAAACCCTAATGGGTTTCACGCCAAACCCTAATCAAAATCATTCAAAAATTTTGTTTTTGTTTCCACCAAATTTATTTGATCACACATACAACCAGAAATAAATATTTCTCATTCATGAACAATCAAATCTAATATTTTAAAGTTCATGAAATAAATAACTCAAAACAAAACAAAACTTATTCCGCAGAAAAATATAGAATTGTATATCTATGGCAAAACCGTGGCTCTGATACCATGTTGGAATTTAACGGTTACATGCATCACATACATGAGCGAAATTTTAAAATTTTTTAACCATTAGATCTGATCTTGCCATGAATACACAATATAACTATATGAGAATAAGAAAAATCACCTTTGATTTTTGTTGAACAGTTGATTTTACTTCGCACCGGGTTGTCGCAAACCACAGTGTCCAAAATCGAACACCTCCAATGAGTAATCCACACTAGAGAGAGGTAAATTGAACCAAAAAATTGGTGTTCAACTAGGGCTGGACAAAATTCCAAGAAGCTAGCTTGGAGTTGGCACAAAAAGGAGAGAGAGAATAGAGAAAAAGACTTTCTTTTTGTTTTAATCACTTAACCCTAATTCCTCATTAGTTGGCCTTTTATAGTTAGGTTAAAATTCCAAATCCTTAATGAGATTAGGCTCTTTAAAATTGCTGGAGAATTATTAATTGGGCCTCTGGAATTAATTATAATCATTTGGGCTTAATTAAATCCAATTTAAACGTTTTTATAAAAGACTATACACAAAACCCACAAACTAGGCCTTTTGCGCAACTAATTGGATTTAAATACCCAAATGGATTCCAAATCAAACAAAATTAAATATGTGAGTTCTATAACACTTATGCAACATATATAAATTAATGTGGTCCAAGAAAAAGCCCTCTAAGCCCTTCTTTATGGAGTTGGCTTGTGGCCCTCTTCTGGAGGGCTTCCTCCAACTTCTTCATTCCTTTGGCCTTTTATAATTTCTCCAATAGACCTATTAATTATTATATCAGTCCTATAACACTTATAGTATTCTTATAACACTTATAAGATAATAATAATTAATCATAAAATACATTATTTCAATTAGGTCCAATTTTGCAGAACATTTTTCAAAAGTTCCGCGAACAATTTTATTTAATCATAATTAATTAAACTCTTTAATTAATTATTATCTTATTCACTTATCTACCTTCATAATAATATCAAATATTATTATCCTTGTTATTTTACCATTTTACCCTTTTCTCTATATGTGTGTAACCTATTGGGTTCCTGTCCATGTTGACAGTATAATATGTAATTGTGAGTTCTATTCAAAACTCACATGATTTAAACTCCTTTAAATCATTTTATCAATCTCTATTGATATTTTGATACATCATTATACAAGTCATGATTGGCCTCTAGCTAGGCATCATGACTACCCAAATGTCAGGAAAGTCATGCGGTTTGACTGTACCCTTCCATAGAAATAGTTACCGTGCAATTACTCCTTTCACCACTCTTATCTCAATTAGATTCTGAGTATGGATTTCTATCAACTCATATGAATCTAATTATATATGTTCTATTAATTTAACCATTGTTCCTAAAATGCCCTTCATGGATCTCCATCCATCTCGGCATATTACTCTGGCCAGAGATTCTCTAAACAAGGCAATTATAGAATCATGCGAGATAACTTCCCTTGATAAATCTGGGATGGTGAATCCTTTGTCAATCACTCAACTATCTTCAAGTAGGTCATGATATACCCAATCTCCTAACTATGTTCACTCCCAGTTGGAAGTAATCAGTTATGGAGTCAAAGTATACTACTTGCTACTTAAGATAACTTTGGTGATCTCAAGTCTAAGGATACTTGCACAACCGCTATGAAGAGATTCCTCACTGACATAGATTTAATATCCATGTGAGGATTCTCTATGCAGGTCTCCAATGAACTTGTTCTTCTAACAAGCATCCACATGTTAGCTTTTATTATCTTCCATAATCACAGTTATGAGAACCACTGCTTGAACCATTCAAGAAGCATAACATGTGCTAGTCTGTCCGAATTAATAATGTCCTGTCTTGTTAATTCTATGACTAGGGATATTTAGATATTAACACATTTGCATGCAATAGTCATCTCATATCATGAACACTTTTGTGATTGCCTTTGCATTGTGTTTTTAATATCTAGGACTTCATTTATTAATTTAGGATTTACAAACTCATATACTTAAACATAGAATTAATAAATGAATGGCGCCTTTTATTAAGAATATAAATTTTATACATATGAAAAACATCCCTATTACATGGGTTCTACGGCATACTCTCTAACAAATCACTATGAAATATTATTAGGCATGTTTACTTCACACACACACACACACACACATATATATATATAATTTAATTTTCATTACAAGTTCATAGTCATGCATTCCCTTAGGGCTATCTTAGCATGGTCAACTAATCATACTATGACATCATTTTGTCTCATGCATTTCACTTTGGTTTATGATAGAATTAAACTTATGCATATACATGTGTAAATGTTCATATACATACTTATGGATTTACATGCCATTCCAAAGAACATGTATTACATATCATTATTAACTGATAAAGTCTCTATACCACATACAAAAATCTCATACTTCCACATACATGAAGATTATTATGTATGTCACATTTCATATATCTTTTAATACAACATAGTGACCTTATGGCCCTTATGGCCCATCTATTCACTGTGGAACCCATTGGTGGAACTAACTCGCACCGACACTCACACGGGAACCTTCCTCATAATAGGTGTGAGATATCACAATTATATAACACATAACATGGCATTTCTTTTCTTAAATAAAATTATAGCCAAAAGGAATTAAGATAAAATAACACAATACAATAAGCCATTCATCATGCTTATGTTAAATAAGTGAAGAAATCAATGAATATATTACTTTATTTCTTATACTTTCATCATTTTTAGTAGCCTGCATAAGTAATAGTTCAAAAGGTGGATAACGAGAGCAATGGATACTCGAAGGTATCAAATAATGGATATCCGAAGATATCAAACAATAGATCCAAACGGGGCCGAGCAATGGTTCCAACAAGGAACAAACAATAGACCTAAACAGGGTCGAGCAATGGTTCCATTAAGGAACAACACCCAAACGGGGTCAACTATGGCAGCTGCAACTATATCCCTCTAGGCATGCCTATCTAATCCACAACTGAACTAAGACCTACTGTAAGGATCCAATTATGGCTCTAACCGAATTACAGTAAAGTGATGAGAATTACGGTTAATTAAGGCAAATATTGAATTATTTTACATTGTTAAAGTTAAGACACATTAGGGGTATTTTGGTAATTTTAGCATGTATGTAAATTGAGTATGGTTAAAATTAAGATTAAAGAGGGATATAGTTGAAGTAAATTAGAAGTTTGGGTGTTAATGTTAAAAGAGATAAGTTGATGGGGTCAAATTGAATAAGGGCAAGTTTGGAAATTCACAATGAGATATTTACCCCACTAACTCACTCAATAGATTATTGGAGAAGGAAACAAGGGGATTGGAGATTGAAGGGATTAGTATTTTGGGGAGATAACTCTCTCTCTCTCTCTCTCTACTAGTTATGGGTTGGAGAATGTAGCTAGGGTTTGTGAGTGAAGATTAAAGGTAATGTCTTCAATTGAAGATTTCATCTTCCTCTTCTCTTCTTCATTTATGATTTTTGGTTATGAGGAATTACAAGACCCTATTGTTATCCTTGTGTGTAAGGAGAAAGGAGAGAAGTAGATAGATCAAAGATAGTAGAAGGAAGAAAGAGCTAGATCAGTGGACTTCCTAAGGAAATGAAGCTGGTATATGAGGTACGGGAACTTTATGTAGATGGTTACTTGATGATTTTCTTCCTATGTTCTTGTATTTGTTCCTTTAGTAGAAGTTAAGGGTTAAAGAGTAGAGATTTAGACGAATTCACAATGAATTAAAACTAAGTGCTTAAGATGAGATTTGGGATTTGTGTTTCAAGCTGAAAAATTTGGATTTTTATCACTAGCTGCCGAAGTCCCTTGCGTGGCCACGTGACTTTTTCCTCTTCTCCTTGCGTGGCCACGCATACTCTTGTTTTCTTGCTTTTTCAATGAGTGGTTGTGCCTCCTCTTTGTTTCTTCCTTGTGTGGTCGTGTGCCCCATTTGGGTGTCCATGCATGGACATGTGATTTTCTTGGGTTTCTATGCGTGGCAGCATGTTCCCTTTGGTTCTCCATGCATGGATACATAATGGCTTGTTCCTCTCCCTTCGTGGCCACGCACTATATGGCCTTCCTCCTTTATTTCTTCTTCTATGTGGCCGTGTATTTGGCCTTTGGTTTCCTTGCGTGGTCATATGAATGGCTTACTTCTCCTTCTGCTTGGACACACGGTTAGCCTTTGTTCTCCTTGGGTGGCCGTGTATACCTTTTCTTCTTTCTTGGGCACAACCACTCGTATGTTTTCTTTTAATGGTTCTACTTCACACTCTAAGCTGTAAATTCTTCATGAATCATAAATCTCGTATTATAAAATATAATTGGAGAGAATTGAATGGACCATAAGTAATGTACACGATGATTATGTTAATTAAGTGGTGGTTAATAAGCCATATGATTTCTAAATGAATTAATTGAACGGTGAAGCCTTACTAAGACATTATAAATGACATAGGTAAATGATAATATCACATTTGATTACTTTCGCTACTTGTGAGACATAGAATGCATGTATATAATGTATTGAATAAAATGAATGTGCAATGACTAAATTGAGTATAATGACGCAAAGAGAGATGGTATTGAGGAACCACTTAGTTATGTTCTTCTTTATTGAATATGCTTTACGTGTAGAGTCATGTGCTCATGGTTTGTGTGACTATATGTATGGATTCATTCTCATAAACTACCATCGGGTATTAAAAAAGTCAACCTTGAAATTCAAATCATGTTGTTACTTCAAGATCTTATATTCAATGACGCGTATTACATTAGGTTCTTAAAACATTGTTTTGATCTAGTATTGCATAATACTCAATTACCATTATGCTAAAGCATTCTAGTGTAAGATATAAATTATCCGATGGCTATGTAAGTATATAAACACGTGATATGCATTCTTGAATATCAGGATTTTAAGCAATTATTGCTATGTAAATGAATGATATGTGTTCATTTGTGGAAAATGATTTAAGAAAAGGTTATATTAAATAAGGAAGAATATGATGAATTCAAAATTTTCTTAAAGTAATAAAGCCTGTGGGTCTTAGTTCAGTTGTGGATTAGATAGGCATGCCTAGAGGGATTCAGCAATTGCCATAGTTGACCCCATTTGGGTCTTGCTCCTTATGGAACCATCGTTCGACCCCATTTGCATCTATTGTTTGTTCCTTGTCGGAACCATTGCCAACCCAATTTGGGTCTATTGCTTTGTTCCTTTATGGAACCATAGTTCGTCCCTTTGGGTCCATCATTTGATACCTTCAGTATCTATTGTTCCCGTCATCCACCCTTTGAACTAGCACTTAGGCAGGCTATTAAAAGTTAAAAGATTCAGCAATATACTATTAAATAAGGATATATATATATATATATATATATATATATATATATAGAGCAATTGCTTCACCTGTGTAATGTGAACATGATAAATGGCTTACTATATTTCTTGATTGAATTCCTTTTTGGCTAGAATGATATTAATGAAATGTATTTCTCTACTCTGTATTATATAGCTAAGATTGCATGACATAAGTGTAGTATTGACACCTAAAATATCTCTTATAGACAATGTATGATATGCATACTCCCCTATGCTTTGAGTGAACATTGAAGGCATATCATGCATAATAAATGTGATTAAATGCTTACGATGAAAGTTGTACTATCAATTACTATGAGTTCTAGATGATTGTAAGAATAATGTTCATGTTTAGGATTGCAAATTCATTTGGTATAGCAAGGGTGATCGTTTAACATTCTTGGCTTATATGTTTTCATTAAATTTAAAGGGTGTGGTGATTTTATGTTATTTTATTTAGATTTTAACCTTGGAGTTTGTTTCCGTACTAAGCTTTATAGCTTAGAATGAGCTTGTTATCCGTGTAAGTACTGGTTAAGCTCTAGTGGATTGATAGGTGGTGGCTAGTCAGCCTTTGAAGAGAAGATTTGACTGGGTGCAGTTGCTTGAGGATTCCATAATGTATTTTGGCATTATGTTAGGCCTTTTAATTATAAGTTGGTTTTAAGTTATTGTGGCATGTAATATTTATGGCCTGTGTTGTTTATTATTATCCTTGCCTTATTTTTGCTAGGTGATGATAATGATTGATGTTTATGCATGGTTAGTGGGTTAGGGTGTTACAATTAGTGGTATCAGAGCCCAGGTTTAGTCTTTTCTGGGCAATACGAAATTACAAATGGTTTTTGGAAGTTCAGATAATATTGGTCTAGCCCAAATGGCCATATTCGATATTATTGTCATTGAGATGCAAATTTTGATGATTATGAGGAATGATTAACATATGATTGATAGATATTGGAGTACTAATAGGATGTTAATTCAATAATTGTGAGATGACATCTAAGTAATTATTGGTATCTCTCACTCCCTGATATTGAAAGTGCATAAAAGCCTTATGATCTAGGATTGAAGTATAGCATGAGTTGATTATAAGTATGTCTAGATTGCTTATTAAGATGTTTGAGGAAAAGTTTACATTATAAAAAGATAATTGATTTCTGGTATTGCTGAGCATGCGAGATGTTGAGGTTATTAGGATGCTCTATATATATGATTGTCAGGATTTTCCTAATTAGCTTGGGCAATTGAGCATTTTCATTATATCAGGATGGGATAATACATGTATAGTCTATGGGAATACCTATTGGTATTCTATTGCATACATGAAGTCATTAACGCATTGCATCGCATATCTGGCCCAGCTGAAAAGGGAAAATTGATAGGAAATGTAATGAGCATGGGAGTATCTAAAAATCCAAGGCAGATACTAATGATAGAGATAGATGAGTTTGTTATGGCTAGAGTTGTTTGTAGATAAGATTGAGTTTAAAATTTATAGCATTAAAGATAAAGATGATATGTTTGAATTTCGAGGATGAAATTCTTTTAAGGAGGAGAGAATTGTAAGGACCCAATCATGGCCCTAACTAGATTACAGTTAAGTGATGAGAATTATGGTTAATTAAGGCAAATATTGAATTATTTTGCATTGTTAAGGTTAAGACCCATTAGGGGTATTTTGGTAATTTCAGCATGTATGTTGAGTATGGTTAAAATTAAGATTAAAGAGGGATATAGTTGAAGTAAATTAGAAGTTTGGGTGTTAATGTTAAAAGAGATAAGGTAATGGGGTCAAATTGAATAAGGGCAAGTTTGGAAATTCACAATGAGATATTTACACCACTAACTCACTCAATAGCTTTTTGGAGAAGGAAACAAGGGGATTGGATATTGAAGGGATCGATATTTTGGGGGAGAAAGGAGCTAGGGTTTGTGAGTGATGATTAAATGTAATATCTTCAATTAAAGATTTCTTCTTCCTCTTCTCTTCTTCATTTATGATTTTTGGTTATGAGGGATTACAAGACCCTGTTGTTATCCCTGTGTGTAAGGAGAAAGGAGATAAGCAGATAGATCAAGGATAAGAGAAGGAAGAAAGAGCTAGATCAGTGGACTTCCTAAGGAAATGAAGATGGTATATGAGGTATGGGAACTTTATGGAGATGGTTACTTGATGATTTTCTTCCTATGTTCTTATATGTGTTCCCTTAGTAGAAGTTAAAGGTTAAATAGTAGAGATTTAGATTTATTCACAATGAATTAAAACTAAGTGCTTAAGATGAGATCTGGGATTTGTGTTTCAAGCTGAAAAATCAGGGTTTCTATCGCTGGCTGCCGAAGTCCCTTGCATGGCCACGTGACTTGTTATTCTTCTCCTTGCGTGGCCATACATACTCATGTTTCTAGCTTATTCAGTGCATGGCTATGCCTCCTCTTTATTTCTTCCTTGTGTGGCCGTGTGCCCCCTTTGGTTGTCCATGCGTGGCCACGTGATTTTCTTGGATTTCTATGCATGGCAGTGTGTTCCCTTTGGTTCTCCATACATGACCACGTGATGGCTTGTTCCTCTCCCTGCATGGCCACGCACTGTATGGCCTTCTTCCTTTATTTTTTTTCTGCGAGGCCGTGTGTTTGGCCTTTGGTTTCCTTACGTGGCCACGTGAATGGCTTACTTTTCCTTCTGTTTGGCCATGCTGTTGGCCTTTGTTCTCCTTACGTGGCTGTGTATACTTTTCTTCTTTCTTAGGCACGGCCACTCGTATGTTTTCTTTTAATGGTTCTAGTTCACATTCTAAGATGTAAATTCTTCATGAATCATGAATCTCGTATTATAAAATATAATTTGAGAGAATTAAATTGACCATAAGTAATGTACACAAAGATTTTGTTAATTAAGTGTTGGTTAATAAGCCATATGATTTCTAAATGAAATAATTGAACGGTGAAGCCTTACCAAGACATTATAAATGACATAGGTAAATGTTAATCTCACATTTGATTACTTTCGCTTCTTGTGAGACATAGAATGCATGTATATAATTTATTGAATAAAATGAATGTGCGTTGACTAAATTGAGTATAATGACGCAAAGAGAGATGGTATTGAGAAACCACTCAGGTACGTTCTTCTTTATTGAATATGTTTTATGTGTGGAGTCATGTGCTCATAGTTTGTGTGACTATATGTATGGATTCATTCTCATGAACTATCATCGGGTATTACCAAAGTCAACCTTGAAATTCAAATCATGTTGTTACTTAATGATCTTATATTCAATGATGCGTATTGCATTAGTTTCTTAAAACATTGTTTTGATCTTTTATTGCATAATACTCAGTTACCATTATGCTAAAGCATTCTAGTGTAAGATATAAGTTATCCGATGGCTATGCAAGTATATAAACATGTGATATGCATTCTTGAATATCAGGACTTTAAGCCAATATTGCTATGTAAATGAATGATATGTGTTCATTTTTGGAAAATGATTGAAGAAAACGTTATTTTAAATAAGGAAGAATATGATGAATTCACGATGTTCTTAAAGTGATAAAGCCTGCGGGTCTTAGTTCAGTTATGGATTAGATAGGCATGCCTAGAGGGATTCAGCAGCTGCCATAGTTGACCCCATTTGTGTCTTATTCCTTATGGAACCATTGTTCGATCCCGTTTGGGTCTATTGTTTGTTCCTTGCTGGAATCATTGCCGACCCCGTTTGGGTCTATTGCTTTGTTCCTTTATGGAACCATAGTTCAGCCCTTTGGGTCCATCATTTGATACCTTCGATATCCATTATTCCCGTTATCCACCCTTTGACTAGCACTTAGGCAGGCTATTAAAAGTTAAAAGATTCAGCAATGTACTATTAAATAAGGATTCCATGATGTATTTTGGCATTATGTTAGGCCTTTTAATTATAAGTTGGTTTTAAGTTTTTGTGGCATGTAATAATTATGGCCTGTGCTATTTATTATTATCCATGCCTTATCTTTGCTAGGTGATGATGATGATTGATGTTTATGCATGGATAGTGGATTGGGGTGTTACACCCATAATCTTAACCACTTTAAGAACATCTTTGATTTAACGTATTATTCTTTACTTATTACATCATTTGGCTGAAAGCCATATTTCATAAAAGAATGCATATCGTTCTTGTCATACATCAATGTTGAGTTTTAGGCTCCATTACACATGGATGCAAGTTATGTAACCATATAGTTGCATCAACATCATTCATACATGTCATAGTAGTTATATGATAATGCAAACATGATAAAATATTACTTTCATTGATCAATCTCATCATACTTAGCATATATATGAAGCCGATGAGGCAACTATAAAAGTATAGTTCTTGTAATTAAAAAACTTCATAAGATTATATGCATGCAACTTAAATCATACCAATACGTGCTTTTTGGGATACTCATATTTGTTCATATAATTAGTCAAACTACTCATCATAGCATGATTGAATCAATTATAAAACATTGACTTACATAACTCATTGATAATTCTCAAGGATATACCTTGTTGTTGTCTACCGTGAGCAGCTTTCACTCATCATCGTAGCCTACATCGATACATAATTACTTTAAACAATACTCATGCATTTATGTTCATTATAATAGTATGAATATGTTCTTTTTACCTTAAGGTTATCACTTGTTCATCTTTAATCCTCTTAGATCACTTTTATAGTTTATTAGATTGTGGAAGACATGTTATTTACCCTACCCTGATCATATATATACTTCAATCATCTTACTAATACTTTTCATATTATAACATATTATACCTAGATAAGTTATGTAAGATTATTTCCTCTTAATTTCAGCACACTATTAATGGGCATGTGTTCACTCCATAGGATATAGGGCAATCGGGTAAGTATATTCCTTTATATCAAGGCTAATCATTAATCCTTGGTATGACTTGAAGTATGATCAAACTTTTATAGTTTCATAATTAAGTATCAATTAATATCCCATCTCTTTTAACTTAAACTGTAATGCCCCTCATTATACCCTAGGAGGATTTGCACTAATTAATTATTAGAATTTATATTAAATTAAGTGTAAAAGCATAGAGAAGGACTTAATTGTAAAGTTAAGGGGTAAGTTTTAGGGTATTAGTAGAAATAAAAGAAATTAAAGGACCAAATAACAAGTTTTACATGAATGAGACATTTGGACAAATTGAAATTAAAAGAGAGGAAGATATTTTGAAGAGGGATGGCTCGCCAACTCATGTTCTTCCTTCTTCATCTTCATCCTCTCTCTTTAACCTTAAAAACTCTCTCTCAAATCCTCTCTCTCTAGAATTCTTGGGTTTGGTAAAAAGGGAAGAAGGATTTATTTGGTTTGGTGGGAAGGTAACCTTATTTCTTTTTGATGTGTATTTTTCTTTGCATGGCTTAATAAGTGTTCATGGAAGTGTCTTCTTTTATAAAAGGAGAATCAAGCAAGAAGAAAGGGATGGAGACTCCAAGGTTGAAGAAAAAGTTGGAGCTTAAATGAGGTATGGGAACTTTTGTAATTATATGTGGGTATGCTTGAGGTGTTAACATGAGAAGTATCTTCACTACTTCTATTATGTGTTTTATGGATGATCTTAAACTTGGAAGTGGTTTAGAGATTAAAGTTACAAGTTTTGTTGAGAAATATGGAAATCTATTTTAAGGATCATATGAGCAGTCTATAATATTTTGGGTATATCTTGCATTATAGGTATTCAAATGAAGAAATTCTAGTTGTTATAGAAACTAGACATGTATATCTTGATTTTGTCTGAAGAAACCGAGAACTGATTTTCATTGCATGATAGTGAAAATCGATATTGAAATCTGGTTATTGTTGTTACCTGGTTCATATGAGAAGTCTATAGTTTTTATTGTATATCTGGAGATTTACAAGTCCTATTGAGATGATTTTTAGTGTTTTAGAAACCAAAAATAAAGGCCTAAAACTTTGTAGAAGATAATGCTTTCAGAAAAAGCCATTTGGTATGTTAAAATTGAGATGCAATTTGAGTTTTGAAATTAACTTACAAGATTTTTGAGCAATGAGCGCTGAAGCTTTTGAACCTTTGCTTTGTGTCGTGAGCTCGACTTATGTCATAAGTGTGACATCAAAATGTCGCTTTGTGTCGCAAGCACGACATCAAGGAATCTTCTTTTAGGCAATTGCTTACTGTCACGAGCGCGATTAATACTGTGGAAGCGACAAGTGTCGCGAGCGCGACAATAAGCATTTGTTCCTATTTTTTATTATTATTTACATTTTCTCTTTTTCCATTATAATAAGCTACACCCGAATGTGTTACTTTAAAGATTGAACAGGTATGCTATGGTATTACAATTGATGACGCATACACTTGATTTTTATGAATAGTGCTTGTGTCTATGTATATATATATATATATATATATATATATATATATATATATATATATATATATATATATATATATATATATATATATATATATATATATATATATATATTCACATCATCAAAGTAATATACTATTGGATTAAAGTATACTATTCTGATTATAATGCATATTTATATGAATTGAATAATGCCTAGACTAAAAGTTGGTTGTGGATAGATAGGCATGCCTATAGGGTTACAGTCGCAGCTACTATAGTCTGACTCTTATGAGTCCACAGTTTGTCTCTAAATGAGACCACAGTTCTGACCCGAATGGGTCCACAGATTTAATACCTTCGGGTATTTACAGATTTGATACCTTATGGTATCCACAACATTCGTTATCCACACCCAAAGAAAAAATTTAAACAGGCAAATTTATAAAATGAATAATGTGCATATACAGTTTACAATCTTTCATTGTATGATTTAATGAGATAGTTATTCCTTCCAATATTGCATTTTATTTAGTTACTTATTGTTTTTTTATTTGTTTTAGTTTCAAAGCATATGCACTTTATTTTATACTATTACGGCATGTTTGGTGATAACCACTGTGAGTGGTTATCAACATATTTGTTTGTTTCCCATTAAGCTTTATAGCTTATCACGGGGGTTTATCCGTGTAGGTTTGCATGATAGACATTTTGTCCAAGGACAGAGCCAACATCAAATTAGGAAGATTATCTTGATGTATGAGATTAATTTTTTATCTTTTTGGTTAGACAATGTTATATATTTGGTATTAAAGTCTTGTAATTATTAAATTATGTAAATAATAACTAATAGCATGTTAAAGTACCACCCTCAATCTTTTATGATTGGCATAGTATGAATGTATGTATACTTATATATGCATCTTAACAGAGAAGTCACAGGCCTTACAGGATTAATATATGAAATTAGTAACAATAATCAAGATTATCTAGTTCAGTCATTACATAAACATGTAGCATTGTAACTATCTTCTTATTACTACTAGGCTAAATCATAGTATTTTCATGCTATTGCAAAATATTATCAATGTATGGCATTTGGGCTAACACGATTTGCTTTGGCATAGAACATACCTTATACCATACTATATAGGGCATATCAAATAGCGTATAATCTTATGATTACTATATTTCCTCTTACTTTTTTTTTATTTTTTGGGCTATTAGGCACTAAAACACATTTTAGCAACCTAATTATTTTAGCATTATCATGTGTAAAAACCTTTAAATTAGTTCAAGTGGACTCCAAATTATAACTTTATAGACTTATTGTCCTAAAGCTTTTCACTTTACTCTGTCTGTGTGTGTGTGTGTGTGTGTGTATACATAGAGAGAGAGAGAGAGAGAGATTTCTCCAATTAAGTGATCATGCCTTATTCACCTTACAAGTGACTTTGGGTGACTTACAGCTTAATTCAATCTTCTTCCTCTTATAATAGCATTTATGTCTTTTAAATTTCTATGATACTTCATCTTATATTCATGCCTTTCTAAACCATATCTTTATGGACTTTAAAATTAGGGAGAGAGACTTTTATAGTCTATCAATCCATTGATATCAACTTGCGTAACATTCATCACTTAATAACCATTTGTCATAAGTTTTACTTACTATAGTCAATTCACCTCAACTCTTGTTCTTTTAATAATTTTATGGACCATATAATATTGTGCTCAACATCCAAAGACATGGCTTAATATTTGGGTGAAAGTATGCTCAAATGAGCGAAAAGAGTACATATGACCATGCAGTAGAGGGGAGAAAAGCATGCTTGGCCATGCATCAACAACCATAGGCCTTACTTAGCCGTACAAAGCAAAGAACAATAGGCCACTTGGCCATGTAAAGCAAAGAAGAAAGCCTTATTTGGTCACATAAGGGAGGAAGAAAGCCATAAGTGGCTGTGCATGGGAAGAGGAAAAACCACAAATGGCCGTGCATCCAAGGAACAAAAAGCATAAGTGGTTGTGCATTCAAGGAAACAAATACATAAGTGGTCGTGCATTCAAGGAACAAAATGCATAAGTGGTCGTGCATTCAAGGAAACAAATGCATAAGTGGCCATACATTCAAAGAAACAAATGCATAAGTGGCCGTGAACTCAAGGAAACAAATGCATAAGTGGCTATACAAGGGAATTCAGTAGCCATCATCAAGTGTTTTAATTTCCATATCTCACCTGAATTGTTTACACTAGTGAACATTAAAGCTTTAGAACATTCTTAACTCATTTAATTTACTAGATTGAACTCTTAATCTTAGCTAAGAAAACACATAGAACCAAAGAGGGGAAAAATTATTCAGTAACAACTCATAAACAATTCTTGTACCTAATATTGAAGCTTCATCTCTTTCAAAATCCACAGATACATCTATTAAGGTTATCCTTCCCCTCAAATGCTAGCTCTCAAAAACCCTAAGCCATCATCTTCTTCTATCCATCACCAGGGAGAGAGAGAGAGAGATTTCTTTTCTACCCTTATCTTGATCTCCACCTTCCCCGAAAAGCCTTAAAAGAGTGAGTGGGGTAAATATCTCACTCGAAAATTCCAAGATTGCCCTTATACATTTTTTAACCCTCAAAAACTTATTTTCTTAACATTTAACCCCAAATTTCTTATTTTATTTAATTGCATCATTCCTTAATATTTTAGCTGCACTCCAATACACATGTGCACAATTACCAATATACCCTTTATATGACTTAACTTTAATAATGCAAAATAATTTAATTTTGTCTTATTAAACCGTAAATCTCATTAATTAAAAATAATCCCATTAGGGCCGAAATTAGGTCCTTACATAACTACTATAATTTTCGTACATTATACATATGTGAATTTTTATCCATATATGAAGATGTATATTAACAACCTTAATTAATTGTTAACCTTATTATTCTATTACATACTTCCCTTGGGTACTATTCTAATTCTCTAATGCATTACAGTATTATCATTATACTATAAACTTAAACATAAATTGAATTCACATGTTGTGAGTTCATAATTGATTTATATTCATAAGTAAAGAGTCACACATATCTTTTGTAAGCCCCTAACTTTCACCCTAGTAGAAAATGCATGATTAATCTTATGAAAATTTCAAACTACAATTAAAAAGGGTAAATTGGTAATTTTTACTTTATGAGTTTTATGTGAATTATTTGGCAAGAAAATATTATAAGGGTACAATTGTAATAAAGAAAATAGGTTTGTGGGTCATTTTAGAAAAAAAAAATAAGTGTGGGGTTGATTTTAAATGATGAATAAAGGAGAGGGGGTAATTTTTGACATGCATGAAAATGGAAGACTTAAAGTGAACTTCTCTTCCTTCATTTAAATTCTTAAGCCTTACATGTAGAAGAGAGAATATACAAAAATTTTGTAAGATTAAGTGTTTTGGTCAGCTTAGGGAAAGAGAAAACCTAAATTTTTTTCTTTTATTCTCTTATCTCTCTCTCTAAGGATTAATGTTTTCTATATAACTCTTTGGCAAAATTCGATTGCATGCTATTGATTAAGAATTTAAAGTATGATTTGTAAAGCTAATGGGTTCTCTACATCATATTCTTTATCTTCTTTTTCTTCTTGATTCTTTTTGTGATTCTTTCCAATAGAGAGGAAAGGATGGAAATTAATGTATGTATGAAAATGTTATTTATAGAAGAGGAAGCTAAGAAGAACATCGGCAAAGAAGTAACAAAAGATTTAATTGAGTTGTGGACTTCGACCAAGGTATAGGAACTTGGTGTGTTTTTACATGCATGTGTGATTGTATTGGATTTTAATACAACTAAGGCTAAAACTTACAAAGGAGATAAGAATTTTCTGCTTGGGTTGTGTTTATAAGAGAAAATAGAACAATCCTTAAAATATATCATAAGAATGTCATGGTGTGTTAAATTAAATTGGAAATAGGGAAACAATCTTGTACGTATATTCTTTCTTTTTTTTATTCTTAGCTTTATCTTAGTATTTTAAAGATCTAAAAAACCCTTGTCAAAAACTTCAGTGGGGCTTAAAATCGATACATTTATGGACCTCAATTGTAGAGTATAAATTAAAGTTCTTAATTGGATTTTAGAGGAATTTCATGAAAAAATATAGTGTTAAGTTATGTGGTAAATAAGGTAATCGAAAAGCTATTTAATATAGAACTTAAAAATGAGTTTCCAAAAATTATTGTTGCTTAAATTCAAGCCAAAAAAAGCCTCTCCATCACGAATCTTCCTTTCTGCATGAGTCATCCCTAAATGCTCTCTATCATGACTCTTCCCTTTTGGCATGAGTCATCCCTACATGATCGACAGCTTTTCCCTTCTAGCATGAGTCATCCCCACATGGTCTCTTTCATGACTTTTCCCTTCTGGCGTTAGTCATCCCTAAATGTTCTCTATCATGACTCTTCCCTTCTAGCATAAGTCATCCCTAAGTGCTCTCTATCACAACTCTTCCCTTTTGGCATGAGTTATCCCTTATCTCCTCTTTATTCTTCTTTCATCCATTTTCTTTAAACAATTCTTATATTATCTCATATATCAAATCAATAGAATATGAATTAAAGAAGTTAAAACAAACATGACTCATAATAATATAAAAAGATAATGTTAGAAAAAAAGTAATAAGGCTAGTCTACTTATAATGAGGTACATGTACATGGACATAAGATATTACCATATTTGTAAAGTTTTATATTATAAAGTGGATAAATCATGATATATGGAATGTGTATGAATAAATATCATCGCTATCACTTATTAAGATAACATGAATATGCTTTCACATATATACTAATGTGTTATCATGCTAAAGTATATGATTACCATTATATATGCTTATGTACCTTTACTTGTATTCAGAATTGAGATAAAATACAAATGTACAGAATATATCAATCATCTATATGATTATTTATGCTAAGATAATTGTTGAGCTTTATTATCTTACCAATTGTATACATCGTTAGGTTGTCATTATTAATATTGTATTATTTTTGAAATCCTATTATGTAAGTATTCTATGTTGAGTGTTTGTTGATGATCGTTATGAGTGGTTATACATTATGAATTGTTTTTCCACTAAGCTTTATAGCCTAGCATGGGTTGTTGTATCTATATAGGTACTGTAGATAAAACTTTTGCTCAGGAATGTTCTCTGCATCAGGAGGGCCAACATAATTTTGGAAAGAAATTGATGTATGAAGTTTTTTATTATTGTCCACATTTTGTATAAGTTTTCCTTAGTAGTTACATGAATGTAATGATGTATCTATTTTGGGTATATTGAATTATATAAGCATATTTTTTTTAAGAGAACAATAATTATACACCTGTATGATCTAAAGCAACTAACATACCATTTAATATACACACTAAAGTACAAACAAGTAAAACATGAGAATAATGATTGTAATCCCTAAAATGAATGTGAGATATAATATGTGTAGAGTGTTAAAAACTTATATAATGCTAGTAGGTATGTGTGACTAATAGAGATAAAGCTTGTGAACATCATAGTAAAATTAATTAATGATGTATGATTGGGTGATATGGTTAAATTAATAGAATTAGGGTGTTACTTTTTGGTATCAAAGCCTAAGTTTAGCCTTTTTCTATGCAATAGGAGTTTAGGATTTTATAATATAATATAGTGTCAAGTTTATTTAATGTAGAAGTTCTTATTTTTCTTATAAATAGCAAATGGAGAATTCTAGGGATGCTATAAAAGAATCGGATGAAAGCAATTTTTCAATTAGATCAAATCCTTCCAATATATGATCTTTATCATTTAATCATAAAGAGATTCCTATGGTTATTCCTAGAGAAGCAATATTGAAAATTTCTCAAGATATGGCTTAAATTCTACAATGGATGACCATGCCCAAATCTCCAATATCTGAAATCAGGAAATATGGAGACACGAGAATTCTTAGGCACTAATTTGGAACAATCTGAAGAAGTTGAATTCTGGTTGGAAAAGTTAAGAGAGAATATTTAAAGAGATTAATTGCCTAGCTAATCATAAAATGTCTTGTTCTGTGTCCTTTCTTCAAGGAACAACATATGATTGGTGAAAGTTGGTACTAAAGTAGCCTTGGTTACTCGACCCACTTACTTAGGGATTCTTTAATTTGGAATTTAGGAAGTATATTACTGAGGCATATAAGGAAGAGAAATTGAAGTATTAAATTTGAAGCAGAGAGTTATGTTTGTGGCTAAATATGAGAAAACAATTAGGCACTTATGTAAATATGTTCTGAATTCGATGTTGACTAAAGCTTTTAAGTGTAGATAGTTTGAGGATGGACTGAATGATTAGATCAAAGAGAAGTGTATAGGGCCTACATATTTGCAATTAGTGGATTTTCATCAACTCTTTATAACAACTATATGGGTTGAGAAGAATGAGCTTACCTAGAGAGAAAGAGATCAGAGAAGAAGTGAGGTCAGGGAAGGATCTTTCATTGAAAAGAGATTTAGAAAAGCATAAGGAAATGAACTAGCATAGTTAGCTTTTAATTCGCTAATAAGGGGAAAAAATAAGAATCATTTGCAATGTTCAAGTCTTGTAGAGAACCTTTAAGGAGACAGAGTAGGGGATAACCACTAGAATTTCCTCATTTCTTTAGGATGTATAGGGGTAATTGTAGAAAATTAGCTGGAGCATGTTCAAATGTGGTAGTATTGATCATTATATGGAAAACTATCCCTCAAAATGGGAGCAAAGTTTTGGGCAAAAGGATAGCAGAAGAACTTTGAATGTACCCTTATTTGGTAGAGGCAGAGGCAGAGGGCATATGGATAAAATTATCATGGATCCTAGTTTAGGAATGTGTCTAAATTTGTTGATTGACCCATAGATCTAATGGTTCCTAGTCGGGCTTACACAATAAAAGCTCAAAAGGATCTAAATGCTCTAAAAGTTATAACTGGTGTCTTCTTTCTCTTTGATTTTGACATTCATGCACTTATTGATCTCAGCTCTACTCATTCTTACATTTGCATTAGGCATTTAGTTAGAAATATGTCAACAGTACAATAGTTAGAGTTTGACATTAGCATGACTAGTTCATTGTGATATAGTGTTATTATTGATAAAATATGTAAAGACTGTCCTATAATAATTCAAGGGAAAGAATTTATAGTTCATTTGATTAAGTTGCCTTTTCATGAATTTGATGTAATTCTGGCTATGGATTGTTTATCAAAGCATCATACAGTGGTTAATTGTGCAACTAAAATAGTAACTCTTAGAGATGCTAAGGGTAAAGAGGTGGTAGTTAAAGGCATTCGAACTAAGCCATTGGTTAATGTTATATCAGCTATGTAAGTAATGCAATGTCTCAGAAAAGGATGTGAAGTATTTCTAGCTTTAGTTCTTAATTCAAAAAGAGAAAAAGTAAAGCTTAAAATTATACCTATTGTTAATGAGTATCCTAAGGTATTTCATAAGGATTTACCTAGTCTTCTTCTAAAAAGAGATGTAGAATTATCAATTGATCTTTTGTCTTGTATAGCTCTTATCTCTAAGGCACCTAATAGGATAGCTCTATTTTAATTAAAAGAAGCTAAAAGTTTAGTTGTAAGAGTTGCTAGACAAAGACTTTATTAGGCCTAGTGTGTTGCCTTGGGGTGCACCTATCATGCTTGTTAAGAAAAAAATGGATCAATAAGAATATACATTAATTATAGGCGGGTGAATAAAGTAACAATGAAAAAAAAGTATCCACTACCTCATATTGAAGATTTGATTGACCAATTGAGAGGTGTTGGTTTGTTTTCTAAAATAGATTTGTGATCGGGTTATTACCAACTTAGAGTGAAGGATGTGGATGTTCGTCAAATTGCTTTTAGAACTTAATATAGTCATTACAAATTCTTGATAATGCCAATTAGGTTAACAAATGCACTGACTACATTTATGGATCTTACAAATAAATTATTTCAACCATATTTGGATCAATTTGTTGTAGTGCTCATAGATGACATAATGGTTTATTCAAAAAATGAAGTTGATCATATGAAACATCTGAGGATTGCATTAAAAACATCAAAGGAGAATCAGTTGTTTTCCAAATTGAGTAAATGTGATTGTTGGCTTAAGGAAGTTTCTTTTCTTGGGTTATGTTATATCAACTAAGGGTATTTAGGTGTATTTGAACAAAGTTAAAGCTATTGTTAATTGGAAACCACCTACAGATGTGAATAAAGTTCGAAGTTTTTATGGACTAGTAGGTTATTACCATTATTATGTTAAAGGATTCTTGATTATAGCTTCTCCTCTTACTATGCTTTTATGGAAAGGTATCAAGTTTCAATAGACTGATCGATGTCAGGTTAGTTTTGATCAGTTAAAGAAAATGTTAACAGAAGCTCCAATTTTAACACAACCAATTTTGTATAAAGAGTACTCCATGTACAGTGATGCTTCCAAAGTTTGTTTAGGCTATGTGTTAATGCAAGATGGTAAAATGGTAGCTTATGTATTTAAGCAATTAAAATCGCATGAGCAAAATTACCCAACTCATGATTTAGAATTGGCAACTGTAGTTTTTGCTTTAAAAATTTAGCGTCATTATTTGTATAGGGAAAAATGCAGAATTGATACTGATCACAAAAGCATCAAATATTTACTTACTTAGAAGGAGCTTAACTTGAGTTAGAGAAGGTGGTTAGAGTTATTCAAAGATTATGACTGTCTAGTTGATTACCACCTGAGTAAAGGAAATATAGGCGCTGATGCCTTTAGTTGTAAGATGATGGTAGCTTTGATGTTAAAATAAAGTAGATGGAAATTTGCATCGTATGGTGCATTGTTAACATAACTAAAGGCTGGACCAAGTGTGAGATAGGCAATGTTTGATGCTCAAAAAAGTGATGAAAAGTTGCAATAGATCTTACAATCATTGCATAAGGGAAATCAATCAGAGTATACAGTTAAAGAAGATAAGGTGTATACTATCTGAACGGGTTATTTGTCCTAGATTTTAGGGAATTAAAAAGAATATTATTGCGAGAAGTGCATAATACTATATTGACAATGCATCCTGGTGGGAACAAAATATATCAAAACTTCAAATAGTTTTACTTATGGCCTGGTATGAAAAAAGATGTTGTTGATTAAGTATCTAAATGTTTAACTTGCCAACAAGTGAATGTAAAGTATTAACTTCCCTTGGGACTTTTAAATCCCATTCGAATTCTATGGTGGAAATGAGAAGATATTACGATGGATTTTATGACAGGTTTGCCTTTTACTCAGAAAAATATGATGTAATGTGGGTAACTATGGATAAGTTAACTAAATTTGCTCATTTCATATCGGTTCAAATAGAATATTTTATGGATAAGTTTTTTGAACTTTATATAAATTAAATTATACGAATACATGGTATACCAGTATTAATGATCTTCGATAGAGATCCAAGGTTTACATCAAGATTTTGGTTGAGTTTATCGCAAGCCTTGGGAACATAGCTTCGATACATCATTGCTTTCCATCCTAAAATAGATGGACAGTTTGAGAGGGTCATTTTAGTGTTAGAAGATATGATGAAGGTATGTGTGGTTAATTTCACATGGAGTTGGGATAAGTATCTCGCTTTAATAGAGTTTGCTTACAACAATAGTTGCCAAAGAAGCATTGATATGGCACCATATAAGGTTTTGTATGGGCAAAAATGTAGAACTCCAGTCTATTTGACTAAACTATCTAAACATAGAATGATTTATCTTGACATTGTTAAAGATACAGAAGAGAAAGTATAAGTTATTAAGCAAAGGATAAAAAAAGCGAATGATTGACAAAAATCCTATATGGACTTAAAAAGAAAGGATATTGAATACCAAGTGGTGACAAAGTGTTTCTAAAAGTATCTAATTTGAGATAGGTTCTTAGGTTTGGGAAAAAAGGTAAACATAATCTAAGATTTATTGGTTCATATGAAATTCTTTAAAGAGTTGGACTGGTGGCATATAGATTGGCTCTTCCGATGCAATTAGCCAAACTTCATGATATGTTTGATGTGTTTATGCATCAAAAATATTGCTTAGATGAATCCTATGTGTTACTAATTCAAAAATTTCAAGTTTAACAAGATTTCACATATGAAGAAGAACCAAAAGAGATTTTTGCTAGAGAAAGTAGACAGTTGAGGAACAAGTAGATTTCTCTTGTTAAGGTATTTTGGCAAGATCATGGCATTCAAGAAGTAACTTGGGAATCAAAGGTAGTCATGAAAGAGCAATATCCCTAACTATTTAATTCAGGTATGAATTCTAGGGATGAAATTCTTTAAGTGGGAGAATATTGCAAAGCCCTAACTTTGACCTTAGTAGAAAATGCATGATTGAAATGGTATTATATTTGATTAAGAATTAATTAATCTTGTGAAAATTTCAAATTAGAGTCAAAAGGGTCAAAGTGATAATTTTCAATTTAATATGTGAATTATTTTGCAAGAAAATATTATAAGGGTATAATTTTAATAAAGAAAATAGGATTATGGGTCATTTGTGAAAGAAGGAATTGTGGGGTTTATTTTAAAGGAGGAAGAAAGGAGAGGGGGTAATTCTTGACATATAAGAAAATGAAGGACTTAAAGGGAACTTCTCCTCCCTCATTTAAATTCTTTAGCCTTACATGTAGGAGAGAGAGAACACAAAAATTTGGTAGGATTGAGTGTCTTGGTTGGCTTGGGGAAAGAGAAAACCAAGATTTTTTTCCTTCTCTTATCTCTTTCTCTAAAGATTAATTTTTCTCTATAACTCTCAAGGAAAATTTTGTTGCATGCTGTTGATTAAGAAATTGAAGTAGGATTTGTAAAGGTAATGGGTTCTCTACATCATATTTTTCTTCTTTTTCTTATTCTTTTCATTTCTTGTTGTGATGCTTTCCAATTGAGAGGAAAGTCTAGAAATTGATGCACGTATGAAAATGTTATTTGTAGAAGAGGAAGCTAAGAGGAACAAAGGAAAAGAAGTAGCAAAAGATTGAATTGAGTTCTGGACTTCGGCTAAAGTATGAGGATTTGGTGTGTTTTGACATGCATGTGTGATTGTGTTTGATTTTAATCTAACTAAGGCTAAAACATACAAAATAGATAAGAATTTTCTGCATGGGTTGTATTTATAAGAGAAAGTAGCTCAATCCCTAAAATAGGTCATAAGAATGTTATGGCATTTTAAAATAAATTGGAAATAAGGAAACAATCATGTATGCCTATTCTCTATTCAATGAATTTCTAGCTTAATCTTAGCATTTTAAATGGCCTAAGAAACCCTTGTCAAAAACTTCAGTGGAGCTTAATGCCTATACATTTATGAAACTTAAGTATACAACAAAAATTAAAGTTCTTAATTAGATTTTTAAGGAATTTCATTTAAAATTATAGTTATTAAGTTACGTGGTAAATAAAGAAATCAAAAGGCTATATATCACAGAACTTAAAAATGAGTTTCCAAGAATTATTGTTGTTTTAATTTGAGCCAGAAAAATAAAACTCTCTGTCATGACTCTTCCTTTCTGGCATGAGTTGTCCCAACATGCTCTCTCTTATGACTCTTCCCTTTTAGAATGAGTCATCCCTACATGCTCTCTGTCATGACTCTTTCCTTTTAGAGCAAGTCATCCCCAAATGCTCTCTATCGTTACTCTTCCCTTCTAGCACAAGTCGTCCTTCCTTTCTTTTTTATTCTTCTTTCCTCATTTTTCTTTAAATAGTTCTTATATTATCCCATATACCAAATCAATAACATGTGAATTAAAGAAGTTAAAATGAACATGACTCATAAGAATATAGAAAGATAATGTTAAAAAAGAAAAGTTATAAGGTTAGTCTCATTATAATGAGATACATGTACATGAATATAAAATATTACCATATTTGTAATGTTGTATGTTATAAAGTGGATAAATCATGACATATGGCATGCATACGAATAAACATCATACCTATTACTTGTTAATATAACATGATTATGCTTTTACACTTATGCTCATGTGTTATCATGCTAAAGTGTACAATTACCACGATATATGCTCATGTACCTGTACTTATATTGAGAAATGAGATTGATTATACATGTGTATACATAATAGTTTATGTATTTTATAACATTATTGTGTGTGTGTGTGTGTGTGTGTGTGTGTATAAGAGCTAGAATGTATAGCAAAGGCACAAGTATGATAACGAATAGAATATGAATATTGTAATGCCTTCTAATAGAATTCAACTGTGAATAGATAGCTGCCTATAGGGACAAGTTGGAACTGCTAGGGTATGGCCCTGTTTAGGTTAAAAGGTACACATATGCTCATGTTTAGATCATAAACAGCCCCATTTAGGTTGTTAGCTAACCCCATTTGGATTCTTTTAAACGGTCTAGAGTATAATTCAGCCTTATTAAGGTCTAGAGATTTGATACCCTTAGATATCTAAAGTTTCGAGACCTAATGGTATTTAATGTTCCTACTATCCATTCTCAAAACTTAGATAGGCTAAATGCAAAAAATAATTATAATGATAATAGTTGAATTAAAAGCATAAATGTAGATGTTATTGATGAAACATATGATTTACTCTAATTATAGTAATTATTGATAAAATACAAATGTATAGAATATATCAATCATCCTTATGATTATTAATGTTAAGATAATCGTTAAGCTCTATTATCTTACTAATTGTATACATTGTTATGTTACCATTATTAATATTGTATTATTATTGAAATCCTATTACGTAAGTATTCCTTGTTGGGTGATCATTGATGGCCACTGTGAGTTGTTGTCCATCATGAATTGTTTCCCACTAAGCTTTATAGCTTAGCATAGGTTGTTCTATCCATTTAGGTGCTATAGAGAAGACTTTTGCTCAAGGAAGTTCTTTACATCAAAAGGGCCAGCACAAGTCTTAAAAGAAATTAATGTAGGAAGTTCTTAATTATTATCTACATTTTGTATAATTTTTCTTAGCAGTTACATGTATGTAATGATGTATCTAGTTTGGATATGTTGAATTGTATAAGCATACTTTTGTAAAGAGAACAGTAATTGTATGCATGTATGATCTAAAGCGACTAACATACCATATGATATGCACATTAAAGTACGAACAAGTAAAACATGAGAATAATGATGTAATCCCTAAAATGCATGTGAGATATAGTATGTGTAGAGTGATAAAAACTTGTATAATGCTAGCAAGTATGTATGACTAATAGAAATAAAGCTTGTGAAAACCATAGTAAAATTGATTAATGACGCATGATAGGGTGATATGTTAGACTAATAGATTTAGGGTGTTATATACCACATATCATTTCCTAAGGTTAAATAAAAACTTATGGTTATAAAGAATACATATTGGCCTTTGAAACTATTGAAAAACATCAATTGAAAGTTCATAATTATCTTAGATTGACATGTAAGAATTTACAAATCAATTCTCAAAAAAAAAGCCAGAAATGAGAAGCTATAATTAAAGCATGTAAGCCAATGGAACTATTGAAAGGGATCACCAAGCATAAATTCATTCACATATAACTTGCATTCTTATGTATAGAAAACAGCTAAATTTACTATAACAATTTCATAGCTTACATATGCTAGGAGTCACACAAGTCATCTAACAACATTAAGCAAGCAATATATAATGATAGGGAACACATATTCACCAATATAATTAAGGATAAGGAATTAAAAATGCATAAGTTCACTGTGCATATGGCTTATAATTAAGGTATAAACATATATAAAGTATAATCTCCATTAATATCATATAACACATATGTTATATGATCTCAAATAAAAGTGAAGATCAAATAGAAACTATCATGTTATTTTATCTTTTACTATTACATAACATTTTCTTTATTCAATATTCAGCTTGCACATTTCTAAATAAGTTGATAATGGATTTTAGGGTAGCACTCGAAGGTACAAATAAGATAAACGAAGGTATTAAACTTTTGACCGAAACGGTGCGAAAACTATTCTATTCTAGGACTCCAAATGGGGTCAAGCTATGCTATACTTTAAGACCCAAATGGGGTCGAGTTATACTCTAGAAAGATCAAGATGACCCAAACAGGATCAGCCACAACCTCAATAGGGTGGTTTATGATCCAAATGGGACCATCTCCATACCTTAAGAACCAAATAGGGTTGAAATTATACTATCCTAATTGTTTACCCTCAAATGGGGTCGAAATTGTACTATTCTAGCTGTAAATTACCCTTATAGGCATGCCTATCTATCTTCAACCTAGATATAATGTAGGAAAAATAATCACTTTACTACGTCTTCCTTTACTTTTCTATTTCTAGCCATGTAAATACATATATATACATAACAATGAGTATGGCACTATATCTTTAATCATGTATAAACATTATGTGACATGATGTCATATGCAAGTTGTAGTGACTATGTTATGTACTTATAATCAAAGATGTGTGAATCATCACATATGTGTTAAAGTGAACCTTATCTCCATGTTTTTTTATATTTACATATTGTGTATATGCATGTCTATATGTCACTCTTCTTTTAAACATACAATATGTTTTAAAACACATAATTATACTTATACTTTTATACTTGTACACTTCATTATTATAATAATATGATAATTGCATAATAACTCTAATGATATGGAAAAAACCATATGTAGATTATCATTTCATAAACACATATCTATACAGCTCATTGTGTACATATCATAAATATATATATATATACTTAAAGCATATAATTATCTATAGTTATCTTAATTCTATATTTATGTACAATTATTTGATAACAAAATGCTATATATAATCATTCATACTAATTCTGAAAACTCTCAAAGTCATACTTATTAGTGTGCATGGCATATAAACATATTATTTTAGGTTCATTAATGACTTTACATTATGCTACGCTTGAATTAAATTCAATACCTTATCCATATAGCATTATCACAAGCTTATATAATTCCAACCAACACGTAAATAAATTCTTAACCAAATATTCAAATTGTCTTATTTACTATATTAGAGTTCTAAATTAACATAATCTTAAATTACATATATTTTTGTGTCTTTTAGAATTAGTATTCCTTTAATAACTTTATTCTCATATATCATTATGCTTCACACATGTTTAGTGTCACAAATTACCTTTATTTTATGTTTAGAATATTCTAAAAACATTTGGCGAGATTTTGACAAACTTTGGTGACAATTTGGAGCCTAAAAATAAAGTATATAAGGAAATATGAGAGCATCACAGTGGCTGCTGATTTGTGGTAACCATGAAATAGGTGTAATTTTTTTTCTGGACTGGATAATAATGGTTACCAAATTGGTTTTGATCTTGAGGTCCGTTCTATCTAAAGGCAGATTTCCAGGTTCAACTTATAAGCCATTTTAGACCTATTAAACATCATTTTTAGGCAAAGTGTCTTCTACAAACTTATCCCTCTATGTTGTTTGTTTTAGAAACACTAAAAATCAACCCAGTTCCCTAATAAATCTCAAGATATTCAACAAATACTATAGGCTATTCCTATTAATAGGGCAGCAAATATGTCTGATTTTCAAGCCAAATTATAACCAACTTATAAATAGATTTGGAATTAAGTTTTTCATACGAAATATAGATCTAGAAGTCTAGTTTCTAACTTTATTGGAATTATTTGATTTACTGCTCTATCACTTGAGTTATTAGCGAAAGAGTATTATTGGGTTAAGTGAACCCTATGCCAAGAATATTGTGATAGATATTCATGTAAATTTAAACTTTGAAAATGATGCTTCCTAAGTAATTTCTTATCAAATATATGTTCATACATCCTTATTGTCACTAAATTATCTTATCATCATTTCAAACAAACATCAAATTGAAACTTTACCAATTCTACTTCTTAGTCTTCACCAAATAAACACATGCAAACTATAAATCTTTAGATCCCTTCTCTATAACTATATCACCAACTCAAAATGCAATTATTATACATTTTATCCATACTTCTACACATTATAACCATATGCAAAAAGAGTAGAGTTCCCAAACCTGACATGTAAACTCTATTCTTCCATCAAATGCTCTTTTTCTCTTTACCTCTACTCTTCCTTTTCCTAGTTTACTTATCTCCTTATAGACACTTCAATCAAGCCTCCTCACATTCTTGATGATGGAAATAAAGGGATATTCTTTGGGTGAAAAGGTTTGAATTTCTTTAATAGAGAAAAGAGTGAATGATGTTATAAATTTAGAGAGAGATGAGAGAAACAAAATGCAAATTTAAATAAAAAAAGAAAGTAAGAATTTTCTTTATTTTTTTATGGAACGGTTTGCTCTAAGTCCTAACTCCTTATTAAATACCAGCTTTGCATGAGGCTTTTAGTGGAAAATGACATCTTTCATGGCCCATAACAAGTTCACCCTTAAATCACTTAATCTTTTTTAATTACAAATGCACCCCAGCTGACTTTTCTTATATTTTAATTAAACTAATAATTATAATTTTATTCCGATTGCAATTCATCCTCTAATTATGCTTAATTAGACATTATCATTATAAGAACTCTTATGAATCCTCCTAGGGAAAATGTTAGTGCCTTACAATTCTCTCCTCTTTAAAAAATTTAATCCACAAAATTCATACCTATAATCTTTACCCATATACTTTGCTAACACTCCTATACCACTGTATCTATCACAATCATCTTCAATCCCATAATATATCTACGATCATCTTTTGTTCTCTTCTTTAACTCGATTAACTTCTTATTTAACCTTATATCCTTATAAATATAACCTCTTCTTGTTATTATATCATTAATATGCTCAACGTATATCCTGTCAGTTTCTTTTTTTGTTAGGGCCTACACATGTGATATGATATTGTTCATATTTTTTCATATGATGTTTGATGTTATACTATGAGAGAATGATGATCTCATGCAGGCAATAGAATGCAAATATGCATTGCCATATAATGCACATGTTTTTCCCCATCCCACTATGAAATTTTTAATCAACTGCCCACACTTATTACAGAATTATTGATAGGTATAAAAAGCATCATAATCATCCTTAATTTATCACCACAATAACTTTTATATAGAAGACCTTATCAACTACACATAAACTCTTTCTCAAATACCATTTTGAAATAATCTATATATATATTCCATTAATACACTTATACTATAATTTGAACATGAACCATATATGTATATCATGATCTTTACTATTCAATCTAAACTTAGGATCGCCTTAATCTACTATCATACATATAGGTCACATACAAAGTTCCATCATATCTAAAATTCCAAAAGTACATATAAGCATTTTCAACATCAGAATCTATCAATACATATTATCAATAATGAAAAGAGAATAAGATAAATACCATAAACTCTTTCAATGACATCTCGCTTCTTTGGAATCTTAATCTTTTTCTCACACATTAAAGATGTCCTACTTTTCTTTTATAGTTTTAGGCAATTTGCAACAAAGTGTTATGTATGCCTACAGTTAAAACAAGCCATATTTGCCACTCTACACATGCCTCAATTATTTTTAGAACAATATATGCACTTAGAAGTTTGAGCTCTTCTAACTTGCCTAGCTAAACCTTCCATAGGTCATGATATGCAACTAGAAGAACCTTTTACCATTATTTTTTTTCTTTTACTTGTTTTCTCCTTTAGTATAATCTCATTTCTATTTCTTTTAGTCTCACATTTCCCTTTTACATTTCTTGATACCCTATGCTCAATTAACTTTTACAAAATTTGGGTCAGATTGCGATTCATTTCCATTAGTCCCTCTAATAAAGAAGTCAACATCTCATCAAGAGTTACATCTAAAAAAATAGAGGCAGAAGAGTTTGAAACCCTAGGTTGTTGACTTTACTAATCTATTTTCCAGTTTCTTTCAACTTATCCATCTTTCAATCTATAATAACACAAAATAGGGATATTTGCATTAGGCCAATACACTATAACTTCTTATAATAACTAATTCTAAACTTTTATTAACATAAATGACTAAACCTATTTCTTTGATACGAAAAATTGTTTATCTTATAACCTAGCTATAATACTTTTTCCTCTAACTTTAAACATGCTTTACTAAGCTATTATGCCATGAACTATACTATACAAAGATCTTATAAGAAAACTTAAGCCATAACATATGAACTTTGAGAATAACACTTTACTTACATATTAGTCTTTTTAACATTAAAATATTTTCCTTTATCTAATCATCTATACTATACAAAATTTAGCACAAATTAAAACCCAAATGAGAACTATATACTTCTAGTCTCTCTCTTAAGTTGGCTATCCTATTGCAGACTTTATCCCTAAGAAGAAGTCTTATCCTAACAATCTACAAGGATAAAAATCCATGCTAAGATATAAAGCTTAATGGTGAACCATAAAACATGTAGTCGACTTCTTTTAAAAGTCATCAAATTAAAGCATACACATAAAAGCATATTATTAAGCATACAATCCAATACACTTAAATAAGAATAGAAATATCATCCTAGCCATTTCTAATAACAATTCAATTTTATGTTCTTGTTATAACAAATGCTAATCATTTATTTGTTATTCTGCTTATATAACAAATATGCACTCTTACTAATACTTATATGATTCTACTATATATTTCTATATTCGTATATGTATATTATCTTTGTCTTACAAGCCACTCTTGAATACATGTTAATATCAATTTAGATTTAGATATATACTCATTCCTAAATCATAGAATTTTAGGTTAATAAAATGAATCTCTATTCATTACTAACTACTATAAATTTCCATGCTTTATACATATGTGAATTATAATCCATATATCAAGACGTATAATGACAACCTTAATTAATTGTTAACCTTATTATGCTTTTTTTTAAAGGTATTATTATGCTATTTCATTCTTCCTTTGGGTACTATTCTAATTCTCTAATGCATTGCATTATTGTCATTATACTTCTAACTCAAACATATATTGAATTCACATGCCATGAGTTCATAATTGATTTATATTCACAAGTAAGGAGTCACACATATCTCTCATATCATTTCATAATGTTAAATAAGAAATTTGTGGTTAGAAAGAAAACATATTAGCCCTTAAAACTATTGATAAACAACAACCAAAAGTTCATAATTTTCTTTTAGATTGACATGCAAGAAGTTACACATCAATTCTCAATAGAAAGCAAGAAATGAGAAGCTATAATGAAAACATGTAAGCCAATGGAACTATTGAAAAACATCACCAAGAATAAATTCATTTACATATAACTTACATTCCTAAGTATAAAAAACACCTAAATTTACTATAACAAATTCATAGCTTAGATATGTGAGGACTCACACAGGTCATCTAACAACATCCACTACAAGAAAATCTGAAAATAGCAACGAAAAAATAGCAACGGAAAACCAATTCCGTTGCTATTTAGCAACGGAAAATAATTTCCGTTGCTAAAATTGGTTAAACTTTGTAAATTTAGCAACGGAAAAATTTTTGGTTATCTTTCGTTGCTAAAAGTGGAGGGAATTTTTTGCGCCAAAATTCAGCAACGAAAATTAGCAACAGAATCACTATTCCGTTGCTAATTAAGGTGCCAATAGATGGCGAAAAAAAATTGGAACGAAAAATAGCAACGAAATATTTTTTTCGTTGCTAATTTATCAACGAAATTAACTTTCCGTTGCTATTTTAGCAACAGAACATTTTTCGGTTGCTAAATAGCAACGGAATTTTTTTGGTTGCTAAAATAGCAATCAAAATAAATTTCCGTTGCTAAATAGCAACCGAATTTATTTCGGTTGCTAAAATAGCAACCGAATTAATTTTCGGTTGCTAAAATAGCAACGGAATTTTTTTTGGTTGCTAAAATAGCAACCGAAATAGAATTCTGTTGCTAAATAGCAACCGAATTTATTTTCGGTTGCTAAAATAGCAACAGAATTTTTTCGGTTGCTAAAATAGCAACCGAAATAGAATTTCGTTGCTAAATAGCAACCGAATTTATTTCGGTTGCTAAAATAGCAACGGAATTTCATTTCCGTTGCTAAATTTTTTATATGAATACATATGGATATGTATATATATGTATATACACACATATACATACATATGCATATGTATATGTATACATACATATGTATATGTATGTATATATATGTGCATATATACACATACATATGCATATACAAATATACATACATACATGCATACATCCATGTATGTATCTATATAAATACTTATACATACTTATACATATAAATATGTATTTATGTATATACATATATACATATTCATATATATATATCCGTATGTGCTTGTATGTGCATACATATATACATATGGATATGTATGTACATACATATGTATATATATGGATATGTATATATATATATGTATGTACATATATATACATACATGTACATATGTATGTATGCATAAATACATGTATATGTTTGTGCATATATACACATACATGTACATATGTATGTATGCATAAATACAAGTGTATGTATGTGTATATATTAAAATGTGATATAACATTAGTGAATATTATCTTTAAGTTTTTTATTAAAATGTGTTAAATTCTTCTAAATTATTAAAATGTGATATAACATTAGTGAATATTATCTTTAAGATTTTGATTTTATAATTTAAAATAAAATATATTTTATTAATAAATAAGGAATTAAAGTAAATAAATGTATATAATAAAAAGAAAAGAAGAGATCATATATAGATATTTTGGGGGGAAAGTTTTCTTGAAGTCCCATGAAATGTCTAATATAAAAAAAAAGAGAAGAGCAGAGTGGATCGGGAAAAGAAGCAGGGGAGATTGGAGGAAGGAGCACCGATTAACGACGCAGGCTACCGGCCCACCGCCGTTCGCTCCAGTTGCTGGCCACTAGCGGAACACCAATCCGTCTGCTAACATCATCATAGTGTCCCCTTTACGTTTGCCGTTCTTCTCTCCATCTGCCTTAGCTTTTTCCCTTTTCTCCGGCGAAGTGAGGCGGCTGATGGAGACACAAATAAGGCCGGTGAGTTCCCCTCAGCGAGGAGTTCCTTTTTGCCATCCTCTATCCCTTCCCATCGCCGGTAACGTAGAGATCGGAGAAAGAAAGTCTCCGACGGTTTTTTTTAGATCCTGGCCATGAACGGAGTCCTTTGAGCGCGTGACCACCGCCGGTGGACTCCCCTCAATGTCATCCAACTCCTAGTGGTTTTGGTCTTGCACCGGTGAGGCTCCGGTCACCGGTCCGGTGAAGTTCCGGTGTTTGTCCGGCGAGCACAATAATGGATAGAATTCATGGAGTTTCTACTAAAGATAAGTAATCATCCTTAATTTGAAGGAAAACTAAGGAGTAGTTCCATATTTGAAAAGAAGTCAGAAATAAAATTAAAATTAGTGTTTTTAATGGTTATACATTTAAATTGCTGCTTTGGAAGAATTACAAACTCCCACTCTTGGAATTTTTTTATAAACTGTGTTTTTGTGGTATTGCAGATCAGTAACATTGCCAGTATTTGGTTCATATCCCTCTTTCTTTCAATCTTTGCCACGGGTATTCTGGAAATGAGATGGAGCGGTGTTGGAATCGACGAATGGTGGAGAAATGAATAGTTTTGGGTTATTGGAGGGGTGTCAGCTCATCTGTTTGCTGTTTTCCAAGGTCTGCTGATGTCGAGCAATGCGGAATCAACTGCTAGGGGACAATGTGGAACATGATGATAACATCAAGGAATAAAGGTTTTGGGTTGGAAGGTATATGCTTCTAAGTTTGTGTAGTATGAGTCTAGTATTTACTTGTTTCGTAAGTTGAGCAATACAGCTTGTTGCCTTCTTATTCTATTTTGACTGATTATTCTTTTGTTAATGTAATCTTTCTTTAATTCTTTTGATGCAAGTGAGTTAATTGATTTTTTTTTAATTTATCAAAGTAATTAGCTATTGAGGAGAAAATAATACATGACTTTCTGTTATTCGTTTCTAATTTTTCTGATATTACAGCCTAATTAGTTCAATTTCTAACAGAGTAATAAAAATATTGATGATAAAATAATTGAACTTTACAATAAAAATTTTATGTAAATCATCTGAAATGCTTAGAGAGTTAAATTTTTAACCGATTAAATTATATATAATTTCCAATATCTGTATTATCTAATAATGCTTTCTTTTTTAATGATATAAAATCAGACTTAGACTCATTGAGCTTGTAAAATAAATTCTATCGGTTTCAAATGTCTAACGTTACAAAATTTATCGATTTCATAAATTAAATGACATTTAGACATATAAAACAAAAACTATTATATGATGCTTTTGCAGTCATTCATTTTGTCTCTAACTACTGGTTTTAGTCTTCAATGATCATATATGGTTTTCATGGCTATAAATATGAGTTGTTTTTTATATTTTAAGGTTAGAAAATTTGAAAATACAATTTATTTCTTGGGATACCATATGGTGTGGAACTGCAGGAATACATATTGACAGCACTGGCAAGCAAGACTGTTGTTTTTGTAACCCATCAAGTTGATTTTTTACTGGCTGCTGATTTAATACTGGTATGAGATTGCTTTTTGCAGTTTACATTTGTGTATTGCTTGTTCAATGGGAAGCCAATCATTTGGGGGCTGTATGTCTTGCATTTGAATGAGGAGGTTGCTCGTTTTGCTAACTTTTTTTCATTGCAAGTCGTAGCCATCGGTTATTCTGTTCTTGCATTCATCAACTTTGCAGTTCAGTTTTGATATTCCCTAGTGCGCTAAGCTCTTTGGAAATCCAATCCTTTTATTTTCCCACCAAAAAAGAAAAGAAAAAAAAAGAGCTAAGGCCTGCAAAAATCTGAATTTACGCATGAACTTGGATTCATTGTCTTTCCCCTAAATAGTGCGGGATAGGAGGATGAAAGGATAAATGGGTAAACCAATTTCTTTCATTTTGAACTCATATTTTCTTTCAATTTTATTTATTTATTTATCATTTCTATCGGGGGTGTGAGTGGAATCCAATGGTGAAAATACAATGTGTTTCTGTGCTTGGGTCTTAAATTGCAAGTATTAATTAATAGGGAGTTGGGTGAATGGGTAAATGTGATTCGTGGGTCGCCTATCTTATTTATTTATTCATTTTAAATCATTGCAATTTTTTTCTTGTGATGTATCTGTAAATTTTTAATTTCTTGATTCTATCTGAACGTGAAGGGGGATTGGTGGAAGCTGGTTTTTCTCATCAGATTTCAGAAGCTAATGTCATGCATCTTTATCCATTCTCGCACTATATACAAAAGCAAGAAAAAGGCTTGTTTTCTCTTTCTTGCTTTCATATTTATCCATTTATTACTATTATTATATCTTATTTCTGCCTGCTCCGATGTAACTTAGCTCATATAAATTGCAACTTGGGTGTTTTTTGTTTTTTTTATTGCCTCTTATTTCCTTAAACTAACTAGGCAAAATTTCAGTTTTGACTTTGCTTAAGAATTGCACCCATTTTATCATAGTTAGTCATTGATTCTTAATTCAATTTCCAGTAATTAGGGTTTTGTAACTTTTGATTCAGTTGGGTTGAGTTGAGCTTGTACATGAATATCATGGTCCAGGTTTATTAAAAAAAATGCATATAAGAGTTGTACTTGGAAGTTGCATTGGATGTATCTGGGCAACAGGGGATCATTTTGTAATTAAAAAAACATTGTAAACATTAAAATATAGAATTCTGTATAACTAGGCTGCTTTTATTTATTTATGTTAGGAACAATCAAATAATATAAAAGTGATTAGAGAAATGGATAACAATGGTATTTGAAATGGATAACAATGGTATTCAAAAAGTCAAGTAGTGGAAGTGGCAGCTTATTGTATATGCACACAGGCTTTGCCTTAACAGCATTCATAATGTACAATGTGCTGTTGGTGATGGCAGAGCGAGAGGAGGATGCTGTGTCTTTCTTGAAAAAATGTAGTTGTACAGGTGGTTGCTGTATATGTGCTGGTGCAGAATCCATAGTATAAATTGCAATAATGGCAACCGAGCTTTATCATTTGGTAATCATGTTAGGGAAGTAGCCTAGCCTGTATTAGCTAAATTATTAGGATGTCAATAATTTTTTCAGTTTTTTTAAAAGTAACTTATATTAACTCGAATTCAATAAGCCTTAGCTTCGTGATACCTATATTATCATATGATTAGATCTTTGAGATTTTTGAACTTTTTAACGGGCAAATTTAGGTCTAACAAACATTGTATTGTATTTTGGTTTTGCTTAAGATATTTTGATTATGGTTCATGTAACTAGAAGTTTCAGGGTTAAATTAGTAGCTATATAATGTTTGGTCCATGTGACAACTTCTTTTCTTGCAAGGATTATTTTTTATGGAAAATTTGGAAGGCATACACAACATGGATAATTTTTTGGTTTTCTATTTTACACTAAAACAGCTTGTTGTTTTAGTGTAATTTGTTGGTTTTATATTTTACACTAAAACAGCAAGCTGTTTTAGTGTAATTTGTTGGTTTTCTATTTTAGTGATGGAATATCGATGAAAAAACCGTCACAAATTTTTTTATAATAGTTGCTAAATTTAGCAACGGAAAAATTATATCTTTGAATTTGGTTGCTAAATTTAGCAACGGAATTTGAATTCGGTTGCTAATTTTGACCAATTTACCAAATATCAGTGCTTAGATTTAGCAACGGAATTTAGTTTCCGTTGCTAATTTAGCAACCGACGGAATTTGAATTCGGTTGCTAAATTTAGCAACGGAATTTGAATTCGGTTGCTAATTTTGACCAATTTACCAAATGTTAGTGGTTAGATTTAGCAACGAAATTTGAATTCGGTTGCTAAATTTAGCAACGGAATAAACATTCCGTTGCTAAAAATACCAACCGCCGAATTAGCAACCGAAATTCCCGTTGCTATTTTTGATTAGCAATGGAAAATTGACATTTTTCGTTGCTATTTTCCGTTGCTAAATTGCAATTTTCTTGTAGTGATCAAGGAAGCAACATAAACGATAGGGAACACATAGTCAACAATATAATTAAGGAAAAGGCATTAATAATGCATAAGTTCACTATAAATATGGCTTATAATTCTAGTATATACATATATAAAGTATAATCTCCTTTAATATCTCTTAAGACATATGTTATAAGATCTCATATTACTTTATCTTTTAGTATTGTATAACGCTTTCTTTTTTGATATTGAGCCTGCATATTTCTAAAGAAGTGGATAATGGATTATATATTAGCACCTGAATGTATGAATAAGATACTTGAAGGTATTAAACTTTAGACCCAAAAAACTATTCCATTTTAGGATGCAAATGGGGTCAAGCTATGCTATACTTTAATACCTAAATAGGCTCGAACTATACTCTAGACTTATCAAGTGGACACAAAAAGGGTCATCTATAACCCAAATAGGGTTCTTTATGATCCAAATTGGACCATCTCTTTACTTTAAAACCTTAATAGGCTCAAAACTATACTATCACAGCTGCAAATTACCCTTTTAAGCATGCTTATCTATCTACAACCTAGACAAGACATAGGCAATATAATCTCTTTACTATATCTTGATTTGCTTTTCTCTTTCCTGCCATGTAAATACATATATATAAATAACAATGAGTATGGTACTATATCTTTAATAATGTATAAACATTATGTGACATGATGTCATATGCATGCTATAGTGATTATGTTTTGTACTTATAATGAAAGACATGTGAATCATCATATATGTGTGAAAGTGAATCTTATCACCATGTTATTTTTCTATTCACATATTATGTATATGCATGTTTATATTTCATACTCTTTTTAAGAATACAACATGTTTTAAAACACATATTAATTATACTTACACTTTCATGCCTGTAAACTTCACTATTATAATGATATGGTAATTTCATAATAACTCTAATGATATAGAAATAACCATATGTAGATTTTCATTTCATAAACACATATCTATATAGGTCATTGTTTACAAATCATAAGCATCTATATACTAAAAGCATAACATTATCTATAGCTATCATAATTTTGTATTTATTTACAATTATTTGATAACATAATGGTATATCCAATCATTTATACTAATTCGTGAAAACTATCAAAATCATACCAATTAGTGTGCATGGCATATAAACATATTATTTTAGGTTTATTGATGACTTTACATTATGCTACACTTGAATTAACTTCAATACCATATCCATATAGCATTATCACAAGCTTATATAATTCCAATCAATATATAAATAAATTCTTAATCAAATATTCACTTTGCCTTATTTACTATATTAGAGTTCTAAATTAACATAACCTTAAATTACATATATTTTAATTTCTTCTAGAATTAGTGTTCCTTTATTAGTTGCATTCTAATATATCATTATGCTTCACACATATTTAGTATCAAAAATTACCTTTATTTTATATTTATAATGTTTTAAAAACATTTGGGGAGGTCTAGACAAACTTTGGTGGCAATTTGGAGACTAAAAATCAAGTATAGAAAGAAACAAAAAAGGGTCATGGTGGCTACTAATTTGTTATGACTGTGAGATAGGTGCAATTTCGATTCTAGACTAGCTCATGGTGGTTACCAAATTGGTGCTAACTGTGAGGTCCATTATGTCTAAAGGTAGATTCCCAGATTTAACTTATAAGCCATTTTAGACTATTAAGTGTCATTTTTAGGCAAAGTGTCTTCTACAAAATTATTTCTCTATGTTTTTAGTTTATAAAATATTAAAATCAACCTATTTTCCCTATTAAATCTCAAGATATTCAAGAAATACTATAGGCTATTATATTAATAGGGCAACAGGTATGTTTTATTTTCAAGCTAAATTATGACCAACGTACAAAGAGATTTAAAATTAGGTTTCTTCATACGAAATCTAGTTTTGTAAGTCTTGTTTCTAACATAAAAAGAATGATTTTATTACTGGCTCTATAACTTTAGTTATTAGCGAAAGAGTATGGTTTGGTTAAGTGAACCTATACCCAAAATTTTGTCATAGATTTGTATGTAAATTTAAACTTTGAAAATGATGTTTCCTAAGTAATTTCTTATCAAATATATGTTCAAACATCCTTATTGTCACTAAATTATCTTATCATCATTTTAATAAAACTTCAAATTGACCAATTCTACTTCTTAGTCCTCATCAAATAAACATATACAAACTATAAATCGTTAGATCTCATCTCTATAACTATATCACGAACTCAAAATGCAATAATTACACATTTTATCCATATTTCCACACATTATAACCATATGAAAAAAGAGTAGATTTCCCAAACCTAACATGCAAGCTCTAATCTTCCAACAAATGCTGTTTTTCTCTCTACTTCTACTCTTTCTTTTCTTATTTTGCTTATCTCCTTTTAGACACTTAAATCAAACCTCCTCATATTCTTAATGATGGAAATGAAGGGATACTCTTTGGGTGAAAAGGATCAAATTTCTTTAATTATAACACCCTATATCAATACGCAATAACTCTAATATAACTTAGAAATGTTGAAATTGTTACATTTTGTTACTATTTATGTTTTATAAAATTTTGGCAGAGTCTCCCCTAAATATTAGCAACTCCTTGTAGATATAGAAAACAAATATAACACTTCTATCACTATCCAACTATTTCCACAACCTCAAAAAACTCCAACATAAGTTTTCCTATCCTCCTCCATAAACAATTGATATGAATTTCAGCTTTTAAAATATCATTATATGGATAGCTTTATTCTTAATTGTATCTATAATAATTTCATTATACAGTTGTTACAGTTACAACATTTCTTTCTTAACATCAACGAGGCATCACTAATATTACATCAAACTTTAACCGTGTACATAAATTTAGTTGCCGCTCCAATTCAACTCCTTAACCCATCTAGAGATAATTGATTCTCAAAATCCTTTGCATGTGTGTTAATCTCATTGGTCTTCCACCTACACATGGAAAGAGAAACCATGCACTAAGCTTAAAGCTTAGTGGTGACTACCAAATTTACCTCTCGAATGGTATAAATTAATGTAAATTTACAAATTTTAAACATACACATGTAAAATTATAAAACATATAAAAGGTTGATAATTTCCATCTACTAATGCATACAAGTAGCTAATGATCAAATTTCAAAAGCAATATAAATATATGTGTTTTTGTAATATGATTTGGATTCACAATATTTTTTTCACTATTGATAAGCAATTAATAACTAATAATCAATCTTATTACATTGATAATTAGTTAGGTAAAATTTTATGAAAGGATTTGAAATTCTCATATCAATTTTGCGATTATTCTATCTTCTTTTTTGCTATAATTAAACTTAGACATATGCAGATACATCCATTATGTAAATAGTTATTTCAAGCTTATCCTTACTAACACACCAAGTTTTCAATGTCTATTTTATATTGCACACTTGTATTCCCTTCAGATAACTTTTATATTTTTATTATATCTACATTATTAGAATTAAATAAATTAGTTTCCTTGACTTATACATGTTCCTTATGCTCTTAAAATTCTAGTATACAATTGATTTAAGTATTAAACTCATATTGATATATTAAATCTTCAAATGCTATGAAGTATTAATCAACTACTTATGATCATCTTTACAGCATTCAGATAATCATTACATTGTACATTACAAGGCATTTCACAATTCACCATAAAACCAATGCTATAAGCCTATCATTTCCTAACATTAAGAAGTGAATAATTGTATTTTTAATTTAAAGTTATTACTCAATTTGTAGTATATGATACTTTGATAAATTAACTTATCATTTGATATTTAAATTCAACCCCTTCTTATTTGTTATTTTATTTGCATTGCTTAATTCCCATTAATATTGCCTAAGCAACTACTAGTGGAAATCCTTAAACCGGATATGTGGGATGAGGACTATGTGATGTGATAGTATGAACGTACTATGTCACTATATGAATGAGATGACTATTTAACCATAGCCATCCCTCGTTACTATATGAGTGAGGTGACTCCTTGCACGTAGCATCCCTCAATAAAAATCTATTGTATGATTTTACCATGGTATGTAAGTCCCTACTGTTAGGAAAAATTTTAGGATGAAGAACACATAAATTTCATTTCCAAATTTCCTATCAAAAACAAATTACACATGCCTATTTATAGGTTTACATTTCAACCATAAACTTAGGCCATTAACCCAATAATTCCAATAAACAATTAACTTATAACCCCATTAACTCCACTACTACCATTAACTCTACTAACTAAATAACAATTAAGAAAAATAATATAAACATGTTAAAATAAAATTCACTAATTTAGTTACTCATAAAAATTAATGATTTTGAATCAATTCTTCAACATGCTCCCTTGATTCAAAATCATACACATTTAATTTTTTTTTCTTGAAAACCCTTTTGTCTTTAATTCTTGATGCACTCTCTAATCAATCTTTAATTCTTGATGCATTCTCTCATTAAACTTCAATTTTAATGCATTCTATCATCGAACTTCCATTATTAATGCACTCTATCATCAAACTTCCATTCCTTTTCAGAGCACCTGTCTTCAACTCTCAAAAAAGAGATATCTTCTCTTTTACCAAATTTGCTTGATCATTTGCAAACTTCAAATCTTATTTCAGATGTACATAATTGATAATTGCCTCTATTGAACATATGAAATGAAATCTCACTTTTTTTCTACTTGCCATTTTTCTCACAGACCCGTGATAAAAATGGCTATGATACCACTATTAGGAAATTTTTTTAGCATCAAGAACACATAATTTTTATTTTCCAATTTTCCATCAAAAATAAATTACACATGCCTATTTTGGGCTTACATTTATACCATAAACTTAGGCCACTAACCCACTAAATAATTAACTTATAACCCTACTAATTCACTAACTTTACTAATACCATTAACTCCACTAACTAAATAACAATTAAAAAACACAATATAAACATGTTAAAATAAAATTCACCAATTCAGTTACTTATAAAAATTAATGATTTTGAATCAATTCTTCAACACCTATGGCTAGCCATTATATCCTAGATCCTAGAATATCCATTAGTTTACTAAGGCAATGAGATCTTACTTTTATTCTAAACTTTTCACAATATATGTATACATAATCCTAGCATTTTTGTGCACTTAAATAATCATATCAAACATGTTTTCATATATGTAAGGTCTCACTCACTTAAGCATGTTTGATATGCATTTCCTCATCATTTAAAAAATTTATCTCATCATTTTTGGTTTCCTATTTCATGACAATGCAATTTACTAATATAGTCACCGTGGTGGTCTACTTGCCTCTTTTCGTAATTCAAATTATCATCAGTTTACAAATTTTCATTAGCCATATTATTTAAGTTATACAAATGCATTTATGATCCTACTTAAGCTTTTGTCATACTCATGAGTATACAAACCAATCTAGTTCATGTATTCATCATCAAGGACTCATTTACTCAAATTACACATATTTAATTCCATAAATAATGTTTAGCGATACACAGTCTTATTACAATCATGACTTCAAAAAAGAAGAAAATACAAAATGACAAAATATTAACAAGAAAATGAGGAACTTATTGTAGTAATTAAACAATTTCTAGTCTGTTAAATTTAACAACCAAGATAAGTAAATAATATAAATTAGTTTATTAATTAATGTTTAACCAAGTAAGCCTTATAGTCTAATGATTCATCAAGTTTAACTATGTTATTTCCTTTAAACTTTACTTGTTTCCTTAACCTGTCAATAAACACATATAATCAATTTTTTTCCATATTTCTCATTTAGATTATACAAAGTATGTTCTAATTCTAAAGATATGTATATATTTCATAACTACTATCTTTCTTAGCGCATTATTTTGTCAATAACATAATAATTCATATTCGGTAGCCAGTAATTGTGTATAGTTAAGGAATTAAATCTTTTGGCTTAATGCATCTAACTTAACAACAAGCATATCTACAAAGTAAAAATTTACATTTTTCATCACAAGCTAATAATCCGAATTATATAAATACCCATTTTTTAATCAATTGAATTATCTGAAATGCAACCGATGAACAGATGTGGAGAATTTTCAACTTAAGCTTGTCATTCAGACACCATGTTACTAAAGTTCCCAGTCGTACATATCGCTATTACTAGAATGTAATTGACTAACCATTCAATTTTATAAAACCACAACAAGCAAGATGAATTAAAATTAGCAAAAATAACATGGCATGATTAATTATGAAAATCATTAAGAATGAAAATTTGAGGATAAAACTGTAATGTTCCTTCTTAATATTGACATAGAATATACATAAACTAAAACAAAAAGTTCTCAAAATTATATAGTTCACAACATCATAAATTCCATCAAACATATTAATAAATTGTATTTTTTAAAGGAAACTTCAAGGTTGGAGTATGTGCTCCCTTTCTTTCAATTAAATTTATCTCCATTAAGTTAAATAATTCTTGAGTATTGCCAGCAATCTAACTAAATTTTTTAACCATCTATACTTTAAGAATGTGCACTACTATCTCCTACCAATATATGACAAACCTAGAATAGCATATCATCCTAAATTACTAAATATTCAAATGGTATAATTGATTTATAATTGACCACAATTCATCATCAAACTAACAGTACATGTTTTCATCAATTAGAACACTAGGCAAAATTATTTACATAACATTATGCTCTAATAGTAAACTTCACTTCATCAAATATGAGTCCAAGACATAAAAGAAAATAAAAAAAAATAGTAATAGCTCATATAACTACATCCATTTAAGTTACTAAGGTTTAATCATTGACAAAGCATTGAAATTTAAAAAAATCTTAAATTGACAAGGCTCAACCAATAAATCTATTTTATGAAATAAATCACACAGTAAACACCTATTTGATCATTTAAAAATAAACCTACCATAACAAAATTTTTAAACTTATTCAAGAAATCAACAAAGGTAATTTAGATAGTCACGTATTGAATAAAGGTTATTTTCTACATCTTTCCTCATTTTGGTCCATTATTGGGCTTGTCGAAGCCTTACCGGAGCTTTGCCTAAGATATTCTACAACTACTCAACTGGAAGTACGGGCACCGATAACATTTTGGAGGCATCCATATGGCCCAATACTCCAGCATTAGCTCAGGATCAGGCTACATTCACTGGCTACCCCTTTCTCTAATCTACACACTATCAAAGAGTGGAAAGGAATGAACATTGTTAGAGATGCGCCTTACCTTCAGGAACCCTACAGTACCATTCATGTCTCCTTCAATCATTGGTGTTGGCCAAAAAATAGAAGCAAAAATGAGGATGGATGGATAGAGGAAATCATGATCAATATTGCGTTATGATCGATTAGAGGTAGAAAAATGGTTGCAATGGAGATAAGTTGCAGTAAGCAGTAATTGGTGATGATCCAAGGCTAGATGGTCACAAACACTGGTGACTCGCTTCCTCTGCTCCCTGACATGCCCTTCCAATTTCCCCCTCTCTCCTCTCTCATGCTTTCTTTTTCTTTCCTTTTCTATTTTCTTTTATTATTCCTTTTCTTTTGTAAATTTATGACTGTGATAATTACATCTAGAAAATTATAGGGATTTATTTTCAATTAACATCATCATCATCATCATCATCATCATTATTATTATTATTATTTTATACTTCTACTTATTTTAAATTTCCTATTATTAATTTCTAAAATGTATTTTATTTCAAATTATTAATTTAAAGACCTTTAAAATAACATCCAGCAATAATATCGCATTCTCAATTGACTCATCTTTTAGGGCATCAAAGTTCCCCCCTTTTTAAAAAAATGTCATCCTCAAAATTTATCTAGCTAAAGAAATAGATCATCAGTATATCCTTTAGACCTAGAAGATAATGTCTATTGCTACCAATAAGATTTTCACACGAATTCCCACCAATAATAAGATCAAATCTACGAAAGGAGTTCATTAGATGCTCTAATCTGTTAGCATTAAGCTATTACACATCTGCTACATCTATCAAGCTCTATTTACTTTTTAGATCTCAATCGACACTACATTCTTCAGACGGACTCTAAACTTATGTAGAGTAATTTCTAGCCATAAAGAAGTGGTTCTTATTCATAATTCATGACAGCTTTATGAATCCTCTCAGTAATTTTTATGTTATCAATGGTATTTTTATATCCAATTAAGGTCATTATTTTTTTAACTAATGGTAATGTTTCATCTATAGTTTGTGAGAGCAATGGAAGAAAGGAAAATATGTTTTGATTAGGAGGATTATATAAATAGTCCTTTTTTCCTTTTTGCAACATAAAAATATTTAGAATCAACTAATTCTAGCTCATATCTTATAAGAAACAAAGTATAATATTTCAAACTCCCTTTTTGGAACAAGTGCTACATTCTCATAATTTGGGAGTTGTTATATGAGTTACAACCTCTACATCGGTGAAAACTCCAATTCTAACCAATGAATTTGGAAGAAGTTGTATCTCATTATTTCCAGTCAAATATTTCTTCTCTAATATATCATATTCATAAAACTCCTCTTTTTGTATTTAAGGTAATCCTTTGAAAGTTTGGAAACAATTCTAATAAGTTTTAGCAGTACTTATATGGTTATTATCACATATCACTTTCGTAGGTACAACCTTATATTAACTATTTTAAACCACTAGTCATGATTGTCAATATGTTGCCATATCAATATTAAGTCCATCACTATAACAAGGAGGTTTTATTTTTGAATCACATCCTTTCCAGAGCTTTTACATAAGCATGTACACTTGCATTTCTCCATTTGCTTTCCTTAATGTCTATTTAACCTAGCTAGTTTTAATCCACATTATCCTTTTATGAACACATCACATCTTTTCTACTTTAGTGTACACATATAGTAACCCATTAGTTTCCTTCCAATTGAAGCATTTGCTCAAAATTTTATGATATCATAAATGGCTAACTAATACTGATGCAATTTATACAGAATGTTTTATGTATGTAATGTCATGTAAATGCACATCTCATGTAATGACAATATGCCCATCCCCATGCTGAAATATTTAAATCACTACCCTAAATATTAGGAGTTATGAACAGGTAAATAAAGTGCCACTACTTCTATCTTCTATATCCAAAAAAGACTAAACCTTGCTTTGATACCACTAAATTTAACTGTAAAGCCCCAACTTTGAGTCGATTGAAAATATTTTATAATTCGTAAAATTATATTTTGATTCATGTATGTTGGGGAATAATTTTTAAAAAAATTAGGATGACTAAGCATTTTTTTTGTCTTAAATTTTGAATTAGTGATTTTAAATTAAACTATGATTTCTTAATAAATCATAAAGTAAACAAAAAAAAATCGGGAGTATAAGATTTTATGGCCACAAATTGAATATATATATATATATACACACACACACAAAACAACACTAGATATTTTGGGTTTCATAAGTGACAGCTAAGAGAAAAAAAAAAGAGAAAGAGGAGAGTGTAGCGTCGGGAACAGGTGAAGGGGGAACGAAGGCCACCATCAACTGATCACTGACACAGGTCACCGGAGATTCTTCCCACCGTCGCCCGTTTCGTCCTCGGTCGCCTTTCCCTTTTTTATTGTCTGTTCGCCATTAGCATCACCTCCTTCCTTATTTCTCTTTTTCTCCTTATCAAACACTTCTTTCTTCTTCCCTGCAATCCAAGGCGACGGATGACAACATGGCCACCACCGAATTACTACTAGTGATGGCACATACTTCCAATCATTGTCCACCTCTTTCCACTCACTAGTGATACAGAGATTGGAGAAGAGGCAGTTGGTGGTTCAAGGGATATTTTCGACCAAAGGACGAAGCATTGGAGAGCATGACCATGAGAAAAGGGAACCTAGGATCCCGATCTTTGAGATGGTAGCATCAGAACATCACCGACTGAGCTCCGGCAAAGCTCCGATCACCGGTTCGGCAAGCACAGTGTCGGGCAAATTTGGACAAAAATTCAAAAATTCGACACTAATTGGTATGTGACTACCAAATTCATTTCCAAGAGTTTATTTAAATTAATCCGAATTTAGTTAAAATCATTTAATTGTAAATATTCAAATGTTTGTTGATGTGTATTGTTTGGTGAAATTCTTTTTAGTTGAATAAGCCTTGCTACTTCAAATTTAATTTTAATCTAAATACTTTTGTTAATAATCATCATTTACTATAAAAAAAAGTTTCATTGATATACCATGTTGCCTATTTTAATGTTATGAAGAGTGGGTTATATGAAATAGTTTTTATTGCAAGCTAATTGTTGTGTAGCTATTCTTGAATTATGTTTAATTAGTCTATCAAAAGTGCATTATATGTTATTCCTATGATATATATATATATATATATATACCAAATGTATTTCCAAAAGTTTATTTAAATTAATCCGAATTTAGTTAAAATCATTTAATATTGTAGATATTCAAATGTCTGTTGATGTGTATTGTTTGGTGAAATTATTTTTAGTTGAATAAGCCTTGCTACTTGAAATTTAATTTTAATCTAAATACTTTTGTTAATAATTATTATTTACTATAAAAAGGAGTTTCATTGATATACCATGTTGCCTATTTTAATGTTATGAAGAGCAGGTTGTATGAAATAGTTTTTATTGCAAGCTAATTGTTGTGTAGCTATTCTTGAATTATGTTTAATTAGTATATCGAAAGTGCATTATATGTTATTCCATATATATATATATATATATATATAACTTGAAATGGTGGTTGGTAATAAGTAAATTGAATTTTTGTCTTGTAAATTTTTCCTTGGTAAACTGAATGCATTTGGGCTAAGGATTTAATTTTTTGCGTGGTTAACTAGTTAACCGATAGGTATAACGGATATACACTTGATAAGTTAAAGATTTAATTAAGGTATAAAGTATGAGTAAACATATATATATATATATATATATATATATGCTTTTGATGGTGTGAACATAGTTTGATATACAAATAAACATGACAATGAAAAGTGCCAATATTTGTTTAAAATTTTATACATAACTTTGGAACTAAGATAATTATCTATGTTATTATGTTGTCTATTGACAAAGTATGCTTGGGTATATATTGATGTAGTATCTTTATATTTCAACTTAGGGCTATAAAAAGGTACGTGACTGCTCTCAAATAGAATATAAGATTATATGCTTATTGTTTGTCCATAACCTTGAATTTATTTTAAAGATTCATATTAAATGTTAATCTAAAATGTTTAAACTAAATGTATGATTAGCACACATATATCTTGAGCATAAATGATAAACACATAAATATGATTGGAAATTTATGCTAGTAACTTAAACAAAGTGACTAGTAGGTAGTTTGCAATTTGATTATAATTAAGTCTGAAAAGTTACAAGTTGAGCACTGCGGTGCTCCTGTTAGCAAATGGCATTATTTGCAATAGAGGGCCATAACTATAAATGATGTCGTTAAATATTCACGAGACAGACTGCATATGTATGGATGGAACAATGCTATACATATACCCATAAAGGTGGGGTTTAATTATATTCCATTTAAATGAATGCTAAAATGTGAAGTATCATTAAATATTAAGCTCGTATGAAAATAAATTACAGCATAAAGTGAGTAATACATTGTGATCAAAATAATTAAGACGTGAAAATATAAATTGAATACATCATGATCTAAAGGAATGCTTGATTTATATAAGTTATGTTATAGCATTGAACACATAGATGCAAGAATTATTAAGTATCAAGCTTATATGGGAACAGTTTACGGTATAATGAAATTGATATATTATGTTAAGAATAATTAATGGTATAAAATGAAAGGATACCAAAATATTTGAATACCCTTAGTGTTTACTGGGTAACCAGGACCTTAGGATAGTATGGCTAGCCATAGGGGCACTTATCCCATGGATTTCTAATTTTGTTACTATTTCTAATACGAGTATTGTCATTATATGGGACTGATATTACCCGACACATTCTGATATAGGTATTATAACTACATGGGACTGATATTACCCGACACATTTTGATATGGGTATTATAACTGCATGGGACTGATATTAGCTGGTACATTCTGATATGATACTGGAGTAGAACATCATACCTTAGTGGTATGGTCCCTCTAGCGTATGGGATATTCTGTTTCGTTTATCCAGTATAGTGGTGGCCTACTGTTGAAAACTAGGGGCAAAATCGTAACTTACTCAAGTGAATAAAGAAAAAGGATAACTATAGTATTAAAGTGTTATAAATACGAGTAAAAGTGAAATAAAGTGAGAAATGAGATAATTTAATTTAGAAAGTTATGAAATGCCTTATGATATATATATATATATATAAAGTGTAATGAATATGTGAATATTATAAATGAGGAGTTGGGTAAATAATAAGATTTTTGGATTATAAAAGATATTAATATGACATTAGAAATGGACACTCAAACGACAGCTTAGTTTACTTGAGTATCAAATGAATTGAAAAATAAATATAAAGATGTATTCATGTGTAGGAGTAGGTTAAGGAAACTTATTCTATTATTTCTGAAAATTTTATATAATTAAAATAAAAAGTATTATTTATAGCGATAATATATATGATACACAAACCAGATATGTGGAACTATATACATATTTTGATGTTTACACTAAAAATAAGCAATTTATTGGAATGTGGTATGCGTGTATCTTTTAGATATTGAATTTTAGTATAATATATATATATATATATATATATATATATATACATTAGAATATCTTACAAATGGAAGTAAGAATAATTAAATTTTAATATACAACTGTTATTTTATAGATTATAAACTAGACAAGTAAAAGTAATTAATAAAGGGTCTATTAAGTTCGAAAGTTATGATTAAGTTTAGATGTTTTCTATAATAAATGCTTATATGTATGAGAGTATGGAATTGCAAAAGAAATCATATTCATCTGTTTATTTAGTGTTTGTATGAAACTTCAATCTTTATATGTTTTATAAATTGGTAAGTGTTTGAAAATATTAATACATTGTATAATATATCATTTGAGAAATAAAATTGGTAGTCACCACTAAGCTTTTAGCTTAGCGCGTGATTTTTCTTTTCTGCGCGTAGGTTGATTCGATCTTCAGTCTCCTTAGCATAAAGGAAGGAAACCTTCATAGGTTGATGCAACTAGAATGGGATGATCAAGGATACAGACCAATTTATTTAAGTTATTTTTGGTATATTGTGATATTAGCTTAGACGTTATAATATTTTTGTGTAAATTAGCTTAGACGTTATAATAACTTTGGCATGTACACAGGTGTTAAAATTGTATAACTTAAGTATAAATTTGTAAGTATTTAGTTAAATTCAATATTGTGATATTAGCTTAGACGTTATAATATTTTTGTTCTAATTATTATTGATAACAGAATATTTGAGTATTGGAATAGTGATACAGTGATAGGTAGATTAGCTTAATTATTATTGAAGAGGATGGGAAAAATCTTGTGTAGGAGTTTGATTAAGGCTATAGATCTTGATGATTGAATTTTAGAAGTTTTTTTTTTATATTTTGTATATAGGAGGCTGTGAATATTTAGGGGAGGTTCTGCCGAAAAATTTTTAGGAAAAAAAAATTTTGAGTAAGAAATTAGAAATTGATAATGTAAGCATAAATTATCTGGATTTAGTGATATTCAGAGTAAAGACCGATTTGTGACATCCGTTTCCGATTTGTTTGCCAGACTGAGTATAGGGTGTTACAGTAACATCCTATATCAATACATGATAACTCTAATATAACTTAGAAATGTTAAACTAGTTACTTTTTGTTACTATTTAATTTTTATGAAATTTCAGTAGATTCTCCTTTAAATATTTACAACTCCTTGTGTAAAAAGAAAACAAATATAACACTTTTAATGTTATACAGTTGTTTCCACAACTTCAATCAAACTCTAACATGAGTTTTTCCATCCTCCTCCATAAATAATTAATCAAAATTTTACCTATTAAAATATCATTATACATATAGCTTTATTATCATATGTATCTATAATAATTTCGTTATACAGTTGTCACAATTATAACATTTCTTTCTTAACATCGATAAGGCATCACTAATATTACATCAAACTTTAACTATGTACATGCTTAAATAAAATATAATGGTATAACCAAATTTAGTTGCCGTTCCAATTCAGCTAATTAACCTAGCTAGTGATAATTGATTCTTGAAATCCCTTACATGTGCGTTAATCTTACTAGTCTTCCACCTATGTTGGAAAGAGAAACCACACACTAAGCTAATAGCTTATTATTGACTACCAAATTTGCCTCTCGAATGGTAAGAAATAAAGTATATTTACAAATTTTAAACATACACATGTAAAATTATAAAACATATAAAGGTTGATAATTTCCATCTACTAATGCATATTAGTAGGGAATGGTCAAATTTCATAAGCAATATAAATATATGTCTTCTTGTGATACGATTTAGCTTCACAATATTTTTTTCAATGTTGATAAGCCATTAATTGCTAACTAATCAATCTTATTAAATTTATAATTAGTTAGGTAAAATTTAATGAAAGTATATGAAATTCTTATAGCAATCCAATGAATATTATATCATGTTTTTGGCTATAATCAAACTCAGACATATGCATGTACATCCATTTTCCAAATAGTTATTTCAAACATATCCTTCCTATCATAACAAATTTTCAATGTCTATTTTATTTTGCACACATGTATTACCTTTAGATAACACTTTATAGTTTGATTATATCTACATTATCAGAAAAAAATAATTTATTTTCCTTGACTTGTACATGTTCCTCATGCTCCTAAAATTATTATATACAATTAATTTAAGTATTAAACTCATATTGATATATTAATACTTCAGATACGACAAAGTATTAATGAACTATTTGTGATCATCTTTGCAGCATTCAGATAATTATTACATTACACATTACAAGACATTTCACAATTCACCATAAAACCCATGCTATAAGCCTATAATTTCTTAAAATTAAAAAGTGAATAATTGTATTTTAATTCCAAGTCATTACTCAATTTGTAGCCTATGATGGTTTGATAAATTAACTTATCATTTGATATTCAAATTCAGTCACTTCTTATTTTCTATTTTATTTGTATTACCTAATTCAAATTAATATTACCCCAATAACTACTAGTGGAAATTATAAAATCAGATATATAGGATGAGGACTATGTAATGTGATTGTATGAATGAGATGACTATTTAAGTATAGTCATCCCTCAGTACTGTATGGGTGAGGGGACTCCTTGTGTGTAGCCATTCCGCAATAAAAATCTACTATATGATTTTACCGCAGTATATAGGTCCTTATGGCTAGCCATTATATATTAAATCCCAGATTATCCACTTGTTTACTAAGGCGATGAGATCTTGTTTTTATTCTAAACTTTTCATAATATATGTATACACAATCATGGCATTTTTGTGGACTTAAATAATCATATCAAACATGTTTGTATATATGTAAGGTCTCACTCACTTAATCATGTTTGATATGTGTTTCCTCATCATTTAACAATTTCATCTCATCATTTTTTGGTTCCCTAGTTCATGATAATATAATTTACTAACATAGGCATTGTAGTGCTATACTTGCACCTTATCATAGTTCTATTTACCATCAATTTGTAAAATTTTATCAGCCATATTGATTAAGTTATAAAAATACATTCATTATCCTACTTAAGAATTTATCGCACTCCTAAGTATATAAAAAAATCTAGTTCATGTAGTTGTCATCAAGAAATCATTTACTCAAATTATACATATTTAATTCCATAAACACTATTTAGCAATACACTATCTTATTACAATCACTACTTCTAAAAAAAAAAAAGACAATATGAAATGACAAAATATTAACAAGCCAAAGAGGAACTTATTCTTATAGCTAAACCAATTCTAGTATGTTAAATTTCACAACAAAGCTAAGTAAATAATATAAATTAGTTTATTAATTAATGTTCAACCAAGTAAACCTTATAGTCTGATGATTCTTCAAGTTAAACTATTTTGTTTCCTTTAAACTTTAGTCGTATGCTTAAGATATCAATAAATGCATATAATCAATTTTTTCCATGTTTCTCATTTGGATTATACAAGGTACATTCTAATTCTAAGGATACGTATATCTTTCATAACTACATATCCTAATTTGCTCATTATTTTGTTAATAGCGTAATAATTCATATTCAATAGCTATTAATTATACAAAGTTAAGGAATTAAATATTTTAGCTTAATGCATCTAAATTTACAACAAACACATTTACAAAGTAAAAATTCAAATTTTTTCATCACAAGCTAACAATCCAAATTTTATAAATACCCATTTTTTAATCAACTAAATTATTTGAGTTGCAATTGATGAATAAATGTGTAGAAATTTCAACTTAAACTTGTCATTCTAACCACCATGTTACTAAAGTTTCTAGTCATACATGTCGCTATTACTATAATATAATTGACTAACCATTTAGTTGTATAAACCCATAAACAGTAAGCTAAATTAAAAATAGCAAAAAAAAAACATTGCATTAGAAATTACGAAAATCATTAAGAATGAAAATTTGAGGATATTAACCTACAATGCTCCTTTCTAATATTGACACACAATATACATAAACTAAAACAACAAGTTTTCATAAACATGTAGGTCATGGAATAATAAATTACATCAAACATATTTACAAATTCTATTTTTGGAAGGAAACTTCAAGGTAGGATTATGTGCTCCCTTTCTATCAATTAAATTTATCTTTATGAAGTTAGCTAATTCTTAAGCATCACCAGTAATCTAACTAAACTTTTTAATCCTCTATACTTTGGGAATGTGCATTACTATCTCCTACTATCATGTGACCAACCTAGAGTAGCATATCTTCCTAAATTACTAAATATTCAAACGAAATAATAGATTTATACTTGACCATAGTTCTTCATCAAACTTATAGTACATGTTTTAACAAATTAGAACACTATTCAAAATTATTTACATAACATTATTCTCTAATAGTAAACTTCACTTCATAAAATGTGATTCAAGTATAGAAAATAAAATATAACAATAGCAACAGCTCGCATGATAGCATCCTTTTTACATACTAAGGTTGAATCATCGATAAAGCATTGAAATTTAGAAAAATCTTAAATTGGCAAGGCTTAACCAATAAATGTATTTTATAAAATAAATCACACAATAAGCATATATTTGATCATTTAAAAATAAACTAACCATAACAAAATTTTTAAATTTTTTCAAGAAATCAACAAAGGTAATTTTGGGAGTCATGTACCGATTAAAGTCAACTTTTTGCATTTTCATTCATTTTGGTCCATTACTGAGCTCGTCGAAGACATGCTACCAATGCTCAATTGGAAGTAAAGGTCCTAGCAACATCCTAGAGGTGTCACATACCCCAATGCTCCACCATCAGTTTAAAATCAGGTTAGATTCGCTAGCTGCCTGCTCTTCGATCTACACACTAACAACGAGTAGAGACGAATGGAATCAGCCTAGATTTGCATCTTGCCTTTAAAAACCCTATAATACCATTCACACCACCTCTCATCACCAGTGTTGGTTAAAAAATAACCGTAAAAATTAGGATGGAAGGAGAGAGGAAATTACGATCCATATCAAACTGATTGAAGGTGGAATGGTAGTTGCTATGGAGACAAGTGACAACCGAAAATTAAAAGTGGAGCAAGGTTAGACAATCATCGACATTGGAGACTTGCTTCTTTTGCTCCTCGACATTCCCTTTCGATTTCCTCCTCTCTCCTCTCTTCTCTTTTCTTTTTCTTTCCTTTTAAATTTTTTTGTTCCTTTTTCTTTTGTAAATTTGTGGTTGTGATAATTCCATCTATAAAATTCTAGGGACTTATTTTTAAATAATAATATTATTATTATTATTTTATACTTCTATTTATTTTAAATTTCTTATTATTAATTTCTTAAATGTATTTTGATTCAAATTATTAATTTAAAGACCTTTAAAATAATGCCCACAAATAAAATTGAATTCTCAAGTGACTTAAATTTTGGGGCATCACATTAATAGAGAAGAGAGGGATTGAAGTTACAAATTTAGAGAGAGATGATAGAAATGGAATGCAAATTTTTAAGAGAGAGAAATGAAGTATTTTTTTATGGAATAACTGGCTCCAAGTCCCAACTCCCTCTTAAATTTCAGCTTTTATGTGAGGCTTATAGGCGAAAATGACATCATGCATGGCCCATAACAAATTCACCTTTAAATCCCCTTATCTTTCTTTAATTACAAATACACTCCACCTGACTTTTCTTATATTATAATCGGTCCAATAATTATAATTTCATTCAAATTACACACATGATAAAATAACTATTTTACCCTTTAATGTTAAAAGAATTAATCCTTAAATCTTGACTTGTAATGCATCCTCCAATTATGCTTAATTAGACATTGTCATCATAAGAATTCTAATGAATCCTCCTAGGGCCAATGTTGGGTCCTTGTAACTAATAAATGTAGGTAATACCTTGGATAGTAATGTGAGCATTTACATCACATGAAAATTGTTAGTTAGAATATATATATATATATATATATATATATATATATCGAATTACTTAACCTAGTCTATTTTGACTAATGGAATGAGATTTCTCCTATGAAAGTAGTTTGTATTTTCACATACACATAAAATGTAAAAAAAAATGTCACTAAGACCAACTTGAAGCAAATTATAGTTATAGTTGTGAATTATTCTTTAATTTTAGTGTGTTTTATATGTTTAAATTAGTTAATTTATTTGAATTTATGCTTAATTAGTTAATGCAATATTTGATATTTTTCAGGGTTTAATTGAAGAAAAGAAAAGTAAATTAAAGAAAGGAAGAATTGTTGGGCACTTTTATAATTTGATAATTTAAAGGCAAGAAAGTAACGTGAGGGATGGCATAAAATCACTCAGAAAAGTGACAAAAATCACTCAGCCAAGTTATTTAGCACTCTTCTGAGTGTTTTAATCACTGAACCACCAGTCTCCTGAGTATTTCTTTACTTTTAATGATAAAAGACTTCCTCTTTGGCTGAAACTCTTTTACAAATTAGTTTAGGAAGTCATAAGGTACAAAAATTTTTTTTTGGCAGTATAATCTAGCTAAAAAGGCAAGACAAAGCACCAAAACTTGGGAGCAACTACTTAGATATAGGAGATATAATTAATTAAGCATTTTAGCTTTAGATTTTGTATTTTAGTTTATCTTATTTTTTTAGTTTTTCTTAGTTTGTAATCCTTGTAAAGACTCAAGCTTTCTATTGGTGTTCCAAGAAGTCATCAAGAGCAAGTTCAATGATTTATGAGTATTGCATTTCTTATTTATTTTTTCTTTCATTTTAATTATATTTGGTAAGCAGTTTTTTTTTCTTTTACTTAGAGAAATTTAAATCCTCATTCTTTTATTATAATGACTTAGTTTGAGCTTTAATTTAATGAAAGTTTGATTATTTCTTAGTTCTTAAGCAAATTTTTATCTTTGATTGTTATTAGATTGATTCTTAACTCATTTGGTTAATGGTTGATGATTGATTTCAAGAATTATCTATGATATGCATGTTCTTGGATTAGTTCATTAGTATTGATACATGATTATATTCTAAATTTGAGATAATTATATGTTGGTAAGAGTTGATTAGTACTAAGAAAAGTTAAACTAAGAATATATTGAAGTTAAGCTTGCTTGAAATAGAGTTTAATGGATGCCTAGGAGTTTAAAACTAGATCTTTATCTTATGTATTGAATTATTCCTAACAAGAAGGTTAAATACTTATAATGATAGTTTGAATAAGCTTTATGGCTTTATTTAACTGGTTTTTCCATAATAACTTATGTTACTTTTGATTTTGAGTCACTACAATGGAACTTGAAGTGGATAATTCCTATAGCATAAGTATTTTAGTTATTGCTCTATGTTTACTTTATGTTAGTCTAGTTTTTGTTTTTGTTTTGCTTTATTATTAATTTAGTTTAGTTCTTACTTTTAATACAAAAAATGAGGAAATAATGTCAAATTAATTCAACTCACTTAAAGATATTTTCCTTAGAAATTCATGTTCCCTTGGGTATAATATTTAGATCTTAATCTTATTTTTCTATATTACTAGCCCATCCGGTACACTTGCTAGACACTAATCATATAGGAATAAATAAATTTAGATTAGTGTATATAATCATAAGTGTTATTTGAATAATCCTATAGTAACAAGGAACTAATAAGAAAGTGATTAATGATAGGTGATTGAATATAAATATTAATTAGGATTGCTTAATATCCTGAAATGTTATAAACATATTATTTTATAGTTTATATTTATTATAGTGATCTTGTGTGTTAAGTTTTATGTTTAAAGTGTGTGTGTGTTATTTTTATGACTTTCAAGAGAGTTATCCACATGATGCTCGTTGCCCACTAAGCTTTATAGCTTAGCATGGGTGTTTCATCCGTGTAGGTACTTTAGCTAGGATTTATTCTTAGAGATAATATCTACAGTGGGATGGCCAACACAAATCATAGAAGAGATTTGAAGTGTAAATTTTTTATTTTGGATTTTTGATTTATGAAGTTCTTATTTTGTACTAAGATTGATTTAAAGTAAAGATGTTCAATGATTGATGAAAGATTGTAAATGTATTAAGACTCACTTTTATAAATTTATTGTGGTTTAGTATTTCATGCATATAATGCTATAGTTTTTCATGAGATTGAGCAAAAATTTAAAGTGATAGTTATATAAGTTGAATAATTGGTAATTAAAGGCTAATTAATTAAGTGTAGGTATAATATATGATTTATATATGTTAATAGAAATAAGGTATTAGAGTGGGTGTTACAAAGGCTCTATAATCTGTAACTTAGATTGCATATCCTGACTTGTCTTTGCTCTTTAAAAGGAATAGTTCTCACATATCACAGCAGAAATAACTCAATTTACATACTACTTCCAATTTGCATTTATTTTTCAAGTAGAACCTTATATCGATATTCTTGTTAACAAGGGACTTAAATATAAACATAAGTAAGCAAATTACATCACCTATTTATTAGAAAAATTATAAGGCATAAAGTTCCTTAAGATTATATTGAATTAGAAGCTAAAAACACTATAAGCTAAAAACATCAAAAGCTCACATTTCACTACATGATAATTTAATTCTAAATCCAAGGATAAAATAACAATATATAAAAAAAAATAATTTTTCTTACGTTATGAAATCACTATATTTAGTAAGATTATATTGAATTGGAGACTAACTATTATGATTTATGTAGTGATATATAACTAATATGACTAACTATGATCAAAGCTAGGAGTTGGTTTAACTATTAACATAGATATGGTATAAGAAAAAATGGAAAAAAAAGCCTAGGTATTTCAAAATTTTAGTAAAGTGTTAACCCAAAAACAATGCATTCAGTTGCTATTAAAACAATACGTTGCAACCTATCGTTCAATTTTCAAAGATTCAAGTGGAGCACTATGTTATTAAAGGGGTCACAATATAAGCCTCCAACTCATGGGAAAAGAAAAGAAGTAGCTTAAACATCACAAAGAAATAGGAATAAAGTGATCAAGTTTAAATGAAAATTAAAATGATCATGTTGCTTTCTAACAAATACGATAGAGATATAACATTTTAATACAACTTAAATTATAATCACAAACCAATGATGCAAATGATAAAGATATAACATTTGAATACACATATTTTTAACATAAATTATAAATAATAATAACAAAATAGCAATCTTTTTTTGTTAATACAAACCTAGAGTAGGAATTGCAAGGATTCCTAAAATTGATTAAAAGAAACAACAGCAAGAACAGTCCCTTCAAAAGTTTAAAAAAGAAAAAAGCCTTTACATTGGATGAAACAGTAGCTACTAGAGCTACCACTTATCCTTCAGTAATATAGATAAAGTTTACTATTTTTTGGTTAAAAGTAGGAGAAGAAAAATAAGGTGAGATTAAAAAAAAGGACGACAGTTTCTATGTTGTATTTTTCCTTCAAAGATAGAGTTTTTTTAATCTAAACTTTTATTTTTCTTTTTTGCATAAAAATAACCATAATAGACATAAACTTTTATTTTGTAACCATATATTCTTGTGGTGTTAGCCATGAATCTATAATATATAACCATCAGTAAAAGGAAGTTATTTGGCTTAAAATAATAATGCATTGATTTTAAAAGATTAGGATTAGCAATTCTAAACCAAGAAAATAGGGAAAAATCTCTCTCTTTTTTCATAATCCAAAAACAAAAAGAATTCACATTCCTTTCTTGCCACTATCTTTCCTCTCTTCCTTTTGCCCTTTTTTAATATCTATTAGAGAACTATACATCATTAATGCCTTTAAGATGTAATCTCTTTTGTATCAGTCCTTTCCTGAAGGTTTAAAAAATCAAAGTAAATGTCAACATATGTATCCAAATCCTACTCATAGATATGATCCCATCCAAAATCATGATTATGAACCAAAAAAAGTCAAATTATGCCCTAGTTCTAGGTATCGATTCTATTTCGATAACATGTCCCAATTTTGATCAATCCTTATATCATTATCCTCCATTTTTTATCAAACTCTGCAACAAATTTAAGAAGTCCATTCACAATGTATTTAGAAGAATCATTATTTAATATTCACTAACCATTCAATAATCTTAAGCCTCAACTTTGAACTATACAAAAAAGACTTTAAATTTTAACTTAACCATTCATATATAAAGAAAATGAAGTATAAATACTTTCCATCAAATAGAGCAAAGCAATGTGAACTAACTTGCAATGATTAACTCAAATGAATAAATCATAAAAGAATATAATGACAAGAAGACAACCATAGAATTCAAAAATCAACAATCCTAAGATGCATGAAAGTCGTGTTTGGTTGCATAGGAACAAGAAAATTGACACAAAATAAAAAGCTCAAAAAAATATTTCATCTGGTTGAAAAATTTTTAAATAAAATATCAAAAACCAACTAGAGCAAAACCAAAAAGTAAATAATTTAGAAAAAGAACTATAAAATTTAAAAATCAATGTAAGAAAAATACAAAAATAGAAAGAAAGAAAAGTTGTTGTTCAAGGTTCAAAACCTTACATGTTAAAATTGTTGTTAAATCAAATTTTAGATTTAAAAAACTACACAGTTTCTAACTACAGAAGGCATCAACTACTAAAAGTAACAACAAGTGTTGAAAAAATTATTTGGTAGCTCAGTGACAAAACCTCTTACACATATAAATGGAAATGCATTACTGATAAGAGTCAAAAGTACCAATCTCGACTTTATGTATGTCCAATGAAAGATGGTTTATAGTGCTGGAAATAATATAAAGGATAAGAAAAATACCTTAACAGGAAGAAGTATACGAGTATAAAAATGTTAAAAAGCTGGATAATTTAGCAATGACATATTATATCATCTACACTCAATTTGAATTTGGTATCCATGAACTTTACATGTTAACCTCTCTATCTCATACACATAATGTTGTAGGATGTATGAAGAGAACATATCAACAAAAAATAGACAAGATAGAGAGTCATTGGAAACAAAGAGACAAAGCTAATAAACTTGTAAACATGCATTTAAAATATGTGAATTGAAGAGATTAAAGTAATTAGATAGCCACCATCTACAATAACTAATTATATTATCTATCGAGCAATTTACTATTACACTATACAAATCCAAAATTCAAACCTAAAGATCTTTTCAATTCTAAAAAAGCCAAATTAAAAATGCAAATTAAATAACAAAACCAATAAAAAGGGAAAAAAGAAAAATAAATTAGGGGAAATAGAAAGACACTAGTCATTATGCGCATTTAATAATCAAAGAAGCATCTATCAATTGGATGGATAAAGTTTAAGCTAAAAGTGTAGTTGGAGAGTCATAAGTCGTAAAAATTCACGGATTCCATTCCTAAAAGGTAGAGTGTAACACCCAATTTCTATACTTGGCTATTACCACTAAATCTTGTATCATAATACATGTTTTACTATGTTCTAAAACCAAAAACATTTCTTATTAGATAACTTATAGAAGAAATTAAAATCATATCATGTGAACTTAGGAGTTCTCAATACATTACAATGTTTCTCACACAACACAATTGTACATATACAAAAATTCCATCATAATTAAAAATTTACATATCCATAAAATAAAAGAACAAAAAGGAGACTCTACTTTTCAACCTTCTAAGACTTGTGTTGGCCAATCTGCTGCAGATATCAGTCCTGCGAGAAAGTCTTATCTTTGCAACCTACACTGATGAAACACCAATGCTAAGCTATAAAGCTTAGTGGGGAACACAAAATTTGAAAAACGACCACTCACAGTGGTCGCCAACAAGCATATATCATGAACTACAAGTATACCTTGTGTTCAAATGAAAGAGATACCAATTCAAAATGAATAAACAAGAGTCCACATATGATACCCGAATGATTTAATGATAGAAGATTTGACATTGGTGCTTTATATACACAACATTTAATCATATAAGCATAATTATCTTTTAGACCTATAATCCATTCATTGAATGATATACCACTGTTTACACTAAGTCATACCTTCCACATACCACACACTTTGACATATACTAGGAATATATATATATATATATATATATATATATATATATATATATATTCAAATATAACCATATGATCAACAATAATATATGTATATTCATAAGAAAGACATAGCATTAATATTATTAAAGTTTATCATTTATTGATCTAGGATGTATTTGTGATTTTTATTGTACTAATGCATACATTGAATTACTAATTTACTTTTATCTCAAATACCAGTATAATATTGAGTTTATCACATATAGATCCAAAAATATTTTATGTTGCATGCAAGACATTGAACATCATATCTTAGTAGAAAGCAAGAACGAGTAGCTGTAAGGAAAACCTATAGCCTAGTGTTTTAATTTAAAGGCAATCACCGACATGAATACGTATACATAACTTTTATATTTCATTGTAAAGAAAACACTTATATTGACAAAACATTTTCATAGATATCATATATGACAAATCATGCAAGCCATTTAACTAGCTCAAGAAAGCAACATATTACTATGGGGAACATACTATCTTTAATATAGTTTATAAACAGATATTAGTGATGCACCGGTTCATTCATATAACTTTGTACATATAGTTTTTTATATGCAATAATTGTGCATAAATGTATACTGCAAAATCATTTAATTTCATAATTTCCATATGTGATAAAAAGAAATTTCATATATAATATATATTATGAAGTCAATTTAGGAATTGTCATGCTTTATGAAAATTTAATATCGAACTTTTCTTAACTTTGGTGTAAAGCCTGCACTATTCTAAAGAGGTGGATATCAAGTTATATGATAGTACCTGAAGGTACAAATAAGATACCCGAAGGTATTAAACGGTTATCCCTTGTAGGGATAAAACTGTATGATAAATCAATGGACCCAAACGGGTCAATCAAATAACATGGACCGGTTAAGCGGACCCAAGCGGGGTCGGCTACAACCCAAACGGGGTCGTTAAAATCAACTCTAACTTTTAAATCCAAATAGGGTCACTCTAACTTTTAATTTCAAGTGGACCTAAACAGGTCAAAACTATTCAGAAATAGCTGCAAGGTACCCTTATAGGCATGCCTATCTATCCACATCCTAGGCTCAATGCAGGCAATTAAATCCTTTCATAAAAACTCACTTTGTTTTACTTTAACTTTATTCACATAAGTTTAATCATATCTATATCTATACACTTATAAAAATGTTTTCTCATATGGACTATGTAAGATAAACATGATATGACTGCTTCCACTTTTAAGCATTACTATCCTTTATTTATAAGGAGATCAATGCCTACATTTCCACAAGATCACATATGTAAACAACATTTATCATCTCATTATATTAAGCGCCTCTATTCAAAGGATACATGCCCACATATCTATATTTCTTTTAAACATATCATATGCTTAAAAACACTTTTGTTTATGATTATAAATTCATACTTGTATAAGCTATGTATTATCATACTTATATGATATATTTATAGAAACCATAATTATATGTAAATGAATATGCATGTCTACGTCATAATTAAGTAAAAGTATATTTCAAGATTTAAACCCATTCACGTGTAATCACACTATTTTTATGCTATAAACACACATATACTCTATTAATAACATTACTTCTTCATATATATAAAGTTGACATTTCAGCTATACCCAACATTAACCTCAATAGATTAATAATAAACACGTATATTCTTTAGTATAGTGTCATTTAGACATTTATGTATGTATGTATATATATATATATATATATATATATATATATATATATATATATATATATTAGCCCAATCAAAGTTAGGTCATATAACTAAGTACAATAACTTTAAGTTTTAATATGTAAACAACAAGATAGTATCATCATGCTATCTTAAATTCCAATATTCATTTATTATATACATACATACCAATATTTCACAAGACAAGCATAGTCAATCAACATAATATAACCAAGTAAAATTAATAATCCATATTTACATTTCAAGGTTGATGTCTAATACTATAGTGTATTGGTAAATCAAATAAATCGATATTAATTAGCTATATTTCTAAGCATATAATTGTTTGGGCATATATATATATATATATATATATATATATATATATATATATATATATATATATATATATATATATATATATATATATACTGTTTAATTTCAGCATCTCAATTATGTTCATTCGTGATGGTATCAACATTTATATTTTCAATGTTTTAAACATGCATATACCTGCACATTCAATTTGAGGTAATATACATTATATGCATCCATATGAACAATTATGTATGTTCATATATACAACTTCCAGCATTCATGTATATGTATTTATATATATTCATGTTTTCTTCTTCAATTTTTGAACTCTATATACATTTTATGGCATCAAATTTCATTTATAATACTTTGATATTTCATTATCAATTGCATAGTTGAATAATTGTATAACAATATACACTATCATTTAATTAAAGATATATACAAGCATAATTTCACATAACCATCCATGTACATGTGTTTAAACATACATGTATATACATAACATTTTAATCAAATAGCTTACATGCTACTTGTAAATCAGTGTACTTTCATGTATACATAGATTTAACATAACAACATTTAACACTAAATATTGAAAATTCTGCCTTTAGAATTCTGCACAGTGGCAGAGTTTCAAATCCAAATTATATGCTATTTTTGACCTTAAAAACATCATTTTTAGCAAATTTGTCCTTCTACCAACATGATCCCCTATATTTTCCATTTCTATAACATCAAAAATCATTTTAATATCACTTCTAGAACTCAAGATATTTACACTTTATTAAATACTATTCCTATTAACAGTACTGTGTATAGGTCTGAAATTAAGCTAAAATTAGACAAGCTTAAAGACATAATTAGGCTTTACTTTCTTCATTAAAAGTATAGGTTTAAAAGTATATTTTTACTAGAATTTAACCTCGTAGTATTTTGTTCACTACACATGGAGATATGTCATATTTCCCACAATCTATTCCAGAACCGAGAATAACAGCTCACTTCAAATTCAAGTGAATATTTGGATAGTATACAAACATATTTAGCCTTAGGAATCTTCTAAAAAGTTGTTCATATTTCTATAAAGTTTACATAAAATCAAACATCACTTAATTATGACTTAAATACAGGGAGTTATGGTTAAAATATTGGTAACTATTCAAGACTACCTATGCACTCAAACAGTGCACTTGTACGAATTTTATGAGTTTCTTAACAATAGAATCAAGCCACGACTCCTAATAAATTGTAGATAATTGAATCTAGTTTATCCAGATTTTTTAATCATCTCAATCCAAGGTCTAAAACTCTAGATATGGACAAAACAAGCAGCCTGGGTCACAAGAACCACACCCAGTTTTTCCTCAACATTCAAAACACTCGATTTTCTCCTCTATAAATCTCTCATTAACCCTAAAAAATCCAATAAATTACCATTAAAATTAAGTAATCCAAGCAATAACATTTATATCCACACACATTCATGAAGAATAAGTTCCCAAACCTGATTTTGTAGCTTCAAATCAATCCTTTATTCCTTAAGCATTCTTCTTCCATCTGAAACCATAGAAAGAAAATGAAAAAGATGGTTTAATTCTTACCTTAAAGAAAATGAAAAAGATGGTTTAATTCTTACCTACAATTCCCTAATTCTTACGCTTGCCAATGATGGAGTTGAGATAAAGTTTAACTTAAATAAAGAAGATGAAAGTGACTTGTAGCCCATCATCTCACGTGAAGAACATCTTCCAAAGCTTAGTGGGAAAAATTCTACTCACACCTTGCATGTGATTCTTGCTTAAAGAATTTACCCACTAAAATCTGATTTCATACATCAACCTTATATTTATTTTCTATTACAAAACTTACCCCCAAATTTATTTAATCCTAAAAATAAACCTCAATTATTAATTATTTTAACATTGGCCTCTAAATTTATATCCCCTTTTAATTTAGCTTTCAAACTATATTTTTATTACTTGACTATTCTATCACAGGCAGTTTTCTGAGTTCGACTTGTAAGTAATTTTTGACCTTCTGAAAAGCATTTTTAGCAAAAGTAGTCTCCTACAAACTTATTATACTATGTTTCTAGTTTTTAAAAAATCAAGAATCATCTTAATAGCGTTTTTAGATTTTAAGATATTTACAAAACACTGAGGTCTGCTCTTAGTGACAAGGTAGCAGACTATTCTGGATTTTATGCTTAAATATAGCCAAGTTAAAGACATATTTGTAACTTATGCTCTTCATATAAAATATAGGCATGGATGTCTATTTTCTAATCCAATTGGAATCATCTAATTCAATGCTATATAACTCGAGATATAGGCAAAAAAGTGCCACAAGGTCAAGTAAAATGTGATAATCCATCCAAATGTTTAATTAGACTTTCGTAATGTGAAATTTCCCTTGAATTATTTTAGGAAATATTTTGGATCCTTACATAGAGGGTGCATTTTTGCCCTTCACTTGAGTAAGCCGTATTGGAGCTATCAAGGTTAAGCAAGGAAAAAAGCATCCATCAATGGAGTACTATGCTATGAAAGAGTGCTGGTATGGATTCCAGAACCCATCTCAAAGGGTTTTATGAAAGAAATTAAGCATTTGTTAAATTTTGTTTAGGCTTTGTTAAATTTTGTCTTTTTTTTTCAAGTGTAGTGCTAGTTTATCCCACGTAATGTATTTATTTTAGGGATGGGAAATCATTTGTATTTAGGATGGGATTTTATTCCCTCATAAATAATATGGACTAAATTGAAAAAAAAATGAACATGTAAAAATTCGATCAATATTAGTATATTTTTAAGGACCAAGAAATTGACTGGTCCTTAAATTGTGGTCTTTAATGAGTCATTTTCTTTTTGTGTCACTCACATGTTTAGGTAAACACATATACATACATGTTCATGCTATACTTATGTTTATGCATATTCATATACTCTTATAATCTCGTTATATATTCTATACATGTGAAATTAACCTATTGAATTTTAAGCATATAAATAATTCCTAGAAATCAAGATTAATCATGTATATTCTTAAGAGTGTAATCATTTAGGTGCATATGTACTATCCCATTACAAACATATCAATCATGTCCATTCACAAAGGTATAGGAATTCATGCATATTTATTGTAATGATCTAAAATAAGCCTTAGTAAAATTCAAGGGCATTATCATGTTTTTAATATCTAATCAATCTTAATTAAAGGAATTATTATAAGTTAAAACCTTGTGGATTAATGGTTTCATATCATAGAGGGTTAAAGAGTCAATTAGAATTGTGGTATACAAGGGTGCAATTGAAAATAAATTATAGTTAAGTGGTCAATTATGATATAATTATATATTAGTGGGTAAAATCAATAAAATAAAGGAAGATAGAGTGCAATTAAAGAAAAGAAAGTAATCATAGGGTCAAATTGGAAAGGAAGTACAAATGAGGACACATTTCTAACATACAAATAGATGAGGGAGCATAAGGATACTTTGCCCTTCTATTTAAGTGCTAAAACCTTTGCACATTGGAGCGAGAAAACATTTTCTTGGTTTTTGAGATAAGGAGAATGAATTTGGCAATGAAAAAAGAGAAAAAAAATGCAAATTTTCATTCTCTCATTCATCACACTAAAAAGTGTAATCCCTCTTCTCTCTCTCGTAAAATCCATCAACATCTCTCTTTTATCTTCTTTGCTTTAATGAATTTGGTTTCTTAACTAATTAGAACACTCTTGAGTTGATAAAAGTTGCATATGAGGTTTTGAGATGATGAATCTTCAAGAAACTACACAAAAAAAAGAGGAAGAAAAAGAAGAACTCTAGAGAAAGAAGTCTTGATGGAAGATTTGGTGTTCCATTAAGGGTTAGGGATTTTTACTCATTTTTCATGTGGATTTAATTATAGGAAATATGGATAAAATATGTAATGGAATGTATTTTGAGTTGATATTATAATATTCAGGTGAAATATAAAGGATTATATCTTGCATGTTTTGATTTATTAAAGATTTAAGAAGTAGAAATTTAGGTTGGTTCATTAGGAACCAGTTTTTGTATTTTAAGTATATCTCGAGTTTTATGACTCTAATTTAGGTAATTATAGTTTTTAATTAAAGTTAAGACATGGACCTTTAATTTTATAGAAAAATTGGGGTTTGATTATACCTCTAAGTGTCCTTAAAATTAACTTGAAATTCATTTTGAGCTGCTGCCCAGTTGTTAGGATCACGTTTCTATATTTTTGCTATAATGTTTTGTAAAAAAGTCAAAATCCTTTGAGATAAAATTATGGTTAAAATAGATTCATAGGAGCACAATTTTCGTGAAAGAATTAGTTTTAACTTATATACCTATTTTATTCCATGAATTTTTTAAATGGAGATAAAAAAATTAAATTGGGTATAGTGAAGCGTTGTCTAGAGAATAGGAACAGGTTATAGTAATTTAGGTGTATCTCTTGTTATAGAGGTCAAAATGCTATAAGTCTAATTTTTGGTTAAACAAGACTTATATGTATACAAGTTCTATGAAGAAACAATAGTTTAATTCTACTTTTAAATAGGTCAAAATGTGACTTGAATCTGAAATTGTTTGCAACACTATTTCCCAAAATAGTCCTCAGTGTTTTTGTAATATCTTAAAATGTAAAAATGATATTAATGTGATTTTTTATGTTCATAAAACTAGAAACATATTGGATCATGTATGTAAAAGATCATTTTGGCCAGAAATGGCTTTTGGTAGGTCAAAAATAGCCTTAAAATAAGTTTGGAAATTTGTTGCTATGCAGAATTGTTGCAAGAATTTAGCACAATTTGTGTATACATCTTTGGAACATCTTTAAGCATCTCTAATGAATTCAAGCATCTTTAGAACATCATTTTTTCTATATGCAGAAATGATCTTAAGTATCTTAAGCACATTTACAATGGAAAAATAATACATTAAGAGAGATAAGTTCATGGAATATATATATATATATATATATATATATATATATATATATATAACATTGTATGTTATAAGCATGACTGCTTATTGAAGCTTACATATGATAAAGGTATGTTATTATTCACCTCATTGATATAACATAATCATGCTTATATGTCATAGTTTTATGACATGTTTATAGGTTAAAATGTCAATAAATATATATATATATATATATATATATATATATATATATATATATATATATATATATATATATATATATATATATATATATATATATATATATATATATATATATATATGACCATAGGGATATAAGTGCTCGTGTACAAGTTGATTATAATGTTATATGAGGTTGAGAATACATGTTTATATACTAGGAATTATGTGTCTTTTTGATATCACATGATTATATGCAGGTTTATATATATATTTGTTTATATTCTATAGATTGTGATACATGTATAGTTAAAGCATGTATATGTTAGTTGAATTGAACATGATATGATGTGATGATTATATGTTATGCCTATATGTTATTATGTCAAATGTATAGGCACAAGGATAATATAATGTAAAGTATTACTATATAAAGAAATAATTGATAAAATATGACATAACTTGGTGAGCAAGTCATGAGATCATAATGTAAAGCATTAAGTATGAGGTATGTTATATAGTAAGTTCATAAACAGGTATGTATTATTACTTGATTGAAATAGCATGGCTATGCATATATGATGCCAAATGTTAGCATGCTAAAGTGCATGATTACATGGAAGTTTGTTTAATTACGGATAATCTAATAAAGTATATGACTACAGTAATTTATACTTAATTATGGAAATCAAGCTAAAGTACGTGATCACATTATTATATGAGATTGTGTATAGATGCATATACATTAAAGATGGTATAAATTGTGATATGAACATATGCATACATGATATGAAATATGTATACATGTTTATACACTAGACATGGTATATCTCTTACATGATTATGAACATGTGCAAGTGGAATAATATAAGCACAAGCCTGATATATGAAATGAATTTAAACACAATATTGCCTGCAAATAGATTTTTGTTATAGATAGATAGATACCTATAGGGATAATTATAGCTACCACCATTTGGCTCGATTGGGTCTAGAGTACAATTGATCCCATTTAGATCGTGAAAGGCCTCATTTGGGTTGTTAGCCAACCTTGTTTGGGTCTACTTGATCGATCTAGAATATAGTTTTACCCCGTTTGGGTCTACCAATTTGATATCTTCAGATATCCACCATTTTGATACCTATAGGTATCTACCATTCTCAATATCCACTCTTAGAACTTAATCAAGCTATCTAATATGATTACAGTAATTAAACTAAAAGAACAAATGCTCCTATGTCATCATTTAAGTAATGTGAATCATTTTAATCACAGTTAAAGCCGAAATTATAGTATATGGAATATATGATACATATACGAGGCTACATTATAATGATGAGTACTTGGAATTTTAGAATTACATAGTCATACTAGACCAAGAAGTCATGCATATAAACTTGCTTGATATTGATACTTTATCAATGATCTAAATGATGAATACATGATCTTTATAGTCAAAAGCTTCTTATATGATTATATATATATATATAGATATATATATATATAATGTGTGTGTGTGTGTGTGTGTGTGTGTTACCTTTAAAAACATCAATGTATATCATATAGAAAAGTATGACTTGGAGTGAAAGAGTATTTGGTTATTGTATGTATTAAAATCCTTGAGATGGCTTTAAAGTGTTTCCTATACCTAAGAATGCATGATATACAAAATGGTATGTGATGTTTTGGAAAAGTATGCTGGTTGGTGTATATTACCATAGCTATATGTTACTTGTTGAATATTGTGTAATTGATATGAGTGGCATGTATGACTCATTACATGATAATATAAATAAGTTATAGACTTGTAACATGTGAATTTGATTTATGTGGAGATAGAAGTGGAAGGTTAGTATTGCAATTCTTTAAAGAGTTTGTATAGTACTCAAGGTAACGATATAATAATTTAATAATAATAAGTATTCAAACAGATAGAAATATGTCTTATCCATGAAATATACTATATATATGTATAAGAAATGAAAATTAATATAATTTATTATATATTTAAAGATGTAGTTTATTAACTTAAAGTCTTATGATTATAAGATGGCTTCTATAAATGCAGATTGATATTGCCATGTTTTAAAACTAGTTAAAGTATATGAGTAAGAGTAAATAAGTGATAAATAAATGGCATAGTTAAAAAGTGTTTGACAATTGATAATATTTCATAAGCAAGAAAGACTTGTATATCAAGATGATTAGTCAAGAATACCATAAAGGAATTAAGAAAGTAAACTTGATGTATAAGATTTTTGGGATTAGATGAATATTATTAGAAGTATAAAACCGATAGGCAATGGAATATCAATAAGTACTTGATATTGGTTAAAAGTGTAAATAAAAGATAATATAGTCCCTAAAGATCTATGTGAATATGGTTAGTTATATACTTAAAGTTATGCTTATATGTGATTGCATTTTTTACGACCTTTGTAAGAGGTCATCCATATGTCTTATGTTTCCCATTAAGCTTTATAGCTTAACACGGGTGTTTTATCCATGTAGATTTTGTAGATAAGACTTTTACACAAGGATGTTCTCTGCATCAAGAAAAGCCAACACAATACTAATAAGAGTTAATGTAGGGAGATTTTGCATTGGTATTTTGAAATATTTTATACTAAAGCTATTAGGCATATGACGATGTACTTAATATGTGTACATTGAATTATAATCAACTTATGATATAACTAAGTAAGAAGCATTAGCTATTAAACTCCATTATATCACTAACTTTCACCCATAAATAGATGGCCATTTAAAGAGAGTTATATAGGTGTTAGAAGACATGTTAAGAAGTAATATCTTGGCACTTAGAAATAGTTGGGAATGATAACTTCCATTAGCTAAATTTTTTTATAATAACAACTATCAAACTAGTATTAAAATGACACCTTATAAAGCTTTATATGGAAGAAAATGTAGAATGTCATTTTGTTGGACAGAACTTTGTGAAAATAAGCCAGTGGGACCAAATTTGATAAAGGGAACTAAAGAAAATGTATGGGTCATCAAAGAGAACTTAAAGGCTACTTTTAATAGCCATAAATCTTATGCAAATTTGAAAAAAAAAAAGATATAGAGTTCAAAGTGGGGGGAAAATGTTTTTCAAAAGGTATTTCCTTAGAGGAAAATTTTAAGATTTGGCTAGAAAAGAAAATTGAGTCCTCGTTTTATTGGTCCATATGAAGTGATATAACATATGGGACCAGTAGCCTATAAGTTGAATATAAGGACAAAATTTTGACCCTAGTAGAATCATGCATGATTATTTGGAATTATTATTGACTAATGTTTAATTTAGCATTAAAAAGTATAATTAGAGTCATAGTAGGGGCAAATTGGCAAATTTTTTTATACTATTTATGTGAAGTTATTTAAGTATATTATTATCTAAAGTACAATTGAAAAGAAAGAAAGCTATCATTAGGGATAATTTTGGAAGAAAAAAACTTTGGAGATAAATTTTTATCATGCAGGAAATTAAGGGAGCAAATAGGACATTTTACACCATTTAAAACTCTAGTTTCTTTGCATGAATGAGAGAGAAAGTTTATGAGTGGTTCTTTATGAGAGGGGAATGGCAAAAACAGGAGGAAAAATTAGTTTTTTGCATGTTCTTCATTTCTCTTTCAAAAACTCAAATTTTCTTTCTAATCTCCTTTAAAAATTTCTATTTTAAATCATTAATTTGATAGTTATTAAGTAGAATTGTTAAGGTAAAGTATTCCTCACTTCATCCCCATCATTTTATTCTTATGTTAAAAGATTTTAATTGAAGAAATTGATGTAACTTATGGATGTGTGCCCTTTTGTTGTAGAAGAAAGGAGTAGGAAGAACAAGGGCAATTCGGCAAAGATGCGGGATTCTTGAACCAATTATGTTTTACATGTGTAGTTGTAATAATGATTTCATGTTAAATGAGTTTTATTTGTTGGCTTGATTGGTTATGAGGATAAGGGTGCTCATGGAATTAAAGGTGAGTGAAAGAAATATTGATTAATTGTTGAAATTGTGTTTATTTATCTTGAACAATTTTTTGCATTTTGTGAATATCTCGAGTTGTATAACTTTAATTTAGGAAATTCTAGTTGGTAATTAAACTTAAGACATGGTCTTATAGATTTGTATGAAAAACCTAAATGTGATTCTGCCCCTAAGTGTTCTTAATTTTAACTTGAATTTCGTAGTGAGCTACTGTCTAGTTGAAGGAAACATTTTGCTATATTTTTTATATAATTTTTTATAGAGAAGTCTAAATTCCATGATTCAAAATCCTAGATAAAATAAACTCATAGAAGTATAAATTTTGTGAAGGAATGTTGACTTAATTCTATACTTATTTTCTTCTACAAATTTTCTAAGTTGTAACTAAAACTGATTTTGGTATTGTGAATTGTTGTCTAGTGTTAATGAATAGGCTGTAGTATTTTTGTTTTAACTCCTAATAGAAAGGTCAAAATGCTATGGGACAAAATTCTAGTTAAACTAGACTGATAGGAGTACAACTCTCATGAATAAATGTTAGTTTAATTATGTTCCTAGTTTACTCTATGAATTTTTCAAATGGGTCACACAAACTATTTTTGGAAAAAGTGTACTCTTTGACAGTCTTTAATGATTAGGATATAAATCCTAATTTAATTATCCTAATGGAGTGGCATTTAAAGCATGAGAAATCAAAGACATAAACTAATTATTGTTTAGAAGACCAATTTGGTTAATTTAGCCATTTAGTATGGCAAAATTGAGAATGGCTAAATTGAGATGAAAAATATAATTGAAAATTTACCTACCCTATTTTCTATAACCTAATTCTTTGATGTATAAATTTACTAGAAGTATTAATATGATTTTTTTATAGTAATTTGAACATAAAATGAAGTCATTGTTTGTTGTTTAATTATAGGTAAGAATAAGGGTATTATTAATCTATATATACCTATGGTGTTACATGATACGTGTATGTGACTAAGCGGTATGATAATACAATAACATAAAGCTATATATATATGTGAATTAAGGAAACATACTATACAACAGGCCTATGAACAAGCATCTAGATTATTACTTATTTGAATGGACATGAATATGCTTATATGCTTATGTTTAAAGGTTAACATGTGAAGGTAAATTATTATAGGATTATGTAATTACAATTATTTATTTTGATACCTGAGATTGATTATACATGCATATAAATATTAGATTGTGTATCTTTATAAATGATAATATATGTGTAAGACTACACAATAAAGCTCAAGCATGAAAGGACAATTGAAATGTATATGAACATTATTAATGCCTACAAATAGAGTTCAGTTGTGGATAGATAGTGCCTATAGGGATTGAGTCGCAACTGCTACCATGTGGCCCTAATTGGGTATACCGTTGTTCCCATTTGAAACTACTATTCATTCACATTTGGATCTACTAAATTAATACCTACAGTTATTTATATGTTAGATAGCTACTGGTATCTATCGTTCCCATTATCCACTCTCGGAACTTAGCAGGCTAATAATTAATTCAATATTTGAATCAAGGGTTTGATGCTCAGATGCTAACTATCAATTATATGATAATTTTAATTAAGATAATTATATCAAAGTACATATGCACTATTTTTATCAATAAATGATATGTGTTATTTATGCTGAAATATCTGTGAAATCTTGATATCCTATTAATAGTATTATTGATAATATTATTTTATTCTTATTGAGATCTTCTTTTATATATACTGCTTGATGTAGATTTATTGATGATTGCTTTGAGTGGTCATCTATTATTATTTTGTTCCCCACTAAGCTTTATAACTTAGCATGGACTTTTTTATCTATCTAGGTTCAACAGTGTAGATTTTTGCATAGGAATATTTTTCTACATTAAAAAGGTCAACACCAGTCTTAAGAAGTTATATAGGGTGTTTTGGATAAATGTTTGTATATCATGGTATTTATAGTAATATGTAATATGTATATAACGTGGACATGTAAGTGGCACACATTTGTAGTTAACAGTATAAGTAAGCATGTGCAAGTTATAGTATCCTATATAGAGAATATGATATGGATGCTATAATATAGAGAGGGAAAGCATGAAAATATCAATAGTAATACCTAATATAGATTTGACATATGACATGTAATGAGTTCTAGAAACATGATAATTTGTATGATAATCATTATTAGGTCAAAAGAGTAGAGCTATGCATGATTAATTAACATAATTGACATTAATAATCTGTAAGTAGTATGAGGGTGTTATAATTGATTCTCTCCCTCTAAAAGAATTCCATCCTTAAAATTCATTTCTATTTTAAATAGTTAGGGATACTATTCTTTCATTGTTACCTTTAATTCCTAAGTCACCTTTTGCACTCCATGATGTTGCCAAATCACTTTAACAGGAGCAATCTGCTTATTCCTCAACTGTCTAATTTCTCTAGCAAAAATCTCTTTTGATTCCTCATCATAAAAGAAGTTTAGTTGAACCTAAATGTATTATACTGGTAGCACATGGGATTCATCGGAATAGTATATTCAGAGCATCAACACATGGAACACATCATGTAATTTGGCAAATTCCATAGGAAGAGCCAATATATATGCTATCAGTCTAACTTTTTGAAGAATTTCATATGGACCAATGTACCTTGGGCTTAGTTTACTTTTCTTCCCAAACCTCAGTACTTTTCTTTAAGAAGACACTTTCAAGAACACTTTATCACCCACTTGATGCTCAATATCTTTTCTCTTCAAATTTGTATATGAGTTCTACCTGTCACTCGCTACTTTTAATCTCTATTTAAGAACTTGTACTTTTTCCTCTGTATCCTTAACAATGTCTAGACCAATCATTTTGAATTTATATAATTCAATCTAATAAACTGGAGTTATACATTTTTTGCCATACAGAGCCTCATATGGTGCTACATCAATACTTCTCTAATAACTGTTATTGTAAGCAAACTCCATTAAGGCAAGATATCTATCCTAACTTCCTAAAAAATCTATGACGCATCCTCTCAACATATCTTCTAAAACTTGGATAATCATCTCAGATTGACCATCTGTTGGGGGGTGAAAAGTTGTACTATATCTGACCTATATTCCAATGACTTGCTGTAGACTCTAGCAAAATCTAAATGTAAACCTTAAATCTCTATCTGAAATTATAGACACCGATATTCCATGCAACCGAATAATCTCATTCGCATACAATTTTGTCAATTTATCCATAGAGTAATCTATTCGAACCGATATGAAATAAGTTGATTTAGTCAACTTATCTACAATTACCCTTACTACATCATGGTTCTTCTATGTGAGAGCCAAATCTATTTTAACCACAAGTATTTTGATGAATATACGTTCTTATAGACACATGCCTCTTTTCGAATATTAATGAAGGACGTGTAATTCTTTACATATATATATATATATATATATATATATATATATATATATATATATATATGGAAAGTTATGGAATCTGTGATGTTAGCTCATAATATTTCTTACACCCAGGAATTCAAGATATAAGTATTAGTATGGTGGATAGTAAAGGCTCTCTTTGGTGGTTATGATTAATGTGTTTCTTTATAGCTAATATTTTCTTGCATAAAAGGAGAAATAATATGGTTAGTTTATTACATGTTAACATAAGTAATTATGCATTTATAACTGATGTTATAATACGACTATAAATAGCCTATATGTATTCTTTATGCTTACATGTTTATTTTTAGCAATGTGTAATTACATGAAATATGTGTGTTTCCTTAAATGCAAATATAATGACTTAAAATTCGTAACACATGAGTTCAACATGTGCTTAGATATGAGAATAATATTTGATATGGTATTGCAATAGGATAAAATATATTAATAAAAATGATACTTATTAAAGAGTATGAAAGCTTGTCTTGTATATATATTTATTAAATTGTACATATTGATTTTCATGTAAATTACTAGTATTTTCTTATGACTAGATGTTTAGTTTAGTAACTTAAAGCATTAAGAAGTACATATGAATAACCCTATATGTTTAAATTGATCTTAGTATGTGTTCAAGAATGACCAGGAATACAAAGTGGTTAGACAAGGATAATTATAGAATACAAAAATGTATAGTTTACTTATAGAAGTACTAGTATGAGTATTTACATTGCTAAATAAGTGGTATAGATAATAAATGAATTAACTTAGATTAAAGCAAAAGTATGAAAATTCATAAATCTATTGTAAAATGTTAAGATTATATTGCTAATATTATAAGTGATAGATTTATATGCTCAAAGATATTACTATGTGTGTGTGTTTTATTTTGATGACTTTCATAAAAAGTCATCTTTATGTTTTAAGTTCTCCACTAAGCTTTATAGCTTAGCAGGGGTTGTTTATCTGTGTAGGTATTGCTATTAAGATCTTTGCTCATAGATGTAATTCTACATTGGGAAGGCCTAAAATAGCCTTCTCTAATGCCTTTTACATATATCATATTATACCTTTATGTCCTGCTATAGTAGGTTATTAACCTAATGTAATATACATTTATCATATCAAATAGTGTATTTAATAAGGTATCATGTGCATCAATTAGGTGTTTCCCATAACTTTAGTCTCTTAATTACATATGCATAATGGCTTATCTTGCAACATACTCATCATTTTCATGTAAGTTATAACAATCTTAACTTTGTTCATTGTCATGCATGACATTCAGCAACTCATCTAGCATATATATGACTAAGCATTCTAGCTCCTATATGCATACATACATTAGCATTCTTTCAATAAGCTTATTACATCACTTACTTTATATGACATATATATATTTAATAGCTTTTTTATACATAATAAACATATGGAAGAACTTGTACAAAATTAACCAAATATAACCCTACATCAACTTCTAGGACTTTGGTGTTGGCCTATCCTGATGTAGAGATCATTTCTGAGCAAAAGCTTTGACAATAGAACCTACACGGATAAAATAACCCGTGCTAAGTTATATAGCTTAGTGGGGATACTAAACATGAAAGACAACCACTCACAGTGGTTGTTAGAAGTATATATAATATACAAAAAAATTAAAAATAATAAAATTTACCTATTAGGAATAAGTATAAAATAAAGCACAATATCTTAAACAACAAGATAAACCTTCAATTAATTCGGCATACTTGAATCTAAACAATTCATAAAGAGATCTGTACATAATGTAAATAGATACCAATACATGCTTTCGATTCCTCATCATACATGAAATCCGACTGCACTTAAATATCTTGGATTTGCAACTTATGAGATTCATCATAACGATATCTTCTAAGCATGGACACATGAAACACATCATGAAGCTTGGCTAATTCAATGGGAAGAGCCAATCTATAAGCCACTGGTCTGACTCTTTGAAGAATTTCATATGTACCAATAAATCTCGAACTAAGCTTTACCCTTTTTAAAAATTTAATCACTTTTCTCCATGGGGATACCTTTAAAAACACCTTGTCACCCACTTGATACTCGAAATCCTTTCTTTTCAAGTCAGCATAATATTTCTATCTATCACTAGCTTTTATTAACCTTTTCTTGATAACTTGAACTTTTTCTTCTATATCTCTAACAAGGTCAGGATCGATTATTCTGCTTTCATTTAGCTCAGTCTAACATATTGGAGTTCTACATTTTCTGCCATACAAAGCCTCATATGGAGCCATCTGAATACTCTTCTGATAACTATTATTGTAGGCAAATTCCATTAAGCCCACATATTTGTCCCAACCTCCAAAAAACTCCAAAGCACATCCCTTCATCATATCTTCTAGAACCTGAATAATCCTTTCAGGTTGTCCATCCATTTAAGGATGAAAAGCTGTACTGTACTTGAGTTGTGCTCCTAAAGCTTGCTGTAGACTCTACCAAAATCTCGATGTAAACCTTGGATCCCAGTCAGAAATTATGGATACCAGTATATCATGTAACCATACAATCTCATTCACATACAATTCTGCAAGCTTATCTATAGAATAATCTGTTTGAATCGGTATAAAGTGAGCTACTTTTGCTAACTTATCCACCATTACCCAAACAGCATCATAATTTTTTTTAGTAAGAGGTAAACCAGTAACAAAATTCATGGTAATGTCTTCCCACTTTCACTGTGGAACCGGAATGGAATTCAAGAGACCTGAAGGAAACTGATGTTCTTCTTTCACTTGCTGACATGTTAGACATTTAGAAACATATTCAACAATATCCTTCTTCATGCCAAGCCACTAGTAAAACTATTTTAACTCTTGATACATCTTGTTTCCACCTGGATGCATAGTAAATGCAGTATTATGTGCTTCATGCAACAATATTCTTTTCACTTCTTTGTCATCAGGAATGCACAACCTATTATGGTAGTATACACCACCATCTTCTTTCACTGAAAAATCTGATTGATCATCTTTACAAACTACTTTCACAATATGTTGCAACTTTTCATCATCCTTCTGAGCATCTATCAATGTCTGCCTAAACATGGGCCTAGCTTTAAGTTGTGCTAGTAATGTACCATCCAATGCAAATTTCCAACTGCACTGCTTTAACATCAATACTGCCACTGTCTTACGACTCAAGGCATCTGCAACAACATTCGCTTTTCCTGGATGGTAGTCAACTATACAATCATAATCTTTTCATAATTCCAACCATCTTCTCTGCCTCAAATTATGTTCTTTCTGAGTAAGCAAGTATTTGAGGCTTTTATGATCAGTATAAATCCTGCATTTTCCCTATACAAGTAGTGTTGCCAAATTTGTAAAGCAAAAACCACAGCTGCCAGTTCTAGATTATGAGTCAGGTAGTTTTGCTCATACGGTTTTAACTGTCTAGATGCATAAGCTACAACTTTACCATCTTGCATTAATACACATCCCAAATCAACTTTGGAGGCATCACTGTACATTGCATACTCTTTCCCTGACACTGGTTGAGTTAACACTGGAGCTTCAATTAATACTTTCTTCAACTGATCAAAGCTTGCTTGCTTGACAACGTTAGAACACTTAAACATAATATTCTTCCTTAATAACATAGTGATTGGTGAAGCAATAACGGAAAAACCCTTCACAAAATGATGATAATAACCTGCCAACCCAAGAAAACTTCTAATTTCATGTACATTCCTGGGTGGGTTCCAATTAAAAAATAGCTTTAATTTTATTTGGATCAACCCTAACACCTTCAAAAGATACAACATGACCTAGGAAAGAAACTTCCCTAAGCCAAAAGTCACATTTACTCAGCTTGGCATACAATTGATTTTCTTTAAAAGTTTGCAACACAATCCTCAAATGTTCAGCATGATCAGATTCATTTCTAGAGTAAACCAATATGTCATCAATAAACACTACAACAAATCGATCCAAGTAGGGTATGAATACCCTATCCATAAGATCCATGAATCCAGCATGTGCATTAGTCAACCCAAATGGCATAACTAAGAATTCATAATGCCTATAATGGGTTCTAAATGCAGTCTTAGGAACATCCCCATCTTTAACTCTGAGCTAATAATAACCTAATCGCAAATCTATCTTTGAACACACACCAGCACCACTTAACTGATCAAACAAATCTTTAATTCAAGGTAAAGGATATTTGTTCTTCACTGTCACTTTGTTCAACTATCTATAATCAATACACATCCTCATAGATCCGTCCTTCTTCTTAACAAATAAAATCGGAGCACCCCAAGGTGACACACTAGGTCTGAAGAAGCCTTTGTCTAACAATTCCTGTAATTAAACCTTTAACTCTTTCAATTCAGATGGAGCCATTCTGTATGGTGCCCTGGAGATCGGGTCTATACTAGGTAACAGATCAATAGACAACTCAACATCTCTTTCTGAAGGAAGATCAAGTAATTCTTCAAGAAATACTTCTAGAAATTCATTCACAACCGATATATTCTCAAGCTTCATTGTATCCCTTTTTGAGTCAAGGACTAAAGTTAAAAATGCTTCACATCCTTTTCTAAGACAATGCCTAGCTAGCATTGTTGATATTACATTAGTCAGTAGCTTAGAAAAACTGCCTTCTACTATCACTTCCTTTCCTTCATCATGCCTGAAAAGTTACTGTTTTCATTTCACAATTCACCACTGTATGATGCTTAGATAACCAATCCATTCCCAGAATTACATCAAACTCATGAAATGGAAACACAATTAAATCTACTGGAAACTCTCTCCCCTGAACTACTATTGGATACTCTTCACACACCTTATTAAAAATTACACTATGTCCCAATGGACTAGTCACACATACATCAAAATCTAACTGTTGTCTTTTAAACCTATCTCTACCCAAATCCCTAATACAAACATATGAATGAATAGAGCTAGGATCAATAAGTGCATGTATGTCACAATTATAGAGAGAAAAAGTACCAACTATAACTTCTGGAGCATTCGGTTCCTCACGAGCCCTCATTGCATAAGCCCAGCTAGAAACCATTTATGCAGGAGGTTTATCAACTGATTCAGACACATTCTAAGGCTGGGATCCATGATAAGTTGATCCCCTTCCTCTACCTCTACCTCTACCATATGGGGGTGCATTAGAAGCTCCCCTGCTACCCTATTGCTTAAAACCTTGATCCTATTTCAAAGGACAATTTGAAATAAAATGATCAGTACTGCCACATCTAAAGTATTTTCCAGCCAGTTTTTTGCAATTACCCCAATGGTATATAAGTCCATCTTATATATTGGCCATTGCAAAAATCAAGTTTTGAAGAACATCTAAGGTTGTAAGTTTATTCAAAACCCTAAAATTGCATGTTTCGATCCTATATTATATATTGCGTGGCATGTATTATCAAAATTTTAATTTTTCCACTGCATGATCATTATGTTTATGCCATGTGATATCCCTTTAGTGGTATCAGAGCCTAATCATTCTTGTTTTAGTGCTTTGGATGCATTACAACTTGATTAAAATCGTTCGTTACATTAATCGTAATGTTGAAATTTTCTGTTTTGAGTTTTTTGCATTGGTTGAGTGTAAAAACAATTTTAAATGTTTTATTAGGTATTATAATTATTATGACATGTTAATATACTATCCTAAGATGTTCTTAGAGCTTTTCATGGTCGGTTTTAATTATATATACCTGATTGTACATGTTAATCTTGAAACTAGGTGCTGGTTTGCATGATATGTGTTTGTAAATAACTAGTTTCTCAAAATTACATGTAAAAACATGTTTGGCATGTTTGTAAGTGATTTTTAAATATTAATAACAGGTTTGTGCATGTTTTAAAAATGGTTTTGATTCTAGTCCATGACAATTTAATTGATTATTTTACAAATCACTTAAAACAATGGCTAGTTTGTGTTTGTTGCATGTTTAATCAACATTGTTTGTTTTGTTTTGATTAAAATGGAAAAAACACATTTAGATTAGATCTGAAAAGAACCTTAACTCAATGATTATGACCTTATTTAAGTTATTAAATGGCTCATAAAATCGTTTTAAATGTTTGTGCATTGTTTGTGGCATTATGTAAGCATTAAACAACTAGTTTCATGTTGTTTGTTTGTTTTGTTATCTATGCCATATGTATTATATGTTCTTCATGAATTTTTATGTTTTAATTCATTTTGGTTCATATTATTTTTATTTTTAATGTTTATGGGCTGTGTGACATAATATTAAAAATGGCAAAATTGGAAATTACACTAGAGTTGATTTATAGCACAAATCTAACTAGTTTGTGTTTTGGGTTTTTAAGAGAGCTTATTCAATAAGTGGATTTAGTCCTTTGGGCTTAGGCCTAGGCCTGTCAGAGGGTCTTCTCTTAAAATTTTAAGTACACAATTTCCATTAATAGGATTGGCTTAATTAATTAAAATTGGACTTTGTTTTATCCATGAATGTTATGTATATTTATTTGTTTGTTTTGTATGATGAATGAATATGCATGGTGCATTCATAGGCCCTGTGTTATGTAATTAAATATGGCCTGCATGCCATTATGGATTATTGTAAAATTTTCATTTATTTTTTAGTATAGAATTTATTTGAAGACTTTGTAAATTAAGACGAAGCCCACTGGAGTGGAGAAGCCCAACTTAAAGATTCATATGTAATAGTATAGAATCTTAGTTGTAGGTTTTTTAGCCCATGTTTGTCAAGCTTTACTTTATGCGATTATATATATACAAGCCATAAATGGATGACAAAGCGTATGCCATGTAAGCCGTAATAAAATGAATCCCTAAAATAGTAATTCACAAAGTTGCCTTCCTAATTTGAAATATGTCAAGCCATCGATCATCAATCACGTAGACCGGGAGTCCTAGATGCGTCCGATTATCTTTGTGAGGCATGGGTTATGAATGTAGGTTGGATTTAACATGGAAAGGGATGCCCAGACCTAGGCAACAAATAAATGGGCTTGTGTTATAACATCTTAAAATGTTAGCCCATTTGATCCAAGAGTCATATACGAGACATGATTAGAGTTTTCCTACCTAAGTAACTTAACTCTTTAGGTGTACAAGCTCAGCTTGACTAATGAGTTGTTGTGAAAAGTGGATCTTGGCCCATATTAAATCACTAACACGAATTATTTAAAGGGATATTAATTTAGTTTATGGGATTTTATTAAGACCTCATTTAATCTTGCTAAATTTATATTATTGTAGATTGAAAAATGGTTTCTTCAAACAAAAACTTTTCAATGCGATCGATCGTAGAAAAGGACAAACTGAATGGCACTAATTTCATAGACCGGTCTCAAAACTTGAGAATTGTTCTTAAGCAAGAAAAAAAGTTGTATGTTTTGGATGCACCCTTGCCCAAAGAACTTGCTAGGAATGCCTCTGCAGTTCAAAAGGAAACTTTTAAGACTAAAAAAAGTGACTCTAATGATGTGACATGTCTAATGCTAGCCACTATGGTGCTCGATTTTCAAAAGCAATTCATGGACCAGTAGGCCTATGCAATCATGGTGCATCTCAAGGAGATGTTTCAAGAACAACCTCGTCACGAGAGGTTTATGATAACAGAGGCCTTGATTTCTTGTAAGATGGCTTCGGGTACTCTTGTTAGTACCCATGTACTTAAGATGAAGGGTATCTTGATACTCTTAAGAAGCTTGAGGTACAAGTCCCAAAGGAATTTGCCACTGACTTGATCATAGGTTCATTGACTGATGACTATGATCCATTTGTTATGAATTATAACATGCATGCAATGAACAAGACAGTCACCGAGCTTTATGGGATGCTTAAGAATGCTAAAGAGAACATTCGAAAGACCAATCTCATACTTATGATTCAAAGGGCATTAAGAAGGGACCCGCTAAGGGAAAGGATAAAGGAAAGGCAAAACCCAAGAATGACCAGGCATGGCCTAAGTCTAGTGGGAGTGCACCTCAGGCCCAACCTAAGCCTAAGGCGTAAAAGCTCAAAGAGAGTGAGAGCATATGCTTCCATTGCAACAAATTAGTGCATTGGAGGAAGAACTACGCTCTCTTTAAGGAAGAACAAAAGAAGAATGGAGCCAAGGCGTCCAGTTTTGGTATTTTTGTTGTTGAAATTGACCTTTCTATTTCTACCACTTGGGTATTGGATACTGGTTGTGGTTCTCACATTTGTTCAAATGTGTAGGGGCTAAGAAATAGGCGGTTATTTGGGAAGAGTGAAGCGGACATATGGGGAATAAAGCACGAGTTGCGGCCATCGAGATAGGATACTATCGACTCACTTTACCTTTTGGACTTTGTTTAGATTTAATAAATTGTTATTTTGTGCCTGCTATGAGCAGAAACATTATTTCAATTTCATGTTTGGATATGGATAGATTTGACTTTGTTTTTAATAATGGCAATATTCATATTCGTCGCCAAGGCATTTTATATGGCACTGCTATGTTACAAAATGACCTTTATATCCTTGATCTACAAAACAGAGAGTCCATATACAACATTAATACAAAGAGGATTAAATCAAACAAATTGAATACTACTTACTTCTAGTGTTGTCGTTTAGGACATGCAAATGAAAAATGCATTTCAAGACTCCACAAATCTGGAGTGCTTGGGCCATTTGATTTGGAATCTTATGACACATGCGAGCCATGTTTACATGGAAAGATGATGAAGAGTCCTTTTAACAAGAAAGGTGAGAGGACTAGTGACTTAATGGGATTAATACACACCAATGTATGTGGACCATTAAGTACATAGGCTAAAGGTGGTTTTAGTTACTTTGTAACATTCACAGATGACTTCAGTAGATATGGCTACGTCTATCTAATGAAGCATAAGTCTGAGACTTTTGAAAAATTCAAAGAGTTTAAGAACGAAGTAGAAAACCAACTTGGCAAAAGTATAAAAGCCATTCAATCAGAACGAGGTGGCGAATACTTAAGCCAAGAGTTTGACAGTCATCTAAAGGAGTGTGGAATTATTTCATAGCTCACTCCTCCTGGAATAGCACAATGGAATGGTGTGTTTGAAATGAGAAATCAAACTTTGTTAGACATAGTTCGACCAATGATGAGTCAAGCTAATCTTCTTGTCTCTTTTTGGGGTTATGCATTAGAAACTATTGCATTTCTACTGAACCATACTCCAACTAAAGTAGTTGAGAAAACACCATACGAGGTATAGACAGGGAAAGAGCCTAATATGTTATTTCTCAGGATTTGGGGCTATGAAGCACATGTTAAGAAATTAACATCTGACAAACTAGAGTCTAAATCTACTATTGGTTTATTTGTAGGTTATCCCAAAAAAATAAAAGGATACTACTTTTACTCACAAACCGAGAATAAAGTGTTTGTTGCTCACAAGGTTGTTTTCTTGGAAAAGGAATTCCTTCTCAAGAAAGACAGTGGGAGTAAAGTAGAACTTGGAGAAATTTAAGTGCCACAAACTCCTGTTGAGGATGAGTTAGAAATGAGATCAAGTTCACAACCATTTGTGGAACAAGAACCCATTGCATTAGAACCTAGAAGGTCCGATAGGGTACATCGGGAGATTGAGAGATACAAATTTCTAATCACCGACAGTGACACTATTGAGTTAGTTGATCATGAGGATCCAACAACCTATCAAGAAGTTATTGAGAGCCCTAACTTGAAAAATTGGCTTGGAGCCATGAAATTTGAGATGCAATCAATGTATGATAACTAGGTTTGGACCTTGGTTGATCCATAGAAAGGTGCTAAGGTAATTGAATGCAAGTGGCTATTTAAACTCAAAGCTGACAAGACCTACAAAGGTAAACTAGTAGCAAAAGGTTTTAGGCAAACTCATAGTGTAGACTATGATGAGACCTTTTCGCCTGTAGTCATGCTCAAGTCCATTAGGATCTTGCTTGCCATAGCTGCATATCATGACTATAAGATATGGCAAATGGATGTCAAAACTACTTTCCTTAACAGAAATCTACTTGAGGATGTGTATATGGCACAACCTGAGGGTTTTGTCAATCCCAAACATCCTAAGAAGGTTTGCAAGCTTCAAAAATCCATTTATGGATTAAAGCAAGCATCCTGGAGTTGGAATCTCCATTTTGATGAAACAGTCAAAGAATTTGACTTCATCAAAAATGAAGATGAGCCTTATGTGTACAGGAAGGTTAGTGGGAGCATAATAGTGTTTCTGGTCCTATATGTAGATGGCATCCTTCTCATTGGGAATGACATTCCAACATTGCAAAAGGTTAAGCAATGGTTGGAGAAGTGTTTCTCAATGAAAGACTTAGGTGAAGCCGAGATAATACTTAGTATTCGGATCTATAGAGATAGATCGCATCGACTTTTGGGACTAAGTTAAGAAAAGTATATAGACAAAGTACTAAAGCATTTTAGTATGGGAGACTCAAATAAAGGGTATATACCTTTGGCTTTGGGAGTCCCTTTGACTAAAGAGCAGTGTCCTAAAACTAAAGAGGAAAGGGACAACATGAGTAGAATCCTATATGCATCTGCCATTGAATCTATCATGTATGCTATGTTATGTACTAGATTGGATACTTCTCATGTATTAAGTAAAACCAGTAGGTTTCAGTAAGACCCTGGTGAGAAGCTTTAACTTAGATTTTTAACTTAGATTTTTAACATTTTTCATTAAAAATTTATGGTTTTCAAAATATTTTTAAAGGTTTTAACAAAAGAACATCAGAAACCTTAAATTTGGCCATTCGCCATGGTAGATGGTTGTCTTTCATGTAAAGAATGGTTATTTGTGAAAAGTTCCCTACTACCAAGGTCGAATCAAGGGCATTTTTATAGGATGGTCGTCTATTGTGATGGACACCCATCTATGGGTGCATTTACAAAATTCCCACATTTACCTATTTCAAAATGGAAGATAAGGATGATTTAAGATTTTTCCCAAATTTAAAGGGATTTTAATCCTTCTATATCTTGAGAGTTGAAGTTGGAAGGGGATTTTAACTCCTTCCTAGGTATAAAAGCTAAAATTAGGGTTTTTCATAGGGGAATTGAGATTTGAAAAAAGAATAAAGTTTTTAGAGAGAGAAAAATCAATTTTCTCTTATTGGTAACAAAGGTTAAAACTTTTTCTATTAAAATACCAAACATAAAACTCTTGGTTTTCTTGAATACAAAGCATTAAGGATCGAAGTAGACACTAATGTTGTCAACATTGTGGAATCAAAATATCTCGTGAGGGTAATATTATAAGGTTTCCTTTTTTTTCTCTCTTTCTAGTTCATTATCATCCTATGCACATTGTTTAATGGTGTTATATATGTTTTTCTCATATTATTTATATATATTCATGTATTCTTAGAAGTGATATAATGATCTAAATCTTTTGGTGTGCTAGAATAGAATATTAGAATGTGATTTCCTCTATAAATGCTTGTTGTGTACCTCATTTTAAGATGTTATTTTAGTTATTATTTTTATCAATATGTAATTAAAATGTAATATAAGGATAGTACTCTAGATCTGGCGGGTTTTATATTGATAAAATTACATAGTTAAGGTTCATTTAAGATCTTAAATAGTTTTGTATATGATTATTTTTCTTTCTATATATGTTCCTTGAGTGACAGATGGGACATCACAGTGCTTTCTTCTCAACCCATCCCTCTTCTAGTTCTGCACATCTGTCACCTTTCAAGGGCATTTTTGGCTAGATTTATGCTTATTTTTATGTTCTTTTTATTTTTCTTTATGTCCTTTTTTAATATTTTATTCTAGATTCATTTTTATGGCTTTATGTAAGTATTTTACTTTTGTATACATGTTTAAATTCTAATATTAATATCCTGCATGTTGTTTTAACTTGCCTTTTTATTGTATATTTCTTTTAAAATGCTAATTGATTGATTTTTGTGGTTGGTGTGAGCAATTGATTGGATACACATTTGGACCTTTTTTAAGGAGTGATCTTTCTTTAGGAGTCATGCCTTCAATTGGTTTGCACTTTCCCTTTCATTGATTTTATTTTTATTTTGCATTTAGATTTAATTTTTTAATTTTTTAATTTATTACTTTGATTTTTTTTAATTTTAGATGAATTTATTTTATTAGTGGTCTAGTGCAAAGACAGATATAGTGGATTATGTTTCCAAGTGCTTGACTTGTCAACAGGTCAAAGCAAAGCATCAATTTCCTTCAAGATTGTTGAATCCCACTCCAATTCCACAATGAAAATAGGAAGAGATTATTATGGATTTTGTTATAGAGTTAGCTTCTACTCAGAAAAAGCATGTTGCAATATGGCTAATAGTTGATAAGCTGACCAAGTTAGCTTATTTTATTCAAGTTTGAACAAATTATTTTATGGATAAATTGGCAGAACTTTATGTAAATGAGATTGTTTAGTTAAATGGTAAAATGGTGTCTATAATTTTAGATCAAGATCCAAGATTTACATCTAGGTTCTGGCAAAGCCTGCACCAAGCCTTAAGAACAAAGCTTTGATTTAGTATAGCTTTTCATCCTTAATTAGATGGACAATCTGAAAAGGTTATTCAAATTTTAAAGGATATGTTAAGATGATGCATTTTTTATTTCACAGGGAGTTGGGATAGATATCTGGCATTAATGGAATTTTCTTAAAATAATAGTTATTATAAAAGTATTGATATAGCATAATGTGAGGCTTTATATGGTCGAAAATTTTAAACTCTAGTTTGTTAGACTAAGTTATCGGAATGTAGGATGATTGGTCTTGACATTGTTAGGGATACAAAGGAGAAAGTACAAGTTATTAAGAAAAGATCAAAAGTAACTAGTGACGGGCAGAAATCTGATGCAAATTTAAAAAGGAAAGATATTGAATATCAAGTCGAGGATAAAGTATTTTTGAAAGTGTATCTTTGAAGAAAAGTACTAATATTTGGGAAGAAAGGTAAATTAAGCCTGAGATTTATTGGTCCATATGAAATCCTTTAAAGAGTTAGATAAGTGGCATACAAATTGGCTCTTTCTATGGAATTAGCTAAAATGCATGATGTGTTTCATATATCTATATTGTGTAGATATCATTTAGATAAATCTCATATGCTACCAATATAATAAATTCAAGTTCAGCTTGATTTATAATATAATAAAAACTAAAATAGATTCTAGCTAAGGAAATCAGATAGTTAAGGAACAAGTAATTTCCTCTTGTTAAAATGCTTTGGCAACATCATAGGGTATAAGAAGTGACTTGGGAACCAGAAGCAATCACGAAGAAGCAATACCCCTAACTATTTATAATAGGTATGAATTTCAAGGATGAAAATCTTTATGGGGGAGAGAATTGTAAGGCCCCAACTTTGACCCTAGTAGAAAATGCATGATTAAGATGGTATTATATTTGATTAAGATTTAATTAAACATGTGAAATTCAGTTTTTTTGTCAAAAAGGGCAAAGTGGTAAATTTATTTTATGTTATGTATGTGAATTATTAAGCATGATAATTATAAGGGTGCAATTGAAATAAGAAAAGTACGTTTATGAGTTATTATATAAAGAAAGAATATGTGGGGTCCATTTTGAAAGGGGAAAAATTAATTAAGGGGCATAATTAAGAAAATAGTAACTTTGGGGATTTAATTTGAAAGAAAGGAAATGTAAGGGTAAATTTCTATACTGCAAGATCTATAAAGGAGTTAAACAAAACTTTGTTCCCTCATTTAATCTTTACTGGCTGCATGTAAGAAAGAGAAGGAGAGAGAGTAAGTTTAGTAAAGGTTTGGTCGGCACTATCAAAAGAGAAAAACTCAAAACTCATTTCTTTTTCTCTCTACAAGATCTGTATTTTTATCTCTCTTTCACTTTTTAGATTTTCTATTGCATCTGGGTGAGGATAAGGTAACGGGATTCATTCTATTATTCATCCTCTTATTTCATCTTCTCTCTTATTGTGTAATTAATTTAATGAGGAAGAAATCTGGGTTTTAATGCAAGAATGCATGGTTATATATAGAAGAAAAGGAAGTAGGAAGATCAAGGGCAAAGAAGTATTGAAGGACTGAAGATTGATTTTAGGTTCGGCAACGGTATGAGTCTTGGTGTGATTATAGACATGTATGCATGATTTTGATAGATTTTGATAAAATCCAAGCTAGTGTTGATAGGTGAATAAAAGAGTTTTTGCACGTGTTAATGTTTGTGAGTTGACTGAATATAGAGCTTAATCCTTAAAATAGAACATGAAAAGATAGTGCATTCAATGTGAAATTTGATAAGAGAAACCACCTTTAGTGCCTATCCTCTAGTTGGTTAAATTTCAGCTTATCCGTAAAATTCCAAAGATTTTAGAGACCCTTAATGTGCAGAAAATCTTGTCTAATTGCAGTAGAGTTTAAGGCTCTATTATAGAATGAACTTGAAATGTAGAGTTTGAATTAGAGAATTTTTCTATAAGGTTTCTTTGATTAAATTCATGTAAGATGATATTGTTGAAAAATCAATGTAATTAAAGTAAGCCTTGAGTAATAAATTGCAGACATGCAAGATGAGTTTCTATGTTGTTTTGCTAAAGTTGTGAATAGAGGAAAAGACCCCAAATCTATCATACCCATAACCCTATCGCACGCGCGATAGAGCTCTCCATTTCTTCCTTGAATTCTTCATATGTTTCTTCTATCTTTGCAAGCCTTCTTTATCGCACCCGCAATTCCTACCATGCTCTCGGCTCACCTTTTGATATGAGCTTGAAAAGCTCATAAATATTGTGTCTTTATATGTAGTTTTGTTAAGAATAGTGTTCATTGTTTTGTTATTTTATTTGTACTTTGTTGTTTTTTGTGTTTTGTGTGCTTGTGGATGTTTTACTTGTTTTTTAGGAGAAAGGAAATGATTTGGGGCTTAAAGGAGATCATGTGGAGAAGAAGGAGAAGGAGTGGGGCTACAAGGGCAATGTCGCAAGCACGACAATGCAAGGGAGGTTGCGACAGCTAGCGGAGCAAGCTAAAGCCTGGGCGTGTCTTTTCGTGAGTGCAACAGGTGTCGCAAGCGCAACGAGGGCGGATGAGGAAGTTAAATTTTGAAGAGGTGTATTTTTTTCATCAACAATTGCAACTTTGATGAACAGTCATTTTTGAAGGGACATCTCTTTAGAGATACATATATATATCAAGTTAAACAGAATTAAAAGGAGGAATTTTTGGATTTTGATTTTGTGATTCTAAGAACAATAGTTTTTTCTTTAGTACTTAGTTTAACTTTAATGATTTGAAGAAGGCAAGCAAGGGAGAAGATACTTTCTGTGAAGGGAAAAGGGTTGAGAGATCCCCTTCTTCTATTTCTTACTTTTTATTTCTTCCTTGTAATCTTTAAAATGGATGTTGTTTTGGCATTTGATTTTATATAAATAATTTACTATTTTCCATTTATATAATTGATCTTTGAATGTAGAATTTGCTATTTAAATTTTATTAGTATCATTATAGGTTAAGAAAAACGACCTTATGGCAATTCCTTTTCTGAAAATCAACATAATGGTCATAAATAAGAGAGTTAACGAGAGCAACATCTTATTGAAAGTTAATAGGAAATTCATTATCAAAGCATAGTTTGAGAGATCACATGTGGAGATAATTGCAATAGGTTGGTGATTAATCTTAAAATGTATAATTAAAATCAACTAGTTCATTAACGAGAGTTGAGAATTAGAACTTTAATTGTATACCATAGGCATTCAAATTCATGTCGAGAGAGTGGATTAGAAATATATTCCAACTGTTAGAGAGTATGCCCTAGAGCCCATGTAATAGGGATGTTTTTCATATGTATGAAATTTATATTCTTAATAAAAGGCATCATTCATTTATTAATACTGTGTTTGAATACATGAGTTTGTAAATCTTAAATTAATAAATGAAGTCCTAGATATTATAAACACAGTGCAAAGGCAATCATGAAGGTGTTCATGATGTGAGATGTCTATCGCATGCAAATGTGTTAATATCTAAATATCCCTAGTCATAGAATTAACAAGATAGGACATTGTTAATTCGGACAGACTAGCACATGTTATGCTTCTTGAATGGTTCAAGCAATGGTTCTCATAATTGTGATTATGGATGATAATCAAAGCTAACATGTGGATGTTTGTTAGAGGAACAAGTTCATTGGAGACCTGCAAAGAGAATCCTCATATGGATATTAAATCTATGTCAGTGAGGAATCTCTTCATAGCGGTTGTGCAAGTATCCTTAGACTTGAGATCACCAAAGTTATCTTAAGTAGCAAGTGGTATACTTTGACTCCATAACTGATTACTTCCAACTGGGAGTGAACATAGTTAGGATATTGGGTATATCATGACCTACTTGAAGATAGTTGAGTGATTGACAAAGGATTCACCATCCCAGATTTAACAAGGGAAGTTATCTCGCATGATTCTATAATTGCCTTATTCAGAGAATCTCTGGCCAGAGTAATATGCCGAGATGGATGGAGATCCATGAAGATCATTTTAGGAACAATGGTTAAATTAATAGAACATACATAATTAGATTTATATGAGTTGACAGAAATCCATACTCAGAATCTAATTGAGATAAGAGTGGTGAAAGGAGTAATTGCACGGTAACTGTTTCTATGGAAGGGTACAGTCAAACCACATGACTTTCCTGACATTTGGGTAGTCATGATGCCTAGCTAGAGGCCAATCATGACTTGTATAATGATGTATCAAAATATCAATAGAGATTGATAAAATGATTTAAAGGAGTTTAAATCATGTGAGTTTTGAATAGAACTCACAATTACATATTATACTGCCAACATGGACAGGAACCCAATAGGTCACACACATATAGAGAAAAGGGTAAAATGGTAAAATAACAAGGATAATAATATTTGATATTATTATAAAGGTAGAGAGGAGAATATGATAATAATTAATTAAAGAGTTTAATTAATTATGATCAAATAAAATTGTCCACGGAACTTTTGAGAAATGTTCTGTAAATTGGACCTAAATGAAATAATGTATTTCATGATTAATTATTATTGTCTTATAAGTGTTATAAGACTACTATAAGTGTTATAGGACTGATATAATAATTAATAGGACCATTGGAGAAATTATAAAGGGCCAAAGGAATGAAGAAGTTGGAGGAAGCCCTCCAGAAGAGGGCTACACGCCAACTCCATACAGAAGGGCTTAGAGGGCTTTTTTTTGGACAAAATTAATTTATATATGTTACATAAGTGTTATGGAACTCACATATTTAATTTGGTTGCATTTGGAATCCATTTGGGTATTTAAATCCAATTAGATGCACAAAGGGCCTAGTTTGTGGATTTTGTGCATGGTCTTTTATGAAAAGATTTAATTTGGATTTAATTAATCCCAAATGATTATAATTAATTCCAGAAGCCCAATTAATAATTCTCCAGCAATTTTAAAGAGCCCAATCTCATTAAGGAGTTGGAATTTTAACCTAACTATAAAAGGCCAACTAATGAGAATTAGGGTTAAGTGATTAAAACAAAAGGAAAGTCTTTTTCTCTTATTTCTCTCTCCCTTTTTGCGCCATTTCCATTGCTAGCCTCTTGGATTTCGGCCAGCCCTAGTTGAACACCAATTTTTTGGTTCAATTTACCCCTCTCTAGTGTGGATTACTCATTGGAGGTGTTCGATTTTGGACACTGTGGTTTGCGACAACCCGGTGCGAAGTAAAATCAACTGTTCAACAAAAATCAAAGGTGATTTTTCTTATTCTCATATAGTTATATTGTGTATTCATGGCAAGATCAGATCTTATGGTTAAAAAATTTTAAAATTTCGCTCATGTATGTGATGCATGTAACCATTAAATTCCAACATGGTATCAGAGCCACGGTTTTGCCATGGATATACAATTCTATATTTTTTCTGCGGAATAAGTTTTGTTTTTGTAACATCCTATATCCCATGTTTACTATATCCAATGCAAACTATGCCATTTTAATTCATCAAGTCCTATGACTATATCATCATACTGTAGCTATTGTACTATCATGCTTAGCATTCATCATATCAATACATTTATATAAAGTAATTCTAATTTCATCATGCATGCATATACTAGTATCCTCATCATGAGATTATTACAGTCTTTACTTTTATATAATGTACATATATATATATATATACATATTACAACTCTTAAACACGTTATACATGTAGGGAGCTAAACAAAATTTATCAAAATTTCCTAGATCAACTTCTATCGACTGGTGTTGGCCTGTCCTGATGCAGAATTAGATCCTGTGCAAAAAGTCTTCGCTACCCAAAACCTACACGGATCAAATAACTCGTGCTAAGCTTTACAGCTTAGTGGGGAATTCTAAACATGAAAGACAACCACTCACAGTGGTCGTCAAAAATATAAAATAACTAGCAACAATACTCATATGGCAAAAGAAAAGAAAAAAAATATAAAATACAATAGCTTGCATAACAAGATAACTTTTCACAATTGAATCAGCATACTACTTATAGTTCATGAAGTGATCCATATATCATGTAAATAAATATTAAGTCGTGCTCAAATAGTCACTGTTAACCATAATAATTCATATATCAGATGCATATCTCATACTGTGAATAACTTTGAAACTTTATTACTTTACTTTAGCCTGCTTAAGTTCTAAGAATGGATAACGGGATCGATGGATACCCGAGGGTATCAAATGATAGATATCCGAAGATATCATAACTATGGACCCAAGTAGGGCCAACTATAATTTGGACCGGTCAAATGCTCGCACGTGAGCACCCACACGAGGGCAAAAATAAACAACTCTAATGGGCTGTGTAAGATCCAGCAGGATCGACTTTGGCAGCTGCAATTCCCTATAGGCGCCTATCTATCCATATCTGAACTCTATTGCAGGCGATACTTTATTCATGTTTATACACTCATATACATAATCATAATTAAACATACTTGTAGGTACATTCTCATAAGCATGATCATCAATGTGCATACCTTATCATTGTTCAAATCGGGTGCTATACAAATATCGACATGTTTACACTTGGGCATATGCATAAGACATGATCATACTATTATGTTTCCTATTACATAGCATAGGTATACATTCATAAACAATTTTCAATGTAAGTGATACAAATATATATACACACTAGTATATGACTCTTGTATACTTGCATTTAAGGTCAATTTTTGCTCAGTTATATGTGCTACACATGGGGGTAGCCTAATGTACCAATAAAAGAGAATAAAAACACATTTAGTGACCAACATGCTGTCGCGAGCGCGACACTGTCTGTCGCGCTCGCGACAGTATGCGTGGTCAAACAGGTTTTTCACTCTGTTCTCAAAATCCTGCAAACTGCTTAAAAAAATCATTTTGTACCTCGTATTTAACATAGTAAACGGCATATTTAGAAAAATTTGTCTTCTACAAAGTTGTAGATATACATTTCTAGTTTCTAGAACATCAAAAATATGTGCAATATCATTTCTAGAACTCGAGTTATCTTAAAATTACTAAGGACCGTTCATCGAACCAAAACAGTGGGGGCTGTCACTTATAAAAATTCATAGCATAAAATCAAGAGAGATTTAGACCAAAATTTCTTCATCAAAAACGTACTCCTAGGTATCTAGTTTACTCAAAATTTTACAAAATAATATTTTGACTTCTCTACTATTACTTATGCCCAAACTACCAACATCTGTACCCTAACAGTCCCAACAGATTCAACGAATTTCATGCTAATTATTTGACAAACTTAGAAATAAAATTAGACATTACTTCCTCCAAATAAAATGTGTCTTTATGAGTCTAGTTTTCATAGAAATTAATTTCATGTCATTATGATCATTGTACATACAGATATCTCAATTTTTCCCCAGCCTGGTCCAGAATCCGAATTTAGAAGTTTTCCTAAATTCAATAAATTATAAAAATATCTAGAGACAGAAATTTGAATGTGATCATAGAAATCTTTGTCTATAAGTCTAGTTTAATACCCACTTGGAATCATCTCAATATCTATTTTCAAACTCTAGATATCACCAAAACAATGCATCTAGGTCCAATGAACTCAAACCCAGAATTCTTTAAAACTCACATGCATGTCAAGAAAACTCACATGCATGTCAAGATTCAAGCAAAACACATCATATTCAAGTAGATACACTCACGTGCAACATGAATAATCCTAAATTCCCATACCTTTTTCTGAAACTTATCACACTCAAGCTTTCAATCTCTTGCTATGTCTTTCCCTTTATCCTTCCTATCTCCTCCTTCTTTGACTACAACCAAAATTCATTCATCATTTCCAGCACTTGATCTTCATTACCACAAGCAAGATGAGAAGAAGATGAAGATGATAATGATGAAATTCAGTAGAGATCATTTACCTTAGAGTTTAATGTTTTAAACACTTGTTGAACCAACAAAACTTATCAACTAATTTCTTGAGAGGATTTAGAAGAAAATAAGGGAAGAAGAAGAGTTGGGAACTTTCTGGTTTTCCTCTCAATTAGCCGACCACCACTCTCTCACAATTGCCACTTTCTCTTTCTTTCCACTACAAAAACTCATTTATATAATACTATGTCAAATCTCTCTTTAGGTCCTCCTAGAATCTGCATGTCACACTAAAACCATCCTATTCTTTGCATGTCAAATTTCATACCCCACATTTACATTATTCATACATTAACCTCTCCATTGTTCTCTAATTCCCAATTGACCTCTTAAGTTTCTGAATTTTCAAAACTACCCCACAATTAATACTTTTTCTTCAATTATACCCTCAATTAAAAATTAAACTTCACCTTTAAATTTTATTTCCATGCAATTAACATAATAACTTACTCCATTGACCTTTACTTGTACAAAATCCTCATTTAAAAATATGCAAATTAAATTTAGGGTCATGTTTGGGGCCTTACAGTTTTGTTTTGAGTTATTTATTTCATGAACTTTAAAATATTAGATTTGATTATTCATGAATGAGAAATATTGATTTCTGGTTGTATGTGTGATCAAATAAATTTGGTGGAAACAAAAACGAATTTTTTGAAGCATTATGATTTGGGTTTGGCGTGAAACCCTAGGTAATGTAGGGGTTGTTCTAATTTAATTTCTTATGGATCCATTTAAAAATAATTTAGATGATATTTTATGTGTTTAATATGTGATATTAAGCTGTAGGATCGAACGAAATTAAAATCGAACAAGTTTTGCATGAAAACTAGTTTTGTCGAAAAGTTCGATAAATTGGTGTTCTTCGTGTGTTCTTGATGTGTTCTTGGTTAGAACGACTTTTGATCTTCTAAATCTGATATATATGATATATTAAAGTGTTTTTAATTAATTGGATTAATTAAAATGGTCCTTAAATTAATTTGATTAATTTTAATTCATTAAAACCACTTAATGGGCTTAATTATGTTTACGGACTTGGTTTAAATTAGTAAATGACTTGGTAGGCCCAAGGAGCTGATTTAAATTAACTATTATAAAAATTAATTAAGTTTATTAATGGGTTTTAAGGGCTGGAGTGGGCTTGGCTCATTCCAAAAAGCCCAAATGGTCCAAATGACACAAAACTAGTTTGTGTGTGAACACACTTAGGGTTTTTCTTCTGTGGGTTTCGGCCTACACTTGTTTTAAGCCCAAAATTGATTCTTTTAATTATTTAATATGATTAATTAATTAAATAATCAATTTATAATTAATTAATAATCAATTTGATTGATTATTAAGGCAAGAACACATTCATGCAAAAAGGTTTCCTAAAATGAAAGTTTCCAAAATGGAAAAAGTTTCCTAATTTGATCACATCATTAAAATAACTCAAAATATAGTTTCAAAGGTTGAAACAAAGTTAGTAATCCATTTCTTTATGCATTAGAAAGGCATATAAGGGTGTATGATTGGCATGATGGATAGTTATGGACAAAGCCCAATGTGATTGAGCATTATGCATGTTTTGGCCCAATGAGGACTTTCATGTCCCGGCCACTTGTTTTTGGTTTGTATTTCATTTCAAATTGTAATATGTAATTAGATTACTTAGATTAGAATTAGAAATAAATATGGAGACCAATATCAAGGAGCAAGATGGGCCGGATGGAGATCCAACAAGCTTGAAGATAATGTAATTATTTTCTTGTTTGAATCATGCATACTACCTAGGTGTGACCTTTTGATTTCCCTCTTGGCTCGGGGAAATCAATGTAGTGAAGTCCATAACTATACCATATTTGTATGCTTATATTTATATGATAGATATAGGATGCATACCAATGTATGCCAACCATGTATGATGAGACTTAATTAACTAAAACCCTCAAACAAATACTAAGGTATATAAGCCTTCCATTAATTTGAGGAGAACCAGAGTTCTTTATAGTGTGGGTTGTTGACCACAGTCAAGCTCACATTATATCGAATATGTTCAAATCTAATTAAATGGGTCATCTTAGCTAGCCCATTAGTTTGTTGACCACAGTCAAGGCTAATGGTTCTAGAGGCAAGATTAGGAAATGCATATATGATATGCATGCATCAAGAGTTGATAACCTGATGATCCAATAGTTGTGTAGAGACACAATTGGTATAAAGATACCTACCTTTTAAGGGTATGGAATTTGGCTTGTTGACCACAGTCAAGGTCAAATTACATATCAAGGATTGGATATTGGCCCACTAAGAAAACCATCGGGTTTTCTCGGATTATATAGTGAGGGCTATTAATTCGCAATAAAATAGTGGGAGTAAATGGATTAATTAAAGACCTTATTAATGCATACATATATATGAACATACTCTCATATCTTTTCTTTTTCACATCTAGGTCATCATCATGAGCACATCAAACATTAATATACGATCAATCTTGGATAACAAGCTGGTTGGCAACAACTATTTTGACTGGATCAGGCAAGTGAGAATTGTTCTCAGGGCTGAAAAGATCCATTATGTCTTGGATAAAGATCCACCACCACTTCCATCAGATGATGCCATTGATGAGATCAAAGGAATTTATCGAAAATACATGGAGGATAGTGAAGCAGCAGCATGTCTGATGCTGGGTGCTATGTCCTCGGAGCTTCAGAAGCAACATGAAATGATGGATGCTAGAACCATCGTTTTGCATCTAGAGGAGCTTTATTCTTCTCAGGCTAGAACTGAGCAATATGAGATTGCTCGAGCTCTATTTAGTTGCAAAATGGTGGAAGGCACTTCAGCTGCTGCTCATGCATTGAAGATGTATGGGTATATTGAGCATTTGAGTAAACTTGGCTATGTTATGGATAATGATCTTTACATAGATTTAATCTTGTACTCGTTGGCTCCAAGTTATGCACCTTTTGTGCTTAACTTCAACATGAACAAGATCCAAGTATCCATTCCTGAGTTAATCAACATGCTCAAGACAGCTGATGGATCATTTAAGAAAGATCCAAAAAGTGTCATGGTTGTCACTTCTGCTAAAGGCAAGAAGCAGAAGAAGAAGAAGATAACCAAGGCGCAGCCAAAGAATGGTGGGATCTCCAAGAAGAAGGTTTCCAAGAAAGAGAATCCCAAAGGAACTTGCTTCTATTGTGAAAAAGATGGTCATTGGAAGCGTAACTGTAAGGCCTATCTAGATTCTCTTAAGGAGAAGAAGCAAGCTGTTGCATCTACTTCAAGTATTCATATGATTGAAATTAATACTTATTCTATTGCTTCAAAACAATCTTGGGTATTAGATACCGGATGTGGATCTCATTTATGTAATGATCTATAGGGGCTTAGAAGCTTTAGAAGAGTTGGAAAGGCAGAGATATGTTTGCAGTCAGCTACTGGACAGAACATCTCTACAACAGTTGTGGGGACTTACTATTTGCCTCTTCCTAGTGGATTAGTACTGGAATTAAATAATTGTTATTATGTTCCAGCCTTATCCAAAAGTATTATTTCTTTCAGTCGTTTGATGAACGATTATGATATTTCTTTAAAGGACAAATGTTGTTACATTTTTAAGAACAATATATTTTATGCAAAAGCTATCATTGAGAATGGTATATTTGTTCTTGATTTAATTAAAGAAGTACATAATGTGGATACCAAGAGAATGAAACATGATAATCTAAATACCTCATACTTATGGCATTGTCGTTTAGGCCACATAAATGAAAAACGCATGACCAAATTGCACAAGTCAGGTGATTTGGGATCATTTGATTATGAATCATTTGATACATGCGAATCTTGTTTATTGGGAAAAATGACAAAAGCTCCCTTTATTGGTAAAGGAGAACGAGCTAAAATGGTTTTGGACTTAATACATTCAGATGTATGTGGTCCAATGACTACACATGCTAGAGGAGGTTACTCCTACTTCATTACTTTCATAGACGATTATTCCAGGTTTGGATACATCTATCTAATGAAATATAAGTCTGAAGCATTTGAAAAGTTCAAAGAATTCAGAAATGAAGTAGAGAACAACTTGGCAAAAGTATTAAAACACTTAGATCAGATCGAGGTGGAGAATACTTAAGTCAAGAGTTTCAGGATTATCTTAGAGATAATGGGATTTTATCTCAATGGACTCCTCCATATACACCACAACACAATGGTGTATCCGAAAGGAGGAATCGAACACTATTAGATATGGTTCGATCAATGATGAGCTGAGCGGACTTGCCTAAGTCCTTTTGGGGATATGCACTAGAAACTGCTGTTTATGTGTTAAATAGAGTTCCTAGTAAATCGGTTGATGTTACTCCATATGAGATGTGGAATAACAAGAAACCCACGCTTTCTCATATGAAAGTATGGGGCTGTCCTGCTTATGTGAAGAGGACAATGTCAGACAAACTGGATGTTAAGTCTGACAAATGTTTATTTGTGGGATATCCAAAAGAAACGTTTGGATATTATTTCTATCATCCCTTAGAACAAAAGGTGTTTGTTTCAAGGCATGTTGTCTTCTTGGAAAGAGAATTTCTCCTACGAGAGGACAGTGGGAGTAAAATTGAGCTTGGTGAAGTTCAAGACCCACAAATAGAAGATGATCAATCGATTGAACCCGAAACTGAATTTCATAATGATGAAATCACAGTTGAACCTGATTATACACAAAATCTTAAAAGATCTACTAGGATGCGTTCTATCCCTGTGAGATATGGATTTCACATTCATTCGGATAGAGGCATAACTGTAGTAGAGGACAATGAGCCTACAAGCTATCAAGAAGTTTTGAACAGTTCAGAACGTGATTTATGGCTTAAGGCTATGCAGTCCGAAATGGACTCCATGTATGAGAATAAAGTATGTACTTTAACTCAACCACCTGAAGGGATAAAACCCATAGGGTGCAAATGGGTCTTCAAAAAGAAGACTGACATGGAAGGTAATATAGTTACCTATAAAGCTCGCTTAGTAGCAAAAGGTTATCGTCAAAAAGAAGGTATTGACTATGACGAAACTTTTTCTCTTGTAGCGATGCTTAAGTCTATAAGAATACTTTTAGCCATTGCAGCTCATTATGATTATGAGATTTGGTAGATGGATGTGAAGACAACTTTCCTTAATGAAAATCTTACCGAGGATGTGTATATGACACAACTAGAAGGATTCACATCAGGAAATGGCGAAAAGGTATGCAAGTTTCAAAGATCTATTTATGGATTGAAGCAAGCCTCTAGGAGTTGGAACATACGATTCAATGAGACAATCAAAGAGTTTGGTTTCTCACAGAATGAAGATGAACCTTGTGTGTATAAAAGGGTCAGTGGGAGTGCAATTGTCTTCCTAGTTCTATATGTAGATGACATATTGATCATAGGAAATGACATTTCTCTTCTCCAATCTATTAAAATATGGTTATCCAAGCAATTCTCCATGAAAGACCTTGGAGAAGCATCCTATATTCTGGGAATAAGGATCTATAGAGATAGATCCAATAGGTTGCTAGGTCTTTCTCAGAGTACATATATAGATAAAGTGTTGAAGAGGTTCAATATGGATCTCTCTAAGAAAGGGTTCATACCCATGGTGCATGGGAAACACCTTTCTAAGTCTATGTGTCCACAGACACTGGAGGATAGAGAGAGCATGAATAGAATACCATATGCATCTGCAATTGGTTCTATCATGTATGCTATGTTATGTACACGTCCAGATGTAGCATTTGCTTTGAGTGTCACAAGCAGATTCCAATCTAATTTTGGAGAGGAACATTGGGCAGCTGTCAAGAATATTCTTAAGTACTTGAGAAAGACTAAGGATGTATTCTTGGTATATGGAGAGGGCAGTTTGGAAGTAAACGGGTATACAGATGCCAGCTTCCAATCTGACAAAGATGATTGTAAATCACAATCTGGTTATGTGTTCATAATGGGAGGAGGAGCAGTTAGTTGGAAAAGTTCCAAACAAGAAACAACTGCTGATTCCACGACGGAAGCTGAGTACATTGCTGCTTCAGAAGCAGCCAAAGAAGCAGTCTGGATCAAAAAGTTCATAACCGAACTAGGAGTGGTGCCTAGCATTGTTGATCCGATTTCTTTATATTGTGACAACAATGGAGCCATTGCGCACGCAAAGGAACCACGGTCTCATCAGCGATCCAAACATGTTCTCAGACGCTACCATCTCATAAGGGAAATAGTAGCTAGAAATGATGTGAAAATAGAAACGGTTCCCACAGATGACAATGTGGCGGATCCCCTCACTAAAGCACTTTCCCAGATAAAGCATGATCACCATATAAATAGCATGGGTCTGAGACATATGAGTGATTGGCTCTAGTGCAAGTGGGAGATTGTTAGAGAGTATGCCCTAGAGCCCATGTAATAGGGATGTTTTTCATATGTATGAAATTTATATTCTTAATAAAAGGCATCATTCATTTATTAATGCTATGTTTGAATACATGAGTTTGTAAATCTTAAATTAATAAATGAAGTCCTAGATATTATAAACATAGTGCAAAGGCAATCATGAAGGTGTTCATGATGTGAGATGTCTATCGCATGTAAATGTGTTAATATCTAAATATCCCTAGTCATAGAATTAACAAGATAGGACATTGTTAATTCGGACAGACTAGCACATGTTATGCTTCTTGAATGGTTCAAGCAATGGTTCTCATAATTGTGATTATGGATGATAATCAAAGCTAACATGTGGATGCTTGTTAGAGGAACAAGTTCATTGGAGACCTGCAAAGAGAATCCTCATATGGATATTAAATCTATGTCAGTGAGGAATCTCTTCATAGCGGTTGTGCAAGTATCCTTAGACTTGAGATCACCAAAGTTATCTTAAGTAGCAAGTGGTATACTTTGACTCCATAACTGATTACTTCCAACTGGGAGTGAACATAGTTAGGATATTGGGTATATCATGACCTACTTGAAGATAGTTGAGTGATTGACAAAGGATTCACCATCCCAGATTTAACAAGGGAAGTTATCTCGCATGATTCTATAATTGCCTTGTTCAGAGAATCTCTGGCCAGAGTAATATGCCGAGATGGATGGAGATCCATGAAGGGCATTTTAGGAACAATGGTTAAATTAATAGAACATACATAATTAGATTTATATGAGTTGACAGAAATCCATACTCAGAATCTAATTGAGATAAGAGTGGTGAAAGGAGTAATTGCATGGTAACTGTTTCTATGGAAGGGTACAGTCAAACCACATGACTTTCCTGACATTTGGGTAGTCATGATGCCTAGCTAGAGGCCAATCATGACTTGTATAATGATGTATCAAAATATCAATAGAGATTGATAAAATGATTTAAAGGAGTTTAAATCATGTGAGTTTTGAATAGAACTCACAATTACATATTATACTGCCAACATGGACAGGAACCCAATAGGTCACACACATATAGAGAAAAGGGTAAAATGGTAAAATGACAAGGATAATAATATTTGATATTATTATAAAGGTAGAGAGGAGAATATGATAATAATTAATTAAAGAGTTTAATTAATTATGATCAAATAAAATTGTCCGCGGAACTTTTGAGAAATGTTCTGTAAATTGGACCTAAATGAAATAATGTATTTCATGATTAATTATTATTGTCTTATAAGTGTTATAAGACTACTATAAGTGTTATAGGACTGATATAATAATTAATAGGACCATTGGAGAAATTATAAAGGGCCAAAGGAATGAAGAAGTTGGAGGAAGCCCTCCAGAAGAGGGCTACACGCCAACTCCATACAGAAGGGCTTAGAAGGCTTTTTCTTGGACCAAATTAATTTATATATGTTACATAAGTGTTATGGAACTCACATATTTAATTTGGTTGCATTTGGAATCCATTTGGGTATTTAAATCCAATTAGATGCACAAAGGGCCTAGTTTGTGGATTTTGTGCATGGTCTTTTATGAAAAGATTTAATTTGGATTTAATTAAGCCCAAATGATTATAATTAATTCCAAAAGCCCAATTAATAATTCTCCAGCAATTTTAAAGAGCCCAATCTCATTAAGGAGTTGGAATTTTAACCTAACTATAAAAGGCCAACTAATGAGAATTAGGGTTAAGTGATTAAAATAAAAGGAAAGTCTTTTTCTCTTATTTCTCTCTCCCTTTTTGTGCCACTTCCATTGCTAGCCTCTTGGATTTCGGCCAGCCCTAGTTGAACACCAATTTGTTGGTTCAATTTACCCCTCTCTAGTGTGGATTACTCATTGGAGGTGTTCGATTTTGGACATTGTGGTTTGCGACAACCCGGTGCGAAGTAAAATCAACTGTTTAACAAAAATCAAAGGTGATTTTTCTTATTCTCATATAGTTATATTGTGTATTCATGGCAAGATCAGATCTTATGGTTAAAAAATTTTAAAATTCCGCTCATGTATGTGATGCATGTAACCATTAAATTCCAACACCAACTTGGCTTACTAATAAGATTAAAACATATTAATTAAAATAATGGTATCAAGTGCATTATCATTGAATTTCATTATATTTACTGTCTTCTTTAATTATATTTAACTAAGATTTAATTAATTTATGCAATAGAGTAGTTTGTAGTTAATTCCCATTTATGAGTGTCGTAAACAAGATTAAAATTGTGTAGTAATAGCGGGTAATTTCAATTAACATTTCCTTGTGGGATCGATATCTAAAGTACTATAACCGATACACCGTACACTTGCGGTATTTAAGCTTTTAGAAAAAGTATATCAAGTTTTTGGCGCCGTTGTCGGGGAACATGTTTGATTGAATTATTGCATTATTAATCTTGATTTAAGATTTTGGATTATGATATTTAATTTGTTTTTGTTTTGTTGTGAATTTTCAGGATTTGACAGTTCATGCCACGTATATGGAGTTCGCAAGAAGAACTTGAGGCGTTGAATCTAGAGATAGAGAGATTTATTTCAAGTAATCGCAAGTCTAATAAAAAGAAAAATCAAACTAGAAGATTGACCATGGCTGATGAAGAGAATCCACCGTGGTTGATGGACTTTTGCCCTACCGACATTGAGTGGTGCTCAACAAGGGGTGGTAAGACAAACGGTAAACGCGAACCAATTTGAGATTAAACCATCACTTTTACAAATGATTCAAAATAGTATAAAATTTTATGGTTTGGAAAATGAGGATCCCAATGCTCATTTGGCAAATTTCTTAAAAATATGTGATACCTTTAAAATTAATGGGGTTTCGACGGATGCAATTAAACTTAGGCTTTTTCCTTTTACATTGAAGGACAAAGCCAAAGCTTGGTTAAATTCCCTAACTAGGGGTTTTATAACAACTTGAGATCAATTAGCCCAAGCATTTTTATCAAAATATTTTCCCCTAGCCAAAACTGCCAAAATTATAAAGGATATCACTACATGTGTTCAATATGATACTGAATCTTTGTATGAAGCATGGGATGTTGGAATATTATGGTTACATGCATCACATACATGAGCGGAATTTTAAATTTTTTTTAACCATAAGATCTGATCTTGCCATGAATACATAATATAACTATATGAGAATAAGAAAAATCACCTTTGATTTTTGTTGAACAGTTGATTTTACTTCGCACCGGGTTGTCGCAAACCACAGTGTCCAAAATCGAACACCTCCAATGAGTAATCCACACTAGAGAGGGGTAAATTGAACCAACAACTTGGTGTTCAACTAGGGCTGGCCGAAATTCCCAAGAGCTAGCTTGGGAAGTGGCGCAAAAGGGAGAGAGGATTAAGAGAAAAAGACTTTCCTTTTGTTTTAATCACTTAACCCTAATTCTCATTAGTTGGCCTTTTATAGTTAGGTTAAAATTCCAACTCCTTAATGAGATTGGGCTCTTTAAAATTGCTGGAGAATTATTAATTGGGCTTCTGGAATTAATTATAATCATTTGGGCTTAATTAAATCCAAATTAAATCTTTTCATAAAAGACCATGCACAAAATCCACAAACTAGGCCCTTTGTGCATCTAATTGGATTTAAATACCCAAATGGATTCCAAATCCAACCAAATTAAATATGTGAGTTCCATAACACTTATGTAACATATATAAATTAATTTGGTCCAAGAAAAAGCCCTCTAAGCCCTTCTGTATGAAGTTGGCGTGTAGCCCTCTTCTGGAGGGCTTCCTCCAACTTCTTCATTCCTTTGGCCCTCTATAATTTCTCCAATGGTCCTATTAATTATTATATCAGTCCTATAACACTTATAGTAGTCTTATAACACTTATAAGACAATAATAATTAATCATGAAATACATTATTTCATTTAGGTCCAATTTACAGAACATTTCTCAAAAGTTCCGCGGACAATTTTATTTGATCATAATTAATTAAACTCTTTAATTAATTATTATCATATTCTCCTCTCTACCTTTATAATAATATCAAATATTATTATCCTTGTCATTTTACCATTTTACCCTTTTCTCTATATGTGTGTGACCTATTGGGTTCCTGTCCATGTTGGCAGTATAATATGTAATTGTGAGTTCTATTCAAAACTCACATGATTTAAACTCCTTTAAATCAATTTATCAATCTCTATTGATATTTTGATACATCATTATACAAGTCATGATTGGCCTCTAGCTAGGCATCATGACTACCCAAATGTCAGGAAAGTCATGTGGTTTGACTGTACCCTTCCATAGAAACAGTTACCGTGCAATTACTCCTTTCACCACTCTTATCTCAATCAGATTCTGAGTATGGATTTCTGTCAACTCATATAAATCTAATTATGTATGTTCTATTAATTTAACCATTGTTCCTAAAATGCCCTTCATGGATCTCCATCCATCTCGGCATATTACTCTGGCCAGAGATTCACTGAACAAGGTAATTATAGAATCATGTGAGATAACTTCCCTTGTTAAATCTGGGATGGTGAATCCTTTGTCAATCACTCAACTATCTTCAAGTAGGTCATGATATACCCAATCTCCTAACTATGTTCACTCCCAGTTGGAAGTAATCAGTTATGGAGTCAAAGTATACCACTTGCTACTTAAGATAACTTTGGTGATCTCAAGTCTAAGGATACTTGCACAACCGCTATGAAGAGATTCCTCACTGACATAGATTTAATATCCATATGAGGATTCTCTTTGCAGGTCTCCAATGAACTTGTTCCTCTAACAAGCATCCACATGTTAGCTTTGATTATCATCCATAATCACAATTATGAGAACCATTGCTTGAACCATTCAAGAAGCATAACATGTGCTAGTCTGTCCGAATTAACAATGTCCTATCTTGTTAATTCTATGACTAGGGATATTTAGATATTAACACATTTGCATGCGATAGACATCTCACATCATGAACACTTTCATGATTGCCTTTGCACTGTGTTTATAATATCTAGGACTTCATTTATTAATTTAAGATTTACAAACTCATGTATTCAAACACAGCATTAATAAATGAATGATGCCTTTTATTAAGAATATAAATTTCATACATATGAAAAACATCCCTATTACATGGGCTCTAGGGCATACTCTCTAACAATCTCCCACTTGCACTAGAGCCAATCACTCATATGTCTCAGACCCATGCTATTTATATGGTGATCATGCTTTATCTGGGAAAGTGCTTTAGTGAGGGGATCCGCCACATTGTCATCTGTGGGAACCCTTTCTATTTTCACATCATTTCTAGCTACTATTTCCCTTATGAGATGGTAGCGTCTGAGAACATGCTTGGATCGCTGATGAGACCGTGGTTCCTTCGCTTGCGCAATGGCTCCATTGTTGTCACAATATAAAGGAATCGGATCAACAATGCTAGGTACCACTCCTAGTTCGGTTATGAACTTTTTGATCCAGACTGCTTCTTTGGCTGCTTCTGAAGCAGCAATGTACTCAGCTTCTGTCGTGGAATCAGCAGTTGTTTCTTGTTTGGAACTTTTCCAACTAACTGCTCCTCCTCCCATTATGAACACATAACCAGATTGTGATTTACAATCATCTTTGTCAGATTGGAAGCTGGCATCTGTATACCCGTTTACTTCCAAACTGCCCTCTCCATATGCCAAGAATATATCCTTAGTCCTTCTCAAGTACTTAAGAATATTCTTGACAGCTGCCCAATGTTCCTCTCCAAAATTAGATTGGAATCTGCTTGTGACACTCAAAGCAAATGCTACATCTGGACGTGTACATAACATAGCATACATGATAGAACCAATTGCAGATGCATATGGTATTCTATTCATGCTCTCTCTATCCTCCAGTGTCTGTGGACACATAGACTTAGAAAGGTGTTTCCCATGCACCATGGGTATAAACCCTTTCTTAGAGAGATCCATATTGAACCTCTTCAATACTTTATCTATATATGTACTTTGAGAAAGACCTAGCAACCTATTGGATCTATCTCTATAGATCCTTATTCCCAGAATATAGGATGCTTCTCCAAGGTCTTTCATGGAGAATTGCTTGGATAACCATATTTTAACAGATTGGAGAAGAGAAATGTCATTTCCCATGATCAATATGTCATCTACATATAGAACTAGGAAGACAATTGCACTCCCACTGACCCTTTTATACACACAAGGTTCATCTTCATTCTGTGAGAAACCAAACTCTTTGATTGTCTCATTGAATCGTATGTTCCAGCTCCTAGAGGCTTGCTTCAATCCATAAATGGATCTTTGAAGCTTGCATACCTTTTCGCCATTTCCAGATGTGAATCCTTCTGGTTGTGTCATATACACATCCTCGGTAAGATTTCCATTAAGGAAAGCTGTCTTCACATCCATCTGCCAAATCTCATAATCATAATGAGCTGCAATGGCTAAAAGTATTCTTATAGACTTAAGCATCGCTACAGGAGAAAAAGTTTCATCATAGTCAATACCTTCTTTTTGACGATAACCTTTTGCTACTAAGCGAGCTTTATAGGTAACTATATTACCATCCATGTCAGTCTTCTTTTTGAAGACCCATTTGCACCCTATGGGTTTTATCCCTTCAGGTGGTTGAGTTAAAGTCCATACTTTATTCTCATACATGGAGTCCATTTCGGACTGCATAGCCTTAAGCCATAAATCACGTTCTGAACTGTTCAAAACTTCTTGATAGCTTGTAGGCTCATTGTCCTCTACTATAGTTATGCCTCTATCCGAATCAATGTGAAATCCATATCTCACAGGGATAGAACGCATCCTAGTAGATCTTCTAGGATTTTGTGTATAATCAGGTTCAACTGTGATTTCATCATTATGAAATTCAGTTTCAGGTTCAATCGATTGATCATCTTCTATTTGTGGGTCTTGAACTTCACCAAGCTCAATTTTACTCCCACTGTCTTCTCGTAGGAGAAATTCTCTTTCCAAGAAGACAGCATGCCTTGAAACAAACACCTTTTGTTCTAAGGGATGATAGAAATAATATCCAAATGTTTCTTTTGGATATCCCACAAATAAACAATTGTCAGACTTAACATCCAGTTTGTCTGACATTGTCCTCTTCACATAAGTAGGACAACCCCATACTTTCATATGAGAAAGCGTGGGTTTCTTGTTATTCCACATCTCATATGGAGTAACATCAACCGATTTACTAGGAACTCTATTTAACACATAAACAGCAGTTTCTAGTGCATATCCCCAAAAGGACTTAGGCAAGTCCGCTCGGCTCATCATTGATCGAACCATATCTAATAGTGTTCGATTCCTCCTTTCGGATACACCATTGTGTTGTGGTGTATATGGAGGAGTCCATTGAGATAAAATCCCATTATCTCTAAGATAATCCTGAAACTCTTGACTTAAGTATTCTCCACCTCGATCTGATCTAAGTGTTTTAATACTTTTGCCAAGTTGTTTCTCTACTTCATTTCTGAATTCTTTGAACTTTTCAAATGCTTCAGACTTATATTTCATTAGATAGATGTATCCAAACCTGGAATAATCATCTATGAAAGTAATGAAGTAGGAGTAACCTCCTCTAGCATGTGTAGTCATTGGACCACATACATCCGAATGTATTAAGTCCAAAACCATTTTAGCTCGTTCTCCTTTACCAATAAAGGGAGCTTTTGTCATTTTTCCCAATAAACAAGATTCGCATGTATCAAATGATTCATAATCAAATGATCCCAAATCACCTGACTTGTGCAATTTGGTCATGCGTTTTTCATTTATGTGGCCTAAACGACAATGCCATAAGTATGAGGTATTTAGATTATCATGTTTCATTCTCTTGGTATCCACATTATGTACTTCTTTAATTAAATCAAGAACAAATATACCATTCTCAATGATAGCTTTTGCATAAAATATATTGTTCTTAAAAATGTAACAACATTTGTCCTTTAAAGAAATATCATAATCGTTCATCAAACAACTGAAAGAAATAATACTCTTGGACAAAGCTGGAACATAATAACAATTATTTAATTCCAGTACTAATCCACTCGGAAGAGGCAAATGATAAGTCCCCACAACAGTTGTAGAGATGTTTTGTCCAGTAGCTGACTGCAAACAAATCTCTGCCTTTCCAACTCTTCTAAAGCTTCTAAGCCCCTGTAGATCATTACATAAATGAGATCCACATCCGGTATCTAATACCCAAGATTGTTTTGAAGCAATAGAATAAGTATTAATTTCAATCATATGAATACCTGAAGTAGATGCAACAACTTGCTTCTTCTCCTTAAGAGAATCTAGATAGGCCTTGCAGTTACGCTTCCAATGACCATCCTTTCCACAATGGAAGCAAGTCCCTTTGGGATTCTCTTTCTTGGCAACCTTCTTCTTGGAGATCCCACCATTCTTTGGCTGCACCTTGGTTATCTTCTTCTTCTGCTTCTTGCCTTTAGCAGAAGTGACAACCATGACACTTTTTGGATCTTTCTTAAATGATCCATCAGCTGTCTTGAGCATGTTGATTAACTCAGGAATGGATACTTGGATCTTGTTCATGTTGAAGTTAAGCACAAAAGGTGCATAACTTGGAGCCAACGAGTACAAGATTAAATCTATGTATAGATCATTATCCATAACATAGCCAAGTCTACTCAAATGCTCAATATACCCATACATCTTCAATGCATGAGCAGCAGCTGAAGTGCCTTCCACCATTTTGCAACTAAATAGAGCTCGAGCAATCTCATATTGCTCAGTTCTAGCCTGAGAAGAATAAAGCTCCTCTAGATGCAAAACGATGGTTCTAGCATCCATCATTTCATGTTGCTTCTGAAGCTCCGAGGACATAGCACCCAGCATCAGACATGCTGCTGCTTCACTATCCTCCATGTATTTCCGATAAATGCCTTTGATCTCATCAATGGCATCATCTGATGGATGTGGTGGTGGATCTTTATCCAAGACATAATGGATCTTTTCAGCCCTGAGAACAATTCTCACTTGCCTGATCCAGTCAGAATAGTTGTTGCCAACCAGCTTGTTATCCAAGATTGATCGTATATTAATGTTTGATGTGCTCATGATGATGACCTAGATGTGAAAAAGAAAAGATATGAGAGTATGTTCATATATATGTATGCATTAATAAGGTCTTTAATTAATCCATTTACTCCCACTATTTTATTGCGAATTAATAGCCCTCACTATATAATCCGAGAAAACCCGATGATTTTCTTAGTGGGCCAATATCCAATCCTTGATATGTAATTTGACCTTGACTGTGGTCAACAAGCCAAATTCCATACCCTTGAAAGGTAGGTATCTTTATACCAATTGTGTCTCTACACAACTATTGGATCATTAGGTTATCAACTCTTGATGCATGCATATCATATATGCATTCCCTAATCTTGCCTCTAGAACCATTAGCCTTGACTGTGGTCAACAAACTAATGGGCTAGCTAAGATGACCCATTTAATTCGATTTGAACATATTCGATATAATGTGAGCTTGACTGTGGTCAACAACCCACACTATAAAGAACTCTGGTTCTCCTCAAATTAATGGAAGGCTTATAAACCTTAGTATTTGTTTGAGGGTTTTAGTTAATTAAGTCTCATCATACATGGTTGGCATACATTGGTATGCATCCTATATCTATCACATAAATATAAGCATACAAATATGGTATAGTTATGGACTTCACTACATTGATTTCCCCGAGCCAAGAGGGAAATCAAAAGGTCACACCTAGGTAGTATGCATGATTCAAACAAGAAAATAATTACATTATCTTCAAGCTTGTTGGATCTCCATCCGGCCCATCTTGCTCCTTGATATTGGTCTCCATCTCTATTTCTAATTCTAATCTAAGTAATCTAATTACATATTACAATTTGAAATGAAATACAAACCAAAAACAAGTGGCCGGGACATGAAAGTCCTCATTGGGCCAAAACATGCATTATGCTCAATCACATTGGGCTTTGTCCATAACTAACCATCATGCCAATCATTCACCCTTATATGCCTTTCTAATGCATAAAGAAATGGATTACTAACTTTGTTTCAACCTTTGAAACTATATTTTGAGTTATTTTAATGATGTGATCAAATTAGGAAACTTTTTCCATTTTGGAAACTTTCATTTTAGGAAACCCTTTTGCATGAATGTGTTCTTGCCTTAATAATCAATCAAATTGATTATTAATTAATTATAAATTAATTATTTAATTAATTAATCATATTAAATAATTAAAAGAATCAATTTTGGGCTTAAAATAAGTGTAGGCCGAAACCCACAGAAGAAAAACCCTAAGTGTGTTCACACACAAACTAGTTTTGTGTCATTTGGACCATTTGGGCCTTTTGGAATGAGCCAAGCCCACTCCAGCCCTTAAAACCCATTAATAAACTTAATTAATGTTTATAATAGTTAATTTAAATCAGCTCCTTGGGCCTACCAAGTCATTTACTAATTTAAACCAAGTCCGTAAACATAATTAAGCCCATTAAGTGGTTTTAATGAATTAAAATTAATCAAATTAATTTAAGGCCCATTTTAATTAATCCAATTAATTAAAAACACTTTAATATATCATATATATCATATTTAGAAGATCAAAAGTCGTTCTAACCAAGAACACATCAAGAACACCAATTTATCGAACTTTTCGACAAAACTAGTTTTCATGCAAAACTTGTTCGATTTTAATTCCGTTCGATCCTACGGCTTAATATCACATATTAAACACATAAAATATCATTTAAATGATTTTTAAATGGATCCATAAGAAATTAAATTAGAACAGCCCCTACATTACCTAGGGTTTCACGCCAAACCCTAATGGGTTTCACGCAAAACCCTAGTCACTTTTCTTCAAAAGTTCCGTTTTTGTTTCCGTCAAATTTATTTGATCACACATACAACCAGAAATCAATATTTCTCATTCATGAACAATCAAATCTAATATTTTAAAGTTCATGAAATAAATAACTCAAAACAAAACAAAACTTATTCCACAGAAAATATAGAATTGTGTATCCATGGCAAAACCTGGCTCTGATACCATGTTGGAATATTATGGTTACATGCATCACATACATGAGCGGAATTTTAAATTTTTTTTAACCATAAGATCTGATCTTGCCATGAATACATAATATAACTATATGAGAATAAGAAAAATCACCTTTGATTTTTGTTGAACAGTTGATTTTACTTCGCACCGGGTTGTCGCAAACCACAGTGTCCAAAATCGAACACCTCCAATGAGTAATCCACACTAGAGAGGGGTAAATTGAACCAACAACTTGGTGTTCAACTAGGGCTGGCCGAAATTCCCAAGAGCTAGCTTGGGAAGTGGCGCAAAAGGGAGAGAGGATTAAGAGAAAAAGACTTTCCTTTTGTTTTAATCACTTAACCCTAATTCTCATTAGTTGGCCTTTTATAGTTAGGTTAAAATTCCAACTCCTTAATGAGATTGGGCTCTTTAAAATTGCTGGAGAATTATTAATTGGGCTTCTGGAATTAATTATAATCATTTGGGCTTAATTAAATCCAAATTAAATCTTTTCATAAAAGACCATGCACAAAATCCACAAACTAGGACCTTTGTGCATCTAATTGGATTTAAATACCCAAATGGATTCCAAATCCAACCAAATTAAATATGTGAGTTCCATAACACTTATGTAACATATATAAATTAATTTGGTCCAAGAAAAAGCCCTCTAAGCCCTTCTGTATGAAGTTGGCGTGTAGCCCTCTTCTGGAGGGCTTCCTCCAACTTCTTCATTCCTTTGGCCCTCTATAATTTCTCCAATGGTCCTATTAATTATTATATCAGTCCTATAACACTTATAGTAGTCTTATAACACTTATAAGACAATAATAATTAATCATGAAATACATTATTTCATTTAGGTCCAATTTACAGAACATTTCTCAAAAGTTCCGCGGACAATTTTATTTGATCATAATTAATTAAACTCTTTAATTAATTATTATCATATTCTCCTCTCTACCTTTATAATAATATCAAATATTATTATCCTTGTCATTTTACCATTTTACCCTTTTCTCTATATGTGTGTGACCTATTGGGTTCCTGTCCATGTTGGCAGTATAATATGTAATTGTGAGTTCTATTCAAAACTCACATGATTTAAACTCCTTTAAATCAATTTATCAATCTCTATTGATATTTTGATACATCATTATACAAGTCATGATTGGCCTCTAGCTAGGCATCATGACTACCCAAATGTCAGGAAAGTCATGTGGTTTGACTGTACCCTTCCATAGAAACAGTTACCGTGCAATTACTCCTTTCACCACTCTTATCTCAATCAGATTCTGAGTATGGATTTCTGTCAACTCATATAAATCTAATTATGTATGTTCTATTAATTTAACCATTGTTCCTAAAATGCCCTTCATGGATCTCCATCCATCTCGGCATATTACTCTGGCCAGAGATTCACTGAACAAGGTAATTATAGAATCATGTGAGATAACTTCCCTTGTTAAATCTGGGATGGTGAATCCTTTGTCAATCACTCAACTATCTTCAAGTAGGTCATGATATACCCAATCTCCTAACTATGTTCACTCCCAGTTGGAAGTAATCAGTTATGGAGTCAAAGTATACCACTTGCTACTTAAGATAACTTTGGTGATCTCAAGTCTAAGGATACTTGCACAACCGCTATGAAGAGATTCCTCACTGACATAGATTTAATATCCATATGAGGATTCTCTTTGCAGGTCTCCAATGAACTTGTTCCTCTAACAAGCATCCACATGTTAGCTTTGATTATCATCCATAATCACAATTATGAGAACCATTGCTTGAACCATTCAAGAAGCATAACATGTGCTAGTCTGTCCGAATTAACAATGTCCTATCTTGTTAATTCTATGACTAGGGATATTTAGATATTAACACATTTGCATGCGATAGACATCTCACATCATGAACACTTTCATGATTGCCTTTGCACTGTGTTTATAATATCTAGGACTTCATTTATTAATTTAAGATTTACAAACTCATGTATTCAAACACAGCATTAATAAATGAATGATGCCTTTTATTAAGAATATAAATTTCATACATATGAAAAACATCCCTATTACATGGGCTCTAGGGCATACTCTCTAACATGGGAGAGATTCAAAGAATTATAGAGAAGTTGCCCACACCACAATCTACCAAGGGAGTTATTGATGCAAATGTTTTATAATGGTGTGAATCCAACTACTAAAGGCACAATTGATGCTGCAGCTGGGGGCTCTCTTATGAGGAAGACAACGGAGGCTGCATTCGAGTTATTGGAGGAAATGTCAATGAACAACTGCATGTGGCCAACTGAGAGAGCTAGGGAGTCAAATTTATCAAATGTGAGGGGAGTTCATTCGGTAGATTCAGTAATGGCTTTGCAAGCTCAAGTTGAGCAATTGACATAGAAAATTAATCGCCTAGGTATGGGAAGTAATCCACAAAGTGGGTGTAACATATGTGGACAATTAGGACATGAAAGTGAAGGGTGTAATTTGGGTATGGCTAGTATGGAAGAACAAGTTAGTTTCATCTAAGGGCAAGGACGAAGAAACCCATACTCAAACACTTATAAGCCCGATTGGAGAAACCATCCGAATTTTTCTTGGGGTAATAGTAGTAACCGAAATAGGGTTATGGGGCTTCAACAACCTCAAGATAGGTTTGGTGCCTTGGAGGTTAAAATGGATAGGTTCTTGGAGGGAATTAATATGAAGTTTAGTGCTCAAGAGGAGGCCCAAAAAAGGCTAGAAACTAAGTTCGATCAAATAATAAAGAATCAAGCCTCTTCAATTCATAATTTGAAAGTTTAATTGGGGTAAATTGCTAAGGCTCTCCCATCATGCTTACAAGGAAGTTTACCAAGTAATACGGAGGACAACCCGAGAGAACATTTAAAGGCAATAAATTTGAGGTTAGGAAAGTCTTACGCTAGTGAATTTGTTTCCACTAACAAGTTTGGTTATGTGCAAGAAAAATAATAAGCATGATGAGGTTCATGTCACGAGTGTGACACCTATCGCGAGCATGACAAGAGAGGGAGCCACACCCATCGCGAGTGAAGTAGCTATCACGAGCGTACCAGATACAGCAGATCAGCCTTCTATCGCGAGCGCGACACCTATCGCGAGCATGACACATGGGGTTTCACAAGGAAAAATTTCAAAGGTTTTCCAACCACGACCACCATTTTCACAATGGTTGAAGCAAGAAAACCAAGATAAGCAATTTCAATCTTTTCTTGATAAATTGAAGCATGTGCATATTAATTTAAATTTTGTTGAGGCTATAACACAAATTCCTAATTATGCAAAGTTTCTTAAAGATTTAATTGCTAGGAAAAGAAATTGGGAAAATGTTTCAACCATTGAATTGACTGAGGCATGTAGTTCGATTATTACAAATAACTTGCCTACTAAGCTGAAAGATAATGGTAGCTTTACAATTCCATGCATTTTAGGGGATGTTGAGTTTCCTAAGTGTTTATTTGATTTGGGGGCTAGCATTAACCTTATGCCATTATCTATTTTCAAAAAGTTGGGGTTACTTCCATGGTTTTACAACTAGCTGACCAATCAATTAAAAAACCATATGGCATAGTGGAAGATGTGTTAGTTAAAGTTGATAAATTTATTTTGCCTGCTAATTTTGTTATCCTAGATTTTACTTATGATGTGAAGTGCCCATTGATATTAGGGAGACCTTTCATAATTACTAGATGAGCATTGGTTGATGTCTATAAAGGTTCCTTAATTTTGAGAGTAGGGCATGATAGTATAGAATATCGCATGGATAGGGCATTAAGGTACCCCATAGATGAAAATATATGCATGAAAATAGATGTCATTGATGCTTGTGTTGCATCAGTTTTTAATGAAGCGTGTCAAGATAAGGTGATCAATGAGGAAGAAATTAGTAAAGAGGAAGAACAAGAGGGTGCAAGGACAGAAAGCTTATATAGAAATGAGGCACCTATACCACCTTCAATAGTAAGTCCTCCTACGGTAGAGTTGAAAGAGCTACCTAGTCATTTGAGGTATGCATTTCTTGGATTAAATCATACATTACCTATCATTGTGTCTAATAAACTTACTAGTAATCAGGAAGCTTTGCCAGTGGAGGTAGTTAGAAAGAGAATAAAGAGTATAGGTTGGAAATTTTCAGATTTAAAAGGAATTAGTCCTAAGATTGTCATGTATAGGATTAATATGATAGATGATTGTCAATCTAAGGCAGATAGGCAAAGCAGACTTAACCTAAATATAAAGGAGGTAGTTAAGAAAGAGGTCATAAAATTGCTAAATGCTGGAAGTATCTATCCAATTTTGGATAATGCTTGGGTGAGCCCGATACATTATGTACCTAAGAAAGGAGGTATGATGGTAGTTAGGAATGAGAGTGGGGAATTGATTCCTACTAAAACCACCACGGGTTTGAGGGTTTGTATTGATTATAGAAAGTTAAATTCAACTATTAGGAAGGAACACTTTCCTTTACCCTTCATTGATCAAATGTTGGAAAGGGTAGCTGGGCATTCTCATTATTGCTTTTTGGATGGGTATTCGAGATATTTCCAAATTTTTATATATCCTAGTGACCAGGAAAAGACTACTTTTACTTGTCTGTATGGGACTTTTGCCTATAGACTTATGCCATTTGGGTTATGTAATGTGCCTGCATCTTTTCAAAGGTGCATGACCTCTATCTTTGGGGATATGATTGAGAACATCATGGAAGTTTTCATGGATGATTTTTCTGTCTATGGAGACTCATTTGAGTTGTGTTTAAGAAATTTAGATAGAGTGTTGGCTAGGTGTGAGGAAACTAACCTAGTACTTAATTGGGAAAAGTGTCACTTCATGGTTGAAGAAGGTATAGTTCTTGGCCATAAGATCTCCAGTAGAGGCATTGAAGTGGATAGAACAAAGGTTGAATTGATTGAAAAATTACCTCTACACTTAAGGGCATTAGATCATTCTTAGGTCATGCTGGTTTTTATAGACGATTCATTAAGGATTTTTCACTTATAGCTAAACCTTTAACTAATTTCTTGGTTAAAGAAGTGCCTTTTGAATTTTTTGATAAATGTATGCATGCTTTTAGTTCTTTAAAGGAAGCCCTTACAACTGCACCTATAATCACTTCTCCTAATTGGGAGCTACCTTTTGAGATTATGTGCGATGCAAGTAACTTAGTTGTAGGTTGTGTGTTGGGTCAAAGGATTGGTAAGCATTTATATGTGATTTACTATGCCAGTCATACTTTATCACCACCTCAAGTGAATTATACTACCACTGAAAAAGAGATATTGGCGGTTGTTTATGCATGTGATAAGTTTAGGTCTTATTTATTAGGATCTAAAGTCATAATCTATACGGATCATGCAGCTTTAAGATATTTGTTTGCTAAAAAAGATGCCAAACCTAAGTTGATTCATTGGGTTCTTCTATTGCAAGAATTTGATCTAGAAATTAAAGATAAGAAAGGCTCTAAAAATTTAGTAGCTGATCACTTATCTAGGTTAGAAAATGCTGAAGGACCACTAGGGGATAGCCATGAAATCAATGAATCTTTTTCGAATGAACCTCTTATGTCAATAAATTATAAGCATGTGCCTTGGTTTGCAGATTTTGCTAACTTTCTTGCTGCAAGAATTATACCTTATGGATTGACATGGCAACAGAAAAATAATTTTTTTAATGATGTTAAAAACTATCTTTGGGAGGAGCCCTATTTATTTAGAATAAGTGGGGATGGTGTTATAAGACGGTGTGTGAGTAAGGAAGAGACTGTGGATATTTTAGCTCATTGTCATTCATCATTGTATTCGGTGCATAATGGGGGAGCAAAAACTACTTCTAGGGTGCTAAAGCATGGTTTTTATTGGCCTACCCTTTTTAATGATGGTAGAACTTTTGTAGCTAGATGTGATAAGTGTCAAAGGGCAGGTAATATAGGGAAGAAAGATGAGATACATTTGAAAAATATTTTGGAAGTTGAAATTTTTGATGTGTGGGGAATAGACTTTATGGGTCCATTTCCTATATCTTTCGGGAAATCTTATATATTGGTTGGGGTCGATTATGTCTCAAAGTGGGTTGAAGCTGAAGCTTTACTAACCGATGATTCAAAGGTGGTGATTACATTTTTAAAGAAACTCTTTTCACGGTTTGGTGTGCCACGGGCTATCATAAGTGACGGAGGTATACATTTCATTAATCAATCTTTTGCATTTTATTGCATAAATATAATGTCCATCATAGAGGAGCTACTCCATATCACCCATAAACCAGCGGTCAAGTAGAGGTGTCCAATAGAGAACTTGAATGGATATTAGAAAAAACTATTTCTAATTCTAGAAAGGATTGGGCACATAAGCTTGATGATGCATTATGGGCATATAGGACTGCTTTCAAAGCACCTATTGGCATAACTCCATATAGGTTGGTGTATGGGAAAGCATGTCATCTTCCTGTTGAGTTAGAACATAGGGCATATTGGGCAATCAAGACTTTGAATTATGATATGAAAGATGCTGGTTTAAAAAGATGTTTGCAAATAAATGAACTTGATGAATTGCATCTTCTTGCCTATGAAAATACACGTTTATATAAGGAAAGGTCTAAGAAATGGCATGATGCTCATATTAAGTATAAACACTTTAAGATTGGAGATAAAGTTCTACTTTTCAACTTTAGATTAAAATTATTTCCTAGAAAATTAAGATCTAGGTGGAGTGGACCTTTTGAAGTAACTCAAGTTTTCGATCATGGATAGAAAAGGAGACTTGTTTAAAGTTAATGGCCATTAATGTAAAATATATTTGGATGGAGAATTGCTAAACAAAGAGGTATCTTTTATCTCTTTGAAATTTGCTTAGTGGTTATTCATATTTTTTCTTTCTATTGTTTTTATGTGGATAATTTTATTTTTCTCTGTTTATTTATTAACTTATTTAGAATACTTACACAGTTTTTTTCTTTATTTTACAGGTATTTATTAATGATTTATTTGTATTGTATATCATTTACTATTTTCCATATATATAAAAAAAAGTTAAGTCATGAAGTATATTCATTGTCACAAGCATGACAATTGCTGCGAGCGCGACATGGATATGTTAAATGGATTACAGGGCTCTATCGCGAGTGCGACATCATCGCCCTCGTGACTGTTTCATCATGAGATTGGGCATTAGGGTTCTGTCATGAGGGCGACATCATCGCCTTCGCGACTGCTGAATTGGGAGATTAGGCATTTGGGATCTATCGCGAGCGCGACATGCCTCACGAGCTAGAAAGGTTCAATTTCCGCGTAATGTCGTGAGTGCGACATTGTCGTGAGGTCGCAACAGGACACGAAAATTGAAATTCTATGGTTTTTAGCTGCCTTTTCACCTCTCCTATAAATAGCTAAAACCCTAACCTAAACCCTTCACCTACCTCACTTCAACTGCTCTATGTTTTTTTTTTTTGTGTGTTTTGAGCTGTTAACCATTTTTCTTCTTTTCCTCATCTTTTCTTTTTTACCTGATTTCGTGGAGAGATTTTGCTTGGATTCAGTATTATTTCTTCTTTCTTCTTCACTTGCTTTTGTGATTGTATCTCGATTTTCACAAAGTTTTCCATTATGGTCGCACCAAATCTGTGGGACGCAAGGATAAGCAACCTGTAGCAGAGCTAAGTTCGTTGCCTATTGATTACCTTTAGGACAGGTTTGAGTGTCCTTTTCCTATATACTCTGAAGAAGAACGTAAAAAATTTAAAATTTTCAACACCAAAACTTATGTGGGTATGCTACACCTAGATAATAATTTGCTTAAGGATCTAGGTTTTACAGCACAATTTGATAAATATGTCAAATATATGAAGTGGGAAAATTTTTCTAGTATGACCTTGCTTATTAGGAAGGATTGGGCCGTTGAATTTTTTGTTACCTTGGCATATGTGGACAGTAAAAAGACTCATTTTAAGTTTAGACATCAGGGTGTTGAATTTATTTTTGGGTTTGATGAGATGCATGCTTGGTTTGGTTTTCCTTTGAATGGAAAATGTTTTAATGTTAATTTATTTGATCATCGACCCATTTGGACTACAATAACTGGCTTAAATGAATTCAATAACAAAAATGCATCCAATAGACTTATTAGGGATAATACTATGTTCTTATTTCATAAGTATCTTTGTCATGCACTATTTGGATGAGTCGAAAGCACTAAGGTTCAAACCAAGGATTTATTTGTGCATGATTAGTTGCTAACGCGTAAAACACCCCTTTCTATAGATTTTATCTTTGATGATTTATATCATGCGTCAATTGCTAAAACAAAAACGGTAGGAATGTGTCACATGGTAATTGGAATTATTCTAGGGTATTTAGGTGATTTGGATAATTTTGTTGTTGATGAAAATGAGCATGTTGCTTTATTGGATATCCGCTATTTGCGTAATTCACATGTATTAGATAGAGGCACTTGGCCTCCGCAGTTTCTCTCACATTTTGCGCAGGATGCAGGTCCTCGTCGTGCCAAAGGCAAAGGTACAACACCTAAATCTTTAACTACTGCAGTTTCTGGTGATTCGAATGGTGATAATGATGGAGACGATGCTGGCCATGCTAGTGATTTAGGAGCTAGATGTGATGATAGTGCTGAACTAAGTGATGGTATTGGGCAAGGTAAAGTTGTTGGATTGTAGCAGGTTTTGTCCCGTTTAAATGGCATTGAAGCTGCAAATCAAAGTATGGCAGCACGGATGGATTCTCTTAAGGCAATTGTGCAACAAATGCATAAAAGTTAGAAGATCCTCAGTCGCAAGCTACTTTCCTTCTTCCGCCATAAGAATGTTCAATTCACTCCTTCTCCACTAGGGTCCCTAAGTGGACCAGCTGAGTAACGTTCATTCTCTCTTATTTTTAATTTTTGATTATGTTTTTTGTGATTGTTTGTGTTGTATTTTTGTTTGTCTTATGTGTTTGGTTTTGGGATTTTTCTCACACAATGGGGACATTGTGTCCTTCAAGTGTGGGGAATAGGGATTGTGTTTTTATTTGTGTTAGATTTTTAGGTTGTTTTTAGTTTGCATAATCTTGGAGAGTTTGTAGTTGATGAATTCTTGGTAATATAACATGAGACAACTTCATTGGCACAAAATTTTTGGTCTGGTTAGCAAAATTCTTGAGGAATATCAATGTTTATTTTGCTTTGGCATTTCTATATGCATAGTGAGGGTTATGATTTGGCAAAGCACTTTAGTTTAGGTACTTCTTAAGTTATTTATCTTTTCACATGAAATATGATTATTTTGGCAAATCATTGCTTAGAGTAATCCATCCTATAGCTAAGTGAGCTTTTGAGCCTTTACATTGATATATTTCTTTGTATGAGAGCCTTGATATGTCATTTACTCTAGAACTTGTTTTTGGTAAATTTCAAGATTACATGTAGTATAAGTTATGCATGAGAAATGATAAGGGCACTAGATTATAACCAATTTAACTTGCTTAAATAGACCACCCTTTTGACTTTAGGTAGCCAATTTTGAGCTTGAACAAATTTTTGTTGTTCCAACACATAATTAGCCTTAATCCAATTTTTAAACAATGAACTTTTCTTTTGGCACCCTCTATGTATAAAGGATTAGGATTGCTATGTCTTTAGAGATAATTGTTTTTTATTGAGTATTAGCATGATAAACAGTTAGCTCCCTTTATTGGCACAAGTCTAATTTTAAAACAAAAGCTAGTAGAAAGAAGAGAAAAAGAAAGAGAAAAAACATAAAAAAAGAAAAAAAAAGTTAAAGAGTGCGAAAAAGAAAAGAAAACTAGCAAAATGAATGGATAATAGCAAGGGAGTTAAATTAGTAAGTTTAAATTTCTTGAGATCATGCTAAGTTGTTTTGAGTCTCTTTTGATATGGTGATCACTATTTTTCTCTATACATTATGAGCTACCTAACCAAATTGATCCTACCCTTACCTAAGCCAAGTTACAACCTTGATTAAGACCCTTTGATTTCATGGATTTGCCTATACTAGTAGTGGAGATATTTATTCAATTACAAGCTTATGGTATGTAATGGCATATTAAAGGAAAGAGTGAAAACTGTTAGAGAGTATGCCCTAGAGCCCATGTAATAGGGATGTTTTTCATATGTATAAAATTTATATTCTTAATAAAAGGCATCATTCATTTATTAATGCTATGTTTGAATACATGAGTTTGTAAATCTTAAATTAATAAATGAAGTCCTAGATATTATAAACACAGTGCAAAGGCAATCATGAAGGTGTTCATGATGTGAGATGTCTATTACATGCAAATGTGTTAATATCTAAATATCCCTAGTCATAGAATTAACAAGATAGGACATTGTTAATTTAGACAGACTAGCACATGTTATGCTTCTTGAATGGTTCAAGCAGTGGTTCTCATAACTATGATTATGAAAGATAATCAAAGCTAACATGTGGATGCTGGTTAGAAGAACAAGTTCATTGGAGACCTGAAAAGAGAATCCTCACATGGATATTAAATCTATGTCAGTGAGGAATCTCTTCATAGCGGTTGTGCAAGTATCCTTAGACTTGAGATCACCAAAGTTATCTTAAGTAGCAAGTGGTATACTTTGACTCCATAATTGATTACTTCCAACTGGGAGTGAACATAGTTAGAAGATTGGGTATATCATGACCTACTTGAAGATAGTTGAGTGATTGACAAAGGATTCACCATCCCAGATTTAACAAGGGAAGTTATCTCGCATGTTTCTATGATTGCCTTGTTTAGAGAATCTCTGGCCAGAGTAATATGCCAAGATGGATAGAGATCCATGGAGGGAATTTTGGGAACAATGGTTAAATTAATAGAACATACATAATTAGATTTATATGATTTGACAGAAATCCATACTCAGAATCTAATTGAGATAAGAGTGGTGAAAGGAGTAATTGCACGGTAACTGTTTCTATGGAAGGGTATAGTCAAACCACATGACTTTCCTGACATTTGGGTAGTCACGATGCCTAGCTAGAGGCCAATCATGACTTGTATAATGATGTATCAAAAATATCAATAGAGATTGATAAAATGATTTAAAGGAGTTTAAATCATGTGAGTTTTGAATAGAACTCATAATTACATATTATACTGCCAACATGGACAGGAACCCAATAGGTCACACACATATAGAGAAAAGGGTAAAATGGTAAAATGACAAGGATAATAATATTTGATATTATTATGAAGGTAGAGAAGTGAATATGATAATAATTAATTAAAGAATTTGATTAATTATGATCAAATAAAATTATCCGCGAAACTTTTGAGAAATGTTCTGTAAATTGGACCTAATTGAAACAATGTATTTCATGATTAATTATTATTATCTTATAAGTATTATAAGACTACTATAAGTGTTATAGGACTGATATAATAATTAATAGGTCCATTGGAGGAATTATTAAGGGCCAGAGGAATGAAGAAAGTTGGTGAAAGCCATTTTGTAAGGGCCACACGCCTACTCCAATACAGAAGGCCTTAATGGCCCATTTCATGCACCAAATTAATTTATACATGTTACATAAGTGTTATGGAACTCACATATTTAATTTGGTTGGATTTGGAATCCATTTAGGTATTTAAATCCAATTAGTTACACAAAGGGCCTAGTTTGTTGGTTTTGTGCATAGTCTTTTATGAAAAGGTTTAAATTGGATTTAATTAAGCCCAAATGATTATAATTAATTCCAGAGGCCCAATTAATAATTCTCCAGCAATTTTAAAGAGCCCAATCTCATTAAGGAGTTGGAATTTTAACCTAACTATAAAAGGCCAACTAATGAGAATTAGGGTTAAGTGATTAAAATAAAAAGAAAGTCTTTTTCTCTAATCTCTCTCTCCTTTTTGCGCCAACTCCAAGCTAGCTTCTTGGAATTTCAACCAGCCCTAGTTAAACACCAATTTGTTGGTTCAATTGATCCCTCTCTAGTGTGGATTACTCATTGGAGGTGTTCGATTTTGGACACTGTGGTTTGCGACAACCTGGTGCGAAGTAAAATCAACTGTTCAACAAAGATCAAAGGTGATTTTTCTTATTCTCATATAGTTATATTGTGTATTCATGGCAAGATCAGATCTAATGGTTAAAAAATTTTAAAATTCTGCTCATGTATGTGATGCATGTAACCATTAAAATCCAACAAAAACACTAACCCTAAACACTTGAGTGAAGATATAATGAAGCATTTGAGGGAGAGTTACTTTAGGCAATGTTTTGTATGAAATAGTCTATACATGTGTTAAGATATTTAATTACTTGAGTACTTATATTTTTGTGTTTTGAAATGTCTTAATTCTCTAAATGTGCATGGGTGTTGAGTTGAATATGCAAGGATATTGCTTAAGAATTTGCAATTTAAGACTAAGATACATAGAGATGAAGTTGTAACATGATTCTTACAAGTGGTCATCAATTATAAATGCGAGCTCCATTATTGTGTGAATGTTTGGTATGTGTTGTTTGATGTTATTTTCTTACATTTTGAGTTTTTGCCTGAGGACAAGAAAAAGTTCAAGTGTGGAAAATTGATATGAGCTTGAAAAGCTCATAAATATTGTGTCTTTATATGTAGTTTTGTTAAGAATAGTGTTTATTATTTTGTTATTTTATTTGTACTTTGTTGCTTTTTTGTGTTTTGTGTGCTTATGGATGCTTTGCTTGTTTTTTAGGAGAAAGGAAATTATTTGGGGCTTAAAGGAGATCATTTGGAGAAGAAGGAGAAAGAGTGGGGCTACAAGGGCATTTTCACGAGCGTGACAATGTAAGGGAGGTCGCGATAGCTAGCGGAGCAAGCCAAAGCCTGGGCATGTCTTGTCACGAGTGCGACGGAGGGCGGATGAGGAAGTTAAATTTTGAAGAGGTGCATTTTTTTCATCAACTATTGCAACTTTGGTGAAGAGTCATTTTTGAAGGGACATCTCTTTAGAGATACATATATATATATCAAGTTGAACAGAATTAAAAGGAGGAATTTTTGGATTTTGATTTTGTGATTCTAAGAACAATAGTTTTTTCTTTAGTACTTAGTTTATCTTTAATGATTTGAAGAAGAAGGCAAGCAAGGGAGAAGATAATTTTTGTGAAGGGAAAAGGGTTGAGAGATCCCCTTCTTCTATTTCTTACTTTTTATTTTTTCCTTGTAATCTTTAAAATGGATGTTGTTTTGGCATTTGATTTTATATAAATAATTTACTATTTTCCATTTATATAATTGATCTTTGAATGTAGAATTTGCTATTGAAATTTTATTAATATCATTATAGGTTAAGGAAAACGACCTTAGATGGCAATTTCTTTTATGAAAATCAACATAATGGTCATAAATAAGAGAGTTAGCAAGAACAACGTCTTATTGAAAGTTAATAGGAAATTTATTATCAAAGCATAGTTTAAGAGATCACAAGTATGCCTATATGTTTTATGCTAATACAATAGCTTGCAAAAGTATATGAATATAGTGATATATGTTCATTTACAGTTACTTTTATTGTATTGATTATACATGTATATATGTGTATATGTATCAAAGATCGTGTATCATATTATATGTACATATATTTACACATTAGTGCAAATTGTATATTAAAAGCACAAGTATGATAAATGAAATGAATAAAATCGCAGTATTGCCTATAAATAGAGTTCAATTATGGATAGGTAGGCATGCCTATAGGGAGTTAGTTACAGCTACTAAAGTTTGGCCCCGTTTGGGTCATAAAATAAAAAGATGGTCCCATTTGGATCATATACAACCCCATTTGGGTTGTTGGCCGACCTCGTTTGGGTCCGCTTAATTGATTTAGAGTATAGTTTGACCCCATTTAGGTCTAAAGATTTGATATCTTCAGATATCTAAAGTTTTAATACCTAAGGGTATCTAAATTTTCCCGTTATCCACTTTTAGAACTTAGGCAGGCTAATTTCAATTATAATTATAATTATAGTATTTGAATTAAAATATGATTGGTTCTAATTGTAGAAATTGTATCACAAATATAAATGCTCAGAGTATATCAATCAACCATATGAATTATATATGCTGAGATATTTGTTTATCTTTTTTGTCTTATTAATTATATACTTTAAGATGTTGCAACAATTAATAATTTATTATCACTGATATCTTATGTTACATATGATGCATGTTGAGTATGCAAATTTTGAAAATCAAAAATCACTTTCTTTCCATCGAGACATAGGCATGCATCACGAAACACAGACATGTTTCCCAAAAGGTAGAATTCCAAGGGTGTTCAACATAAACTTAACAATCCTCGTGCACAAATCCATATGAACCGTGTTTTCACCTAGATTCCCTACAATCTCAAGAAAAATTGACCCATAATTTATTTGTTCAACTCTTAATTATTAACAACAACAATCATGATCATTATTTTATTTATGCATATTCACATATTATTTATTATTATAATCTTATTATTATTATACATATATATACACACACTCTTTGTTTTATGTACACTAACATACATAATACTATCATCATTTATCCCTAACATATTGGCTATTATTTTTGTTATTATTATTACATTTATCCACATGCATCATCTATTATCATTTTATTTATTTATGTATTTATTTATTATTATTATTATTATTACTACATTTGAATTACAATGTACATACAAATTCTATAATAATAATAATTATTATTATTATTATTATTATTATTATTATTATTATTATTATTATTATTATTATTATTATTATTATTATTATTATTATTATTATTACACTTGCAGATTTTTTCTTGGAATGAGAAGCTTATCTACATTTACCTATAAAATAGAATACATTTGCAAAACAATATGTAACACCTCAGTAAGAAAGGCCTTAGGCATTTCTAGGAAGTGAATGTAGGCCATAAAAAAAGAATAAGGAAATGTTAAAAAAATAAGAAAGGGAAGAAATCGAAAAAATAGGATAAAAGGGAAAGAAAGAGGAAAAAATAGATCGCGAAGGAGGGAGAGGCAAAATAGAGTTCTCACCAGCCGATTGGACTTTACCATCGGTGCCAGCATGCCACCATCCTCTTTATCGTATCTTCTTTCCTTTAGTCAATCGACTTTCTTCTTGCAAATCTCTATTTCCTCTTTTATTTTAAAAACCCTTAAATTTTTTCCCTTTTTTGATCGGCTTCGATGTCGGATGGTGACACAAATACCACCATTAGATTCCTCATGACCAGGCACCCCTTCCTATACCCATCGATCGTCTTCACTCATCGACGATAGAGATCGATATCAACTATAGGGATACCAAAATATTTCAGCTTCAATTTCAATCAAATGGCATGACGTTAGAGTGCGTGACCACCGACAGAGGCTTCCTGGTATTTTGAGCTTTACATAGGTAATGGCAATGCATCTCCAATGAAGTTCCGATGACCAGTGCAAATGATTTGCTCCCAATAGTATTAAGTTAAAAATTATAGATTTTAACTCCAAAACTGGTATGTGAGTTACTAAATTTATTTCTCAGCAATTTCTTAGTTAAAATAATTAGCAGGGAAATTTTGTTAGTGTGTTATTTCTTAAGTAAGATGCTTAAATTAAGAAGAACTACAGTATTATTATGTGTTTATTTCCTTAAATAAATTGAGTTAGATAAGGAGTGAGTGAGATTAGTTAGTATTGCATAAAAGGGGTCAAGAAACTGGTGAAATAAGATTAGTGCAAAATTTTATTGTGTTTTGGACTGAAACAAAGTAATAAATTAAACAAGATTCAATTTTAGTTTATGAATATGACCTTATAGATCTTTTTCTATAAGAGTAAAATAGAAGAATGAGATATTAAAGACACAAATTCCATTATAAAGGTTGTTACACTGGGAAAAATTGTGTGAATCTAAGAGTTTATTCTCTTAATTTTAAGTGTGGAGATTATTGCTACATCTCTTTCTTGATTTGATTAATTGTTGTCTTCATATACATTTAAAGTTGTAAATCTGTTTATGTGATTTTGATAGATTGACTAGGAAAAAGGTAAATTTGTAAATTAGAATGTATGATTATAGTTTAAGATGGTTTTTGATCTTTAAAAAGAAAAATTTAGAATATAGTAAAGATTTATGGTAAATGAGGGAAATAATGTGATAGTACTATTAATACCACATAATTTATACCATCAACCTATGATAATTTAACAAAAGCTATGGTTTGAATTATAAATAGCCATTGGATTTTCAATAATTGTTTATAAATAAACTAAACAAAAGAAAAGGGGGACGATTAATATGAACATTATAATACATGAAGCATAAAATAGATTATAGAATTATTTAAGGAACAGTTCTAGTTAATTATGTATGTACAGATGTATATCATTAATTAATTATTGTACATTGTATATTATATTAGTTTGATGAATTTTTGAGCATGCTAAAAGATTAATTTGATGTTTTGATTTTCTTAACTGACTTGATTTCGATTTATGTAAGTTTAATGGCAATACAATTGATTTCGATTACCACTAATTCTTAAAGCTATTTTAATACATCCATGATGTGGGATGAAAATAGTAATCAACTCAATTGTATTAAAGGGTTTAAAAACTGCTAAATAGTAATTGATGTAAATATGTTCAATTCCACTAGAAAATTACCAGGGGCAATATTAAATAAAAATAAGAAATGTAATAAATAAAAAATGATATGGATTTGTTAAAATTTGAATATCAAGTTATTAATTAATCCACCGAGCTATTAGGCAATGACTTGAGTATTTAGATGAAAAATGTGCGACACTTATTTATGTACTTTGAGATACTTAAGAATTTTCCATAACACATTATTATAGACGGACATGTTAAATTGACGATGATTACATTGAGGAATTTCCATCATAATAAATAATACACATGTTAAATAATAAGAGGCATATTGTTTGTTGATTTGAAAATTCTAAGTGTATTAAAGACTATATATGTTTTATGAAAATAAATTGTTAATTTATTAAAATTTAAGTATATAATGTAGAAAAAAATTACTTTCTTTCATGATGTATGTATATTTTGAGGTAAGTAATTGATGGAATATGACATGGTATGATAATCATGATAGCACAGCGGAAAAACAAAAATTTTATCATACATACCATACATATCCAAAGATAGAATCGAAACATGCAATTTTAGGGTTATCGAACTTACAACTTTTGATGCCTTTTAAAACTTTTATTCCGATGATGACCAGCAACAAAGATGGCTTTGTCCGCCTTAGATCTCGATCACCAATGCCAAGGAATAGCCTTTTGCGCCACTCCCTCTATTCTCACACACACAATTACACCGTCGGCTTAAAAACGAGATTGCTAGATCTCTTTTTCGGTATTGTGTAATGGTTATAGTTTGAAGCTACAAAACTTGATTTTGTACTTCTTTAGATTGCTATTACTACTCAATAACACAAGAAAATGAGGAACAATCCTTTCTCCTTGTGAAAAATTGAACAAAAGAATTAAGAGAGAGAGAGTCACTATTCACTAGTTACTATTCATGCCACAAAAAAATTAGGTTTAGGGTTTTATTTCTTTTAATATATATGCTTATCCTTTGGCAAGTCATTAATCTGAATTCAACTATCCTAAGATAATTAATTCAAACTCTATCACTTCCTAAAGATAAGTAATATATTTTGAATTAAACTCCTTTGAATTTAAATTCAAATTTGAAATAAAACATAAGACATTTAAATAAATGAAATCACTTAATTTAAATATATAGCATGTGCCGAAATTCCTTGATTTCCCTCTTGGAATTTCGGCCACATCATTAAATATATAAGTGATTTAATTTAATTTAAATTCCTTTAGGCTTTAATATTCAATTAACTTAATTAACACAAGATAATTAATTAATTGAAATTAAACCTTATGGGCTGAATTTTTTTCTCTCTCATGGACCAAAGCCCAATAGCAATATTATAACCCATTACATACATTAATTTGACTTTAATTAAAAGCCCAAATTAATGCTCAATACTTAATTTAAACATTTTAAGCCCAATGCTTTGTGTGCGATCCTATAGGTCCATTTAATGTTGGCAATGAATTAATAAATTAATTCAAAGGCTATATATATTCTCTAGCAAGATATTATAGCATTCCAAATTAAATGAAAATGCATATGGCATTTGGTGACCTAATGCAATTTCGCATAGTCCCTTACCCATAAATATCAGAATTAATATAAGGCATGGAACTAGTCATCCTTATATATATTAATTCCTTTCTTGATATTCCAGTGACACTGAACTCTCAGATAAATAATGATTACTCATTATTTCATCTCGGTATGGCCATACACTTCTCAGTTCACTGATCAAGTGGCCGGTGATATTTTTCTCTCTTATCGAGAGGGGTAATCCCTTCACTTCTCTCATGCTCTCTAACATGAATCAGTGCATACCCAATCATACCCATACTTGTCACTCTGTTACGAGCACGTTAGGTGTATGTCAAAGTACACAGTAATTCATAAAGAGTTTCATAGAGATTTCAGGTCTAAGAACTCCGATACAAAACTTGCATATGAGAAACACTTATGACTTGTACCATGTAGTGTTCTCATGAGCGGATCGAATCCAGATACCATGTTCTTTAACATGTATCTATGATCTCTGATTGACACTCTTGTCCTAATGATCCGTAAGACAGAACTCATAAGATCAGAGAGAGCATACTAGTCTTAATTCATTTGTTATTCCCATAACAATGACTGACTAGGGATATTTAGAATGATGTCGCATTTGTTTGAAGGTCTTACAATCCATGTGCCTCACACATGATAACTTAAACCGAAACAACACTCTTGGATAGTTTTATCAATTGATATGCACAGGAATACAAAGGATAAAACAAATGCCTCATTTTATTAATTTCAAGTGTTTCGTTACAATGTATTGGGGCTAGGGCTTACACTAACAATCTCCCACTAGCACTAGTCCCAATTGGGCATAGCCCTAAGACCGAACGCTCTCAAATGAGCTTCGTGCAGATTTGGACGTAACTGTTTCGTCAAAGGATCTACTACATTGTCTTCACTTGCTATCTTGCTAACCTTGACGTCCCCATGATCAATGATTTCTCTAATCAAGTGGTACCTTCTGAGTATGTGTTTGGATTTCTGGTGTGACCGGGGCTCCTTAGCCTGTGCGATGGCCCCGTTATTATCACAGAAAATTTCTAATGGATCTAGGATGCTTGGGACCACTCCTAATCCATTAATGAAATTTTTAATCCAAACAGCCTCTTTTGTAGCCTCACTTGCTGCAATATACTCAGATTTTGTAGTTGAGTCGGCAACGGTTTCTTGCTTTGAGCTTCTCCAGCTGACAGCACCACCGTTTAAAACAAAAACAAATCCAGATTGCGATCTAGAATCCTGTGTGCTGGTCTGAAAAGCAGCATTGGCATAACCTTGTATGACGAGCTCTTCTTGACCACCATACACCAAGAAGTGATCCTTAGTCCTTCGCAGGTACTTAAGGATCCCTTTTACAGCAGACCAGTGCTTCTCACCAGGGTCTTGCTGAAACCTACTGGTTATACTCAGTGCATGAGCAACATCCAATCTAGTACATAACATAGCGTACATGATAGATCCAATAGCAGATGCATATGGGATTCTACTCATGTTGTCCCTTTCCTCTTTGGTTTTAGGGCACTGTTCTTTAGTCAAAGGAACTCCCAAAGCCAAAGGTATGTACCCTTTCTTTGAGTCTCCCATACTAAAACGCTTTAGTACTTTGTCTATGTACTTTTCTTGACTTAGTCCCAAAAGCCGATTCGATCTATCTCTATAGATTCGAATACCAAGTATTGTCTCGGCTTCACCTAAGTCTTTCATTGAGAAACATTTTCCCAACCATTGCTTAACCTTTTGCAATGTTGGAATATCATTCCCAATGAGAAGGATGTCGTCCACATATAGGACCAGAAACACTACTATGCTCCCACTAACCTTCTTGTACACACAAGGCTCATCTTCGTTCTTGATGAAGTCAAATTCTTTGACTGCCTCATCAAAGCGAAGATTCCAACTTCGGGATGCTTGCTTTAATCCATAAATGGAGTTTTGAAGCTTGCATACCTTCTTAGGATGCTTGGGATTGACAAAACCTTCAGGCTGTGTCATATACACATCCTCAAGTAAATTTCCGTTAAGGAAAGCAGTTTTGACATCCATTTGCCATATCTCATAATCATGATATGCAGCTATGGCAAGCAAGATCCTAATGGACTTGAGCATGACTACAGGCGAAAAGGTCTCGTCATAGTCTATACCATGAGTTTGTTGAAAACCTTTTGCTACTAGTCTACCTTTGTAGGTCTTATCAGCTTTTAGTTTGAATAACCACTTGTATTCAATTACCTTAGCACCTTCTGGTGGATCAACCAACGTCCAAACCTGGTTATCGTACATTGATTGCATCTCGGATTTCATGGCTTCAAGCCAATTATCCGAGTCTGGGCTTTCAATAGCTTCTCGGTAGGTAGTAGGATCCTCACGATCTACTAACTCAATAGTGTCACTGTCAGTGATTAGAAATCCATATCTCTCAATCTCCTGACGTACCCTACCAGACCTTCTAGGTACTTGTGTAATGGGTTCTTGTTCCACAACTGGTTGTGAACTTGATCCCATTTCCAAACCATCCTCTATAGGAGCTTGTGGCACTTGAATTTCTCCAAGTTCTACTTTACTCCCTCTGTCTTTCTTGAGAAGGAACTCCTTTTCCAAGAAAATAGCCTTGCGAGCAACAAATACTTTGTTCTCGGCTTGTGAGTAAAAGTAGTATCCCTTTGTTTCTTTGGGATAGCCCACAAACAAGCAGACAGTCGATTTGGACTCTAGTTTATCAGATGTTAATTTCTTAACATGTGCTTCACAGCCCCAAATCTTGAGAAAAGACATATTAGGTTCTTTCCCAGTCCATACCTCGTATGGTGTCTTCTCAACTGCTTTAGTTGGAGTACGGTTCAATAGAAACGCAGCAGTTTCTAATGCATAATCCCAAAAAGAGATAGGAATATTAGCTTGACTCATCATAGATCGAACCATGTCCAACAGAGTTCGATTTCTCCTTTCGGACACACCATTCCATTGCGGTGTTCCAAGAGGAGTGAGCTGTGAAATAATACCACACTCTTTTAGATGATCATCAAACTCTTGGCTTAAGAATTCGCCACCTCGATCTGATCGAATGGCTTTTATACTTTTGCCAAGTTGGTTTTCTACTTCGTTCTTAAACTCCTTGAATTTCTCAAAAGTTTCAGACTTGTACTTCATTAGATAGACATAGCCATATCTACTGAAGTCATCTGTGAAAGTCACGAAGTAGCTAAAACCACTTCTAGCTTGTGTACTTAATGGTCCACATACATCGGTATGTATTAGTTCCAATAAGCCATTAGTCCTTTCACCTTTCTTGTTAAAAGGACTCTTTGTCATTTTTCCATGCAAACATGGCTCGCATGTGTCATAAGACTCTAAGTCAAATGACCCAAGCACTCCAGTTTTGTGGAGTCTTGAAATGCGTTTTTCGTTTGCATGTCCTAAACGACAATGCCAAAAGTAAGTAGGGTTCAATTTGTTTGATTTAACCCTCTTTGTATTAATGTTGTATATCGACTCTTTGTTTTGTAAATCAAGGATATAAAGGCCATTTTGCAACATGGCAGTGCCATAAGAAATGCCTTGGCGACGAATATGAGCATTGCCATTTTTAATAACAAAATCAAATTCATCATTATCCAAACATGAAACTGAAATAATGTTTCTGCTCATAGCAGGCACATAATAACAATTATTCAAAACAATACAAAGTCCGAAAGGTAAAGTGAGGTGATAGTCGCCTATCTCCATGGTAGCAACTCGTGCTCCATTCCCCACACGGAGGTCCACTTCATTCTTCCCAAGTAACCGCCTATTTCTTAGCCCCTGCACATTTGAACAAATGTGAGAACCACAACCGGTATCCAATACCCAAGTGGTAGAAATAGAAAGGTTAATTTCAACAACAAAAATACCAGAACTGGACGCCTTGGCTCCATTCTTCTTTTGTTCTTCCTTGAAGAGAGCGCAATTCTTCCTCCAATGCCCTATCTTGTTGCAATGGAAGCAAGTGCTCTCACTCTCTTTGAGTTTTGACGCCTTGGGCTTGGATTGGGCCTGAGGTGCACTCCCACTTGACTTGGGTTTTGCCTTTCCCTTTCCCTTTCCCTTAGCGGGTCCCTTCTTAATTCCCTTTTGAACCATTAGAACGGGATTGGTCTTTCGAATGTTCTCTTCAGCATTCTTAAGCATCCCATGAAGCTCAGTGACTGACTTGTTCATTGCATGCATGTTATAATTCATCACAAATGGATCATAAGCAGCAGGCAATGATCCTAAGATCAAGTCAGTGGCCAATTCCTTTGGCACTAGTACCTCAAGCTTCTCAAGAGTATCAAGATACCCTTTCATCTTGAGTACATGGGTACTAACAGGTGTACCCTCAGCCATCTTGCAAGAAATTAATGCCTTTGTTGTCACGAACCTCTCGTGACGAGCTTGCTCTTGGAACATCTCCTTGAGGTGCACCATGATCGCATAAGCCTCTTGGTCCATAAATTGCTTTTGCAATTCAGGCACCATAGTGGCCAGCATCAGACAGGTCACATCGTTGGAGTCGCTCTTCTTGGTCTCAAAAGTTTCCTTTTGAACCGCAGAGGCGTTCCTTCCTGGTTCTTCAGGCAAGGGTGCATCCAAAACATACGACTTCTTCTCTTGCTTAAAAACTATTCTTAAGTTTCGAGATTAGTCTATGAAATTGGTGCCATTTAATTTGTCCTTTTCAAGGACCGATCGCAATGAGAAATTGTTATTTGAAGATGCCATTTTCAATCTACAATAAAATTTAGCAAGATTAAATGAGGTCTTATTTATGATCCCACAAACCGAATTAATATCCCTTTAAATAATTCGCGTTAGTGATTTAATGTGGGCCAAGATCCACTTTTCACAACAACTTATTAGTCAAGCTGAGCTTGTACACCTAACAAGTTAAGTTACTTAGGTAGGAAAACTCCAATCATGTCTCGTACATGACTCTTGGATCAAATGGGCTAACATCTTAAGATGTTATAGCACAACCCATTTATTAGTTGCCTAGGTCCGGGCATCCCTTTCCATGATAAGTCCAACCTACATTCACAACCCATGCCTCACAAAGATAATCGGGCGCATCTAGGACTCCTAGTCTACGTGACCGATGATCAATGCCTTGACATGTTTCGAATTAGGAAGGCAACTTTGTGACTTACTATTTTTAGGGATTCATTTTATTACGGCTTACATGGCATACGCTTTGTCATCCATACATAGCATGCATATATATATATAATTGCATAAAGTAAAGCGTGACAAACATGGGCCCAAAAACTTACAACTAAGATTCTATACTATTACATAAGAATTTTCGAGTTGGGCTTCTCCACTCCGGTGGGCTTCATCTTGATTTACAAAGTCTTCAAATAAATTCTATTCTAAGAAATAAATGAAACTTTTACAATAAAATATAATGGCACGCAGGCCATATTTAATTACAAAAACCCAGGGCCCATGAATGCACCATGCATATCCATTCATCACACCAAACAAGCAAATAAATATACATAGCATTCATGGATCAAACAAAGTCCAATTTTAATCAATTTAGCCAAGCCCATTAATGGAAATTGTGTACTTGAACCTTTAAGAGAAGACCCCGTGATGGGCCTGGGCCGAAGCCCAATGGACTAAATCCTCTTATTGAATAAGTTCTTTTAAAAGCCCAAAACACAAACTAGTTAGATTTGTGCCATAAATCAACTCTAGTATAATTTCCAATTTTGCCATTTTTAATTTTATGTCATACAGCCCATAAACATTAAAAATATATATAATATGTGCTAACATGAATTAAAAATAAAATCATGAAGAACACATATAATAGAACACGGCATTCATGCAAAAACAAACAAACAACAAAACTAGTTGTTTAATGCTTATGTAATGCCATGAAATGCTCAAACATTTAAATCAATTTTATGAGTCATTTAATAATCTAAATAAGTCCATAAATATTGATTTAATATTCTGTACCATTTTAATCTAAATGTGTTTTTACCATTTTAATCAAAACAAAGCAAACAATGTTGATTAAACATGTAACAAACACAAACTAGTCATTGTTTTAAGTGATTTTAAAATTAATCAATTAAATTATCATGGACCAGAATTAAAACCAAATTTAAAAAATGTCCAGACCTGATAATTAATCTTTAAATATCACTTACAAACATGCCAAAAACGTTTTTACATTTAATTTTGAAAACTAGTTGTTAAACTAGCAATTTACATGCCAACTAGCACCTAGTTTCATAATTAACATGTACCATCAGGTATAAATAATTAAATCCGACCATTACCAGCCCTAATAACATCTTAGGACAGTATATTAACATGTCATATTAATTATAATACCTATCTAATCAATTAAAATCGTTTTTACACCAAAATAATGCAAAAAACTCAAAACAGAAAATTTCAGATTTGCATGTTTTCAAAATAACGATTTTTAATTAATTTTTTCATGCATCTAAAGCACTAAAATAAGCATGTCTAGGCTCTGATACCACTGGTGGAATATGACATGGTATGATAATCATGATAGCACAGCGGAAAAACAAAAATTTTATCATACATACATACATATCCAAAGATAGAATCGAAACATGCAATTTTAGGGTTATCGAACTTACAACTTTTGATGCCTTTTAAAACTTTTATTCCGATGATGACCAGCAACAAAGATGGCTTTGTCTACCTTAGATCTTGATCACCAATGCCAAGGAATAGCCTTTTGCGCCACTCCCTCTATTCTCACACACACAATTACACCGTCGGCTTAAAAACGAGATTGCTAGATCTCTTTTTCGGTATTGTGTAATGGTTATAGTTTGAAGCTATAAAACTTGATTTTGTACTTCTTTAGATTGCTATTACTGCTCAATAACACAAGAAAATGAGGAACAATCCTTTCTCCTTGTGAAAAATTGAACAAAAGAATTAAGAGAGAGAGAGTCACTATTCACGAGTTACTATTCACGAGTTACTATTCATGCCACAAAAAAATTAGGTTTAGGGTTTTATTTCTTTTAATATATATGCTTATCCTTTGGCAAGTCATTAATCTGAATTCAACTATCCTAAGATAATTAATTCAAACTCTATCACTTGCTAAAGATAAGTAATATATTTTGAATTAAACTCCTTTGAATTTAAATTCAAATTTGAAATAAAACATAAGACATTTAAATAAATGAAATCACTTAATTTAAATATATAGCATGTGCCGAAATTCCTTGATTTCCCTCTTGGAATTTCGGCCACATCATTAAATATATAAGTGATTTAATTTAATTTAAATTCCTTTAGGCTTTAATATTCAATTAACTTAATTAATACAAGATAATTAATTAATTGAAATTAAACCTTATGGGCTGAATTTTTTTCTCTCTCATGGACCAAAGCCCAATAGCAATATTATAACCCATTACATACATTAATTTGACTTTAATTAAAAGCTCAAATTAATGTTCAATACTTAATTTAAATATTTTAAGCCCAATGCTTTGTGTGCAATCCTATAGATCCATTTAATGTTGGCAATGAATTAATAAATTAATTCAAAGGCTATATATATTCTCTAGCAAGATATTATAGCATTCCAAATTAAATGAAAATGCATATGGCATTTGGTGACCTAATGCAATTTCGCATAGTCCCTTACCCATAAATATCAGAATTAATATAAGGCATGGAACTAGTCATCCTTATATATATTAATTCCTTTCTTGATATTCCAGTGACACTGAACTCTCAAATAAATAATGATTACTCATTATTTCATCTCGGTATGGCCATACAATTCTCAGTTCACTGATCAAGTGGCCGGTGATATTTTTCTCTCTTATCGAGAGGGGTAATCCCTTCACTTCTCTCATGCTCTCTAACATGAATCAATGCATACCCAATCATACCCGTACTTGTCACTCTATTACGAGCACGTTAGGTGTATGTCAAAGTACACAGTAATTCATAAAGAGTTTCATAGAGATTTCAGGTCTAAGAACTCCGATACAAAACTTGCATATGAGAAACACTTATGACTTGTACCATGTAGTGTTCTCATGAGCGGATCGAATCCAGATACCATGTTCTTTAACATGTATCTATGATCTCTGATTAACACTCTTGTCCTAATGATCCGTAAGACAGAACTCATAAGATCAGAGAGAGCATACTAGTCTTAATTCATTTGTTATTCCCATAACAATGACTGACTAGGGATATTTAGAATGATGTCCCATTTGTTTCAAGGTCTTACAATCCATGTGCCTCACACATGATAACTTAAACCGAAACAACACTCTTGGATAGTTTTATCAATTGATATGCACAGGAATACAAAGGATAAAACAAATGCCTCATTTTATTAATTTCAAGTGTTTCGTTACAATGTATTGGGGCTAGGGCTTACACTAACAGTAATCATGAATTTTACATGATACTATGAGTTTGTATGTGTGGATAAATTTTATGTGTATCTAATGTATTTTCTCTATAGAAGAATTAATTTGGTAGCCACCATTAAGCTTTTAGCTTAACAAGTGGTTATTTTTCACATGTAGGTTGAAGAAAAGTGTTCCTAATATTGGAAAGATAATTTAAAGTAGTTGCTGGTATATGGAATCATATTAAAATTTAGGCGCGAAGGCTCTTTGTTATGCGATTTAAAATTTCTATTTAGATTTGACATGTATATATGTAGGAATAAATAACTTATGTAATTAAATATATATTGTGGATTGTATATTGAAGTTATGTATGCAAATTTATAAATTGGAAAGAAAGATATTATGCATGGTTATAGTTGGATTTGATTATGATGAGTTCAAAAATTATAGAGGATGGGCAAATTATATTGTGAATGGAGTTTGAAGTGGATATGGATGGTAGGGTAGGTTAAAATAGAAGTGTATGGAGATTTTTTGCAGGAGGTTTCATACAATTGACCGATATCTAGCAAGTATACTAGATCAGCTAGTAATATAGGAAAATATAATTTAAGATCCCAAATATTAAACCCAAAAGAAATGTGATATTCTATGTATTTCAAATTTTAGATTGACCAATGTGTGTAAAGAATTCCCAATTTATAATTATGAAGAGTTAATTAAACTAAAGACAAAATCTTATTCAACTAAACAAATAAAACCAATGCAATTAAACATAAACTTAAGCAATCAAAATAGAAATTTAAACACAACTAATAAACAAAAGATAATTTTCTATGCATATAACTTAATTACAGATAACACAAGTGATTATGGAAAATTGGTACTAAATTCAGATAACTTATTCAAAATATCTTATTAAGCATCAAATTCTCTTATTATGAACAATTTAAAACTTAGCATAAAATCCAGTTTACGAACTCCTAAATATCCATTATGTAACACCCTAATCCACTAACCAAGCATAACCATCAATCACCATTATAACCTAGCAAGATAAGGCATAAATAATAATAAACAACATAGGCTATAATAATTACATGCCATAATAACTTAAAACAAACTTATAATTAAAAAGCCTAACATATTGTCAAAGAAAATAAATAATGAAATCCTCAAGCAACTACACTCAGTTGGATCTTCTCTTCAAAGGCTGACTAGCCACCAGCTATCGATCCACTAGAGCTTAACCAGTACCTATACGAATAACAAACCCGTGTTAAGCTATAAAGCTTAGTGGGGAAACCAACTCCGAGGATAAACTCTAATAAAATATCATGAAATACTACACCCTTTAAATTTATATGAACATATAAGTCTACAATATTAAATGATCTCACCCTTGCTATACCAAATGAATTTGCAATCCTAAACATGAAATTTATTCTTGCCATAATCTAGACCTCATAGTAATTGATAGTACAGCTTTCATCGCAAGCATTTAATCACATTTATTTTGTATGATATGCCTTCAATGTTTAATCAAAACATAAGGGAGTATATATATCATGCATCATCTATATGCGTTATTTTAGGCATCAATACTTCACATATGTCATGCAATCTTAGTTATATAATACAGAGAAGAGAACTACATTTCATTGAAATCATTCTAGCCAAAAAGAAATTTAAACCAAGAAATATAGAAGGCCATTATCATTTTCACATTATATAGGTGAAGCAAATGATATATATATATATATATATATATATATATATATATATATATATATATATATATATATATATATATATATATATATATATATATACACACACACACACATATTTCTTCATTTCGAGTAAATTACGGAGTCTTTTAAACTTTTAATAGCCTATCAAGTACTAGTTCAAAGGGTGGATAACAGGAACAATGGATATCGAAGGTATCAAACGATGGACCCAAAGGGCCGAACTATGATTTCATAAAGGAACAAAACACTAGACCTAAATGGGGTCATCAGTGGTTCCAGTAAGGAGCAAACAATAGACCCAAAAGTGCCGAATGATGGTTCCATAAAGGAACAAGACCCAAACGAGGTCAACTATGGCAGCTGCAAAATCCCTCTAGACATGCCTATCTAATCCACAACCAAACTAAGACCCACAGGCTTCATCACTTTAAGAACATCTTTCATTCATCATATTCTTTCTTAATTAATATAACATTTACTTAAAGTCGTTTTCCATAATTGAACACATATTATTCATTTTCATAGCAATATTGGCTTAAAGCCTGGATATTCAATGATGCATATTGCCTGTTCATATACTTGAATAGCTACCAGATAACTTATATCATGCACTAGGATGCTTTAGCATAATGGTAACTGAGTATTATGCAATACTAGCTTAAAATAATGTTTTAAAAACCTAATGCAATACACATCATTGAACATAAAATCATGAAGTAACAACATGATTTGAATTTCAAGGTTAACTCTGGTAATACCCGGTGATAGTTCATGAAAATGAAACCATACATATAGTCATATAAACCATGATCGGATGACTCTACACGTAAAAACATATTCACTAAAGAAGAACGTACCTAAGTGGTTCTTCAAAACCATTTCTTTTGCTTCATTATACTTAATTTAATCTTTGTACATTTAGTTCATCCTATATATATTATATACATACATTCGGTGTCTCACAAATAGTGAAAGTACTCACATTTGAGATTAACATCTACCTTTGTCATTCATAATGCCTTAAAAGAGTTCACAGCTCAATTATTTCATTTAGAAATCATAAGGCTTATCAACTACCACTTTAATTAACTTAATCATCATGTACATTACTTATGGTCCATTTAATTCTCTTCAATTATATTATACTCTACGGGATTCATGATTCATGAAGAATTTACAGCTTAAAGTGTGAAGTAGACCCATTAAAAGAAAACATGCGAGTGGCCATGCCCAAGAAAGAAGAGAAGGCATACACGGCCACGCAAGGAGAACAAAGGCCAAATGTGTGGCCAAGCAAAAGGAGAAGTAAGCCATTCATGTGGCCAGGTAAGGAGAAAGGCAACCATTCATGTGGCCATGCAAGGAAACCAAAAGCCAAACACATGGCCACGCAGAAGAAAAAATAAGACATTCACGTGGCCAAGCAAGGAGAAAGGCCATGTAATGCGCGGCCACGCAAGGAGAGAAACAAGCCATCACATGGCCACGCAAGGAAACCATAATGAAAATGCACGGCCACGCAGAGATAAAACAAGGAAGAGGCACGACCATACACTGAAGAAGCAAGGACATCACGCGGTTGTGCAAGGAAGCAGGGGTATGCGTGGCCATGCAAGGAGAGGAGGAACAAGTCACGTGGCCACGTAAGGGACTTCGGCAGCCATCTTTAAAAACCAAGATTTTTCAGCTTAAAACTCAAATCCCAGATCTCATCTTAAGCACTTAGTTTTAATTCATTGTAAATTCATCTAAATCTCTACAATTTAACCCTTAACTTATACTAAGGAAACACATATAAGAACATAGGAAAATCATCAAGTAACTATCTATATAAAGTTCCCGTACCTATATACCAGCTTCATCTTTTTCTTCCTTCTCCTATTCTTAATCTATATGCTTCTCTCCTTTCTCCTTATACACAGGAACAACAACATGATTTTGCAATCCTTCATGACCAAAAATCATAAATGAAGAAAAGAAAAGGAAAAGGAGATTTTCAAGGGAAGACATTACCTTAAATCTTAACTCACAAGCCCTAGCTCCCCTTCTCCAACTTATAACCAGCAGAGAGAGAGAGAGAGAGTTATCCCTCAAAATGCCGATCCCCCCTCTCAAAACCCTTGCTTTCCTTCTCCAATAAGCTATTGAAATATCTTATTATGTGAATTTCCAAATTTACCCTCATTACACTTAACCCCATCAACTTATTTTTTTTAACCTCTAACACTTAAACTTTTTATTTGTTTCAACTATTTCCCTATTTATCTTAATTTTTAACCATACTCAATTTACATATATGCTAAAATTACCAAAATATCCTTAATGGGACTTAACCTTAACAATGCAAAATAATTCAATATTTTCCTTAATTAACCATAATTCTCGTCACTTTACTATAATTCGGTTAGGGCCATGATTGGGTCCTTACACATTAGACCTTTTTTCAAGAGATATTACTTTAATTTATTCTTAATTTAACTTTTCTTAGCCTAAAATCAATTAAAATTAACACACAATTATACATATTCCATAAAATAATCATGCATCAAATTTGGCAAATTAAATTAAAAACATACATATCCTATGTCAATATTGCATTTTATCATCAATCATTATTTCAATACATCAATAATCAAATCAAACAAAACTTAAGATAAGGAATTGATTAGAAATTAAGAAATAATCAAAATTACATTCAATTGAAGATCAAACTAAGTCATTACTTATAAAAATATGAGGGTTCAAGTTCCCTCAACAAAAGCAAAAGAAAACTACTCACTCATTGTCTTTAAATATGAAGAAAAATAGAAATAAAGATACAAACATATCGAATTAATAATGCCCTTCTTGAAGTCTTTTTGGAACTTGCAATTGTAGCCTTTAAAAATTTCTGTCTTTGCCTCTTGAAAACTAGGTTAAAATAAATGAAAAACTAACTTATAACCTAAAAACTTGAACAAAATAAGTAATTTTTGCCTCCTACCTATTTTATGCTTAGGTTTGCATTTAAAGCTTTTAAAGAGGGAGTTTTGGTGGCTTTACACTTCCTATTTTAGCAAAATAGAAGAGTTTAACCATAATTTAAAGTCTCTAGCTCGGTAGAGTAAACAATTCCTTTCACTGAGTGAATGTTCTCTATATATTGTCCCTTTAACTACCTCGATAGAGGAAAACTTACCTCCATCAAGTTGCCTTCTTGCTCCTTTCAACTTTAGTTGCCTTGGTAGAGTGAAAAACTCCTCCACCAAGTGGGCTTTCTTTCTTTAATGCCTACCTCGTTAAAGGGAGAAATCCCTCCACTGAGTGGCTAGGCTATGGACTAACATCATAATATTTGGCTCCTAAAAATCCTTCAATTGCTAAATTTACACTTTTGCCCTTGTAATTTCTCTTTTTCTTCAATTACATACCTAAAAGTGCCAAATTAAACAATTAAGCTCATAAAATGCTAACTTATAAAATTAAAATCAAAGTAACTAAATTAACACAATAAACACACTACACACACACTAATAACATAGTAAAATTCATACTTATCAATAATTATAGGGAAAATTCTATCAATATTTCTATAAAAATAAACAATATTTATTAAACCAATAAAGGTTTTAAAATAGGAAATTTCATATTTTATAATAGTAAAAGTTAGAGAGCTTGTGTGACATTTTGTATCCAAATCTATCATTGAACTGGATATAGGGTGCTACATAACACATGCAAGTGAATGAATATGGAATGCATGCAAATGTAGATTTTATTATTCATTCTCCCAAGTAGTACCTGGGCCTAGACATAGCTGTGTGTAACTAATAAACGATCATTTGTCACTTCTTTTATTATTGCCTTGATTTGCAACTTTTCCTTTTTGTGTTGTGCACTTTTGCATTCCTTTTTCCTTTGTTTCCTCTGATAACTTTCTATCGTTAGAATTTCATTTGCTAACTCTCTTCACAATAGCCGCTCCATTTTTAGAAAGACTAAGATTGGCACTTGACGATCATGCCATCGAAGAAGATTCCCTTACTCTAACTTGAGGTTTTTGAGGAGAGTTTAACTTGATATGAGCCTCTTTTTGGTAGCTACCTAGTTTTGAGACCCTCGATTCCATATGTTTTGCTTTAAGAAATTGGAACTATACCCTTTCTATGAGGAGTTTGCAATCATCCTTGGTGTGCCTTTCTTATCCGAGACTCTTCTTTGCATCTTGAGTTATATGTCTAATTATTTGTTAGTGACATGCCATAGAGTCCATATCTAATAAGGCTTTTATCCATATATAAAATATTTTATATGAATAATAATAAGGTATTCATACATTTTTAGTGATTTTATGTATTAACATTTGCATGCATATAACTAAAACTATATAATGTAGTCCTTAATATATAAACACAGTACAAAGGTAATCTTAAAGAATTTGTGATATGAGATCCCTATTGTATGCAAATACGTTAATACCTAAATTATCCTTAGCCATAGCATGAATAAGATATAAAATTATTAATATAGACAGATTAGCACATGTTATACTTCTTGAACAGTTCAAGCAGTAGTTCCCATTAACTTTGATCATTAAGATGATTAAAGCTAACATGTGGATACTTGTTAGAAAAATAAGTACACTGGAGACCTATCAGATCATTTGCGCAATTATCCTTAGACTTTAGATCACTAAGGTATATCAGGTAGTAAGTTATATTTTAACTCTTACTCTTCAAAGGGGTATGCATAGCTTTGTAATTGGATATAACATGAACTATTTGGAGATAGTTGAGTGACCAATAAAGGATTCACCACCTTAGCTATAATGGGGAGTTCTATCTCAAGTATTTATATACATCTTTGTTCAGAAAAACCTTGGCCAAGGTAGAATGCAGGGGGAATGAGATTTATAAGGGCATTTTTGGAACAAAGATAAAGATATGAGAATACAATAAGTTTATGAATGAATTGATACATGTCCATATTCAATTCATGAATAAGACTAGAAGAATGGTGAAAGGAGTGATTGCATGGAAACTTAATATGGACTGGTAAAAGTGGAAACTATTAAAATTCCTATCATTTGGGTAGTCATGATACTTGACTAGAAACTTCTCATGTTGTAAAATAATATATTGTGAATATCAATTGAGAATTATAAAATGGTTGGCAAAATTTTAAATTATAGGAGTCCCAATTTAACTAGGACTTTTAGGTACATATTTAACATCTAACATGTATAAAGAACCCAAAGGTCCACACACATATAAAAAATAATGTCTGATGTGAAAAGTAATCCATAAACATGACATGGGATGTTATGAGAACTTATTTGATAAGTTGTAAGAGAAAATATAGGGTTTGAAAAGAGGAGATAAAGTCTTATTAGTGGAAATTACATGTAACTAGCTAGAGCACAGGAGATAGAAGAGTAGAGAAAACCTAAAACATAAATAGCCAAATGATGCAAATGAAGAAAGAAGCTACCTGAAACTCTCAACTATATATAAGAAAACCAAACCACATATCCACCAACACATGGACGATAGATATAGGCGATTATAACATGTGCACAACATTTAAAAGGCTTCAGCGAACATGACAAAAAGACAACCTACTCAAAATTCAAAATAAAGTTAGGCGGTAAAAAGAAATGCTAAAAACACATTAAAGACACACCTAAAAAAAAAACAACACATCTTGAAGACCATTAAATACGGCCAACATAAATGTTGCCATCTTGGGGGACTTATGATAATCAGAATCCATAAACAATCCGATACACCATACTGATCAACACAATCTGGATAAGAGTTTCTAATTAAGCTAGAATGTTATAGCCTTTAAACTTCCATAACTCTAATAATGATGCAACTTTTACATTCCATAATAGCTCAGGTAATCAACTACCCTGCCTTAACTACATTGGCTTTAATGAGCATTTATGTTAACAATAGTATAAATAGCTCACAAACTCACAAAGTTCAGGCATGTTATAACCCACACTTAGAATTTTTTTTAACATCTCAAGCACTCTTTAACTCAATTGTCAAAGTATTCCCTTTCAGAACCCTCACTAGTTCTCTCTTATTTTTAAGCAACCTTTCTCTATTGGATAGTCAGATTATAGGTATTTTACTCTAAAATCATTTTTAACTGACAAAACTGAGTTGTTATCAATTATCTTTATCTTTTAAATAGTATTAAGAGCATTATATGGTATTAAATAGCAAATAATAGTATTTATTTGGAATATGCAAAGTTTTTTTTTGTATACTTATTAGTTATAATATTATGTTTGTTTTACAAATTATTAATAAGATGCTTTATTATATAAGATATTTTTTTACAAGCTAATTTTAAAATATTTTTATAAGATGATGAGGTATTTTTTTTAATTAATTGAGATTTTATTTCTGTAAATTGATTAATTTAATATGTATTTAGTTAAGTTGAAGTGTATAAAATTTTAGATGTTTTTTATATTTGCTAATAATATTGTATATTTTATTGGAGTGTTTTCTAAAAAAAATCAATTATTCAAAATATCAAATTATTTTTTATTGTATAATTATATCAAAAAGACCAAAAAACTAAATCAATTTGTACTGAATCTTTGGAATAGCTATATTAAATTTTCTTGAATTTCCAAAATATTTACAATAAAATCTCAAAATTTTAATAATATGTTTTATTATATAACATATATTTTATATATTGATTTTAAAATATTTTTATAGGATGATAAGGTTTTTTTTAATTAAAATGACATTTTATTTTTATAAATTAATATATAATTAGTTTAATTGAATTGTACAATTTTCTTAGTTATTAGTTATATTTGTTAATACTATTATATATCTTTTTGGAATCTATTTTCTAAAATAAAAATTCATCCATTTTTTAAGGAAAAAAATATGATCTTTATAAAACTGAAAAGATCAAATACAGGAAGAGAAAGTATCCCAAAAATAGAATAGATCAAACAAACATAAAGTTCTAGCTAACTTATGAGCCTCTGCATTATTTGACCTATTAATCCAAACAATATCAACATCATTCCTACCCAATAAGAGGGTCTTATAGTAAAAAATAATAGAGTCAAAATTAGAAAAATCATCTAGTAAATTATTAAAAGCCAAAGAGAGTTTTGTGCATCAATGTAGATAATGCCTTTATTAGGGAGACGATCAACAATCCATATGAGAGTTGAATGAAGGGCCAAAGCTTCTACAATTAAAGGAACAAAAATACCTGGGCCATGACCTAAAATTGCAAACATAAATTGCTCCTTACAATCCTGAAAACAGCCCCAAATCCTCTTCTCATGTGATTTGAAGAAATGGAGGCATTAACAAAACAACACCATAACGCTTCATAATTAAAAATAAAGGTTCGAGCACCCTTACTGCTTCTACTAAGTGGCAAAACTACATTATTAAATACATTTTTTTCTACTTTCCAAGTGCCAAAAAAATTCAAAGCATTATTGACAACAACAAAAGGGGCCATCAAAACATTCTTCCAAAGTAAATTATTTCTTACATTCCAAATCTGTCATAATACTATACACATTTCTTCAAACTTATCTTTTCCAAGGTTCACCAATAGCACAATAAGTAAATCATCTAAATTCATCTCGCCATCAAGAATGTTAAGATTAAAGGAGTTTCACACATCTTTTCCAAACTAACAACAAAATAAAGCATGGATAACAATTTTCTCATGATTACATAAAGTACAGATTGGAGTGATAGAAATTCCTCTTTGAGCTAGCCTAGCTTTAACGGGTAAGATATTCCAAAGAGATCTCTAAAAAAAATTTGCATTTTGGGGGAAATCTTCAATCTCCAAATAGACTTTCAAAAACTACCAGGTTGAAATTTGACATCCCTAACACAATGAGTTGCCGCTAGATAACCACTCTTCACAGTATAAATGCCCCTTTTATCAAAATGCTACACTAGCCTATCTTCTCATGAAACATAGGCAAAGGAATATTAAGGATATTATGTACATCCTTAACATTACAGAACTCCACAATTTTATCTACATCCCACCCTTTCCTTCATTCTTCAAAAATGTGCTAACTCTCACTTCATTATCCAAAAAGTCAGTACCTTCACCAATAAAGAAATTAGAATCTTTCAGAATCTAAGGATCCTTTTTAAACAAAATAGATCTCCCATCCCCCACACATCAAGAAAATTCTCTCAAGGAAAATATTTAACTTTAAAAAAACTAAATGTAAGAGTATCTTTATTAGCAAGAAAACACCAACTTTGTTAGGCAAGCATAGCAAGATTGAAATAATGCAAGTCTCTGAAACCTAACCCTTATATATTTTACTGTTGCATATTTTATCCTTTCCCCATTATTTTTCTTGCCCTACCAAAACGAATTCATTATTTTGAACTTCATCACAAATAAAAAAAGAGAGCATGAATACAGTTATACAATATGTAGTGATAGCTTGGCCCAAATATTTTTATAGTACTTCCTTACCCGATCTAAACAAAAACTCATTGTTCTAGGCATTAGATCTCTTAGCTAGTTTATTTTTAAGGAAGCCAAAGATAGCTCTTTTACTCTAACTAATAAGAGAAGGAAGGCCTAAGCATTTTCCATGATTGAGAGGGGCATTAACCCTAAGAAGATTAGATACCACAATTCTATCCTCAAGACTGGCATTTGGACTAAAGAAAATCCCATACTTAAGAAAATTTATCGACTGACCCAAAGCACTCTCATATCTCTAGAGGATATCCTTGATCACCATACTCTCCTTTTCATTAGCCTTAAACAAGAATAAAGAGTCATCCATAAAAAAATAAATGGGAAATTCTAGGACCCCTCAAACTACCCCAACAACCTTGGATAAGACCTGTTCTCTCTGCTTCTTTAAATAAACATGACAAAACTTCAGAATAAATGATAAAAAGATATGAAAAAATTGGATCCCCCTATTGAAGACCCCTCTCTGGAATAATTGGACCAACCTTTACACCATTAAAGAGAAAATTATATTTTATATTATGCTCACATAACGTCATTAAATTAGTCCAGCACCTAGAAAAGCTCAAAGCCATCAACATATATTCTAAAAAGCCCTAATCTACCTTATCATATGCTTTACTGATGTTGATCTTAAGAGCAGCTAGACCAAAGTTACCCACTTGACAATTCTTCATAGAATGATTTTGTTTAAAAGTAATCAAGAAATTGTTTGTAATTAATCTTCCAAGCACCAACGCAGATTAAGACTTAGAGATAATTTTTGGTAGAATACATTTTAGCCTATTTGCAAGAACTTTAGATACTATTTTGTGGAGGATATTACAAAATGCAATAGGTCTAAAGTCTTTTATGGTCTCAAGGTTATCAATTTTTGAAATCAACACAACCATAGTATTAGTTAATGTGTTAGGCAAAGTACCTTCCATGAACCATTGTTGACACCTCATAACCAATTGCTAACAATGGGATTATTCCGACGAGGCAACACTTTAATCGTGTCATTCCATTGCAAAGGAAGCTTTAAACCATCCAATTTTGTTATTAAAATATAGCAATTATTGACGTGCCCAAGCTGACCACATAAATAACAAAAGACCATTAAACTCTCATACTTAAACTTCACAAAATATTCAGACCCATCCTGCTTAATTATTTTCTTGTAATGCATTAGAGGTTTGTAGATGTCAAGCCTAACACGAATCTGCATAAACTGCTCACTTCTCCCTCGAACAATATTGGTATCATAATCTATAAATTCACCTAGCAATTGTCCAAATCTACTAGCCATTGTATCTGTCATAAAACTTGAAGATAAATCATGCACTTGAATCCAAAACTCACATCTATTCAGTGGTGCTGTAACCGTGTTGTCTCCAGCATTCAACCTATGAAAAATCAAGAGATGTCAATTAAAAGTTCATGGAGAACCTACCAAAATATGAACCAGATCACATTCATATAAGAAGCGGAATAATAATTTGCCTTCCCCTATGCGTGAAATATTTACACTTCTAAGCGAATTCCATAAGTATGCCATGGTGTTCCTCATGTGTTCAAAGTTAATAGCGACCTTTATTAGAAGACAATCCACTAGATAGAGGGAGAATTGGTCTTTGTTATCTCCTTTCGTCTCTTCAAGGAACCACCTTTCATCTTCATTTTCTTGTATATTCAGTTGAATCATATTATCATTCATAAATCACTTTCACATAGAAATAGAAATTAACGAAAAAAAGACGTATCACAAGAAAAAACAAAAGCTACAGAGAAAACAAATATAATATTTTTTAAAAAATTATAAATAAAAATTCAACTATTAATATCAAATTATTTTGTATTGTATTATTAGTATCAAATAATAGAACCAAATTATATTAATTTTTTAAAAGTCCTATATCGAATTATTTTAAATTTTTAAAATAATTACAAATTTTAATTTTAAAAATATTTAAAATTTTAAAATAATTTTTAAAATTTATAAATATCTAAATCCTGCCCGCCGTGGACATCCTTTTCTAATTCACCCAAATGGACGTGCAACTTCGGCACGAATCACCTAACGAGCAATGGGCATATTAGGTCTACGAGTGAGTCATTTAAGAATGTCACAGGGGAGCAATGTCAATTGAATTAAGGCACCGCTACGCGAACCCCCCATAAGAAACCACACGTGGCTGTTCTGTTAGTGCGTGTGTGGTTCCCACTCTTGATCACACTCACACTTTGACTTTCGTTGCTTCATCACTGTTCACTTTTTCTTCAATTTTCTAATAAATATTTATTTAAATTTTATGTGTAAAAAAAAAAAAAAAAAGGAAGAAGAAGAAGAACGGATAAACCACCACCTCAACTAGAAAAATGCCCAAAGTTGTCATTTGCAGATGGTTACTCCCCTCTCCCTCTTCCCCCTTTCTATGTCTTTTCCCTTCCAACTTCAAACCCTAACTAGATTACCATATTCAAATTCAAATTCTTTTTTCTTTTTCTTATTTTTATTTTTTTAAAGAAAAATGAAAAGCTACTAGAAGCAGCTGCTCTCTCCATCTAAAGTTCTTATTTTGTTGTTGTTGGTTCGCTATCTCGCTCTGCAGATCAACGAAGAGAAAATGGGAGCAACCCACAGATACCTAGTTAACCACCAAACAGGTTATGGCCATGGCCATGAAGTACCATAACCTAGAAGATTTATCTTGCCGTTGCCTGCATTTTGTTTCTTTCACTTATGGGAAAGGCTGGTGTTGAAGAGGAGCAGGCATTGCCCTTAGGTGATGGTACTTCAGACCAAACTGCAGAGAGCAGATCCGGTGGATTTGGGTTTAAGCCCTTTCATAGGCTTTTTGGGGTTAGATGTGTGTTGGTGCTTCTTTTATCTGCGGCTATTTTTCTATCTGCTGTCTTCTGGTTACCGCCCTTTCTCCACTTCGCAGATCAAAGGGATCTAGATCTTGATCCCACGTTTAAAGGTGTGCTTTCCTTTCCATTTCATTTTAATTTTTGGATTTGTGGCCGTTACCCCTGTTTGCAATGTAGATCTAACTTATTCTTTTCTCTCTCTCTTTAGATTTCAATCGGTCCTGTTTACGAATTTACCAAATTGTATTTCGTTCCTTTTCTTTTTTCTTCCTTCTAGGAGATGTCCGATTGTTCGGGGTTTCAAAGTTTTGCAAAATCTTTTTTTGGCGGTATTGGGTGGGTAAGAAAATGTAAAGAAATGGAAGTAAACAAATTTAAATTGTAGTTAATGATGCGTTTTATTGGGGTAACGCTTTCAGGTAACTAAAACGTATTTTAGATTTGGTCAAGTAATTTAGCAGACTAAGCTATTGATTGGGTCAAATAATCTGATAAAAACGGATAATGTGAAGATTGTGTTTATTTTTATTTCGGTTATACGCTTATTTATTTATCTCTTTGTTTTTGTTGTTTCGTTATTAGTGGATATTTTGAATATGTGCAATGGATAAATATGTATTTTAGAGGTAACTAAAACGGATTTTAGATTTGGTCAAGTAATTTAGTAGACTAAGCTATTGATTGGGTCAAATACTCTGATAAAAACGGATAGTGTGAAGACTGTTTATTGTTATTTCGGTTATACGCATATTTATTTATCTCTTTGTTTTTGTTGTTTCGTTCTTAGTGGTTATTTTGAATATGTGCAATGGATAAATATGTAATAAAGCTATAGCTGCTTATATATATATATATATATATATATATATATATATATATATATATAGTATGATTTAACATTTGTCTTGTGGGATATTGCGTTGCTGTTTATTGTGATTAGTGAATATTTCATTTCGAATTTGCGTAATAGATATATATGTTATAAAGCTACTTCTGACGGATAGACTAACATTTTCTTCTACTAAATTACATGCAGTAATTTGGATGGATATTGTGATTTAACATTTTTCATGCGGGATATTGCTTTGTTTTTGGGCATGCCAGTCTTCTAAAATTTACCATAATGTTTACCATGTAGGAAAAAAAAAATTCCATGACTCATTTCTTTAGCCACATCAATGTGCTAACATGTGCATATATTCAAAGAAGTTTATTAGACTACGAATCAAATCTATGTTCAAAATGTGGAAAAATAATGTCAAGCTTATGCTGTGTCTTTTAATGTGGTAGGTTTATCTCCCATCTTAATATTAATATTAAACAATTAACTGAACTTCATAAATCCAAACTGGTCTCTCTCTCTCTCTCTCTTCTTTGTGGATATGATTGCAACTTACCCCCAAATAAACTATGAAAGTCTTCATTTCTCTCCTCAGCAATTTTATGGTGGCTTGTTTGTTGTTTCCATCACAGTATTAGCATAATTGTCATTCTTAGCTTGAAATCTCAAATTGCGACTCCAAGTCTATTTCTTGGGACATGAGCTTTCCAGTGTGATTGCAAACACTACTCAATCTCACTTTGGAAATTGGGGAACCTTTTATTTCAGGCTGAAAGCATTGAAACCCTTGGGATATAAACTGTATCTTTATTTTTTCGGTTGGGATCCGGGGGGAGGAGGGAAGGGTGGTGTAACACCCTTATCCCCTACATAGTTGTAAACACTATATCCTGCATCATTAAGCATGCTTGCTAGGTTTAATGCTCGAATTTTTTTTTTTTTTTTATAAAACTTCAAACATAAATCCGACATATAAACTATACTATTAACACTTTACTGCATATTTAAGAGTATTTTTAAACAATACAATATTTACATCTATTAATTATCTGTACATCACATCCTTGACAAAGTAAATAAGAATCTTGTAATTAAAATGCATTCAAAAGTAGACTATACTTTCAATCTCTATTTGTGTTGGTCATTCCGCTGTAGATATCATCCCTGGAAAAAATCCTTACTTGCAACCTACACAGATGAAACACCCGTGCTAAGTTATAAAGCTTAATGGGGAACAAAAACACGTGGACGATCCCTTTTAAGGGTTGTCAAGAAGAAAATCCATATATACACATCTTAAAGTAAATAAACCAATCATTATAAATAATATTCACAATAAGCTGCCACCTTGTATGCTCTTTTGCTATACTTATAACCAATATCAATACCTATTGATATTTCCTTTGCTTATCAATTTATTACCTTTATCATTATTCATTCGTTACTTTGAATCCTATACATCAAGTTTACTTTCTGGATTTTTATATGTTACTCGACCAATTACTTTGAATTATTAGTTGTCAAACATTAATGACTATATTATTAATGCATTAATATCAATTGCCAAATATTTTAATAACCATGCCATATTTTTGTCACTTATTTACAAATATTTATATATACTTCATCTATACTTTATGAGTTTCCACACTTTGATTTTAGTGATCACTTTGATATACTTAACTATCTTAGAAATATGGTACTGTATTCAAATAAATTATATTCCTTATACATATGTATAATATAGTCCATGTATAAGATGCATTCTCATTCGTTTGAATACTTACTATTTTTATTAAACTATTATATCTTTACCTTGTATATTTTTCAACTTTTAAAGCATTTCGATATTACCATTGCTTCATCAGTAATCACACTCAGCACACTTTATATATATACATTTATTTAACATGTAATCAATGGATTAGAAAATCTTGACACATCTAACAACCTCACGTAGTAAACAATAAAAGCATTTGAAAAGCTTAACAGTTAACTTAGCATGCTTGTATTGTATACTGACTGAGAATTCTTCATGCATTTAACTCATTTAAGCAATTTCGAATATTTGGAACCAACTATAAATAGCATACATATCATGTGTTACTTGGTAACCTCTATTTATTTAAACTTATGAAACAATACAAGCAAATCATGTTAGACATGTAATCAAACAATATCCTTAACTCTTATATGATGCTTGCTTTGTAATTTATACTTTAATGTCTGTACTATACTTATAGTTTAGCCTGTCTAAGTTCGAAAGGTGGATAACGGGATCGGTGGATATTCGAGAGTATCAAAACGGTGGATATTCGAAGATATCAAAACTATAGATCCAAACGGGGTCGACTGTACAGTGGACCGGTCAAATGGACCCAAACGGGGTCAACTAACAATCCAAATGGGGCTGTGCATGTTCCAATAGGATTAACTGTACTTTAGACCTAAAAAGGTCAACGATGGCAGCTGCAACATCCCTATAGGCGCCTATCTATCCACAATTAAACTCTAATTGCAGGCAATACTCTATTTAATTTTCTTTTTATATATCATGTAATGTGTCATACCTGTTCAAGTGTTCATCATAAAACATGCCTTGTTATAAGAACTTTGCACTATAGCACATCATATGGATGTGATCATGTAAAAAGATTCATAATCATAAGTGTGTGTGTGTGTGTGTATATATACATATATACACACGTATTAATATAGGCATATAACAAAATAAGTACTTACTATTAAGCATATGTCATCACATTATGTACTTTAACATGTTATCAATAAGGCACTATATGTGAACATGATATCACAAACATGTATGCGCATAAATAAGCTGTACTCTTGATCAATTTAAATGCATGTAGTTCATTCACATGTATGTGATAACGATACTTATCATCATGCTATCTTAGATTCCAATATTCATTTATTATATACATACATACCAATATTTTCCATTACTTCAAGATATAAAGTAAAGTTTAGAATCATATATTGAGTATGCATATCTTTTTACACATTTTTATATCATACTCGTATATCACATTCATAGGAATCATAGTTATATGGAGATAAATGTACACATGTATGTTATCATTGTATAATTGTGTATTTATACAATTCACTATGAAAACATGCTTTATATCATTACTCTTAAACATATTTTACATAACAAGCACAATCAATCAGCATAATATAACCAAGTACAATTTATCATCCATATTTACATTTCAAATATACATGCCCACATATCTATATTTCCATATTTCTACTAAACATATTTTATGCTTAAGAACACTTTTGTTTATGATTAAAATTTCATACTTGTATAAGCTTTGTATTATCATACTTATATTATAAATTTATAGGAACAATAATTATATGTAAATGTATATGTATGTCTAAGTCATAATTAAGTAAAAGAATATTTCAAGATTTAAACCCAAACATGTATAATTATGCTATGTGTATGTTATAAGCACACATGTACTCTATTAATAGCATTACTTCTTTATATAAATAAAGTTGACATTTTAACTATACACAATATCAACCTCAATAGATTAATAACAAATATGTATATTTTTTAGTATAATGTCATATATATATATGTGTGTGTCTGTGTGTGTGTTAGCCCACTTAAAAATAAAATAAATCATATAACTAAATATAATAACTTTAAGTTCATCCCCATCTTGTGATTGCATATCTATACTCACATAAGTATATATATATAATGTTGTGATACAGTACATAAACTCTTAGGTATAGGTTATCACATTACTTCTTATTAGATGATCACTCGTGTAAGTTTTCATAATTATTCATGATGATATAACGTAACTATTAATGCACAATTTCAATGATGCATAGGTATACCTTCATAGACAATTTTCAATGTAAATGATACAAATCATGCAAACCTATCAATATATTTTAATACTAATTTATATACGCATGAGTCTATAGCCCTTGTATACTTGCATTCAAGACCTATTTTGTTCATTTATATGTGTAACACATGGGGGTAGCCTAATATAATGATAAAGGGGAATAAAAAGCAAAGTTATGGGAAAAATCATGATGTTATGCTCGCGACAATAGCCTTTTTGGCCATACGAATTTTCCTCCTGTTCTCAGAATCCTGCAAACTGCTTAACAAACTCATTTTGTACTTCGTTTTTGACACACTAAACGACCTTTTTAGAAAAAAGTTTTCTTCTATAAAGTTGTAGATTTCTATTTTCTATAACATCAAACCTCATCTCAATATCAGTTCTAAATTGAAAGATATCGTTCAAATACTGAAGACTGTAAATGAGTACGTGACTGCACACTTATCCGATTTTCAAGCTAGGTTATGACCCCTTTAGAAGCAGAATTAGAATGTGATTTCTTCTTATGAAATCTTTGTTCGGAAGTCTATTTTAAAACCTAATTGGAATCATCTAATTATTTATTCTAAAACTCAAGATATTACCAAAAGAATACAACTAGGTCCAGTGAACCCAAACTCAGACTTTTAAAACTTACATGCATGTAGTTTTAAACATCAAAGATTGATGTTTTATTTCCAGTTACTCCTTAAATATAACTTCGTGCATTGTATTATAACCTTTCTATAATAACATCACTTTAAAATAATCTCAAATCAAGCTTTTAACAATTTATTTATCCTAACTTTATCAATTAACACATGCAAGAGGTAAATCTCTAAATCTCCTCTTTTGTAGCTATAACACTATATCAAAATGCATCCATCTCATATTGTAATCACATATTTCACTCAAGGAAAACATATGCATGAAAAGTAAGTTCCCAAACCTGAACATGTAACTCAAATCTTCTTCAAAATCCTCCTATTTCTTCCAATCTTCTAGTTCTCTTATACCCTTGTAAGCCTCTTTAATCAAGCCTTCCATCCATGCATAAGGTAGAAATCTGAAGATGTTCTTTGAGTGAAAGGGGGCCAGATTGGAGAAATAAAAGAGATGAAAGTTACAGATTTTCTTTTTGAGTAGAAGAGAAAAGGGAAAGTGTAACAAAATAGGTCATTCTTTTCTTTTCTTCTTGCATATGCTGTCCACCTCACAATGCCCCTTTTTATATTTGTCTTGCATATGAGTTTAAGTGAAATGTGACATCAGCTTGATCCCTCACAATTCCTCTTTAATCCTCCAACTAATTGCATGTTTTTGACCCCCACTTAAACCTTCTCTTCCACATTGACCCCAACCTTTCTATCTTCTTTTAATTGCATCCTAATTTACTATTTTGTTATTACAATTGGCCTAATATTTAGTTGTATCAAAAATTGACCCCTTAACTAATATTTCATACTTCAATTATAACATTGAATATTATTATACCAACATAATAATTTAATTATGCCATTATAAAATTCATACCATATAATTCACACATTTATCACATAATTAATGATAACTTAATAACATTTTTGCCCCAATCAATATCTTAACTCTTAATAATTCATTCAATAATGCTCAATTAAGTTTTAATAATATGTAATTGCTCTTGAATTCTATTAGGGCCTATTTTGGGTCCTTACAAATCTTGTGACATTATTATTGGTTTCTTGTTGTTACTTTCCTTCTATACATAAAATTTTTACTTGATAAAGAAAAGCAAGAAAAAATAACATAAACTGATATTATAGAAAAATGAGCTGGCAAATGGCCACCCTTGGTGGCTTTAGGGACATTGAAAAAAATGATCGGCTATTGTAACAAAGAAAAAGTTGCTTGATGTCTTCAACAAACAACTCTTTATGTCAATCTTGCACTGTGCTGCCTTTTACTTTTAATGGGGTGCTTGTGTTAAAGCCTGTATTTTTTTAAGGCCCGACTAATGGCATTGAAATGCTTGTAGAGTGATTAACACATTGGTGTGTTTTGATGTTTGGTAGTGAATTATATGTTATATGGTCCTTTTTTAGCGTCTTGCTTAAGCTTTGTCAGTTGAATGCCTAAGCACATGATACTTGTGCACTGCATGTCTAAAAACGGAGTAGGAATCATGTCACTGGTTTATTTGGTGAAAAGGTTTTCTTGACATATATATTCAGTGCCACAATTAATGGCAGTTTTTAATGTGATTCCTGATTTGGGCTGTTCATGGGTAGTATAACTGGTGTGCTTTTGTAATAAGGTTTTAGCAATTAAACTGGATTGGCAATTTGCCAGCCTAATGATTCATTTTTTCTATTTATGTTTGTGTTCCTTGCAATGTATTAGCTTCATTAAAGGTTGAGGATATGGATTTCCTAGTGAGGTCAATCATATATTTTATTTCCTATGTATATTTCCCGTCACGATGTTCGCCATTTGCTGCTTGGATGATGTTGTAGCTCTCAAAGTTGTGTTCAACGTGGGAGAGACAGTTGCCCATGCTTATGTTAGGATTAATTCTAACAAAAGAGATGGATTGAAAATATACTGGTTTGAATTCCAAAATAGAGATTAAGAGTAGAGTTTAATTGAAAAAGAAGAAGAAGAGAACGAAAAGAACAGAAAAGAGAGAGAGAGAGAAGAAAGGAAGAATGAGAAAAATCAGGAGAAAATGCTTTTTGTGATTCTGGAATGATTAGTGGTCCCAAAGGACTAGTACAAATAGGCATGAGCAAAACTAATTCTGCTAAGGTACAAAACAGCCAAAATGTCGTGTGCACCCTACAAAAAAGGAATTTTAAGTAATTCTGAAATTTCTTCTCTAACAGCCAACTAACTTAACTAACTTCTTTGCAATTTTACAACTTTATCCTCCTGGTATACCTCAACCTAACAATATCCCCCAGAATGATAAAATTCTGGAAATTGTTGCTGGATGAAGGCACTATCTTCCCATGTGGCATCTATAGTTGGAAGATACTGCCATTTGATGAGGAGTTGTTGAATGTGGGAGTCATTAATCAGAGTTGTTTTGGTGTTAAGGACTTTTTCTCGTAGAATGACGAACTTAGACTCAGTGTGGGGAGAGTGACCTGTACTGGTTTATTGGGTTCCACCCTCTTCTTGAGCAGGGAGACGTGGAAGACAGGATGGATCTTGCAGTTGGAAGGAAGTTCCAACTTGTAAGCTACCTTCCCAACTCTTTGTAACACCCAGAATGGCCCATAATATCTAGTAGCAATCTTGAGAGACCTTCTTAAGGCTAAGGTATTTTGTCTATAGGGTTGAATTTTAAGGTAAACCTAGTCACCTACAGAGAACTCCCTTTCAGTTTTTCCCTTGTTAGCATACTGCTTCATTTTGTTCTGAGAGTGAGCCAAACGATCCGTTAGATAGGTCGTCAAGGAGTCTCTTGCTTGCAGGAATTCCTCCACTATTGCTACTGAACTGGTTTCGGTTGGCAGATTAGGGGTATAGCCATAAACAGCCTGGAAGGGACTCATGTTGATTGCTGAGTGGTAATTGGTATTGTACCAATACTTTGCTAGGCTAAGCCACCTGAACCAGTGGGTGGGATGGTGGAAAGTCATGCACCGTAAGTAGTTTTCAAGGCACCTATTCAGCCTTTCCGTCTGTCCATCAGTTTGGGGGTGGTAGGCAGAACTAAAATGCAATTTGGTGCCCAAAAGCTTCATCAACTCTCTAAAATCTTCCTATAAACAGCTTATCCCGATCAATCACGATTGATTTAGGCATTCCATGTAGTTTAAAAATCTGATCCAGAAATAGTTGAGCAACTTCAGCAGCAGTAAAGGGGTGTTTGAAGGCAAGAAAATGGCCCATTTTAGAAAACTTGTCAACTATGACTAGAATGGTATCTCTGCTAGCAGATTTAGGAAGCCTCTCAATTTTCAATTCCCTTTTTGTAGAGAATGGTGTAGTCTAGGCCAAGCAATTTAGAGATCTCCTTTTGTTGGATTTAGTTATGAAGCCTCTGCTCCAGTAGGTGTTTGATGCTTTCATGGTCAGTTTTGATGATGAAACTGGACCCTTCCAAATAATGCTTCCATTTTGTTATAGCAAGTATGATGGCCATTTATCAGTGTATATATGTTTAGCTGATTTCTTTCCTTGTATAGCTTTCCTTGTATATACGTTTAGCTGATTTCCAGGCTAATATTTCTTAGTTTCCTTTCCTTAATCTTTCATTTTTTGGTCTCTAATCTCTTGTATATATTTTGAGATTTTATTGAATGAAAGGGAGCTTTTTTATCGCAAATATTGTTATGGTATCAGAGCTGGTTTTGTTGTTTTGAGCGTTTGTTTTCTGTGAGGCTGTAAATTCTGGATTTTTGATTTTCTTTGGGTCACGGTTCTTTGCGTCTGTCGGGATCTCACCGCCCATCAGGAAGGTAACGCAGGGTGTTTTCCGGCCTGTTCCCAACGTCCGGTGACCGGGTGTTGAGCGAGTGTACCTCACGCGTCGTCTGAAGCTCTCGGTGTACTGTTCACGCGCAGGCACGTGGTGGCTCGTGGAGGCACGTGCGGCGGCCGTTTCTTCTCCGTTTTCTTCTCTGACGTCGCAATCCTCTTTCCGGTGGTTCTACGGTGTTGATTTGGCTGTCCGACTTGGTTAGGAGGGTGGACCGTGCTTTTACTTCTGGTTTGGTTAGGGTTCTTGTCTCTGATTTTGCTCCTGTAACTTGCAATTGATTTGGTTCCTGCTTCTGGTTTTGGTTTGTCATCTTATACGTATTTTGGTTGCTGTTTTTGGTTTTGATTAGTTAACCTAGCAATTTTTCTTGGGTCAGTCATTTATTTTGCTTTCACAATATGTCTTCTTCCGAGATTTTGGGTATTAGATTCACAAGAAAGAATTATACTGCATGGGAGTTTCAGTTTAGAATGTTCTTGAAGGGAAAGGAGCTTTGGGGAGACATTGAGGGGTCTTCAACTGCTCCAGCAGATGGGACAGGACGAAATGATTGGGAGACAAAAGATGCCAGGGTTGCTTCTTGGATCATTGGTTCTATTGAAGCTCATATGGTGAATAATTTGCGTTCCTTTACTACTGCCAAAGAGATGTGGGATTATCTTAGGAGAATATACCATCAAGATAATACAGCTCGTCGGTTTCAATTAGAACTTGAGCTTAGCAACTTTAGTCAAGGTAATCTTTCTATTGAGCAGTATTATTCTGAATTTTTGAATTTATGGAGCAAGTATTCTGGTATTATTTATGCAAAGATTCCTAGAGAGGTATTAACCAGTCTTCAAGCAATTCATGAAGACAGTCGGCGTGATCAGTTCTTGATGAAATTAAGGCCAGAATTTGAAGTTACTCGAGCTGGATTGCTGAATAGAAATCCGGTTCCATCATTGGGTGTGCTTTGGTGAATTATTGCGTGAGGAGCAGAGGTTGGCTACACAGGCTGTTATTGGTGCATCTAGGGAGTCATTTGGAATTGTCAATGTTGCTTATACTGCTCAAGGAAAGAACCGTGGAAAGGGATAGGTGCAGTGTTTTAGTTGCAAGGAGTATGGGCATATTGCTCGTAATTGCAGTAAGAAATTTTGCAATTATTGTAAGCAGACTGGATACATTATAAAGGATTGTCCTACTCGTCCAGAAAATCGTAGAGTTCGAGAGTTACAAGCTGCAGTTCCAGCCAGTAGCTGTGATTTTCCACCATCTACACTATCTCTCAATGCTATACCTACCATTAATCAGTCTACTGTTACTCCAGAAATGGTACAACAGATGATTTTATTAGCATTCTCTGCTTTTAATCTTCAGGGGCAAGGTAAAAATGTTTCTTCTCCTTGGCTTGTTGATTCTGGTGCATCTAATCATATGACTGGGTCTTCTCATTTGTTACACAATCTTCGAAAATATACTGGCACACAAAATATTCAGATTGCTAATGGAAATGACCTTCCCATTACTGCCATTGGTGATATTGGACCTTCTTTTCGTAATGTGTTTGTTTCTCCTGAATTGTCTACTAATTTGATTTCGGTTGGTCAAATGGTGGAAAATAACTGTAATGTAAACTTCTCTCGTGGTGGTTGTCTTGTGCAGGATCAGGTGTCGGGGAAGGTGATCGCGAGGGGGCCTAAAGTGGGCAGATTGTTTCCATTACAGTTTACTGTTCCTAGTACTTTGTCTTTAGTTTCTAATGTTGTTGACAATAAGGCTGAAGTTTGGCATAAACGGTTAGGCCATCCGAACAATGTTATTTTGAATAAGTTAATGGAACGTGGTTTTCTTGAGAATAAAGTTCAGTCTTCTGGTCATATATTATCTCTTGATTGTTCTACTTGTAAATTGGGAAAAAGTAAGACATTGCCTTTTCCAGCTTGTGGTAGTCGTGCTGATACTTGTTTTGCAGTTATACATAGTGATGTTTGGGGTATTACTCCTGTAATTTCACATGGACAACATAAATATTTTGTTACGTTTATTGATGACTACAGCCGTTTCACTTGGATATATTTTTTGCATTCCAAAGCTGAGGTGCTAACTGCATTTCGCGCTTTTGTGGCTTATGTCGAGACACAATTTTCTACTTGCATAAGAGTTTTACGATCAGACAATGGTGGGGAATATATGTCACATGAATTTCAAGGTTTCTTGCAACAAAAAGGCATTATATCTCAGTGATCATGTCCTTATACTCCTCAATAGAATGGGTTGGCTGAGCGAAAGAACCGTCACTTGTTAGATATGGTTCGCACATTGCTTCTGCAGTCTTCAGTTCCATCTAAATTTTGGGTGGAAGCTTTGGCTACTGCAGTCTATTTAATCAATCGTCTTCCTTCTCAGCAGTTGAATTTTGTTTCCCCTTATTATCGTCTATTTCGTATGCACCCTGATTATCATACATTACGCACATTTGGTTGTGTTTGTTTTGTTCACTTGCCTCCTCATGAGCGTCACAAGCTTGTAGCTCAATCAGTTCGGTGTGCTTTTATGGGATATAGTACTGCTCACAAGGGATTTCTATGCTATGATGCTGTTGCTAATCGCATGCGTGTTTCTAAAAATGTGATTTTTTTTGAATATGAGTACTATTTTCAACATGTTTCTCCTTCGGAATGTGTTCTTCTACCTCACTTTGATGGCGCGTCTCGCCCAATTGAACGTTTTCAGCCAGGAATGGTCTATCAGCGACGTCAGCCCCCTCCATCATCACATGATCTTTCCGACCCTGATCCGTTGCCATCTTCAATGACCCCTAGAAGAAGCACTCGTGTTCGTCGGCCTCCAGATAGGTATGGTTTCTCTGCCACGTTATCTCATGCTGTAGTTCCTACTTCTTATTCTCAGGCAGCTAAACAAGCATGTTGGGTCAAAGCCATGCAAGAAGAACTCCAGGCTCTTCAGGAGAATCATACATGGGATCTTATTCCTTGTCCTGCTGGAATTAAGCCCATTGGTTGTAAATGGGTATACTCAATTAAGCTAAGATCTGATGGCTCACTTGGCCGATATAAAGCAAGGTTGGTCGCTCTCGGTAATAGGCAAGAGTATGGACTAGACTATGAGGAGACATTTGCTCCTGTTGCCAAGATGACAATTGTGCGACTCATTCTTGCTATTTCTGCTTCAAAGGGGTGGCCCTTACGACAGATTGATGTGAAAAATGCCTTTTTGCATGGAGATCTTCAGGAAGATGTATACATGACGCCACCATCTGGATTATTTTCTACTCCCTCTTCAGATGTCTGTAAGTTAAAGAGATCACTCTATGGTTTGAAACAGGCTCCTCGGGCCTGGTTTAATAAATTTCGTGCTGCACTTCTTAGTTTTTCTTTTATTCAGAGTCAGTATGATTCTTCCTTGTTTCTGTGCAAAACTTCTAAGGGAATTGTCTTGCTTTTAGTATATGTCGATGACATTGTTATTACTGAGGATGATTTTGACTTGATTTCTCAGCTTCAGGAGCGCCTTCAAGGTGCCTTTCATATGAAAGATTTGGGTCCTTTACACTATTTTTTGGTTCTTGAAGTGTGTTCTACCACGACTGGTATTTTTTTGCATCAACATAAGTATATTTAAGAGCTGATTTCTTTGGCTGGTCTTCAGGATGGTCGTCCTGTTCATACTCCTTTGGAAGTGAATGTTAAATATTGTCGTGATGAGGGTGATTTTCTTTCTGATCCTTCTTTGTATAGACGCCTCGTCGGCAGCCTAAACTATCTGACTATTACTCGTCCAGACATTTCTTTTGCTGTTCAACAGGTCAGTCAATTTATCCAAGCACCCAGGCATCTTCATCTAGCTGCTGTCCGTCGCATCATCCGTTATTTGCATGGTATTTCTACACGAGGTTTGTTTTTCCCAGTTGACTCTCCAATCCATCTTGTTGCTTATAGTGATGCTGATTGGGTTGGGTGCTCGGATACTCGACGATCCATTACTGGTTGGTGCATGTTTCTCGGTTCATCATTGATTTCTTGGAAAAGTAAGAAGCAAGATCGTGTATCTAAGTCCTCCACTGAGTTTGAATATCGAGCTATGTCCTCTGCTTGTTCAGAAATCCTTTGGCTTCGAGGACTTTTGGCTGAGCTTGGCTTCTGCCAAGTTAATTCAACACCTCTCCATGCTGATAATACTAGTGCTATTCAGATTACAGCTAATCCAGTATTTCATGAACGTACAAAGCATATTGAAGTGGATTGTCACTCTATTCGTGAGGCATATGATTCCCATGTCATTTCTCTACCACATATCAATACAGAGCATCAGACTGCAGATGTGTTTACTAAGGCTCTTTCTAGTGGTCGACATCAGTTTCTTATTAATAAATTGATGCTTCTGGATTGCCCAGCATCAATTTGAGGGGGGATAATGTATATATGTTTAGCTGATTTCTTTCCTTGTATAGCTTTCCTTGTATATACGTTTAGCTGATTTCTAGGCTAATATTTATTAGTTTCCTTTCCTTAATCTTTCCTTTTTTGGTCTCTAATCTCTTGTATATATTCTGAGATTTTATTAAATAAAAATGAGCTTTTTCATCGCAAATATTGTTACCATTAACTCCCTCTCATAGGCAGACAATTGCTGGTTTCGAGGGCTCAATGGCTTGGATATATAGGCTAAAGGTCTTCCCCTCTGCATTAGAACAGCCCCCAATCCAGTGTTACTAGCATAACACTCTAAAACAAATGGCTCTTTGAAATCTGGTAGTGCCAGCAGTGGGGCTTGGGTCATTAACTTCTTTAGATCTTCAAATGTTGTTTGGGCAGCAGAGGTCCAAAGGAATTGATCTTTTTTAAGTAGATCGGTGAGGGGTTTACAAATGACCCCATAACCAGCAATGAACCTTCTGTAGTAACCCGTGAGTCCCAAGAATTCCCTTAAGGACTTCAGGTTTTTAGGAGTAGGCCATTGGAGCGTGACTGTAACCTTGCTAGGGTCAGTAGAGATCCCTTTAGAAGTTATTACATGCCCTAAATAATTCACCTTGTCTGTGCCAAATTCACACTTGGACTCCTTAGCAAATAGCTGGTGTTCCTGCAGCTTATTGAAGACTAGCTGTAGGTGTTTGATATGGAGCTCAGGGAGGGATTGTAAACTAGGATATCATCGAAGAAAACCAGCACAAACTTCCTTAGATAAGGCTGGAAGATGCTGTTCATGAGTGACTAGAAGGTTGCAGGGGCATTGGTTAGGCCAAAGGGCATAACCCGAAATTCATAATGCCCTGAGTGAGTCTTAAAGGCAGTCTTGAATGTATCCCCCATCCACATTCTGATTTGGTGGTAACTAGACCTCAAGTCTATCTTGGAAAAATAGGCTGCCACATGTAGCTCATCTAGGAGATCCTTTATGATTGGAATGGGAAATTTGTCTTTGATGGTATGTTGGTTGAGCTCTATAATAAACACAAAATCTCCAAGTGCTATCTTTCTTCTTGACTAGCAAAACAGGAGAGGCATAGGGGCTAGTGCTAGGTTGGATGATGTTGTTCTCCAACATTTCGGCTACCAATCTTTCAATCTCAATTTTTTGTTGGTGTGAATACCTGTAGGGCCTGATATTCACTGGTTCAGTGTTAGGTTTGAGTGGAATTTTGTGGTCATGTGATCTGGGGGAGGGTTAAGGATGTAGGAACTTGGAAAACAGCCTGGTATTGCTTCAACAACCTTGAAATTTCAGAAGGAATGGCAATCTTCTCTTGCTGCACCTCCTCCGTAATTTCAGGCTTCAAACTGATGAGAAACAACTTGGCAGCGAGACCCTTCCAGCCTTGTTGAACTGCCTTGGTGAGGTTTTTTGTTGTGATTACCTTGAGAGACAATTGCTCTGCCATCCCTTTAATTCTGAAGGGTCTGCTGTCTTTTGAATTGTCAGCTCATTGGCATCATAGCCAAGAGTTACTGGAGAGTGATACTTCATCCAATCTTACCCTAGTATGATGTCATACTCTTCTAGTTTCAAGGGTCTCATCAAACTCGAATTGGCTGCCTTGCATCAACCAGCTCACCCCCTTGCATTTGACTGCCACCGTGAGCTTCCTTCCATCTGACACCGCGGTAGTAGCAGGAGGTACTGTGGTGAATGATAGTTTGAGACTTTTAGCCATCTTGGAGTCCACAAAGCAGTGGGTGCTCCCACTGTCAATTAGGATCATTACAAGCTTTCCATTGAGCTGCCCCTTAACCTAAATAGTATAATCATTGATTCCCCCTTCATGAGCATTCAAGGACAGTGCTATGCGCTCATCTGAATGCTCTTCCAGTACAAGTGGTTCTTCCTCTTCCACTTCCTGCTACTCCTCATCTCCAGAGTCATCACCTTCAGTTACTTGCACTGCCCTCAATCCCCTAGGATTGCATTGATAGCTTGGTCTATACCTATCCCCGCATTTGTAGCAGGATCCTGGGGTTCTATTTAGGTTGGAAGGGTTAGGTTTAGGCTGTGTGTAATGGGTGATTATAGTGTTTGGCTTCTGTTCTTGGGTGGCTCTTGGTTAGTAGATGATGGGAGTTGGTTTTGTGGTCTAGGTGTGGCCATATTTGGAGGGAAAATTCGGCTAGGAGTCTGGCTGTTTGGGTTCCATGTTTGGGTAGAGAATTTGTTGGAATGTCTAGGTTTAAGGGCCTTCAAATGAGACTCTTGCAGCTTGGCTTGTTCAATGGCAGTATACAGGTTGGATGGTTTGAACATCTTAACAAGAGACCTGATCTCATCCTTAAGACCTCCAATAAAGCTGTAGTTATAGTAAGTTTTAGGTTGGTTGGGGTATAACCTCTCCATTTTAAGCTTAAGGAGCTCAAATCTGTCCAAATACTCATCAACAGAGGTGGTTTGTCTGAGCCTCTGCATCTCCTCTACCACATTATCTTCTTCAATATCCTTGAACCTTTTAGCAATTGCTTCAGCAAATTCATCCCATCCTACTGCTCCCCTGCTTCTCCAATTTTGGTACCATATTTCTGCCCTCCCTTGTAGGTACAGGCTAGCTAACTCCACCTGTCTCTCAGGTATAACCTCATACACAAGAAAATATTTCTTGCACTTAGAGATCCAGTTCTGGACATCAGTCCCTTCAAAGCTATTCAAATCCAGCTTGGGTAGTAACTTGTTATAATAAGTTTTTCCTTGGCACACTTCCTCTACTCATTCTCTTTCATGTGGAGTAGGCAATAACCCTCTCCCATTCTTAAAATCTGAAGTGAGGTTATTAGTGTCCTTACCTCTGTTAGCAGAAGGAAATGGAGTGCTACTACTGGATGCCGGTGCTGGGGCTTGGCCTTAGATTAGCTGAGCCAAGTAAGCTACCGATCTTTGGTTTTCTAGCTTATGCTTTTCATATTGGGTTTGGTTCTTCCTTTACTCTGCCTTCATATTGGTTTGATCCAACATCAACTCTTGTAACTTAGATTCTAGAGAGCTGAATCTGGTCTCCATTTGTTGTTCAAACTTGGAACTCAAGGAACAAAGCTGCTCTTCAAGTTCCCCCATTAATACCACCGATTCCTCAATCTCCTTGTTCTTCTTAGCTACTGTGTTCTTAGCCATCTAACCCAAAGAAAGTGGCTGCTCTGATACCAATTTGTTAGGATTAATTCTAACAAAAGAGATGGATTGAAAATATACTGGTTTGAATTCCAAAATAGGGATTAAGAGTAGAGTTTGTAGCAGGATCCTGGGGTTCTATTTAGGTTGGAAGGGTTAGGTTTAGGCTGTGTAATGGGTGATAGCAGTTACTTGCACTGCCCTCAATCCCCTAGGATTGCATTGATAGCTTGTTCTATACCTGTCCCCGCATTTTTAGCAGGATCTTGGGGTTCTATTTAGGTTGGAAGGGTTAGGTTTAGGCTGTGTAATGGGTGATAGCAGTGTTTGGCTTCTGTTCTTGGGTGGCTCTTGGGTTAGTAGATGATGGGGGTTGGTTTTGTGGTCTAGGTGTGGCCATATTTGGAGGAAAATTCGGCTAGGAGTCTGGCTGTTTGGGTTCCATGTTTGGGTAGAGAATTTGTTGGAATGTGTTGGTTAATGTATTTTGTTAGATATTAGGGTGTAATTAAGGGTAGAATAGTATTTTTTCTTTTACTACTTGTATACCTATAAATATACTATCGTATCATTTTAGGGTAATTTGAGATAATAGAAACTCTTGATTTCTCAAAATCTTCATGGTATCAGAGTCACTGCCGTTTCGAAGGTCGAGTTAACTCCCTTCTGCAGTCGGTTCGTTTTCGGTAACCTCTATTTTTCCGGCGAGTCTAAAAGGTCGTGTTCCAGACCTCCTCTTTCGACACCGCCCCCATAGGAAGGCAGATCGGGTGAAGATCGGCTGGTGTCCCAATCTCCAGTGCCGTTAGAAGCCGCGCGTGAGCTCACGCGCTGATCAAAGGATTCTGCCCTTGCGTGACACCACCTCCGGCCACCTTTTGCTGCTGTTTTTTCACTGACCTTCTCGCCGCCCTTTTCCGCCTCCAACCTACTGATCTCCGGTGACTTCCGACCACCTTGGTTTTTGGGTCACGCGCGAACAGGTTCTGTTTTCCTGGGTTAACCTTTTCCTGCTGTTTTTTGATCCTTTTTTGGCTTTTTCATTATGTCAAATATTAAGGATGATCATAAGGAGGTTGAGAGACATCATTCCATGAATGACAATCCTTATTCTCAAATTAGCCTAGTTAAACTTGAGGGGAGCAGTACTTATTTAGCTTGGTCTAGATCGTGTTTATTGTCGATCAAGGCTAGAAGGTTGCAGGCTTATATCGATGGAAGTAAAAAACCACCATCTGTCATCGATCCTAATTTTAATCAATGGGACTCAGATAATTCACCGGTTATGTCTTGGCTCCTAAATTCGATGCATCCTAAGATCTCTAGACAGTATTTATTGCTTGACACTGTAGAGAAGATATGGAAAGCTGCAAAAACCACCTACTCTTGAATGGGAAATGATGCTCGTATCTTTGAACTCGGGAACAAAGTTCATGGTACAAAACAAGGTGAGCTTACTGTTTCTGATTATTTCTTTGAATTGGGTAGTTTATGGCAGGAACTGGATTATTATCAGGATTTTTAAGCAAAATGTGCTGATGGGGTGTTGATTCAAAAGATGATTGAAAATGAGAGGGTTTATGATTTTCTGGCTGGTTTAAATCCTGAATTTGATAAAGTGCGAGTTCAAGTTATTGGCAGAACTTCTTTCCCTTCACTTGAGGAGGCACATTTTTTAATTCAGCAGGAAGAGACCATGAGAGGTGCTATGCTTTATACTGCACCTATTGACAAGTCGGGTTTGACTGCCCATACCTCTCTTGAGCAACCAAAAGGGATTCTTTTTGATAAAGATCATTTGCTCTGTGATTACTGTGGTAAGCCAAGGCACACTAAAGAGACTTGTTGGAAGTTGCATGGGAGACCTAGTAGGGGCCGTGGGGGAAAACGAGTTAATCCAACAAGGGCTCAAGCACATGTGTTAGAAACAGTGGAATCATCTAAGGAGTCGGCTTTAGTTGAGAGTCTCTCCTCTGATGAGATTTTGCATTTCAGGCGTCTCCTATCTCAGCTTACTCCTTCCTCCAGTGCTACCTCTAATTTGGTCAAGTCAGGTACTACTTTCTCTCATCATAACTCATGGATTATTGATTTTGGTGCGAATAGACATATGACAGGCACTTCAAAAGGCTTTCTTAACTACTCTCCTTGTTTAAAAAGGGATAGTGTCAGGGTGGCTGATGGGTCATTAACCCCTATTTTTGGGACAGGTTCTGTTGTTTGTACTCCTAATATTAAATTGTTTTATGTTCTTCATGTTCCTCAATTTCCTGTCAATCTTTTATCTGTCAGTGCTATCACTAAAACTCTTAACTGTAAGGTTGAATTTTTTCCTTTTTTTGTATTCTTCAGGATCTTCAAACAGGGAAGAGGATTGGCAGTGGTAGAGAGCATGATGGCTTATATATGCTGGAAGACAGTAAAGAGTTGGCTCTTTTTGGGGAGTATCAGGATGTCAACCAGGAGATCATTCAGTAGCATAGGCGATTAGGACACCCGTCATTTTTTGTTTTAGAAAAACTATATCCTAGTTTATTTGCTAGAACTCGGTTTGATTCTTTATCTTGTGATGCTTGTGAGTATGCTAAACATACTAAAAACTCGTATCATTTGAGTGATAATAAAGCCAGTGAGCCATTTATGATTGTTCTTTCTGATGTTTGGGGACCTACACAGTCTCTTTGTCTGGAAATCGATGGTTTGTTACTTTCATTGATTGTTGCACTAGAATGACTTGGGTGTATTTGATTAAAGCATAGAGTGATGTTTTCTCCTGTTTTCAATTTTTTCATAAAATGGTTGCCACTCAATTTGATGTTAAAATAAAAGTTTTGCGGTCTGATAATGGAACAGAATATATGGATAGTAGGTTGGGTACTTATTTGGAGTCTCATGAGATTATTCACCAAACGAGTTGTCCTTATACTAGTGCTCAAAATGGTGTAGCTGAAAGAAAAAATAGGCATTTGTTAGAAGTTGCTAGATCTCTTATGTTTACCATGCATGTTCCAAAGTCATATTGGGGGGATGCTGTATTAGCGGCTGCCTATCTTATTAATCGAATGCCTCTCAAAGCTCTTAATTTTAGAACTCCTGTAGAAGTCTTAACCGGAAAAATTGGCTATACTGTTCCACCAAAGATTTTTGGATGTGTTTGCTTTGTTCATACTAGGAATGTTGGGAAATTAGATCCGAGAGCACTGAGATGTGTGTTCGTTGGATATTCTCCAACTCAAAAGGGATATAAGTGTTATCATCCTCCATCTAGGAAATTCTATGCGAGTATGGATGTTACCTTTCGGGAGTCTGAACCTTATTTTGACAGTATCCAATCACCTCTTCAGGGGGAGAATAGTGAAGAAGTGGTGATGAATGTACCTGTGCTACCTCAGGATCTAGTTCAAAGGAAAAACGAAGGGATTGTTATTCAGGAGCAGAATGTTGATGTTCAGGGGGAGGAGAATGTTGTTGGTGTTGGTGGTCGTTTAGATAGACCAGACTTGTTGAGATACTCGAGGAAGAATAGGTCTGAAGAAGCCATCATGCATTCTACACTACCAGAATCCTCGGGTGAGTCACTTCTTGATTCTAATTTATCTCTTGATTCTGATTTAAATTTGCCCATTGCTCAAAGGAAAGGAGTCAGGTCGTGTACAAAACATTCCATCTCTAACTTCGTCTCTTATGATTCTGTCTCCTTCCTATAGAGCCTTTGTCTTGTCTCTTTCTTCTATGTCTATTCCACAGGATTGGAGAGAAGCTATCAAGGATCCAAAGTGGAGAGAAGCTATGGCTGAAGAAATGAAAGCCCTCTCTAAAAGTGAAACCTGGGAACTAGTTGTATCTTCAGACAAAAAGGTAGTTGGTTGTAAGTGGGTGTTCACAATAAAACACAAAGCTGATGGTTTAATTGAAAGATTTAAAGCTAGATTAGTGGCAAAGGGATTCACCCAAACTTATGGAGTTGACTATCAGGAGAAATTTGCACCAGTTGCTAAAACGAATACCATTAGAATCTTGCTATCTTGTGCAGCTAACTTGGATTGGGATTTGCTGCAATTTGATGTGAAGAATGCATTTCTTCATGGGGACCTGGAAGAAGAGGTTTATATGGAGATTCCTTCTGGTTTTGATGATGAGGGAACACAAGGAAAGATGTGCAGACTGAAAAAAGCCTTGTATGGGTTGAAACAATCTCCGAGAGCTTGGTTTGACAGATTCAGCAAAGCTATGATATCCTTTGGTTATCAGCAAAGTAATGCTGATCATACCCTCTTTATGAGGCACTCCAAGGGTAAGATCACTCTTCTCATTGTTTATGTTGATGACATAGTGATGACAGGGGATGATAAAGAAGAAATGGTTCGACTGAAGAAGCTCTTAACTCAGGAGTTTGAAATCAAGGATCTTGGAAAGCTACAATATTTCTTGGGAATTGAAGTTGCCAGATCAACCAAAGGGATCTTCATTTCTTAAAGAAAATATGTTCTGGATCTTTTGGATGAAACTGGTATGTTGGGATGCAAACCAGCAGATACACCCATTGAAAGTAACCATAAGTTACAAACAGGGACTGAAGGTTCAGTTGATAAGGGCAGATATCAAAGATTGGTCGGTAGACTTATCTATCTATCCCACACTAGACCAGATATTGCTTATGCAGTTAGCTTGGTGAGTCAGTTTATGCATGATCCAAGAGAATCTCATCAACAGGCTGTTTTTCGCATTTTGAGGTATTTAAAATCAGCTCCAGGAAGAGGTATTCTTTTTTCAAAAAAATGGTCATTTAAGAATTGAAGCTTTCACAGATGCAGATTGGGCTGAATCTTTAGATGATAGAAGATCAACCTCTGGTTATTGTACATTTGTGGGAGGTAACTTAGTCACTTGGAGAAGCAAGAAACAGAGTGTAGTTGCAAGATCAAGTGCAGAAGCAGAATATAGAGCTATGGCTCAAGGTGTTTGTGAGTTGTTATGGTTGTAGAAGTTATTAGCAGAGTTGAATTTGGCTAAATGGGACCGACTATTTTTGTATTGTGACAACAAAGCTGCAATCAGTATTGCTCATAATCCAGTTCAACATGACAGAACAAAACATATTGAAATTGATCGGCATTTCATCAAAGAAAAATTATCTGATGGTGTTTTAAGCTTATTTCATGTAACGTCGGACAGACAATTAGCTGATGTTTTTACAAAATGACTCGGTAGTCGAGCTTTCCACGCCATAGTTTGCAAGTTGGGCATGTGTAATATCTTTGCACCAACTTGAGGGGGAGTGTTGGTTAATGTATTTTGTTAGATATTAGGTTGTAATTAAGGGTAGAATAATATTTTTTCTTTTACTACTTGTATACCTATAAATATACCCTTGTATCATTTTAGGGTAATTAGAGATAATGTCTAGGTTTAAGGGCCTCCAAATGAGACTCTTGCAGCTTGGCTTGTTCAATGGCAGTATACAGGTTGGATGGTTTGAATATCTTAACAAGAGACCTGATCTCATCCTTAAGACCTCCAATAAAGCTGTAGATATAGTAAGTTTCAGGTTGGTTGGGGTATAACCTCTCCATTTTAAGCTTAAGGAGCTCAAATCTGTCCAAATACTCATCAACAGAGGTGGTTTGTCTGAGCCTTTGCATCTCCTCTACCATATTATCTTCTCCAATATCCTTGAACCTCTTAGCAATTGCTTTAGCAAATTCATCCCAGCCTACTGCTCCCCTGCTTCTACTCCAATTTTGGTACCATGTTTCTGCCCTCCCTTGTAGGTACAGGCTAGCTAACTCCACCCGTCTCTCAGGTATAACCTCATACACAAGAAAATATTTTTTGCACTTAGAGATTCAGTTCTGGACATCAGTCCCTTCAAAGCTATTCAAATCCAGCTTGGGTAGTAACTTGTTATAATAAGTTTTTCCTTGGCATACTTCCTCTACTCCTTCTCTTTCATGTGGAGTAGGCAATAACCCTCTCCCATTCTTAAAATCTGAAGTGAGGTTATTAGTGTCCTTACCTCTGTTAGCAGAAGGAAATGAAGTGCTACTACTGGATGCCGGTGCTGGGGCTTGGCCTTAGATTAGCTGAGCCAAGTAAGCTACTGATCTTTGGTTTTCTAGCTTATGCTTTTTATATTGGTTTTGGTTCTTCCTTTACTCTGCCTTCATATTGGTTTGATCCAACATCAACTCTTGTAACTTAGATTCTAGAGAGCTGAATCTGGTCTCCATTTGTTCTTCAAACTTGGAACTCAAGGAACAAAGTTCCCCCATTAATACCACTGATTCCTCAATCTCCTTGTTCTTCTTAGCTACTGTGTTCTTAGCCATCTAACCCAAAGAAAGTGGCTGCTCTGATACTAGTTTGTTAGGATTAATTCTAACAAAAGAGATGGATTGAAAATATACTGGTTTGAATTCCAAAATAGGGATTAAGAGTAGAGTTTAATTGCAAAGGAAGAAGAAGAGAAAGGAATAAAACAGAAAAGAGAGAGAGAGAGAGAGAAGAAAGGAAGAAAGAGAAAAATCAGGAGAAAATGCTTTTTGTGATTCTGTAATGATTAGTGGTCCTCAAAGGACTAGTACAAATAGGCATGAGCAAAACTAATTCTGCTGAGGTACAAAACAGTCAAAATGGCGTGTGCACCCTACAAAAAAGGAATCTTAAGTAATTCTGAAATTTCTTCTCTAACAGCCAACTAACTTAACTAATTTCTTTGCAATTTTATAACTTTATCCTCCTGGTATTCCTAACAATCAGTAAGCAGCTCTTAAATTAGATGCTTTAACCTTGCAATGTGCATTAAAACTTTCAACAATTTACTGTAGATTTTGCACCAAACATGTCTTAGAACTGGGGTCAAATTTCTGTGGTATTGCAAGACAGAATGGAAATGTGTGAATTCTCTTTGTTCAGGGAACTCAATGAAGATGCATATTGGAGAAGCAGAAGTCTTAGGAGTTGTATAAGGCATCAAAAGATGTATGTGAATAGCACAACAAACATGTGAATCATAACTGTCCTGGTTCATATTGTTACTCACCGTTTTATGTGAGACATCTTAACATAATGATGTCCGCTCTTGGTTTCTTATTTACATATAGATAAGAATCTCTGCTGCTGTCTGAATTGGATGCATATAGTGGTTGATGGATGAATCTTATAACATTAGATTCTTTTTAATTGGTTTTGCCACTAAGTATTTGGGGAGACAAGCACCTTTTGTGCCCTAATCTGACATCTCTAGCCCCAAGTCACATCTCCACCTCAGGTTCCAGTCTACTTGTTTGGAGATGAATGGTAACTATTGCATCTTATATGTTGCACTTTTAATTAATGGTGGTTGCCTCAAATTTTGAGCTGATTTATTCTTCAAGGGAGAGGCTGATTAAAGTGACCTCTCATGCTAATTGGCTAACTTGCTCACATATTACTAGTTATTTTTTCTATATTATCTTTTGCCATTTCATGAATGAGCAGAATTATATTTATGTTTTCCCAAAGTATTTCAATGTCATCATGCTGGTTCAAATTATGAAATTCATTATTATAGATGGTTTGCAATCTTAATGCATCTTTGCATTTTGAAGCAATTTTCAGTTGAATATACATTATATGTACTTGTATATGTATGTTGTATTTGGAAACTGATTATATTTTTGTGTACAGATCATTATATTGTTGCATGTTTCAACATTAGCAAGTCAGTTGCCTTTCTTGAAGCCAACATGTTGCAGCTTGAGGATGACATTTTTTATGAAATAAGCTCTCCTGCTAGAACCAAAGTATTAAATCTTGCAATTCTTTTCTGAATCCATATCTTATATTTTCCTGTTTTTGAAAATGTCCTTTTTTGGATTAGGTGGTTGTCTTATCTCTGGATCCTTTGGCAGCTGAAAACATAACAAAGGTTGTGTTTGGGGTCGATCCTGATGCCAAATATTCGAAATTATCATCAACTGCTCTTAGTTTGATAAGGGCAAATTTTGAGTTTTTGGTGATAAACCAATCTCTCCGCTTGACTACATCTGTGTTTGGAGAACCATTCTGTTTTGAGGTGTTGAAGTTCCCTGGAGGAATCACTATAATTCCACCACAGAGTGCATTTCTTCTGCAGAAAGTGCAAATACTTTTCAACTTCACTTTGAACTTTTCAATTTATCAAATACAAATAAATTTTGCTGAACTAACGACTCAGCTAAAGTCAGGTCTACATCTAGCATCATATGAGGTTTGGCAATCATTCTTCTTCCTTTTTGGTCAAAGGTATTTCATATTTAGTTTTCTTTGTACTTCAAACTGTACATGAAATAGCACGTCCAACCAAAAGCCAAAGCTATTAGACGGAGAAGCCTAAGCTTTAAAGTTAATTATGCTTTCTTGTAAATCTATATTCAACCAAATTTGCATCTTAATTTTACATCTCAACGTGGTTAGACGAAACTAGCATATTTCAGAAATGAACTTAATTGAATCATACCCGTTTACTTTCTTTAACCCATATGGTAAAATTGAATTTAGTTTATCCATTGTGGTGAAGAAATGATTGAACATATATATCCATTATATACTTTAAATCTAACAAATGTTAGTTTATTATTATTAATTTTCTTTTTTGGTAAACAAATGGCAGTTACTAGTCTCATATTTCAAGTCTTTAACTGAAGCATTTGTGCTTAGTATCTTGAAACATGTGGTGAAACTGAAATTGACTGAGCCTCCCACCTTTAACCCATTTGGATACTTGAGCACTTTTCTGGACACATGCTGGACCACATTGGCTCACGGTTAAATGAACTTTATATTATTAGTCCTATTGATAAATGTTGGATGTGGAAATGAATTGAATTGGATCAAGCTGGTATGGCGAAATTTGTTACGGTTCCGATATCATGTCTCAGTATTTATCAAGTTCAAAAACCTAACTTGTTATGTGGAAGACATAAATACTCTACTGAGCTTCCATATATATAATCAAACCTCACAAGGATTCATGCTTGATGTACAATGATTGCACTCGCTGTGTATTCTGGCTTGGAAAATTTTATTTCATTCTTTGTTCTAGACATTTGATGCTGTGTGAAGAGAGAACTTGAAGGTGAAATTGTACAACAATGATTTTCTGCTTTGAGAAAGAAACTTCTTTTATTTAGTAGTTTCATTTTCAAATTTATTTATTTATTTTTTATGTGGCTGATATGTCAGCAGTTATTCTGTTAAATTTGATTTATTTATCGCCTCATTATCTATGCACAAACAATAACTTTTCTTTTGCTATCCAGAATTTGTACATAATTTTATCAAACTCCCGAGGTTCAACAGTGACTCCCCCAACAACTGTTCAGTCATCTGTTGTACTGGCTGTTGGAAATACACCGTCAATGCAAAGGTTAAAACAACTAGCTCAAACTATTACTGGCCATTCAAGGAACCTTGGTCTGAATAACACTGTTTTTGGTAAAGTTAAGCAAGTTCGTCTTTCATCTATCTTGCAACATTCACTCCATGGTGGTGAAGGCAGCATCTCACCTTCACCTTCTCCAGCTACTCTCCCACAACCCCACCACCACCGCCACCGTCACCGCCATCATCACCACTGTGATACCTATCCAAGTCCTGCAATTTCTCCTACGCCTGGTTTCAGGAGAGGTGCACCTGTACCAATTGACCTTTCACCTGCTCCATTGACAAGTTCACCTGCACCTCAGAATAGTAAAGCAAAGCCCCCTGGTTGCCAAATTGGGCATAACAGATCTCCTGGGAACAGCAGAAAGCAGTTTCATTTAACCCCGATGGTTGCTCCAAGTATTCCTCCCCACTTTTCTGCTGCCTCACCCTCCCAGGAAAAACCCCACATTGGTCTACCACCAGCATCACCGACACCAGCACCAGCACCTATTTCGGGAACAATTCCTGCATCTAGTCCTTTGCCAAATGTAATTTTTGCCCATTCTCAGCCACCATCAAGGGCAAAATCAGGAGAGCATTCTGATACAACGCCATCAGTTGCACCAGTACCATCATGCTCACCTTCTTCATGTGAGTACATTAAATGATATTAGTAAAGTGGTTCAACTTAAAAGTCCTTGAACTTTTGAAATTTCACATTTGAGCCCTCCTACTGAATGTCTGACCTACATTTCTGTTGACCTTTATACTGTTTAATTTTGGCTATTGATATTTTATTGACCAAATAACAGATTTTTTCAGTTTTATGTCCTTTCAGTACCTATTGTTGATGGCTGTATAAACAATTATGCATATAAATCCAAATGCATTTCTTTTAACATAATGTAAATAATGAATGTCATACATTGTATTTTGGACCAGATCTGTATCTTGGGAAATTTTATTTTGTTAATGCACATGCTACTAGAACCAAATCTTAAGATTCAAAGATAGTAGTAGGATGGCTTAGTAAAAATCGAAAAGTTTATGGGTTCTTGGATTGTATTATACATTCTGACTGTAGATTTAATGCTTAATGTACCCCTTTGATGTCTGCTTGTCTGTTTGCCATCTGATAATTTATCCGGCTGCTTATATTATATTTTTATGTCATGTGGGAAAATTCATTTATTACTGAGCTGCATGGTTGATGCATTTATTTCTTGTTGATATCGGATGGGCAAGTGTAGGATTAGCACTGAAAATTCTTCTATCCATGGATACTACGTCAGATTTGGATTCACTAAAGCATGTTTTATTGATGTCTATACTGATGATAATTTCCTATTTTTTCATGTTTTGCAGGCCTTCCTACCACCCTATGGGCATTTTCGCTATCAATATCTCTTGTATTACATTTATAACAGGAGGAGAAATAATCTATATTGTAGTTAAAATACTTCTCTAGGTTTTGAAGGCCTCAACTGTATCATTCAACTGAAATGAACCAGAAAAAAGCTGGAGGAGTTTTGTAAGGGGGAGTAAACGCAGAAGGCGTGCCCTACCATCTGAGTGGATATAATGTTGTTATTGTGCTTGTAAATAGCGTTTAAAAAGTTCAGTTAGCAGATGCATTTTCAGGTCAAAGTCACAGAGGTGACAGGCCCTTGATTGCATTGCTCATCTTGTGTATTCTTTTCTGCAGACATGTAAGGAGAAGAAAGAAAAAGAAAAAAAAACAGTTAAAAAACTACAAGATCGCCATTTTTGTCATGTCTTTGCCAATTAGGTAAGATTTTTGGATCCTATCGAGTTGTGCTGTGTTCCTTTCAGTTCAAAAGTTTCAACTTACAGCCAGTTTGGGGGTGACAGTTGCCAATTCGGCCCCACATGCTGTGATCGAGACTTATGATGGGATGGGATGGGATGGGATATGCTAATGTAACTGTACTCTTAGAGGTGTGCATACCATCTCTGGATCATTTTTTTGCCCTTATAATTTGGCTTCCCAAGTAATTTAGTTTTATGTTAAATGAAATGAAAATGAAAATTAGTGAGCAGGAAAAATTTCTGGACCTGATCCTTTTGATTTGTTGTGGCGAGTGACGTGTTGAAAAATATGGTGGTTAACTGTTGGGTGGAGAGGGTTCCATCGATTGCATCTGGCAATTTGGGTTACCAAGTTTAGAGCAAAACCATCTGAGAGGCTATACTATGAGCAGCTGGTTTAGCCGTACGAGAAAAAGGAAACTTTAGACAAGGATAATTAGACAGCTGACATCTTCCAATAGAGGCCTTAAAGGGGCTGTATCGATTAGTCCCTTACGAACATTACGAATTAATTGCAAGAATTCGATTGCAGCAAGAATTCAATGTTAGGATTGAGAGCTTCTCTAAAAGCCATGCCTTCTAGTCATATTTGTTCAATTTTGGATTTGGAACAGGTTGGAATTAGGGATTCGGCCTAATGAGCTTAGGAAAATTTTTATTTTTATATTTATTTTTTCTTCAAACCCATCCAAGCCCTCATAAATGAAAGGCAACCTTGGCACAATCTTAGCTTTGAGCTCTAGTTGGATTATCTCGTTAAAAAATTAGGAATGAGGGGCATATTTAAAATACATGAGCCAGTCTTGGGATAAAAGAGTTGTTGATAAGATGCCAATTTTAACTGCCAATTTTAACTACCATCTTCATATATGAGAGATGAGACCTTATCGTGTGACAGTAATTTTTTGACTATCATGATATATTTTTTTTAGTTTGTTAGATTCTGTAATTAAGGATTGATTATAGGCTAGTCGTATACTTCCTAATAAGTCATAGAGTTTCTGTTAAAATCACTTGTACATTAATTGTTTATACACAAGTGAGATAAGAAAATTTTCTTCCATAAAATTTTTTTATGGTATCAGAGTCTTTACCATTTTGAAGGTTGAGTTTACTCATTTCAGTAGTAGGTTTGTTTTTTAACAATGGTTTCCAATACGTCGTTTTTCAACGAGTGTGAAGAGGTTGCATTTTATCTCTCGTCTTTCGACATTGCCTTTATTGGAGTAAACCCAGACCAAGTTTGGTTGGTACTCAAGTTTTCAGTGTTGTCAGGCCTAGTGCGTGAGTACATGCACTATTAGATCAACTTAGCTCCTTTGTCCACTCGCCAGCACATGTAGTTGCCCCCGCCCACCTTTTGTCACTGACTCTTGCTCATATTTGTTGGTTGGCCTTCTTTTACTCCACTAGCTCTTTGGTAACTTTCGAAGTCTTGGATTTTTGGGCTTCTTGTGAGAAGGTTTTGCTATTTTTTTGTGTTCTTTTTTTTTTCTGTTGTTCCTTGTGTTTTCTACTCTTCAATTTAATCCCACTATTTTGTCAGATACTAAAGAAATAGAGAAATATTATGCTACTAATGATAGCTTTTATTTTCTAGTCTTGTTAAACTAGGTGGCAGTAATACCTATTTAGCCTAGTCCAGATCATGTTTACTATTTATCAAGGCTAAAATGTTATAAGGTTATACTAATGGAGATAAAAAACAACCACCTGTCACTTACCCCATCTTTAGTCAATATACTTTGATAACTTGTTGGTATGTCTTGGCTTATTAATTCTTTACGCCCCAAGATCTCCTGACAATATTTACTACTTGACACTATGGAGAAGATATGAAAAGCTATTGTAGACAATGGATATTGAGGCGGCTTTTGTTAGAGTTACCTGATGAGAAAAACCACTTTTATAAAAATAAAAGATTGAAGGGTCTTAAAATCTCTTTCCTTTTTGCCACTTTTAAAAAGATTTTGGAGTTCTAAACCTTTGGACAGTCGATATGGAGTGAGAAACTTGATTGTGGGGAAGTGGAAGTGACACTCTTGTGTGCCAGATGACACATGCCCGTTTGTTAGGGAGATGCCTCATTATTGTTCCATACACTCCCCATTAGGTGGTAAGTCACACACACCCATGTGTGATCCATACATAACCCGTTTGTGTATCATACACAGCCGTGTGTGAGCCATACACACCCATGTGTGGTGTTTTCCTATAAAAGGAATTGGTTGTAGCTTGAAAGGGGGTTGGTAAAATTGCAATTGAAAGTTTTCGTTTTTCGTTTTTCCTTTCTGGTAGTATGAGTTTATACATTCACTCTTAAATGCTGTAAACTCAACTCCAAGCGCCTTTATATCATTTTTATCGCCTTCGATTATATTTAGGATGTGAAATCCCTTTTTAGGATATTTGTTGTGTGGTAGAAATAATAAGATTTTCGTATTAAAAGCTTCATTTTGGCTTCTTTTTTATTGTTTCTTTCATATAACTTGCTTAAGCCATACGCTTTGCTTAACACTCCATAATGTCCTGCTGCGGTTGTTCCTACCTTATGCTGAGCTCCAAATTATTTGCTGTAATGCCTGCATACCGGCATGTAGTGTGGCTTGTGATGCCTATATATTTTAGACATACTGTAATATAGCCAACAAGGGGAGTGTGTGGTGTTTAGCGGGGAAGGAGACCATGGCGACCTAAAGGAGGAAGATGCATCTAGATCCCCATATGGCACAAACCCTTACCTAAAATAGGAAGATGACTCCTGAACAGTTGAAGGCTACTTCGGGTACATAGGCTTGAGCCACCCAACTGACTCCTTAAAGAGATGCTTTATATGATGGTAAGCTTTTCTGAGTCCAAGGTCTGACCCCAAGAATAATTCGATCGGCTTCTAATGTAGGATGTGGTTCTATGGGGTGCTCTTCCCTTAGAGGGCTTGATACTTATGGGTGTACATCACACATAGGTCTGCCTATATGTAAGGCCTCGTTTATCTCCCCTAAAGTAAGAACCCGTATTCAAATGGCCTAGTTAAATCTACCCATGTCTAAGGTCGCCTTATGATCAATGTAGATATTGTATTCAATAGACTCATTCAGCACTCTCTTGAGTATACCAATAACCAATAATCTTCTGGTGATTACACCACGTCGAACCACAAGCCACACTTTGTAGGTTAGCCAAGATCTGATGGTTGATGTCTATATACCTGCCTGTCATCATCTCGTCTGCAATGTTGTGGGCACCTTGACCGCCAACTAGTCCAAGATAAGAATAAGATGATACTTTCCATAGGTATCGTAGAGTTTGGGAAGCAAGTATAGTAAATTTTGCAATCCTGGCATCATAAATGGTCCCTGGCCTGGCAATGACAACCCAGGTAGCTGATGTGCATTATATCTTTGGTTGCAATACATCGACTCCTACAGGTAGATGTGATGCACGTTGAACCTCTTTAGGCATACAGTTTGTTCTTGAAAGTTCATTTTTAGGATCTGAGACTAGACAAAGACTCATTTCACTTGTGAAGGTTGGTTGTTTTGTAATAGATAGGGATTCAATCCAATTTGCTAAGCCTCGGGCCTTAAAAGGCATAAGACAGCATCTCGAGATACCCTTATCCATTGTTGGTGATCAACCTACGAGGGTATTTTTTGGGTACCATAAGGTAGGTATCATGGAGTCGCTATCCAATAAAATTAAAAAAAATGAGTTCTAATCTTATGAGGCCATAACTAGAGAGTTCAGGACCTCTATTTTAGTTATACCTTTGGTTTAATGTTATATGAACGGGCTTCGAGATTAATTTTTTTTATCTCTCTTCTCACGTATTATCATGCTATGCAAAATTAAAGGTGCACTCAAATCATTTTGAAAGTTGTAAACCAACTATAAGAAAAGCAATAAAGGCATAATATTAAATCCATTAAGTAAGCCATACATAAAATAGGTAGTTTATTTAAGATGTCATTTTCGATTGGAACATTGGTTTCTGCATGCAATTATTATGAAAAGGGGAGTTTATTATGTATTTAAAGAAAGCATGGATGAATGATCCCATTTTATTAAGGAAAACTCATGTCAATTTATGTAAAAAAGCTTTTACATTATTAAAAAGAATTTATTATTTGAATGTGATTTTTGGGCAAAAATAGGACTTTGGTCTTGCTTGATTAGTGAAAATCTCAATTAATTAGTATAAATACTTTTATGCGTGTTTATTTTAGTGATCAAAAAAATCATTTATTATTACATTATATAATGAAAGAACAGGCCAATTAAGCACAAATGAATCAAAATAATAATATGGCACATTTGCTATATCCTTTAAATTCCTTCGCTTAACTCGGAATGTGTGTGTTGCGGTGAGAAAATAAAGGAAAAAAGTAAAAGTTAATACGTAGAATAACATATAAATATATGTTCAAATACTATCAAAATACAAAATGTGATAAAGTGAGTAAAAAAGTTATTGTAATGTAAATAAAAGTGGTTAATAGCAATAATATAAATAATATATCATATATTTATAAGTATAGATATAAATATGTAAATATAAAATGCATGATGCATTCTCAATTTATGTAACATGGTAGTAATAATGAATAAAAAAATAATGCAAATGTAAACACTAATACTAGCAATATATGTAGTATATAAATTATAAATAGTAATAATAATGATGATGGTAGTTATAATGAATGTAGATAAAGAAAATATAGAAGCACAATAATAGTATTTATTGACATATAAATAAAAATACAAATAAATAAATAAAGGAACAAAATTAATATATGTACACATATGCAAACAAAATGGCTAAATAAACTATTTATGCTTGCATCACTCATGAGAAAAAGAAAAAAAGGAAAGGGGCTCGTTGGTCAACAAGTCAATGCGGGAGAAAAGAGGAAGGCGTGTGGGATGGGTGTTGAGATGCACGAGCTACAGGAAGGAAGAATGACGTCACTGGCAAAAAGGAAGAATGACATCATCGGCTATCACTCGATCTAGTGATGAGCATCACTCAGCTTTCTTCCTATGACTCACGCCCAAAAACAAAACCAAAAATGGAAAAATTGGATTTTGGTGAAATTATGCAAACAATCACTTTAGAGGCTAAAAATGATAAAGGAACTCATAAAAATCCATTTAAAAGTGATCAAAACTAATTTTAAATGAAGAAATCCAAGAAAAGATGAAAATCAAAGTTTAAAACTAAAAATGATGGAGGTTGAAGATGATGAATAATAATTTTTAAATATGCATAGAATCTCATATTGAACACGATTTAATTCGATTTTTATGAACTGATGATCAAAACAAACATAAAAATGAAGAAACAACAAATTTACTTGTAACACCCTTACTGTAACAGTCTTTCTGATTTAAGCATTTGACTAGAATTTTTTTTCTTTCTTAATTTAAAATTCATAAACTTAACCTTTAATTATTTATTAACCAACAATACTTATCCAAAATTCAGATACATAGTCCACCTTGTTGATGATAATAACTGTCAAATTTTACTATTTATTTTGCAGAAATTTGGCAATATAATGGTGATATATTAGACTAGCCCCTTGAAAATCAAACAATAGCCACAACCCCTTAGGGGTACAGCAGTTTATAATCAACAAAATCAACTCAATCATACATCCACCAACACAACTTATCCATACATAAAATATCCACAACTAGTCAAATCCATATACAGTTATACAATCCAAGTACTATTACATATCCATTTTTAAACTTCAAATATTTGCAGTAATATACATGCCAAAATCAAATATTGCTTCAGTCCTTCAAAATTCTTCATCCTTGTGTACTAATATTTCAGATCACAATCAGTACTTGCACGCAGTAAATCTTACGTGCTGAGTATTAAATATACCAAGTGGTGACTAAAAATTATAAAATTTTTCAAAACAAGCATAATTACATCTAGAAGTGCAAAATTCAATATTTCTTATTAAAAAGCATTTTTATCCATTTTTAGTAGTCTTTTCACCTTAACACTACAATTTTGGTAAACTTTTCATTTGAGTCCTTAATGTTTCAACTAATTACGAAAATACTCTTTTTGCACTTTAATTACAAAATTGCCATTATTATCATTATTTTCACTTTCAATTTGACTTTTGGCATATACAAGAATTAATTGGACTTTACTTTATCCTTTTTACGTAAAATTATATTTTAGTCCCCGAACTTTACAAAACTTCATTTTTGAATTGTTTGGACATTAAATTACCATTTTACCCTTTTATCGTTATTTCTTAATTACTTTTACTCATTTAATATATTTTTAAAAAAATTACAGTTTTGCCCTTAAACTTTTAATTTCTTTCAATTATGTCACTTTTCACTTTTAACTTCACTTTTACTTATCTTTTAAACCTTTTTAGCTTATTTTTACATTAATGCCCCTAGTATAATTTCGACAGAAATTTTTAAATCGGATATATGGGATGTGGACTCTATAGGGCCACATACAGACTGAGAAATGATACCAAATGACCATTTCTCATAGATCAGATAACAGACCAGACATAAACTATGAATATCAATGATCCTACCATAGCAAAGCAAGTCGCCATGACTTGCATTACGGTATAGGTACCCCTATGGCTAGCCAATTATATCCTGAGCTAGATTTTGACTGTCTGACTATTTCTAAGAGTATAATTTCTCTTATTTACAAAACACTTATAAGATTTTTAACACTTTCATTAATTATTTCTTTCCAGGCAATTGGTCAATTACTTTTTTCAGTGCTTTTTACATAATTTTCGAGTTAATACAATATAATTCACCATTTTTCATCACTTTAAGAATTAATTCACATTAATTAAATATTTTTCACCTTATACATAAATAAAATTCTAAAAAAAATATTCAATTAAATTATATAAATTCTATAAAAATTTATGGATATGTTATTTCATGCTTATAATCATTTAAAGGCTTAAAAAATCAAAATAACTAAAATGCACATTACTTTTCCCTAAAAAGGAATTCGACCACTATGAGAATTCCATCATACAATTTCTTTAAATTTTTTTTAAGCAATCTAATAAGCTTATTTAAGGTCCAATTATTCTAACCTAAAGTCAATTTTAAATATACATATATTTACCTAATTTTCCCTAAATTACCTATAGAAAAATTATGTTAAATAATGGGAGATAGTTGGATTTGAAGCCACTAACCTTTTTCTCTTGCCTAAACCTCATTTTCTTTCTCTTTTGCTTTGGAAATTTGGCCATCACTTTGAGTACCTACCATGGCCAGTTACATGACCCATCAAAACTTCATTTTTTTGTTCTCTTTCGCTAAAATAAACATCATAAATGAAATCTAGGCACCAAAAATATTAAAAAACATCCTAAAATAAATTTAATAACAAGATAGAGAATGGATCCGGCAACTAGAGAGGCAAAATAACCTTTATTATGCTTGGATTAAGAGAGAATTTGAAAGAAATCTTGAAGAAAAATGAAGAAATGGTGGCTAAATGGGTTTCGGCTATGAAGGAAGAAGAAGAGAGCTGATGAAGGTGAGGTGGCTGGGCCAAAAATCTGATTTCCCATCCCTTATATAGTGATCTTAATGGGTTAGTCATTGGTCTAACCCAAACCCACCAAATAAAGCCCAAAAACCCGAAACCAAGCCCATTTTACTATTTTCCTGTAATTCTCTCTCCTTCCAATCTCAAATCACTCTAAAAATAATTTCATCATTCTTATCATATCAAAAATAGGCCGTATACAAAATTTTATCCCAATCAAAGTCTATTTTTAGTTTGGTTCAATTAAATCGGTCCGATTTAAAATTACTTATGTTGCCAAAAAATTTACTTGTTACAACCAAAATAATCTACACATCATTACAGGCATATATGCAATTTTTGGCAAATTATTAGACTTCGTTTACTATTTTTAATGGCCCTATCAAACTATGATTAAACTAGTTAACCTAAAACCGAACCGTTCCATTTTTTGTATTTTTAACTTTTGGAGGCCTATTTGATCTCAAAATCACTTCAAATTTCAACCTCGAACTACTCGTAACTAATATTTTTCGATAGTCCAATAAAATATTTTTCATCTCCGGACGAAATTTTCAGCCCGAAAGTACTGTTCACTATTGAAAAATACTGTTCATGGCTAACCTGGTGTTGAGGCCATTACAATTCTTTCATACTAAAAGAAATTTCATCCTCGAAATTTATCTAATTCGAAGAGTAAAGGGTACTGTTGTCTCATTGTTGCTTCTGGTTCCCACGTAGCCTCCTCCACATTGTGATGGTGCCATAAGATCTTCACTAGTGGAACCTATTTATTCCTAAGCTGTCTGACCTCCCTAGCTAGGATCCTCACTGATCTTTCTTTATAATTCATATCTACCTGCACTTGAATTTTTTCTGGTGTGATCACATAGCTAGGATCAGACCTGTACCTACAGAGCATAAACATGTGGAATACATCGTGCATCTTCTCCAACTTCGATGGTAGCTTCAATCGGTAAGCTACGAGACCCACTAGCTAAAGTCTCTCATAAGGGCTAATGAATCTCGGACTTAGCTTGCCTTTCTTGCTAAATCTCAGAGCTTTCTTCAATGGAGATACCTTCAGGAACACTCTATCTTTGACCTGGAACTCTATATCTTTTCATTTCATATTTGCATAGGATTTTTGGCAATCCATGGCTTCTTTTAATCTACCTTTGATGATCCACACGTTTTTCTTCCAAATCTCGAATCAAGTAAGATCGTACTAGTTTCTTTTCGCTTAATTTTATCCAACACAAGGGAGTTTTGTATTTTCTACCATACAAAGCATCAAAAGGAGCCATTTTAATGCTAGGCTGGTAGCTATTGTTATAGGTAAATTATGTAAAAGATAAATACTTCTCCTAACTGCTACCAAACTCTAACACACAGCATCAGAGCATATCTTCCAGAATCTAAATCACTCGCTCTAACTGGCCATCTATCTGAGGATGAGATGCTATACTAAAATGGAGCCTTATACCTAGAGCTTCTTACAGACTTTTCTAGAAATAGGAAGTAAACCTAGGATCCCTATCAGAAATGATGGATGATGGCACTCCATGCAATCTCACTCTCTCATTCATGTAGATTTTTGCCAGCTTGGTCAAAGGATAATCCATCCGCACCGGTAAGAAATGAGCAGATTTGGTGATTTTTTTAATGATCACCCATATGGCATCATACTTCTTTTGAATGATAGGCAATCCTATTACAAAGTCCATATTTACTCTATCTCATTTCCACTCTGGTATTAAAAGAGGATGAAGTAATCCCGAAGAAACCTAGTGCTCAGCCTTCACTTGCTGACATATCAAACATTTATCCACAAACTCTATCACATCCTACTTCATACCTGGCCACCAATAGTAAGCTTTTAAGTCTAGGTACATCTTGTTACCTCTAGGATGTATGGCATAATTGCTATGGTGTGCTTTGGTAAGGATGTTTTTCTTTAATTCTTCTTGATCCAGTACACATAGTCTTTTCTTATAGTAAAGGCTTCCATCACTACTCAAGGAGTAATCACTTTTACTATTATCTTTCAACTTGTTCATGATCGTCATCAGTTGATTATCTTCCTTCTGGGCTACTTTCACCCGATGCACAAAGTCAGGTTTCACTTGTATTTTAGCTAATAACGTTCCATCTGAAGCCAAACTTAAACTTACATTCATAGCCCGAAGAGCTACAAATACTAATATCAGTCAATAAAACTTATCAAACACTTATACAAATTCATTTAAACACAATTATATTACCTGACATGAACTTTTTGTTAAGTGCATCAACTACTACATTTGCTTTTCCTGGATGGTAGTTGATAAAGCAATAATAGTTTTTAATTAACTCCAACCAGCACCTCTGCCTGAGGTTGAGCTCTCTCTGAGTAAGCAAATACTTTAAACTCTTGTAATCTATATAAATGTAGCATCTTTCTCCATACAAGTAATTTCTTCAAATCTTCAGTGCAAAAACAATGGCTGCTAGCTCCAAATCATGAGTAGGATAGTTCTTCTTATGAGTCTTGAGTTGGTGAGAGGTATAAGAAATCACCCTGCCTTCTTGCATTAGAGCATAGCCTAAACCATTTCTGGAGGCTTCATTGGAGATAATAAAATCATTGCCTGGCTCTGGTTGAGCAAGAATAAGAGCTTCTGTCAGCATACTTTTAAACTTCTCAAAACATTCTTGGCATCTATCAGTCCACATAAATTTAGTATGCTTCTATAACAGTTGAGTCATGAGAACTATAATAATTAAGAAGTCCTTTATGAATCTCTTATAATAGCCGGCTAAACCTAGAAAACTCCTTACTTCAGTAATATTTTTAGGTGGCTTCCACTGAAGAATCACATCAATCTTTGAAGGATCCATCTTAATACCATTTGTAGAAATCACAGAACCCAAGAAATATACCTCATTTAGCTAAAAGTCACATTTGCTAAACTTGGCATACAATTATTTTTCCCTTAGAGTCTGCAGAATAATCCTCAGGTGCATATTATGCTCTTCTAGTGTCTTATAATGCACCAAAATATCATCGATGAAGACCACTATAAAAGGATCCAAATAAGGATGGAAAACCTTATTCATTAAGTCCATGAAGGTTGCCAGTGCATTTTAAAGTCAAATTGCATGACCAAAACTCATAATGGCCATACGTAGTGTGAAAAGCAGTCTTGGACACATCAATGTCTTTCACACCCATTAATAGTAGCCAGATCTCAAGTCAATCTTGGAAAACACACCCGCTCCCTTCAACTGTTCAAATAAGTCTTCAATGCGAGGAAGGGATTATTTGTTCTTAACGGTCACTTTATTAAGCTATATATAGTTGATACATAACCTGAGTGTCCCTTCTTTCTTTTTGACAAATAGGACTGGTGCTTCCTAGGGAGAAATATTGGATCTGATAAATCCTTTGTCATGCAATTCTTGTAGCTGAATCTTCAGTCCTTTCAACTCAGCAGGTGCCATTTTATAAGGAGCTATGGAGATAAGAGTAGTACCTAAAGAAACATTAAAAGAGAATTTCACTTCTCTATCAGGAGGTAAGCCTGGCAACTCCTTAGGAAAAACATCAAGGAACTCTCAGACAGTAGGCACTTCTGACACTGTAAGACTATTTCTCTTTGCCTTCATTGCGTAGTACAAGTAAGCTATGCACCCTTTTTTGATTAATCTTTTGGCAACAGTCTCAGATATCACATCACATAGGAAGTCGATTCTCACATCCACAACTGTGATGTCCCGAGCGTCTTTAAGCTTTAAGGTGATTCTCTTCCTTTTACAATTAATAGTCGATTGGTGGGTGGACAATCAATTCATCCCCAGAATCACATCAAACTCACGAAAGAGTAGTTTGATCAGATTTGCTAGGAAAATATGACCCTAGGCACTAATACGATATTGTCTATAAACATTGCTCACTACCACCCTATGCCCTAGAGGATTACTCAACAAGATATCCTGGTCCAAGTATGCCTCTTTCATCCCTTTATCCCGAGCTAACTTAGTGCTAATGTAGGAATGTGTAGAACCAGGATCAATCAAAGCATGAAATGAATAAGATAACAAGAGGAATTTACCTACTATCACATCCGGAGCATCCTTCTCCTCTTTGGCTCTGACAGCATAAGTTTGACCTGTAGCTCATCTCTATCCCTAAGATGCCTACCCTGCCGGCCTAGAAGCTGAAGTGATAGGAGCATATCCCCTACCATGACCTCTCAGAGCAGAGGACCCAGTACTTGATGCTAGAGAAGCAGTTGAAGCAATCTGTACTACTGGATAGTCTCTGATCTAATGGTCTATGCACCCACACCTAAAGTAAGCTCCAGTTAGGTATCTGCACTCCCCAAGATGAATCTTGCCACAATAGTCACAACCTACAGCTATCCCACTATCTATATCCTGAGTTGTATTGGCTACTAAAGCAGCAGGAGCTCTGCCATGTGGTGTACTGCCCTAACCTCGTCCTACTGAAATTGAAGAATGGCCCTGAGGTGCTGGAGATCCCTTTGCCTTCTTACCTTGAGCTCCTTTACTACTAAGCTGTCCCTGCTTCCTCTTTTGCTGGAACCAAGACTATCTCTCAACCTGTTCTGCCTGAATAGCCTCTAACTTTATGGCTGCCTCAACCATGGCTCTCAAGCTAGGGTATTGCTGGGTCCCAATAATTTGTCTGAGCTCTGATGCAGTCCTCTCTCAAATCTTTGATGTAGCTTTACATCTGTGGACTGGCTCTCATCTAAGTAGGCACCGAGGCACTCAAACTCGCGCTCATACTCAACCACTAACTTATTACCTTGCTTAAGCCTCCAAAAGGCATCGTGCATCGCTAATTTATACTCATATCCAATATACTTTAGCTCAAATTGAGACACAAAAAATCCCAAACTCAGCTGATCCATTGGGGTATATCTCTTAATAGAATCCCACCAGATAACGGCTAGTCCTGTAGCAATACAACTGTGCCCTCAAGTTTCTCTTTTGCTGTACTATTTGTAATTTCAAATAATCTTTTTATCTTGAACGACCAATCTTCTGCTTGTATTGGTGTCAGAGGGTCTCGCCCAGAAAAGTCCTCAGCCTCAAGCCTTTTAACTACTCCAAAATAGGTTTTCTTCTAGGTAGAGCTGGCTGAACCTGTATAGCGACCTGGGAGGATTAAGCCTAACCTGTCTGCAGCCGCTGCTGAATATAGTTAGCCATCAAATTGAGAAAGTCTAGTTGTAGGGACGGAGGTGGCACAACTGGCAAAGAAGCATGCTGTTGTGGGGCCTTATGCTATCCAGTACCTATCGATGCCTCACTCTCTCCATCCCCCACCTGTTTATCGCGATCAGAAGACATCTTTTAACTATAAAATAGAAAGAAGCAAGTACACATTGGATTTCCATAACATCTCTTTACTAACAATAGGCATGTTTATACCAAAAAATCATTCACTTATTACCACTCTGATATTAAAACCGCTTAAACCATTGCTCTGATGCCACAAAATGTATCACCTTTATTGTAATAGTCTTTCCGATTTAGGAGTTTGATCGAATTTTTTTCTTTCTTAACTTAAAATTCATAAACTTAACCTTTAATTATTCATTAACCAACAATGCTTATCCAAAATTTATATATATAGTCCACCTTATTGATGACTATAACTGTCAAATTTTACTATTAATTTTGCAAAAATTTGGCAATATAACGGCTATATATTGGACTAGCCCCGAAAAAATCAGACAATAGCCACAACCCTTTAAAGGCATAACAATTTATAATCAACAAAATAATCTCAATCACACATCCACCAAAACAACTTATACATACATAAAATATCCACAACTAGTCAAATCCATATACAGTTATACAATCCAAGTATTATTACATATCCATTTTTAAACTTAAAATATTTACAATAATATGCATGCCAAAATAAAATATTGCTTCAGTTCTTCAAAATTCTTCATCCTTGTGTACTAATGCTCCAGATCACAATCAATACCTGCATGCAATAAATCCTACGTGCTGAGCATTAAATATGCCCAGTGGTGACTAAAAATCATAAAATTTCCCAAAACAAGCATAATTGCACCTAGAAGTGCAAAATTCAATATTTCTTATTAAAAAGCATTTTCATCCATTTTTAGCAGTCTTTTCACTTTAACACTACAATTTTGGTAAGCTTTTCATTTAAGTCCTTAATTTTTAAATTAATTACAAAAATGCCTTTTTTGCACTTTAATTACAAAATTGCCATTATTATCATTATTTTCACTTTCAATTTCACTTTTTGCATATAAAAGAATCAATTGGGCTTTACTTTATCCTTTTTACTTAAAATTATATTTAAGTCCCCAAACTTTATAAAACTTCATTTTTGGACTTTTTGGATATTAAATTACCATTTTACCCTTTTATCATTATTTTTTAATTATTTTTTCTCATTTAACACACTTTTTGGGGAAATTGCAGTTTTTCTCCTAAACTTTTAAGTTCTTTCAATTAGGTCAATTTTCACTTTTAACTTCACTTTTACTTATCTTTTAAACCTTTTTAGCTTATTTTCACATTAATGCCCCTAGTATAATAATATTCCATAGCAAAGAAAGTCATCATGACTTGTGCCGCGGTATAGGTATTTCGATGGCTAACCAATTACATCTTGAGTTAGATTTTGACTGCCCGACTGTTTCTAGGGGCAAGATTTCACTTATTTGCAAAACATTTATCAGTTTTTAACACTTTCAGTAATTATTTCTTTTCAGATAGTTGGTCAATTATTTTTTCAGTACTTTTTACACAATTTGCGAGTAAATACAATATAATTCACCATTTTTCATCACTTTATGAATTAATTCACATTAATTCAACATTTTTCACCTTATATAAAATAAAATTCTTAACAAAAATATTCAATTAAATTTCGTAAATTCTATAAAAATTCATAGACATGTTATTTCATGTTTACAATCATTTAAAGGCTTAAAAACATCAAAATAACTAAAATATAGATTACTTTTTCCTAAAAAGGAATTCGGCCACTATGAGAAGTCCATCATATAATTTCTTTAAAATTTATTTAAGCATTCTAATAAACTTATTTAAGTTATAATTATAGTAATATAAAGTTAATTTCAAATGTACATACATTTACCTAATTTTTCCTAATTTACCTGAAGGAAAATTATGCTAAATAATGGGAAATAGTTGGATTTGAAGCCACTAACCTTTTTCTCTTGCCTTTGCCTTGCTTAGCCCTTATTTTTTTCCCTTTTGATTTCAAAATTTGGCTTTCACTTTGAGTACCTACTATGGTCAGTTACATAACCTATCAAAAATTTATTTTTTATTCTCTTTTTGAAAAATAAACATCATAAATGAAATCTAGGCACCTAAAAATATCAAGAAATACCCTAAAACAAATTTAAACCCTTAAATTTCTCATACCTTAATTTGACACCTCAACTTTCTCACTTGATTACCTTAGCTTATCTTCCTATAATAACAAGATAGAGGCCGAATCCAACAACTAAAGAGGCATAATAACCTTTCTTATGCTTAGATTGAGAGAGAATTTGAAAGAAATCTTGAAGAAAAATGAAGAAATGGTGGCTAAATTGGTTTTGGCTTTGGAAGAAGAAGAAGAAAGCCGATGGAGGTGAGGTGGCTAGGCTAAAAATCTAATTTCTCATTCGTTATGTAGCAGTCTAAATAGGTTGGGCTTTGATCCAACCTAAGCCCACCAAATAAAGCCCAAAAACCCAAAACCAAGCCCATTTTTCTATTTTCCTACAAAGAAAATTTTGGATAAAAATGCTCCCTTTCTATCATGACTTGAGTGAGTTGTATCGATGACTTAGTAAGTCACTGACGCAACTTAAGATTAGTTAAGAGTTGGAAGAGACAAATGGGCTAAAACAAGTGGTATGCTATAGAAGTGTGACGGCATCACTCATCCCTAACTCGGCAATTTACATTTAAAAACTTCATTTTAGCCTCCAAAAAAGTATGAATGGGGGGAGTCCAAATAAAATTTTTCAAAACATAAAAATCAGAGGAGAGCCTTGCACCTCTATTCCTTATTTATACATAAGAAACATCCCCAACTTTGGAGAAACTAGTACATTAATGTCTAGGTTAGCCAAAGTTTAGAGTACGAATTTAAAAATGCATACCTGAGGTAATAGTTTCCTTATCAGTGATTTATACAAGGGTCAAAATTAGGGCCTTACACTTTACTAATTTTACTTGTAAATACATAATCTCATTAGTATTATGTTGCATATATGACATCGATAATTGGTGGTTGACTCTTTATTGCATTAAATGGGTTGCCCTACAACTAACATATATAATTTCAATAGTTATAGATATACTTAGGAATCACTTGGTTGTGTACATGATTAATAAAGATAACTAAGCATGAGAATTGGTAATAACTAACTAAACTATATTGTAAGTAAGTAGGGGAAAAGGTAGACAGGGAAACACACAAATGCATATACTATTTTGTAATAAAGAGTTTGGTCAAACCAATAGAGGTAATAACTAGCTAATTAACTTTATATATATGGTGACCTACTAGTTAAGGTTCATACATCATTATAGGTAACACTGGTACGGGTAATTATGAATTATCATGTAAGATCGCAAACATATCATGTGTATTTATTACTAATTTATTAATACTCATTTTTATAATGCTATATGTGTGTAACTGAAAACTTCTGTGATGGGTCATCCTCATAATTTATGTTCCTTACTAAGTTGTATAGCTTAGCATAGGTGGTTATCGGTATAGGTAAATGAAGGTAGGCTCTTCTTTAGGGACCTGATCTGCATCAACAAGGATAATAGTATAAATAGGAAGAGCAAAGTATAATGTTTGAATTTTTTTTTTATTTTTATCCTTTAAATACCATTTTGTACCGAACAAATTGTGATGTTAAATGTAGATAATTGGTTTATAACTTGTAATGTATAAAGCTCATATCAATGGTATTATAAAACCGATTGTTGTGCATAAGAATAGTTCAATGATATCGTAATATTTTTGCAAATGGACCATAATAGGTTTAAATATTTATGATACAATATGTATGATGACAATACAAAAGATAATTAGATTGAGCATTACAATGGGATGGGGAAAAACATGAACATTACATGAGAATATGAATTTGCATTCAATTATGATCGGTGTCTAGCAAGTTACTTGATCAGCTAATAATATAGAAAAATAAGATTAAAATACCAAATATCAAACCTAAGGAAAAATTAAAATTTTATGTATTTCATATTTTAAAGTGATCAATGTATGCAAAGAATTCCCAATTTTATAATGATGAAGAGTTAATTTGTAAGGCCCCTAACATGACCCTAATTGAAATTACATGTTTTGAGTAGAATTTTATTTGATTAAGATTAAATTAAAATGAGAATTTCATATAAAGTATGGGACAAGTGATAAATTATTTTGTTATTATATTAATTGCATGAAAATAAAATTTAATATTATAGTTTAATATTATTTGAGGATATAATTGGAGTATAAAGTATTAATTTGGGGTAAATTTGTAAATATGGCATTTTAGGGGCAAATATGAATAAAAAAATAATTGAAAGGTTGATTTTAGAGAAATATTTAATATAGGGGTCAATGTCAAGCATGCAAAAAGGTGAAGGTTAAATGTTGGACATGCAAAAAATTAAAGGACTAAGAAGAAAATTTTACATGTCATTATATATATGTTATTTTGAGTGGAAAGGGCCAGATTTTCCATGAGAATTCTAGAATTTGGTTTCTCTTTTCCTCATTTTCTTTGATATCTTAAAGTCTAGCTAAGTGTTCTTAAAGAGGAATTCATGCATGTTGCTTAATCAAGAATATTAGTGAATTAAAATAAGGTAAGCTTGTGAAATTGTTAATTTATCTGTTCTTCTTCTTTGAATGATCGTGTACTGAGTGGAATGTGGAAGTTTGATGTTGAATGAATGAATTGTTGATTAAGGAGTAGAAGAAGGAGTAAGGAGCAAAGGAAAGGGAAAAGCTCAAGAGTGAGGCTAAAGAGAGATTTCGACCAAGGTATGGGATTAGGGTCTTTTTAATTTCTTATGGATGATTTTTGGTAGAACATGTTGTGATTGATTGAAATTTTTGGATCAAAGAAAAGAGAACTAGTTTGTGAAGTGTTGCTTAAGGAAATTACATGAAATAACTTAACTTAGTGATTGAAATTTCAGCATAATGTGAGTTAGAAACCTTAATTTGAGATCATTTCAATTTCTAAAGCTACCTAAGGTATGTGCCTATAAATTTGTAGAAGGGACCTAGCATTGAATTTGATTTTAAGCCATTCATATACTTAATTGAACTCTTTGTGAGTTGTTGATATCTGGTTTTGAAGGAGGTTGTGTTAAAAAAATGATGTAACTTGGTGTATATTGCTTAGAATACCATGAGGTTAATTCTTACAAAAAATAGACTTCAAAATCTACAATTTCTATGAAGAAAGTAAAGTCTAAAAACGCCTTTAAATTTGCCTAAACTTTACTTGAAAATCGGAATTTTGTGTTGCCTACCCTAATGAAAAGTCTTTAGTAAATTTCATTTATTTTGAGTTCTAGAAATGATATTGCAATGTTTTTGGATGTTTTAGAAACTAAAAACATAGGGGAACAAAGTTGTAGAAGACCACCATTTTTGCTGAAAATGTCGTTTGGGAGGTCTAAAATGATGTGCAATTAGCTTTAGAAAAACTGTCTGCAGAATTTTCATATAGCATTATAGGTAAGCATGGACGAGACCTTTTTTTCTTAGCCATGCACACCTTTTGTACCCAGTTACGGCCATTGGACTTGGATGAGAATAATTGGTCTCAGCCGTATGCCTCTTATATTACAGTTATACATGATTTTTAGCCTTATCAAACATCAACACTTACCCTAACATTTTGAAACACATCTAAAGCATCTTAAAACATGTAATTAAACATAAAATATGGCATTAATATTTGTGTTTAGAAATTCCTGAATACTTTTAGAACATGTTAAAAATAAATATGAGGGTTTATGTAACATCAAAACATAAGATTAATATAATGACTTATAGAAATAAAGTTGTAAAGATATATTGTCACCATATAGTGGAACCCTCATTAAAGTAGATGAATATATGGAAGTATGAAATTATGAAATTATCATTGGTCCTATGTGTATGATAATATGATTGTGATATGAAGTGTTGCCAAAAGATCGTATGTTCAGGTATAAGTTCATAATGAGAGGTATGTTTAATTACCGGTACTCGAATTTCTATATGAACGCATGAATGCATGTTTATACACCAAAGAATTGTGTACTATAATATGATCATATGCATGTGCAAGGTGTATGATATAAGTACAAGCATGATATTTTAAATGAACATGAAAAACTATATTGCCTGCTACTAGAGTTCAACTGTGGATAGATAGGTGCCTATAGGGATATTGTAGTTGCCACCATTGACCTTTTAGGTCTAAAGTACAGTTGATATGATTGGATCATACATAGCCCCATTTGGGTTGTTTTTTAACCCTATTTGGGTCCTTGATCGGTCCACCATACAGTTGACCCTATTTAGGTTCATAGTTTTGATATCTTTGGATATCCACCGTTTGATACCCTCGGGTATCCACCGATCCCATTATCCACCCTTAGAACGTAAGTAGGCTAAATTATAGTATTAATGTTTCACAGTTAATCATAGTATGATTTATTCATCTGATATATGGATTATCATGTTTAACTGTGGTTCCTAAAGCATGTATTAGTATATATTTACAATATGTACAGATCTCTTTATGAATTATTTAGATTCAAGTATGCCGAATTAATTGAAGGGTTATCTTGTTGTTTAAGATATTGTGCTTTATTTTATACTTATTCCTAATAGGTAAATTTTATTATTTTCAATTTTTTTTTGTATATTATATATATTTTTTATGACCAATGTGAGTGGTTGTATTTCATGTTTAGTATCCCCACTAAGCTATATAGCTTAGCACGGGTTATTTTATCCGTGTAGGTTCAATTGTCAAAGCTTTTGCTCAGGAACGATCTCTGCATCAGGACAGGTCAACACCAAATTCCTAGAAGTTAATATAGGGTTATATTTGGATAATTTTGTACAAGTTCTTCCACATGTTTATTATTTATAAAAAGGGCTATTAAATATATGTATGTCATATGAAGTAAGTGATGTAATAAGCTTATTGAAAGAATGCTAATTTATGCATGCATATAGGAGCTAGAATGCTTAGTCATATATATGCTAGATGAGTTGTTGAATATCATGAACGACAATGAAAAAAGTTAAGATAGTTATAACTAACATGAAAATGATGAGTATGTTACAAGATAAGTTATTATGCATATGTAATTAAGAGACTAAAGTTGTGGGAAATACCTAATTGATGCACATGATACCTTATTAAATACACTATTTGATATGATAAATGTATATTACATTGGGTTAATAACCTACTATAGCAGGACATAAAGGTATAATATGATATATGTAAAAGGCATTAGAGGAGGGTGTTTCATAATTAAACTAAAGACAAAATCTTAAATAACTTAAACTAATAAAAATAAGGCAATTAAACATAAACTTAAAGAATTAGAACAAAAGATTTTAACTTAAATAGTAAATAAAAGATAAAAATTCAATGATAAAAGAGACTTCTGCTAAAGAACTTTACACCTCAATTTCTAATGCATATAACTTAGTAAAAGATAATGCAATTGATTATGGAAAACTGGTAATAAATTCAGATAACTTACTCAAAATATCTTTCTTAGAATCAAACCCTTTTATTATGAACAATTAAATACTTAGCATAAAAATTTAATTTATGAACTTCTAAATATTCATTGGACCCTTCCTCAAGAGATCTCACTTCAAATCTATTCTTAATTAATCTTTCTTAGCCTTAAATCATTTAAAATTAACACACAATTATCTTATATTTTAGAAAATAATCATGCATCAAATGAGATGAATTAAACTATGAATATGCATATCCTAGTTCAATATTACATTTGATCATCAATCATTATCTCATTACATCAATAATCGAGTCAAACATAAGATAAGGAATTGCTCAAAAATTAAGAAATATTAAACTTGCATTCAATTGAAGATCAAACTAAGTTATTACATATAGAAATATGAGGTTTCAAGTTCCATTAGTAAAAGTAAAAGAAACTGCTCACTCATTGTCTTTAAACATAAAAAAATAGAAATCAAGATACAAACACATCAGATTTAGAATACCCCTCTTGAAGACTTCTCAAAACTTTAATGGTAGCCTTTAAAATCTTCTATCTTTTCCTCTTGAGTACTAAGTTAAAATTCATGAAAAAACTCACATCAAAACCTAACCTAAACTTTAATAAAAATATGCAATTTTCTCCCTTTCTCCTCCTTTTAACCTAGTGCTTAGGTATACATTTATAGCTTATAAAGAGGAAGTTTTGTGCCTTTAGACTTCCTATTTTAGAAAAATAAGAGACTTTCATCATGTTTTAAATTCTCTGGCTCTGCAGAATAACACACTCACACCACCAAGTAGGCTTGGCTTATTTCCACGTTAAGTGGCTTAGTAGAGTGAATTCTCAATCCACTGAGTAGCCTTTGCTTTTATTCCTTTACTTTAAGCCTCACCGAGTAGAGTGAAGAACCACTCTACCAGCTAGCTAGCCTCTGGACTAACATGAACAAATCTCAATTCCTTAAATTTTACACTCTGGACTAACATGAACAAATCTCAATTCCTTAAATTTTACACTTTCGCCTTTGTACTTTCTCATTTTCTTTAATTATCACCTAAAAATACCAAATTAAATAATTAAGCTCATAAAATACTAACTTTAATAAATTAAACACTAAATTAACATAATAAACTCATAATAATAATATACTATAATTCACACTTGTCCTTTGCTTGCCTTCGAGCAAATTTGAACAGTCTAACTTCTTAAAATAATCAAACTCTAACTCAGAATCATACAACTCAAAACTAAGTTCAGCAATTAATAATAGCCTTTAATAAAATTCCAGCTAGAATAAACTCAAATAAGGACATAAAAATCAGTTTTCATGTATGTGTGCAAGACCAAAATAATTTAAGTATTTTTTCAAAATCAAAACACCAATTCATCTCAAAATCAAGCTTTATAATTAATTCACACTAAGTGTACAAGTGGTTTTGCACCGAAACCCAAAGGTCATTTCCGTTAAACAACTCAAAGAAAAACTTAGAATCACTTAGGTCTTTAAGGGTTGTAATGGGGTCTGGGTGATGGTTATTAAAAATGAAAAAGAATAGCCACTCTATACTTGAATAAATCAAATTTCTAAAAATTTCAAACTACTAAGCACAAAACCATGCTTATTTCTCAATCCCCTTAAATATTAAACACATCCCAAAAGAAAAGATAAAACTGAAATTCCTCTTAATTTTCTCAATTCCACACTTTTGAGATATTAAAATTTCTTTCCCTTGTAAATACCCCACACTTAAGATTTTACCATACATGTTAGCTGTATTTCAAAATTCTTTTACTAGATTTATTGTTGGCAACATATGATAATATAGATAAAAATAAGGACACCTTTCACAACTTACTTGACTTCCTCCATAACCCTTGCCAAAAACATCCCAACTTCTCTAATTACCTTTGTTAAAATGTCCAATAATGCAAATCCATCCAAATCTAGAGTGGCCAATTCTAGAAGGTAAGATAAAAGCTTTTTAGGCTATATGGTTAATAGATGGGTGTAACAAAAATAATAAAAATTGCATGCTTTAAGCATACCTCATGAAGATCAAATTGGCTAACAAAGGTCAATTATATCAAAATGATGAAAAAACAGGCTTAATATGGCTCAATAAGAAAAAAATTACCTATATCACTTTTTAAGTTATTTGAGTTATTTCTATACTTTGAAGGGTGATAAGCAAGGTTCCAGTTTCCTAAAATTCCTTGCTCAACTAATTCAATGCATGGTTTTTCTTCTATTTAAAAATTGGTCTTTGTGTGCTCAATAAGTGAAAACTAATAATTATAGACCAAGTTGAGTGTTAAACTAGCTAAAATTTCATTAAACAACCTACTTGCCCTAATGCTAAACAAAAACTTTGACTAATGCATATTCTAAGTTCAAATTCAATATGTTCAATTTTGGGGTATAAAACTACTGCAAACTGAGCTTTGTGTAAGCTAAGTGACAAATTTGAAATAAATATTTTACCAGTGTAACTAAAATAGGAAAAAAAACAAACCAACTATAATAACTAAAATCATACTATTACCTAAAGCAAAAATACAAAGTTACAGACAAAGCAAAAAAAACTTCAAAAGAAAAAAAATAACAAAAATAAAAACATAAACATAAACATAAGTATTATCACAAATAAAAGGGGAGAATTAGATTAGACTTCCTCAATCAAAGTAAAATTAAGCTTAGAGAAGCTCTACCCCTCCCAAAAATTTGCTATCCACATCAAACTAAAACTCAGCTCAGTCAGATGGTGGGAGTGGTGGTGGTGGAAAGTGAGCCAAAGAATTGGTAGTGAACTTTTCAATGCTCCTCTTTGGCTCACCTATGTTGTCTTGCGATGTATCTATTCGACCATTCATTTGATTTATAAAAGCAATCATTGAGGGGTGAAAGTTCCTATGGTGCAAGTTTGTGTGAAGCATGTTTAGACACAGTTGGCTCGATTCCTTCATTTTTATTTCTACCAATGGTAACTAGCCTCAAATATTCATCTCTACCAGAAAATGCTGACATGGCTCCTTCACTAACACCTTTATCCTGGTCAACATGCCAAAGTTTATGTATACCACCTCTCCAAGAGAATCCTTAATGTCTAAATGTCCCATGTCTTTTTCCATTAAGGTTGCAATCCATCCCAGAGATGTCCTTTTTATGATACTCTTCATTTTCTGTAACTTTTCTATTTTTTGGCACATAAAAAATGCACTATTAATCCATATTCCCTTAACCATGCATCTTAAAAGCATGCATTACTCAGCATTAATAGCTTCTGGGCTACCAAGGCAACTAAAGAAAGTGAGGGATAAGAAGCGGTGAAGAACTCGAATTGCAAGACTGCCTAGTGCCTGGGCCTTTAACTTGTTAAATTGATATGGCACTGGATTTGTTAGATCTCTAATGAATTGCCAATTCTCCTCTGGGTTGGCATTTGGTAATCCGCCTATACCATCCTCGGGGTATACCAATTTCTTTGAAAACTCTGGAAAAAGCATCTAATGAGTCCTCCTACCAAACTTAAAACTGACTATGACTAAGCCTTACTCATCTTCAAAAGAAAGATGGAATGACGTGAAGAATTGTCGTGCTAGGTATGGGTATGCTTTTGGTTGCTTATTGATAAACTTTTCCCAACCAAGATTCCTTATCAATGGAAATATCTCAACCCATAAATTGCCATCTACTATGTGTAGGAAGAATTTCCTCAAATATGCCAGCTTGACAAATTTGACCTTCCTAAAGTACTCGTACAATTCTACCTTGTCCTCATTTATGTGTGCTGGAATGCATGCTTGAGGTGAACTTGATGCTTCACCCTTTCGTGGTGTCTTAGGTGCCACTACACAAAGCAATAATAATAATGTAAATGCCAACAACATGTAAAGTTCAATAAACACTTAAAAGAAACTCATGGTATTTGGCACCAAATTCGTCACATGTCAATGTATGAAATTATGTATAAAATAAGCTTAAATCTAGTGTGGAAATAAAATGTCAACATATGAGAATGATTTATAATGGTTAAGAGTAAGAAAATTTAAGCACAAAGTATGAACTTAGTCTTTTAGGCATTTTACCAAACATGTTATATGTACAATTTAACTAAGCCATATTACATTAAATCTTAACCATTTAAAACCCAAATATAAAATTTCAAGATCAAATTCCAACACTCAATGCATAAATTTTCAATGAGAACATAAACATTAATAGAAAAAAGTCAAACCAACTGAGGCAAAATGAACAAATTTAAGAACAAAACCCCAAGTGTCACAATAATGCCAAATTAAAATAAATAATGAAGATGTCGATGACTTACTTGAATAATTTGAGGGTGCAAATTTGATCAAACAAGTAGAAATTAATGTGCTTAATGGAGGGATATAAGAGATTGGAAGAGTGAGAGCAATATTTGGGAAAAATTGAAGCAATGCCTTAGGAGTGATATGTGGGAGTTTTATAGGCCGGACACAGTGGAGTGAAGAGTGACTTGCTGAAGTGAAAATTCACTCTACCAAGTGGTGAGGCACTTTAACCATAATGAACGAAATCAAAAAATATAAAAGGGTTACACATTATTAAAGGCACGATGGAGTGAAAATCCATAATACTGAGATATATGTCACTCAGTAAAGTGAAAATTCACTCTATCGAGTCCTTGCTCTTGGTTCCAAAGGTTACATAGCCAAAAAATTTCCTTCATGTACAATCAACCTTAAACTAAAATTTTCCTTGATTTTCACCTGGTATTTATTACTCCCTTTAAGAATTAATCATCTTAAATAATTAAAGACTCCACTAAATAACTTAACCATTTATAACGCATTAACTGCAAAACTTTTCTACTCTATGCATAATCAACTCAAAATTGAATAACATTGAATTATGTAAAGAATATTGCTGATATAACATAATTGCATCTATCTCTCCACTATACATATGCAAATCTCCTCCTTTTTCTTCATGAAACACTTAAACATTCAACAAAGATCAACTAACTCAATTAAATAAATAAAACATCACAAAACTAAATTAATAAAATAAATTAAATTAACATAAACTAAGGTAAGGAAAAAATTCAGTTCTGAGCTTAGCAAGTCCTCGGCTAGACTTTTAGGACTATCTTACTTGTCAAGGAGAATCAAAGTTGGCTTAGAAACCTCTTGATGAGCAACAAAATATGGTTTTAACATATGGCCATTTACTTTATATTCACAACCATCTTTCAAATTTCTGATGGTGATTACTCCAAACTCATTGCTCAAGACCACTTGATAAGGACCTAACCATATCAAATTAAGCTTACATAAGAATAACCTCAAATGACTATTATACATCAAGACCAACATCCTAGGAGAAAAATCCCTTTTTGATTTAGCTTTTTATCATGCCAATGCTTTGTTTTCTCCTTATAGCTTGCAACATTATCTTAAAACCACAGTCGAATCTTATCCAGTTCATTGAGCTATAACCTCTTCTTTTCACCTACAGATCTCAAATCAAAGTTAAGTAATTTTGTATCCCAATATGCCATATATTCTTATTCAAACAACAAATGACATGCTTTATCAAAAATCAACATAAATGGGAACATGCCTATAGGGGTATTGCATGCAGTTTTATAGGCCCAAAGAACCTCATCCAACTTATGATACCAATCTTTTCTAGCATTGTTCACTATCTTCTCTAAGATTGATTTTAACTCCCAATTAGACACCTCCACTTGCCTATTTGCATGAGGGTCATATGGGGTTGTAATCTTATGCCTAACACCAAATTGTCTGAGCAATGTTTTGAATTGATGGTTAACAAAATGCTTGCCTCCATTGCTGATAATAGCTCTCGAAGACCCGAACCTAGTGAAAATATTCCTTCTAAGGAATTCAAGCACAACTCTAGCATACATATCCTAGAGGCTACTGCTTCTACCTACTTGGTCACATAATCTATAGCTACCAGGATATATTCAAATCCAAATAAGTTCGAAAAAGGCCCATTAAATTCAATACCAAGACATCAAAAATTTACATTTTTAGCACATTATTCATTGGCATCTCATACCTCTTAGATATATTTCCAACACATTGACACCTATCACAAGGCTTTATAAAAGACTCAACATCAATAAAAAGAGTAGGCCAAAAGAAACCTAACTATATGAGTTTTACCATTGTGTGATTTGGTCTATGGTGGCCTTTAACCTCTCCTTCATGAAATAGCCTCATAATATCTTCTGGTTCCTCCTTCAAAACATAACTTCTAAGCACTTGATCCGGATATATCTTGATCAAATACGGGTCATCCCAAAGATAATGCCTTGCATCTGTTTTTAATTTCTTTTTATTTTTCCATGTAAAATCGTTTGGAAGATATTCTCCTACAAGATAATTAAAACTATTAGCATACCAAGAAACTACACTTTCACAAGAATAAATAGCACAAATACATTTATAAGGAAATAAATAAAAAATTTCTTCCTTTTTTATATGAGTATGATCAAATCTAGATAGATGGTTAGCTACAAAATTCTCAGCTCCCTTTTTATCCTTTATTTCCACATTGAATTCCTAAAATAGCAAAACCTGTCTAATAAGCCTCAGTTTGGAATCCTTCTTTTTTAAAGAGATGGCAAATCATTGCGAATTCGACCATACTGTTACTTCAAAACAAAAGAGATATGATATGAGTTTTTCAAAACTAAACACTATTGCCAATAGCTCCTTTTTTATGGTGGTGTAGTTCACCTATGCTCCTCTGAGTGTGTGACTTGCATAGTAAATGGTATGAAAAATCTTCTCCTTCCTTTTGCCTAAGACTACTCATACTACATAGTCACTAGCATCACAAATAATTTCAAAAGGTAAGCTCCAATTCGATAACTTTTACTTTCATTGATTAAAGGCCTGCAAACACTCATCATTAAAGTTAAATGCAACATATTTAAGTAGTAAATAAGAAAGTAATTTTGTAATTTTTGAAAAATCCTTAATAAATCGATGATAAAATTCGACATGACCAAGGAAACTTCTAATGCTTCTAACACTCGTGTGAAGAGGTAATTTATCAATTACATCTACTTTTTCCCTATCTACTTCAAATTCTCTTTCAAAAATCTTATGCCTTAGGAATATATATTTCCTTACCATAAAATGGTATTTTTTTCCAGTTGAGGATAAGGTTAGTTTCTTCACATCTTTTTAAGACCAATAAAAGATTAATTAAAAAAACTCAAAATTACTACCATATAAAGTAAAATCATTCATGAAAACCTCCATAACTTTCTCTATAAAATCATGAAAGATGACCATCATACACCTTTGAAAGGTGGTAGGGGTATTACAAAGGCCAAATGGCATTCTCCTATATGCAAATGCACCATAAAGGCAAGTAAATGTGTTCTTTTCTTGATCTTCTAGGGTTACTGGAATTTGTATATACCCTGAATAACAATCTAAAAATAATAAAATCTATTTCTAACCAACCTCTTTAGCATTTGATCAATAAAAGGTAAAGAAAATGATCCTTTCTAGTGGAACTATTTAACCTCATGTAGTCTATACGTGTTGGGATGAGTTCATTATTATTATCAGTCACAATAGTCCAAACCCTCTTTTTTAGCACACATTGTATGGGACTCATCCAACTACTATCAAAAATGGGATAAATAAGACCTATATCAAGTAGTTTAAGTATCTCATTTTCACCACTTTTTGCATAGTAGGATTGAGTCTCCTTTGGAGTTGTACCACAGGCTTGAAATCAATCTCCACTGGTATCCGGTGTGTATAATAACTTGGAATAATTCCTTTAAAATCTAGAATCTTCCAACCTATAGCTCCTTTGTGCTTTTTCAATAGCTCTACAAATATCGCTTATTCCAAATTAGTCAAAAGAGAAGAAATAATTACTAGTTTTGCATTATTTTCTAAAAATACATTATTTAAATATGAAAAAAGAGTTTTGAGTTCCAAAGTATTTTCTTCCTTAGGAGGGGATGGTTTATCCTCCTTCATTTCTTCTTCATTATGCTCTTTTTCTAATTCTTGTATTAGCTCTTTTTCTTGTTTTCTACTTGCTCACTATTCTTTGAATGCATCGAGCAACATTGAAGATCATCCCTTAACAAAAAATTTTCTTACTTTTCCTTTATACACTCATGAACACCATCTATAAAAGAGCTAACTATTCAAACTCATAGGAAGGATGCTTTATCACCTTATTAACATCAAAGACTATTTCTTTTTCATTGAACCTTAAAGTCATTATTTATCCATGCACATTAATCAAGGCTTTAAGAGAGTTCAAAAATGGCCTTCCCATTATCAACGATACCTTTCGGTCATCCTCCATATCCATTAATACAAAATTAATTGGGAATACAAAATTTCTAACCTTTACCAATAAATCTTTAATAATTCCCTTTGGCCTCTTCATGGATCTATCAACCAATTGTAATGTCATTTAGATATCCTTGATATCACCTAAATTTAACTTTTTTACAAATCAAATAGGGCATCAAATTAATGCTTGCATCGAAATTACATAAAGTAGGCCTAACAGAATTCTCTCCTAACTCACAAGGTAACTTAAAACTACCAAGATCCTCTAATTTTTTAAAAATTTTGTTCATTAAAATTACACTATAATTTTTAGACAATTAAACCATTCCTACACCTTTTAGCCTTTTTTACTATAACATAGCTCTTTCATAAACTTATAATATTTAGGCATGTGTAATAAAGTTTTAGCAAACAGTAAATTTACATGTAACTTTTTAAACAAGTTTAAAAATTTAGTTAACTATTCATTGTATTTTTCTTTCCAAGCTAGAGATGGAAAAGGTAATTTAGACTCATCAAGTATAATAGAAATAAGTTTTTCCTTACATTTACATTTCGCAACAATAGGGCAATTTATTGTCAACATCAAGTATAGAAATACTTACCTTCGTTAATTCCACCAATATTGAGTTTCTATGTTACTAATTGAGGAATCTTGATTTCTCATCTAAACATCATGAGATTTTCACCTAACATATTGAATAACCATAAATGTGGATTAGGTGATCATAAAATTAGCAAACATCTCCTTTAAGTTGGATTTTCCATCCTGAGTAGTTTAAGGTCTATCATGAAAACTTGGGGATTGATATGGTGGAGCTTGATATGTGGATGGTTAGTGTGGTTGGGCTTGAGGTTGGTGCGATTGAGTATTGGATGTAGATGCATGGTTCCCTTCTCTCCATGAAAAATTAGAGCGATTTTTTCACCTAGGATTATAGGTATTACTATAAGGGTTCAATGTATTTACCATTTCTACTATTGTACTTAAGCCTCCCTTATTCATATTTTTAATCCCTACATAAGTATTGCATGGTTAAGATAAAGATGAACTATTTTGTACCTTTAAACCACCTACCTCTTTCTTCAACAACTCAACTTGTGCCTTTAACATAGCTACCTAGTCTACACTGTATACTCCTTCTTTGTTCTATGTTATTCTTGTACTTGCCCATTGAGCATCATTAGTAGCCATCTCATTAAGAAATTGGAAAGCTTTTTCTAAGACTTTGTTTATGAAACTTCCACTTGAAGCTTCATTTAGGCAAAATATTGTAGCCTGATTAACACCTGTATAAAAAGTAGATATTATTTGATGTACAATAATCTCATAGTGTGAACAACTCTTTAAAAAATTCTTAAATCTTTCCAAGGCCTTGTGAAATGGTTTCGTATAAAATTATTTTAAATTATGAATATTATTCCTAATAGTGGCTATTTTTATGGGTGGGAAGACTCGATCTAAAAATTTTTCCTGCATTTATTCCCATGAACTAATAGACTGATTTGGCAACATTTACAACCAATCTCTTACTTTACCAATAAGAGTAAAAGAAAACAACTTAAGTCTAATGGCATCCATCAATACATTTCATATCAGCACAGTATCACTAATTTATAAGAAAATATCCAAATATTAAGCTGGATACTCTATCTTTGATCCTAAAATTTTGTTCTATTGTGTACCATGTTAATACTGGCTGGTTCAAGCTTAAAATGTTGATTATAAGGTACCATAATGGTCCAATGATCCTCATTCCACTTAGATGGGGTGTAATCCCTAATGGTTCTAGGCTTAAACCCATTTCCTTGAACTTGATTATTCACTCCTTGTGCTCAAATACAAATGGATCTTCTCGGGGAGGGTTTTCAAAGGAAGGATCCATAGTAAGTTCTTTCAATCTCTTAATCCTCTGAAATTTCCTCTCAATCTCAGGGTATAATGTAAAAATGGATCACTTTTTACCATAAACTAATGACACCTGTAAGAATGAAATGATATAATGAATAAAAAAATAAATAATAGAATGTAAAGAGAGAAAAAACACAAGATTCATGGTTCCCTTCTCTCTATGAAAAATTAGAGCGATTTTTTCACCTAGGATTATAGGTATTACTATAAAGGTTCAATGTATTTACCTTTTCTGCTATTGTACTTAAGCCTCCCTTATTCATATTTTTAATCCCTACATAAGTATTGCATGGTTAAGATAAAGATGAACCATTTTGTACCTTTAAACCACCTACCTCCTTCTTCAACAACTCCACTTGTGCCTTTAACATAGCTACCTCGTCTACACTGTACACTCCTTCTTTGTTCTATGTTATTCTTGTACTTGCCCATTGATCATCATTGGTAGCCATCTCATCAAGAAATTGGAAATCTTTTTCTAAGACTTTGTTTATGAAGCTTCCACTTGAAGCTTCATTTAGGCAAAATATTGTAGCCTGATTAACACCTGTATAAAAAGTAGATATTATTTGATGTACAATAATCTCATAGTGTGAACAACTCTTTAAAAAAATTCTTAAATCTTTCCAAGGCCTTGTGAAATGGTTTCGTATTAAATTATTTTAAATTATGAATATTATTCCTAATAGTGGCTATTTTTATGGGTGGGAAGACTCGATCTAAAAATTTTTCCTGCATTTATTCCCATGAACTAATAGACTGATTTGGCAAAATTTACAACCAATCTCTTACTTTACCAATAAGAGTAAAAGAAAACAACTTAAGTCTAATGGCATCCATCAATACATTTCATATCAGCACAGTATCACTAATTTATAAGAAAATATCCAAATATTAAGCTGGATACTCTATCTTTGATCCTAAAATTTTGTTCTATTGTGTACCATGTTAATACTGGCTGGTTCAAGCTTAAAATGTTGATTATAAAGTACCATAATGGTCCAATGATCCTCATTCCACTTAGAAGTGGTGTAATCCCTAATAGTTCTAGGCTTAAACCCATTTCCTTGAACTTGATTATTCACTCCTTGTGCTCAAATACAAATGGATCTTCTCGGGGAGGGTTTTCAAATGAAGGATCCATAGTAAGTTCTTTCAATTTCTTAATCCTCTGAAATGTCCTCTCAATCTCAGGGTACAATGTAAAAATGGATCACTTTTTACCATAAACTAATGACACCTGTAAGAATGAAATGATATAATGAATAAAAAAATAAATAATAGAATGTAAGGAGAGAAAAAACACAAGATTCATGGTTCCCTTCTCTCCATGATAAATTGGAGCGATTTTTTCACCTAGGATTATAGGTATTACTATAAGGGTTCAATGTATTTACCTTTTCTGCTATTGTACTTAAGCCTCCCTTATTCATATTTTTAATCCCTACATAAGTATTGCATGGTTAAGATAAAGATGAACCATTTTGTACCTTTAAACCACCTACCGCCTTCTTCAACAACTCCACTTGTGCCTTTAACATAGCTACCTCATCTACATTGTATACTCCTTCTTTGTTCTATGTTATTCTTGTACTTGCCCATTGAGCATCATTGGTAGCCATCTCATCAAGAAATTGGAAAGCTTTTTCTAAGACTTTGTTTATGAAACTTCCACTTGAAGCTTCATTTAGGCAAAATATTGTAGCCTGATTAACACCTATATAAAAAGTAGATATTATTTGATGTACAATAATCTCATAGTGTGAACAACTCTTTAAAAAATTCTTAAATCTTTCCAAGGCCTTGTGAAATGGTTTCGTATAAAATTATTTTAAATTATGAATATTATTCCTAATAGTGGCTATTTTTATGGGTGGGAAGACTCGATCTAAAAATTTTTCCTGCATTTATTCCCATGAACTAATAGACTGATTTGGCAACATTTACAACCAATCTCTTACTTTACCAATAAGAGTAAAAGAAAACAACTTAAGTCTAATGGCATCCATCAATACATTTTATATCAGCACAGTATCACTAATTTATAAGAAAATATCCAAATATTAAGCTGGATACTCTATCTTTGATCCTAAAATTTTGTTCTATTGTGTACCATGTTAATACTAGCTGGTTCAAGCTTAAAATGTTGATTATAAGGTACCATAATGGTCCAATGATCCTCATTCCACTTAGATGGGGTGTAATCCCTAATGGTTCTAGGCTTAAACCCATTTCCTTGAACTTGATTATTCACTCCTTGTGCTCAAATACAAATGGATCTTCTCTGGGAGGGTTTTAAAAGGAAGGATCCATAGTAAGTTCTTTCTATCTCTTAATCCTCTGAAATGTCCTCTCAATCTCAGGGTACAATGTAAAAATGGATCACTTTTTACCATAAACTAATGACACCTGTAAGAATGAAATGATATAATGAATAAAAAATAAATAATAGAATGTAAGGAGAGAAAAAACACAAGATTCATTGTAAAAATTTAAAACAAATAAAAATTGCCAATTCCCTAGCAACAGCTCTAAAAACTTGACCGGTGTCTAGCAAGTATACTAGATCATCTAGTAATTTAGAAAAATAAGATTAAGACCCCAAATATCAAACCCAAGGGAAATGTGATGTTCTATGTTTTTTAAATTTTAGAGTAATCAATGTATGTAAATAATTTCCAATTTTATAATGATGAAGAGTTAATTAAACTAAAGACAAAATGTTAAACAACTTAAACTAATAAAACCACTGCAATTAAATGTAAACTTAAACAATCAAAATAAGAGATTTAAACATAACAAGTGAATAAAGGATAATAAATTCAATGATAAAAGAGACTTTTGCTAAAGGACTTTCCACCTTAATTTCGAATGTATAAAACTTAGTTAAAGATAAAATAAGTGATTATGGAAAACTAGTAATAAATTTAGATAACTTACTCAGAATATCTTTCTAAGCATCAAACCTCTTATTATTAACAATTAAATACTTAGCATAAAAATCTAGTTTATGAACTCCTAAATATCCATTACGCCTTTTCTCAAGAGATCTCACTTCAATCTATCTTAATTTATCTTTTCTTAGCCCTAAATAACTTATAATTAAAACATAATTATCTCATATTTCAAAAAAATAATGCATCAATTAGATGAAATAAACTATGAATATGCATATACTAGGTCAATATTGCATTTGATCATCTATCACTATCTCAATACATCAATAATCAAATCAAACAAAACTTAAGATAATGAATTGCTTAGAAATTAAGAAATAATCTACTTGTATTCAATTTAAGATCAAACTAAGTCATTACATATAGAAATATGAGGGTTCAAGTTCCTTCAGCAAAAGAAAAAGAAATTACTCGGTCATTATCTTTAAAAATAAAAAATATAAATCAAGATATAAACACATCAAATTCAGAATGCCCACTTGAAGTCTTTTCAGAACTTGAATGGTAGCCTTTAAAATCTTCTATCCTTACCTCTTGAGAACTAAGTTAAAATTCACAAAAAACTCACTTCTAAAACTAACCTAAAAACATTAATAAAAATATGCAATTTTTTCCTCTTCTACTCCTTTTAAACTGGTGTTTAAGTCTGCATTTGTAGTTTGTAAAAAGGAAATTTATGCTTTTAGACTTCCTATTTTAGCAAAATAGGAGAATTTCATCATGTTTTGCATTATCTGGCTTGGTAGAGTAACACACTTAGTCCACCAAGTAGCCTTGTTCCTTATTTCCTCTTTAGGTGACTCGGTAAAGTGAATTTTCACTCCATCGAGTAGCCTTTGCTCCTATTCCTTTCCTTTAAACATAACTCAATAAAGTGATGAACCACTCCATTAAGTAGCTAGCCTCTATACTAATACAAACAAATCTTGATTCTTTAAAATCCTTCAAATGTTGATTTTGCACTTCTGTCCTTGTATTTTCTCCTTTTCTTCAATTATACACCTAAAAACACCAAATTAAACAATTAAGCTTATAAAATACTAACTTTAAGATATTAAAAACTAAATTTACTAAATTAACACTAAATTAAGATAATAAACACACTAAACACACACTAATAATATAGTATAATTCACACTTATCATGTTGCATACATGAAATCATCATTCTCTTATAGCATAGCATCAAACATCATGTGACAAGATATGGACAACATCATATCATAGGTATAGGCCCCAACTAAAAAAAACTGACAAGATATATGTTGAGCATAGTAATGATTTTATATCATAAAAATGTTTCCTTTTTAAGGAGAAAAAAGTTAAATAAGAATTTAATCAAGATGAAGAAGTGTAAGGACCCAAAATAAGCCCTAGTAGAATTCAAGGGCATTATCAAGTTATTAATATCTAATCAACCTTAATTAAAGGAATTATTATAAGTTAAAACCTTATGGATTAATGGTTTCATGTGGTAGAAGGTTAGAGAGTCAATTAAAATTATATTATACAAGGGTACAATTGAAGAGAAATTATAGTTAAGTGGTCAATTGTGATATAATTATGTATTAGTGGGTAAAATCAATAAAATAAAAGAAGATAGGGTGTAATTAAAGAAAAAAAAAGTAAATATGGGGTTAAATTAGAAGGAAAGAACAAATAGAGACACATTTCTAACTTGTAAATAGATAAGGGAGAATATGAATACTTTGCCCTTCAATTTCAGTGCTAGAACCTTTGCATGTTGGAGAGAGAAAATATTTTCTTGGTTCTTGAGATGAGGAGAACTAATTTGGCAAGGGAAAAAAAGAGAAAGAAATGCAAATTTTCATTCTCTTCTTCATCTCTCACTAAAAATTGTAATCCATCTTCCCTCTCTTGTAAAATCTATCAACATCTCTCTTTTCTCTTCTTTCTCTTGATGAATTTGGTTTCATAACTAATTAGAACACTCTTGAGTTGTTGGAAGTTGTATGTGAGGGTTTGAGATGAAGAATCTTCAAGAAATACCATAGCAAGGAAAGAGGGATAAGAAGAAGTCAAGAGAAAGAAGTCATGATGGAAGTTTTGGTGTTCCATTAAAGGTTAGGGATTTTTACTCATCTTGTATGTGGATTTAATTATAGAAATTATGGATAAAATGTGTGATGGAATGTATTTTGGGTTGATATTATAGTATTTAAGTGAAATATAAAGAATTATATCTTGAATGTTTTGATTTGTTGAAGATTTAAGAAGTAGAAATATGGGTTGGTTCATTAGGAACTAGTTTCTGTATTTTAAGCATATATTGAGTTTTATAACTACAATTTGGGTAATTCAAGTTTTTAATTAAACTCAAGTCATGGACCTTTGATTATATCGAAGAAACTAAAGTTTGATTCTGCCGCTAAGTGTCCTTAAATCTAACTTGAATTTCATTTTGAGCTATTGCCTAGTTTTTATGATCATGTTGTAGTATTTTTTCAACAACTTTTTGTAAAGAAGTCGAAATCCTTAAAGACAAAATTTTGGTTAAAATAGATTCATAGGAGAAAATTGTTCATGAAGGAATATTTTTTAGATTTTATACCTATTTTATACTATAAATTTTCTAAGTGAGGATAAAAACAAAATAGGGTACAATAACTGCTATTTAGAGAACAGAAACATATATTAGTAATTTAATTGTATCTCTTGTTATAGAGTTCTATATTATATGAATCTAATTTCTAGTTAAACTAGACTTATATTTCTACAAGGTCTATGAAGAAAGCATAGTTTAATTCTACCTTTAAATAGGTCAAATATGGCTTGAATCCGAAATTGATGAAATCACTATTTCCAAAAATTGTTCTTCATATTTTTGCAATATCTTAAAATGTAAAAATGATATTGATGTGATTTTTATTGTTCCTAGAACTAGAAACATATGGAATCATGTTTAAAAAAGATCATTTTGGTCAGAAATGTCTTTTGGTTTCAAAGATAAGCCTGGAAATCTGTCTCTATGTAGAATTATTGCACGAATTTACAACAATTTTTGTATGTATCTTTGACATACACTTAAATATCTTTAATGAATTCAAGCATCTTTAGAATATCATTTTTGTCTAGATGCAGAAAAGATCCTAAACATCTTATACACTTTTCCTATGAAAAAGTAACACATTAAAGAGAAAGACATAAGTTCATGGAACATATAAAATAATATCGCATTGTAAGTTATGAGCATGAATACTTATTAAAGTATACATATGATAAAGGTATTTTATTATTCACTTCATTGATCTAATGTAATCATGCTTATATGTTATAGTTGTATGATATGTCTATACGTTAAAATCTCAATATATATATATATATATATATATATATGTATGTATGTATGTATGTATGTATGTATGTATGTATGTATGTATGTATGTATGTATGTATGTATGTATGAATGAATGTATGCATGCATGCATGCATGTATGTATGTATGTATGTATGTATGTATGTATGTATGTATGTATGTATGTATGTATGTATGAGACCACAGAGATATAAGAGTTTATGTGTAAGTTTAACATAATATTAAATGAAGTTAAAAATATATAATTATATACTTAGGATTATGTATCTCTTGATACGACATGATTATATACATGCCTATATATATATTTGTGTACATTCTAGAGATTGTGATACATGTATAGTAAAAGCACTTATATGTATCTTTTTTATAATGGAAAAGTAGCTAAGTAAAACATAAGTCAAAATATATGCCAAACGTGATAAACAAGAAAGCACAATTTAATAAACAAAGTCACTTAGGCACTTTATCGAGCAGGTGGTGTGCACAGGTTTAATAGGAAAAATGGAGAGCAATTTAAAGGAAAATGACCACCAAAATTCACATCAAGAAACATAAGCAAGCTGATTAGGTGTATAACAACCATTTATTGAAAAATAATGAGAATTGAAGCACAAATTTGATGTTGAAATGCACCTAAAACGTATAAAGTACCTATGCCAATTACAATTTTCAAATGAAAGGAAATGTTCAAATTAAAATTAAAAAACCACAAAGCACTTACTGGAAAGTAACTTCAGGAAGATTGGAGCAGGAAAATTTTATTGAAGTGTGTGAAAATGGTGATAATGGTAAGGGAATGTGTGTGAAGAAGAAGAAGAAGAAGAAGAAGAAAAGAGGATGAAAAAGAAGATGAAGTGAGAAAAAGATAAGGGAGATAGGAGGTGGTGGTCGAAAAAATTGAAGAGGCAAGGGAGATTAGGTGTGCGATGGTGTTGGTTGAGTGCGGTAGGGCTGCATAGGGGTGGAGTGTGCAAATACTGAAGTGAAAAAAAATGAAGAAGAAACAAAATATAAGGGACTAAGGATAAATGCACGACCACGCATGGGAAAAAGTGGAGCAGCATATGGCTACGCATGTAGGAAAAACTTGTTGCACGCTGGCACGCAGGGTGGGAGGGCTGAGGTTCATATGGGGCATATGAAGGTGTGCAAAAGTGTATGGGCTGGCTACCTTGGTGAGCGGCTGAGCAGACAACCTTTGTGCTCCAAAAATTTTTCTAACCATAAAATTTTGCCTATTTTGTGCTTAAATTTTCTAAACTCACTCTTAATTTCTCCCTTTCACCTATATGAATCCTACAATCTATTTTTCCTTCAAAAATGGCTCTTTCTCTTATAATGCATGAAAATTAGTTTCAAAATTTGCTTGTGACGTACAATTAAATCAGTATGATAAAAAATTATTGAACTACTCCCAACTTCTATATTTGACACCTTTAACTTCCCTAAACTTTCTTATTCAACTCTACAATTATTTAATTCATGAATCTAAACTAAAAAGAAAACTTAGAACAAACAAAAAACACATAAAAATAAAAAAAATAATATGCAATTAGAAAACAAAAAATAGAAAGGGAAGAGATTTGTTGTTCTGAGTTTAAGAGTTCTCAGCTAGACTTTCAAACCAACTTTAGTAGTCCTGAAGTACCATGGTTACCTCGGTAACCTCATGTTATCCAATTTTATACGGTTTGAGTTGATGACCATTCACCTTATATTCACGTCCATCCCTTGTATTTTTTATGGTCATAACTCCAAAATTATTGCTTGATAAGACTTGATATGGCCCAAGCCATTTGGATTTTAGCTTTCCTGGAAACATGCATAAATGACTGTTATATAATAACACCAACATACCTGAAGCAAAGTCTTTCATCTTTAAGTGTTTTTCATGCCAACGCTTTGCCTTTTCTTGTAGATGGCTGCATTGTCATATGACCATTGTCGAATTTCTTCAAGTTCATTGAGCTGCAATTTCCTCTTTTCTCCTGCACTCCTCAAATCAAAATTAAGGAATTTTGTAGCCCAATATGCTTTATGTTATAATTCAATCGAAAGTTGATATGCTTTTCCAAAGACTGTTCTTTAAGGAAACATATCAATAGGCATCTCAAATACAGTTTTATAGGCCCAAAGAGCCTCATCTAACCTTTGGTATCAATCTTTCCTAGAGTTATTCATGGTCTTTTCTAAGATTTATTTCAATTCCCTATTAGAGACCTCCACTTATCCATTTGCCTGAGGATGATACGAGGTAGTTATCTAATGGTTGACACCAAATCTTCTAAGTGTTAGAGAGTATGCCCTAGATCCCATGTTAAAGGGATGTATTTCATAAGTATGAATTCATATTCTTAATAAAAGGCATCATTCATTTATTAACACTATGTTTAAATATATGAGTTTATAAATCTTAAATTAATAAATGAAGTCCTAGATATTATAAACACAGTGCAAAGGCAATTATGAAAGTGTTCATGATATGAGATGTCTATTGCATGCAAATGTGTTAATATCAAAATATCCCTAGTCATAGAATTAACAAGATAGGACATTGTTAATTTTGACAAAATAGCACATGTCATGCTTCTTCAATGGTTCAAGCAGTGGTTCTCATAACTGTGATTATGGAAGATAATCAAAGCCAACTTGTGGATGCTTGTTATAAGAACAAGTTCATTGGAGACCTACAAAAAGAATCCTCACATGGATATTAAATCTATGTCAGTGAGGAATTTCTTCATAGTGGTTGTGCAAGTATCCTTAGACTTGAGATCACAAAGGTTATCTTAAGTAGCAAGTGATATACTTTGACTCCATAACTGATTACTTCTAACTGGGAGTAAACATAGTTAAGAGGTTGGGTATATCATGACCTACTTGAAGATAGTTGCATAATCGATAAAAGGATTTACCATCCTAGATTTATTAAGGGAAGTTATCTCTCATGATACTATAATTGCCTTGTTCAGAGAATCTCTAGCCAGAGTAATATGCCAAGATGGATAGGGATCCATGAAGGGCATTTTGAAAAAAATGGTTAAATTAATAGAACATACATAATTAGATTTATGTGAGTTGACAGAAATCCATACTTAGAATCTAATTGAGATAAGAGTGGTGAAAGGAGTAATTGCAATGTAACTATTTCTATGGAAGGGTACAGTCAAACCACTTGACTTTCCTGACATTTGAATAGTCATGATGCCTAGCTAGAGGCTGCTCATGATTTGTGTAATAGTGTATCATAAATATCAATAAGGTATTGATAAAATAATTTAAAAAAGTTTAAATCATATGAGTTTTGAATAGAACTCATAATTACATATTATACTGCCAATATGGACAGGAACCCAATAGGTCACACACATATAGAGTAAAGGATAACATGGTAAAATGACAAAGATAATAATATTTGATATTATTATGGGATAAGATAAATGAATAAGAGAATAATTAATTAAAGAGTTTAATTAATTACGAGTAAGTAGAATTGTTCGTAAAACTTTTTAGAAATGTTCTGCAAAATGGACTTAATTGAAATATTGTATTTCATAATTAATTATTATTTGATTATAAGTGTTATAGGGTCGATATAATAATTAATAGATCCATTGTAGAAATTAAAGAGGCTCGGAGAACAAAAGGGCTTTGTTCAAGGCATGCTACCTTTTTAGAAAGAGAATACTCCTACGAGAGGACAGTGGGAGTAAAATTGAACTTGTTGAAGTTCAAGATCCACAAATAAAAGTAGATCAACCGATTAAACCCAAAACTAAGTTCCATAATGATGAGATTACAGTCGAACCTAAATATACACAAAATCCTAGAAGATTTACTAGGATGCGTTTTATCCTTGTGAGCTATAGATTTCACATTGATTCAGATAGAGGCATAACTGTAGTAGAGGACAATGAGCCTACAAGCTATCAAAAAGTTTTGAATAGTTCAGAATGTGATTTATGGCTTAAGGCTATGCAATCTGAAATGGACTCCATGTATGAGAACAAAGTATAGACTTTGGCTCAACTACCTGAAGGGATAAAACCCATAGGGTGCAAATGGCTCTTCAAAAAGAAGACCAATATGGAAGGTAATATAGTTACCTATAAAGCTCGCTTACTAGCAAAAGGCTATCGTCAAAAAGAAGGAATTGACTATGATGAAACCTTTTCTCCTGTAGCGATGCTTAAGTCTATAAGAATACTTTTAGCCATTGCAGCTCATTATGATTATGATATTTGGAAAATGGATGTGAAGATAGCTTTCCTAAATGAAAATCCAACTGAGGATGTGTATATGACACAACCAGAAGGGTTCTCATCAAGAGATGGCAAAAAAGTATGCAAGCTGCAAAGATCCATTTATAGATTAAAGCAAGCTTTTAGGAGTTGGAACATATAATTCAATGAGACAATCAAAGAGTTTGGTTTCTCACAAAATGAAAATGAACCTTGTGTGTATAAAAAGATCAATGGGAGTGCAATTGTCTTTCTAGTTCTATATGTGGATGACATATTGATCATGGGAAATGACATTTCTCTTCTCCAATCCATTAAAATATGGTTATCCAATCAATTCTCCACAAAAGACCTTGGAGAAGCATCTTATATTCTTGGAATAAGGATCTATTGAGATAGATCTAATAGGTTGCTAGGTCTTTCTCAAAGTACATATATAGATAAGGTATTGAAGAGGTTCAATATGGATCTCTATAAGAAAGGGTTTATACCTATGGTGCATGGGAAACACCTTTCTAAGTCTATGTGTCCATAGATACTAGAGGATAGAGAGAACATGAATAGAATACCATATGCATCTGCAATTGGTTCTATCATATATGCTATGTTATGTATACATCCAAATGTAGCATTTGATTTGAGTGTCAAAAGCAGATTCCAATCCAATTTTAGAGAGGAACACTGGGCAGCTGTCAACAATATCCTTAAGTACTTGAGAAGGACTAAGGATATATTCTTGGTATATGGGGAGGGTAGTTTGGAAGTAAATGGGCATACAGATGCCAACTTCCAATCTGACAAAGATGATTGTAAATCATAATCTAGTTTTGTGTTCATAATAGGATGAGGAGTAGTTAGTTAGAAGAGGTCCAAACAAGAAACAACTGTTGATTTCACAACTGAAGCTGAGTACATTGAGACTTCAAAAGCAGCCAAAGAAGCAATGTGGATCAAAAAGTTCATATCTAAACTAGGAGTGGTGCCTAGCATTATTGATCCGATTCATTTATATTGTGACAACAATAAAGCCATTGTACAAGCAAAAGAACCATGGTCTCATCAGCGATCCAAGCATGTTCTAAAATGCTACCATCTCATAAGGGAAATAGTAGCTACAAATGATGTGAAAATAGAAAGAGTGCCCACAGATAATAATGTGGTGGAACCCCTCACTAAAGCACTTTCCCAGATAAAGCATGATCACTATATAAATAACATGGGTTTAAGACATATGAGTGATTAGCTCTAGTGCAAGTGGGAGATTTTTAAAGAGTATGCCCTAGAGCCCATATAAAAGGAATGTATTCCATATGTATGAATTCATATTTTTAATAAAAGGCATCATTCATTTATTAATGCTATGTTTAAATGAGTTTGTAAATCTTAAATTAATAAATGAAGTCCTAGATATTATAAACACAGTGCAATGTCTATTGTATGAAAATGTATTAATATCTAAATATCCCTAGTCATAGAATTAACAAGATAAGACATTGTTAATTCGGACAGACTAGCAGATATTATGCTTCTTGAATGGTTCAAGCAGTGGTTCTCATAATTGTGATTATGAAAGATAATCAAAGCTAACATGTGGATACTTGTTAGAAGAAAAAGTTCATTGGAGACCTGCAAAGAGAATCCTCACATGGATATTAAATCTATTTCAGTGAGGAATCTTTTCATAGTGGTTGTGCAAGTATCCTTAGACTTGAGATCACCAAGGTTATCTTAAGCAGCAAGTGATATACTTTGATTCCATAACTGATTACTTCCAACTGGGAGTGAACATAGTTAGGAGGTTGGGTATATCATGACCTACTTAAAGATAGTTGAGTAATCGATAAAGGCTTCACCATCCTAGATTTATTAACAGAAGTTATCTCTCATGATTCTATAATTGCCTTATTCAAAGAATCTCTAGCTAGAGTAATATGCCAAGATGGATAGGGATCCATGAAGGGCATTTTGGAAACAATGGTTAAATTAATAGAACATACATAATTAGATTTATATGAATTGATAGAAATTCATACTCAAAATCTAATTGAGATAAGATTGGTGAAAGGAGTAATTGCACTGTAACTATTTCTATGGAAGGGTTAGTCAAACCACTTGACTTTCCTGACATTTAGGTAGTCATGATGCCTAGCTAGAGGCCGCTCATGATTTTTATAATAGTGTATCATAAATATCAATAAGGGATTGATAAAATTATTTAAAGAAGTTTAAATCATATGAGTTTTGAATAGAACTCATAATTACATACTATACTACCAATATGGACAGGAACCCAATAGGTCACACATATATAGAGTAAAGGATAAAATGGTAAAATGATAAGGATAATAATATTTGATATTATTATGGGAGAAGAGAAATGAATAAGAGAATAATTAATAAAGAGATTAATTATTTATGATCAAGTATAATTGTTTGCAGAACTTTTTAGAAATGTTCTTCAAAATGGACTTAATTGAAATATTGTATTTCATAATTAATTATTATTGGACTATAAATATTATAGGGCTGATATAATAACTAATAGATCCATTGGAGAAATTAAAGAGGCCTGGAAAATTGGTTTGGGCACAGAAACCCTCAAGAGGAAAGGTTACAAACCAAAACCATATAGAAGGCCTTAAAGGCCTAATTTATGGACCAAGACAAATTAAATATATTTTATAAGTGTTATGGAGCCTACATATTTAATTTTGATGGATTTGAAATTCATTTGGGTGATTAAATTCAAGTATATGCATAAAGGGCCTAGTTTATAGGTTTGTGCATAGTCCTTATAAAAGGATTTAAATTGGATTTAATTGAGCCCAAATAAATTATTAATAATTCTAGAAACCCATTTAATATTTCTCCAGCAATTTTAAAGAGCCCAATCCAATTATGAAGTTGGATTTTTAACCTAGCTATAAAAATCTAAGTTAATGGGATTTAGGCTTAAGTGAGCATTAAGAGAAAAAAAATTCTCTCATTTCTCTAACCCTAGCCTCCACCCTCACTCCTTGTTAGAATTAAGGAATTTTAGCTAGCCTTGTAACTCCATCAATCTTGGTTCATTTGATCCTTCTCTAGTGTGGATTACTAATTGGAGGTATTCTATTTTGGACATTATGGTTTGCGACAACCCGATGAGAAGGAAAATCAACTTTTCAACAAAAATCAAAGGTGATTTTTCTTATTCTCATTAATATTTATATTGTAAATTTATGGAAAGATCAGATCTATTGATTAACAATTTTAATTTTTGGTTATACATGTGATGTATGTAACCGATAATTCCCAACACTAAGCAAGGTTTGAAATTGATGGTTGACAAAGTGTTTGCCTCCATCACTTATAATGGCCCTTGGTGCTCCAAACCTAGTGAAAATATTTTTTGTAATAAATTCAAGCATGACTCTGGCGTCACAAGTTCTAATAGTTGTTGCTTCTACCCATTTACTAACATAATCCATAGCTACTAAAATGTATTCAAAACCAAACGAATTTGGAAATGGTCTTATAAAATCGATGCCCTATATATCAAAAATTTCTACCTCTAGCACATTATTTAGAGGTATTCCATTCTTTTTAGAGATAATACCTACATGTTGACATCTATCACAAAGTAGGCCAAAAGAAACCTGATTAAAGAATTTTTTGTACCATACGATTAAGCCCATGATGACCTCCAACTTCTCCTCTATGGCATTGTCTTATTATATCTACTTGTTCATCTTCTGGAATGCATCATCTAAGCACTTGATTCGAGCAAATCTTAATGACGTATGGATCATCCCAAAGATAATGCTTGGCATCTACTTGAAGCTTTTTATTTTGTTGCCAAGTGAAATCTTTAGGAAGATATCCTCTTGCAACGAAGTTAGCTATATTAGCATACCAAGAAACTGAATTTTCATAAGTATACAAAGCACAAATATGTTCATTGGAAAATAAATTAGAAATTTCTCCCTTTTCAATGTTAGCATGATCGAATCTAGATAGATGGTCAGCTATAAAATTTTCAGCTCCTTTCTTGTCCTTTATCTCAACATCAAACTCTTATAACAACAAAACCCATTAGATAAGCCTCAATTTGGAATCATTCTTAGAAAAAAGGTGCCTTAACACAGTATGATCCGACCACATAGTAACTTTGGAACCAAAGAGATAAGATCTAAAATTTTCAAAAGAAAACACAATTGCCAAAAGTTCTTTCTTCGTGGTTGTATAATTAACCTGACCTCCAGTAAGTGTATGACTGACATAGTAGATAGTGTAGAAAATTTTCTCCTTCCGCTGTCCTAACACTGCTCTTACTATATAGTTACTAGCATCACACAATTTTAAATGGTAAGTTCCAATCCGGTGATGCTATGACCGGTGCAGTGACTAACTTTTGCTTCAATAAACTAAAACCCTGCAAGCACTCATCATCAAAGTTAAATTCAACATCTTTAAGTAATAAATTAGACAATAGCTTAGCTATTCTAGAGAAATCCTTAATAAATCAAAGGTAAAATCCAGCATGACTAAGGAAACTTCTAACACCTTTAATACTAATCGGAGGAGGTAATTTATCTATAACATCAATTTTGCTCTATCTACTTCAATTCCTTTCTCGAAGATCTTATGCCCTAGAACTATCCCTTCTCTAACCATAAAGTGATATTTTTCCCAATTAAGAACAAGGTTCGTCTCTTGACACCTTTTTTAAGATCAATGCAAGATTATTCAAAGATGACTTAAAATCATGACCATATAGTGGAAAGTCATCCAAGAAAACTTCCATGAATTTTTCAAACAAATCATAAAATATGGCTATCATACATCTTTGAAATGTGGTAGGGGCGTTACACAGACCAAAAGGCATCCTTCTATATGCAAATGTTCTGTAGGGACATGTAAATGTGGTCTTTTCTTGGCCCTCTAGGGCTATAGGTATTTGCATACACCCTGAATATCCATCTAAGAAATAGTAAAATCTATTTCTTGCCAGTTTTTCTAATATTTGGTCAATTAAAGGTAATGAAAAGTGATCCTTTTTAGTGGTATTATTTAATTTCATATAGTCTATGCATACTCTCCATCTCATCATTATATGTGTAGGGATTAATTCATCATTTTCAATGGTTATAATAGTCATACCCCATTTTTTAGGTACTCATTGAACTGGACTAACCCAACTACTATCAGAAATGGGATAAATAATACCAGCATCAAGGAGTTTAAGTACCTCATTTTTCACCACTTCGTGCATTACCGAATTTAGTCGCCTTTGGGATTGTACCACAGGCTTGAAGTTATTCTCCATAGATATCCGGTGTATAAAATAATTGAGGCTAATTCCTTTTAGATTAGATGTTGCCCAACCAATTACTCCTTTATGTTCTTTGAATACTTTAATGAGCATCTCTTCTTCTAAACCTGTTAATAATGATGAAATAATTAATGGTTTTGTATTATCTTCTAAAAATACATACTTTAAATATTTTCATCATCATTGTGCTCTTTTTCCAAATCCTATATCAACTCCTTTTCCTTGGCTTGTAATTCCTTTTTTTTTTTTGCTTTAGATGCATTAAACAATCTTGAAGTTCATTATCTAGAATGATTTCCTCTTATTTTCCTTCGACACACTCTTGAACACTATCAACAAAACACATCAATTCTTTAAAGTCATATGAGGGATGTTTTATTACCTTGTTCACATTGAAGACCATTTCTTCCTCATTGAATCTCAAAGTGACTGTTTGGCCATGACCATCGGTTAAAACTTTTGTCTTTTTCAAAACGGGTTAAGGGTACCTTTCGATCCTCCTTTATATCCATAACCACAAAATCCTCCAAAAATATAAAATTTCCTACTTTCACCAATAAATCCTCAATAATACCCTTTAACCTTTTCACAGATCTATTTGCCAACTGTAGTGTCATTTGGGTCTCCTTGATATCTTTTAAGTTTAATTTTCTGCAAATTGAATAAGATATTAAATTAATACTAGCATCCAAATCACATAAAGCATATCCAATAAAACTACCTCCTAATTTGTAAGGTAATATAAAACTACCAGGATCTTTTAATTTTGTTGAAATTTTATTCATTAAAATAGCACTACAGTTTTTAGATAGTTGGACAATTCCCATACCTTCTAGCTTTTTCTTATTAGTGCAAAACACTTTCATGAATTTAGCATATTTAGGTATATGCAATAAATCTTGAGCAAATGGTAAATTTACATGTAACTTTTTAAATATATCTAAAAATCTAGTTAATTGCTCATTTTGCTTTTCTTTTCTAGCTAAAGTGAGGAAAGGTAACTGAGATTCATCAAGAACAATAGAAACAAGTTTTTCCTTACCTATACCTTTCTCAACAGTAGGAGGTACTTTCTCAATATTTTCAAAATTAGAAACACTTATCTCCATTGTTGGTTCCACCCTTTGAGAAGAATTCTTACCAATTTCAACTATTTCTAGCTCTTTTCTACTTCTTAAGGTGATTGCCTTGGCTTCCTCTTTCGAATTTTGGTCTACATTGGATGGAAAGGTTCCTTGAGCTCTATTGGATAGTGAGTTAGAAAGTTGCCCCATTTGATTTTCTAGGTTCCTAATGGATGTCTCTTGGTTTCTCATCCAAATATTTTGAGATTTTCATCTAGCATCTTGACTAGCAATAATTTCATTTTGAGAAGTCGTGAAATTTGCAATCATGTCCTTTATATTTGATTTCTTTTCTTGTAAGGGTAGGGATGAGGTTTTTGAAATCCAGGTGGTTGATGAGGTTGTGAGTGATATATAGACAGGTAGTGTGGTTGGGATTGATTTTGGTAATGAGCATTGTTATTATTTTAGGAGGCTTGGTTTTGATTAAATAGAGCCCTAGGTTGAGGGTTAGAGGTGGATGCTTGATTCCCTTCTCTCCATGAAAAATTAGGATGATTTCACCATCTTGGGTTATAGGTATTATTATAAGGGTTCAAAATATTTACTTCCTCTAGTGATCCATCATCATTTTTAAATCCAGTTTCTCCTTGTGTTCATTCATAAGCATCACACTCATTAGACAACATAGATATATTTTTAGCTTTAAGCTCATTTATTTTTCTTAAATGTTCTTTTCTCATTAATTCTAATTAAACCTTAAGCATAGCTATTTCATCTACACTATACTCTCCGTTTCTTTTATATAGCTTTAGAAGTCGCCCATTGAACGTCATTGGTAGCCATCTTATCGAAAAGCAAGAATGCTTCTTTAGAAACTTGATTCATAAAACTACCATTTGATGCTACATCTAATAAGGACCTTGACCGGATGCTAGCAAGTGTACTAGATCGGCTAGTAATATAGGGAAATAAGATTATGACCCAAAATATCGAACCCAAGGGAAACTTGTGCTTGTGTGTGTTATTTCAATTTCAAAACCAATTTTGTGTGTAAAGAGAGAAGAGAAATCCCAAAGTTGTGATGATTTGAAAACTAAATTAAAATAATTGAAAAAAAACTAAAGTAAATAAGAAATCTATTTGAAAGCAAGTAAATTGAATGAGATAAAAATCAATGATAAAAACAACTTTTACTAAAGGACTATCCACCTTAACAAGTATTGCTATGACTTAATTAAAAGAAAACATACAAGTGATCATGGAAAATTCAGTTTAGTAGACCCAAATAACTTTATTCAAGATTATTATTCCAAGTATTAAACTCCCTTATTCAGAACAATTCAATACTTAGCATAAAGAACTGAATTACGTCTCCTAGATGTCTATTAAAACCTTTCTCAAGAGAATTAACTTTGACCTATTCTTGGTTATCCTTTTCTTAATCTTAACTTACTCAAATTAACACACAATTATAGCTTATTCAGATTATAACCATGTATTAATCCAACTAAATCAACCTAAGAGCATGCAAATCATTAATCAACTTAAACCAATTAATTAACCAACTCTTAATCAAGTTAATAATCAATTCAATATTGAGAAAAGACAAGACTATTTTTAATAACCAAGAAATAATCAACTTGTATTTGAATTTAAGAACAAACTCAAGTCATGTTAATACAAGTCAAGGATTCAAGTATCCTTTAGCAAAAGTAAAGAAAAACTACTCACAAGACATTCTTAAAACTAAAAACAATGTTTTGGAAAAAAACTGTAAAAACAAAGAACGTAAACAAACTAAGAAAAGAAAGCTCAATTCTACAGCTTGATAACAACGATTGATGATTAAGATCCCCCTCTTCTGTGTTTTGGACTGCTATTTATAAGCAAGAGAATATGTGGATTCCTTCTTAAACTCTTAGAACCAAAAAGGAAGTAATTCTGCTCAGAATAGGAAGTTCGATAAAATCCTTCGCGCCATGGGATTAGCATCACGTGGCCACGCCTCCAACTAGCCTTCTTCTTCACGTGGGCACATGTTCCATTTGCTCTCCTTCACACGTGGTCACGTGTGGACTATCCCTTCCTCACACGTGGTCACGTGTTACATGGTTTTCTTTCTTTCCCCTTTTACGTGGCCATGGCTTTTCACACTTCATTCCTTCATTTTACTTCACATGGCCACGGCTTCTCAACCTTTGTTCTTCATGTGGCCACGTGATAAATTTTTCAATGAACTCACGTGGTCACGTCTCAAGGCTCTGGACCAGACGTTAACTTCTCTTGCATCAATTCTTCATATTTGCAGTTTTGGCCCTAAACTTTGCCCTTTTTACACTTTAAGCCCTTTTATGTCAAATTAAACCTGAAAATCAACAAAAACACAGAATTAACCTCAAAATCATAATTATTAACAAATTAACTCTAAATTAACCTAAATCAAACCAAAACAACTAAATAACTTAACTAAAAACATCTTAAAAGCTATATATATTTCACACTTATCAAATACCCCACACTTAAACCTTGCTTGCCCTCAAGCAAATTAGAACAATCCCTCCTTCAAAACCATCAAACTTGATCAAAGCCTTGCAATTTCAAAACCAAACTTAGCATTTTAACAAAAGCACTCAATATAAACTCTAAATAGATTAACTTCAACAAGAGAATATAAACTAGTTTCCTTGAGTGTGTGCAAGACCAAATCATTTTAAGCAATTTTGAAAACCAAAATATCAACACAACTAAATAATGAAGTATAGAATATATGAATGCATAAGCATACAATCGGTTTCGTGCTTGAAACTCTAGAAACACAATAAGCCTCTCTTTTAGCACCGGAACTCGAAGGTCATCTCCGCTAAATAACTCAAATCAAACTTAAAATCACATAGGTTTTACAAAGGTTGTGATGGGGCTAAGGGTATGTTTATCAAAGAATGGATAAAAGATAATCAAAATGAATATAGCCACTCTAAGACCAAATAAGTTACAAAAACCTCAATAACTTAAGCAATACAAATTCAGCTCATCCTTGCCTTGATTCCAAATTTTTCTTTATGCTCTTTCACCAAGAAGTCAATATTTTTCTATTTTTCCTTGTACTACCCCACACTTATCTTTTTTCATATTTGCTAATTCTCTTTTTCTTTCTTTTTCTTCTTTTTATTTTTCAAACATTTTTTTTCGAACTAGCATTCACAAGCTAACATCAAGGTAATACAAGGTCTATTTTTATTTGACTTTATCAATAACTTTGAAACTTTCTTACTACACCCAATAAAACTTTATTCTTTTCATGCATCCATTTAATCCTAAAGTGGCTAATTCCATAGGGTGAGATAAAAGCTTTTTAGGTTATATGGTTAAAATATTAGGTGTAACAAGAAAATATTAATGGTACGCCTTAAGCATACCCTTATAAGCTCAAAATAGCTTAACAAAGGATAGATTTATCAAGGTAGGACACAAGTCTTTTAAAAGAGTTTGTCAAGAAAATTGTTGCCTAGATCATTTTCTAAGATGTTTGAGTTGTTCATATGCTTTGAAGGGTGATGAGGAAGGTTCTAGTGTTCTAAATTTTCTTACTTCACTACTTCATTGCATTGAGTTTTTTCTAAGTTAAAAACTGGTCTAAGTGCTTTTAAGAATTTAAAAACTAATAAATATTTATCAAGTTGAAGATTAATCCATCCAAAGACATATTAAACAACATAAATGTTCTCTTGCTAAGCAAAGGTCCAAAACATGCATACTCCATATCCTAGTTCAACGTGTTCAAATTTTGAAGTTAACTAGGGAAAACTAAGTTTTCATGCAAATTAAATGAAAATGGTGAACTACATAAGTCTTTAATATGTTTTACAAACTCAAACAAAACAAAAACACAATAAAAGAAAACAAAACACAAAATAACAAAATAACAAAATTTTGATTCATGAAAAAGAAAAATAAAGTTGAAGAAAAACTTCCTGAAAGGAGGCTACCCCCTCCTCAAAACATTGTTGCCCACAACAAATGGTCTATGGTGGCGGTGGTGGTGGAGGAAACCGTTGCCAAAAATGATGAATAAAATGCTCAACTCTTCGATTTCCTTCCATGATCGTATCGCGAAGTATATCTAATCTCCCTTGAATTTGATCGAGTCTCATTTGTTGCGCATCCATCCATCCACTTAGTTGATTAAATGGTGCTTCCCATTCTGGTGTTGCAGGCTCATTAATTGGGGAAGGTACCGCTGTAGCAATATGTTCCTCATTCGGTTCCTCTTGCTGCTCCTCTTGTTACTCCTCTTGCTGCTCCTCAAATCGGATATTATTCTCTCTTAAATACTCCTCCCGAGTTGCCCAATGACCACGAGGCTTAAGAATCAAAATTTTCATTCGTTTTAGCATTGTATTATCCACACAAGGCAAATCTCCTTTAAGTGGTTCGCCATAAATCGGATGCTCAACTGCAGAAGCTAGAACCGTAACTATCCATCCTATTGAAATTTTATCCATGTTCCCTGGCATTTTCTATAATTCCTTAATTCGGGAAGCTATAATTCCTGCTCCATTTATTTGTATTCCGTCCATCATACAGCGAAAACCATGGCTTGAGAGACAGTAATGGTACTTGCATTCTTCAAATTGTTGTACATACTCTTTGCAAGAAACCGATGAATGATCTTCAATGCATGAGTCCTTAAAGCATGGACCTTGCATTGTCCCCCTACCCATGGTTCATCCAATTCAAGGTCCTTAATCCTTTCCCAATTCTCCATAGGTGAAGCATCCTCCAGTTCAGTAGGGGCATTTGGCACAAATCCCAGAATTTCAAAGAATTGACTAAAAGTTAAAGAATATCCTCTCTTACCCAACTTAAAACCCACTGTGCTGTCATCATCATTTCCCTTAAAATAGCATTCAAAGGAGTATAAGAAATCCCTTGCCATATCCGGATAGACTTTCGGCTTTTTTCCAATGAAACTCCCCCATCCAATGTTTTGGATCAATGGCTCTATCTCTTGATCCCACAGACTTCCAGCCGGGATGTTGAGGAATAAATGACTTAAATAAGCTGGCTGGACATAATTGCACTTGCTGAAATAATCAAATTTGTTAATCTTTGCCTTGTCTACATATGAGGGAATTCGTACCCCGGAAGAACTTGCCACATCTGGATACTTAGTCCTTCGAGGTGCCACTACAAAGAAAGAAAAACATAATGTAAGTGTTTATAACCCAAAACCGACTAAAGTGTAAACATATGGAGCATGTATTGAATGAATTAAACTACTCTTTGATGTAATAAGCAATGTGGATAGCTTGGGTGGAGATCAAAATGATAGGCATAAAAGATGTTCAAAAATTGGAGCACAAAACAAACTACGTTAAACATAATGCCTATCATGCATGAATAATACTATGAAACAATCCTTGAAGAAGTGAATTACATCATAATGCAGTCATGCATATTATAAACATGTTACCCGAATGTGAAAGTTCAATATTTCTAAAGTAAAAACTCATTGAGGCATTTTATCAAGCATGTTATTAGCATACATTTGAGCATTAATTTCCAAAGCATAACAAAGATTTTTTACTACCCAATTACATGCCAAGTATCTATATCATGCATATAATACTCATATTTATTCAAAGAATCAAAAAGAATTAACATGCAACCCAAATTTGTTAAATACAAAAGAACCTAAAAAATTAACATTTATGAAAAATTAGTACAAATTACAATCCATGGATGTTAAGCCAACAAATTAAAGAGTAAGGGGAATAAATACTTACTTGCTAGTGAGATTTCACCAAAATTTCAGCACAAATTTGAGGAGGTGTGTGTGAGTAGTGGAAAACCTAAAAAAAATGAAGAGAGTATGGAGAAGGAGGAAATTATGTGTAGGGGAGAGGGGAGGATGAAAGAGAAGGCAAATGGAGATGGTAATGATCGGTGATGAGTGAAAATCCCGTGGTCACAGGTTGAATTTGTGGTGGTGAGGCATGGGCACGGAGAGAATGAAATGAAATGAAAATGAAGAAGAAGTGAGGAAATCGTGAAATTTTATAAAGGATGGGAACTTGGGATGTGGCCACGTGAATTTTAGTGAAGACATACACGTGGTCACGTGTGGCAACATAAAATAGGGCAGTGAACTTTGACATGGCCACGTGAATTCTAAGAAGAAAAAACCGTGGTCACGTGTGTGCAAGTGAAGTGAGATAAGTGTGATGCGTGGCCACGTGAGGTTCAATGAAGAACTACACGTGGTCACGGGTAAAGATGCAATAGTTACAGAGGACATGGGCGTGGACACGTAAAATTTCATCAAACGAGACCCGTAGCCATGTATATGTTGTGAACTCTTTATTCTAGAAACTCGTGGCCACATGATGGCAAAGGGAAAGCCATACGTGGTCACGTGTCTGTACTATTTTTCTGGCTATCTTTTTCAATACACACCCATTCACCTGGTTTGAATGCACGTATTGTTATTTTAAACCTTGATTTTCTTATTCTTTTCATGAATCAAAACACTTAAACATACAAACATGCAGAAATCAAAACACTAAAACACACAAACATGCAAAAACACAAAATTTTTACTTGAAAAAATAAAAGAGATAGAAAGGTAGAGTTCTGGGTTTTTTGGAGTCTCCAGCTAGACTCTCCAAACCGATTTTTAAGTATCTTTAAAAATCATGGTTGCCTCAGCAACCTCTTGTTGTCCGATTTGGTATGGTTTAAGTCGATGTCCATTGACTGTAAATTTACGTCCATCTTTTAAGCTTTTGATCGTCAATACACCAAATTGATTGCTTGTCATCACTTGATATGGTCCAAGCCACTTCGATTTCAGCTTTCCTAAAAACAAACGAAGACGACTATTATAAAGGTGCACTAACATTCCCGGGACAAAATCTTTTACCCTTAGATGCTTGTCATGCCATCGTTTGGTCTTTTCTTTATAAAGTGCAGCATTTGTGTATGACCATTGTCGAATTTCATCAAGTTCATTGAGCTGCAATTTTCTTTTTTCTCCTGCATTTCTCAAATCAAAGTTAAGAAATTTAGTAGCCCAATATGCTTTATGTTCTAATTCGACTAGAAGGTGACATGCTTTTCCAAAAACAATCCTAAATGGAGACATACCTATAGGCGTTTTAAATGCAATTTGATAAGCCCATAAGGCCTCATCTAACCTAAGAGACCAATCTTTTCTAGAGTTATTCACCGTTTTTTCTAAGATTGACTTCAATTCCCTATTAGATACTTCTACTTGGCCATTAGCTTGAGGGTGGTATGGGGTTGTGATTTTGTGATTAACACCAAATTTCTTAAGTAAGGTCTTAAATTGATGGTTGACAAAGTGTTTGCCTCCATCACTTATAATAGCTCTAGGTGCTCCAAATATAGTGAAAATATTGTTACGAATGAATTCTAGCACAATTTTTGTATCACAAGTCCTAGTAGCCATTGCCTCTACCCATTTACTCACATAATCCACAGCTACCAATATATATTCAAACCCAAATGAATTTGGAAAAGGTCCCATAAAATCAATGCCCCAAACATCAAATATTTCCACTTCTAGCACATTGTTCATAGGCATCTCATCTCTTTTGGATATATTTCCTACTTGTTGGCATTTATCACATGTAGTAAAAGATCTTACATCCTAAAATAGAGTAGGCCAGAAAAAACCTGATTGGAGTATATTTTGAACCGTCCTATTTGGTCCGTGATGACCTCCAACTTCACCTCCATGACATTGGTTCATGATCGCTTCTTGCTCCAACTCCAGTACGCATCTTCTTAGTATTTGATCCGGGCATATCTTGATGAGGTATGGATCATCCCAAAGGTAATGTTTGGCATCCGCTAAGAGCTTTTTCTTTTGTTGCCAAGTAATATCTTTAGGAAGATAGCCACCTGCAAGAAAATTAGCTATATTAGCATACCATGGAACTGAATTCTCATAGGTGTAAAAAGCACAAAGAAGTTCATCAGGAAATAAGTCAGAAATTTCTCCCTTCTTGATACTAGCATGATCCAATCTAGATAGATGGTCAGCCACAAAATTTTCTGCTCCCTTCTTATCTTTGATTTCAATATCAAATTCTTGAAGTAGTAACACCCATCGGATAAGTCTTGGCTTAGAATCCTTCTTTGCAAAAAGATGTTTCAATGCGGCATGGTCCGACCACACCGTGATTTTGGATCCTAAGAGGTAAGACCTAAATTTCTCAAATGATAAGACTATTGCTAAGAGTTCCTTCTCTGTAGTGGTGTAATTCACTTGGACTCCGGTGAGTGTATGACTTGCATAGTAGATGGTGTAGAAAATCTTCTCCTTTCGCTGTCCTAAAACTGCTCCAACTGTATAATCACTTGCATCACACATGATTTCAAATGGTAAGCTCCAATCGGGTGATGCAATGATCGGTGTACTAACTAACTTTTGCTTCAATAGGTTAAAAGCCTGCATACACTCAACATTAAAATCAAATGCAGCATCTTTAAGTAATAAATTAGAGAGTGGTTTGGCAATTTTAGAAAAATCCTTAATAAACCGACGATAGAACCCGGCATGACCAAGGAAACTCCTAATGCCTTTTACACTAGTTGGTGGAGGCAATTTTTCTATTACATCAACTTTTGCTTTGTCAACCTCAATGCCTTTTTCAGAAATTTTATACCCTAACACAATGCCTTCTCTAACCATGAAATGACATTTTTCCCAATTAAGCACCAAATTTGTTTCCTGACACCTTTTTAAAACTAATGCTATTCTGAAAACAAGATTCAAAATCATGACCATAGATAGTGAAATCATCCATGAAAACTTCCATAAATTTTTCAATAAAGTCATGAAATATGGCCATCATGCATCGTTGAAATGTAGCCGGTGCATTACAAAGACCAAAAGGCATTCTCCTATATCCAAATGTTCCATATGGACATGTGAATGTGGTCTTTTCTTGGTCTTTCGGGGCTATAGGGATTTGCATATACCCCGAATAGCCATCTAAGAAGCAATAGAATTTATTTCCTGCTAATCTCTCTAACATTTGGGCAATAAAAGGCAATGGAAAGTGGTATTTTCTAGTAGCATTATTTAACCTTTTATAATCAATACATACCCTCCATCCAGTTACCGTGCATGTAGGAATTAGTTCATTATTTTCATTTATCACTACAGTCATTCCCCCCTTTTTAGGTACACATTGAACAGGACTTACCCAATTACTATCGGAGATAGGATAAATAATACCTCTATTAAGCAGTTTCAATACCTCCTTTTTCACTACCTCTTGCATAGTTGGGTTGAGCCTTCTTTGAGGTTGCACCACTGGTTTAAAATTGTCTTCCATAGGTATTCGATGTGTACAATAGCTTGGGCTAATCCCTTTTAAGTCGGATGTTGCCCAACCTATTGCTCCTTTATGCTCTTTGAGTACTCCAATGAGCATTTTCTCTTCCAAATCTGTCAACAAAGATGAAATGATTATCGGATTAGCATTATCACTTAAAAATACATATTTCAAATGAGATGGAAGTGTTTTAAGTTCAGAATTTCCCTTAGGAGGGGATGGTTCATCCTCCATTTCACTAACTTCACTATGCTCTTTTTCCAGAATTTGTATCAACTTTTTCTCCTTTGTATCCAACTCTTCCGTTTCCTTTGGATGCATTAAGCAACTTTGAAGCTCATCTTTGAGAATAATTTCCTCTTGCTTTGTGTTGGTACATTCTTGAACCTCATCAATAAAATAAATGGATTCTTCAAAATCATATGAGGGGTGTTTTAAAATTTTGTTTACATTAAAAACCATTTTCTCCTCATTAAATTGTAAAGCAACCGTTTGTCCATGAACATCTATTAAAGCTCTTGCGGTGTTCAAGAATGGCCTCCCCACAATTAACAGCACCTTCCTATCTTCTTCCATATCCATAACCACAAAATCCACCGAAAATATGAAATTTCCTACTTTTACCAATAGGTCCTCGATGATTCCTTTTGGCCTCTTTACCGATCTATCCGCCAATTGAAGTGTCATTCGGGTTTCCTTTAAATCGCCTAGATTCAATTTCCTGCAAATCGAATAAGGCATCAAATTAATGCTTGCACCTAAATCACATAAAGCATTGCCAACAAAATTACTTCCTAACTCACAAGGTAATGTAAAACTACCTGGATCTTCTAGTTCTTCAGGAATTTTATTGGTCAATATAGCACTACAATTGCCGGACAATTGAATCGTTCCAATGCCTTCTAGCTTTTTCTTATTAGAGCACAATTCTTTCATGAATTTAGCATATTTAGGCCTATGTAATAAAGCTTCAGCAAATGGTAAGTTTATATGTAGCTTTTAAACATGTCCAAAAATCTACTTAATTGTTCATTTTGTTTCTCTTTCCTAGCTAGAACCGGAAATGGCAATTGAGATTCATCAAGAACAGTGGATACAAGCTTTTCTTTACCTTTACCCTTCTCAATTGTAGGAAGCGCTTTTTCATTTTTTTCAGAATTAGAAACACTTACCTCCGTTGTCGGTTCCACCTTTTTAGAAGAATGCTTACCAAGTTCAGTCCTCTCTAACTCTTTCCCACTCCTTAAAGTGATTGCTTTGGCTTCCTCCTTTGGGTTTCGGTCCACATTAGATGGAAATGTCCCTTGAGCCCGATTGGATAAATAACTAGCAAGTTGTCCCATTTGGTTTTCTAAGTTCCTAATGGATGCCTCTTGGTTTCTCATCCAAATATCTTGCGATTTCCATCTAAAATCTTGACTAGCTAGAATGGAGTTTTGGGAAGCCATGAAATTTGCAATCATTTCCTCAATATTAGATTTCTTTTCTTGAGGAGGGGGAGGTTGAGGTTTTTGAAAACCGGGTGGTTGGTGGTATACTTGTGAAGGATATTGATTTGGACAATGAGGTGGAGCTTGGTTTTGGTATGGATGTTGATTATTGGAAGCTTGATTGTGTTTGAATTGGGGTCTAGGATTGGGGTTAGAAGAAGAACCTTGATTACCTTCCCTCCATGAAAAGTTTGGATGGCTTCTCCATCCCGCATTGTAAGTATTGCTATATGGATTCAAGGCATTGACTTCTTCCACCATACTTTCAGCATTCTTCATTCCCATAGATCCCGAAATTCCTGCATAAGAATCAACTTCATTAGATAGCATAGAGACATTCTTAGCTTTAAGCTCATTTATTTCTTTTGAATATTTCTTTTCCATTAATTCTAATTGAGCTTTCAACATAGCCACTTCATCAATATTATGAACTCCCTGTTTCTTTTGAGTTGCTCTAGAGCTTGCCCATTGAGCATCATTGGTGGCCATCTCATCAAGGAGTAAAAATGCATCTTCGGGAATTTGATTCATGAAACTTCCATTCGAAGCTGCGTCTAAAAAGGATCTTGTTGATGGATGAGCACCTGCATAGAAAATATGCATTAATTGAAAAATAGGAACTTCATGATGAGGACAACTTTTCAAGAGTCTCCTAAATCTTTCCCAAGCTTCATGGAATGGCTCCTCATAAAACTGCTGAAAATCACTAATTTGTTTCCTAATGAGAGCGGTCTTAGTAGGTGGGAAAAACTTGCAAAGAAATTTCTCTTGCATTTGTTGCCAAGAGTGGATGGATTGATTTGGTAGCATTTGTAGCCAATCCCTAGCTTTTCCTATGAGGGTGAATGGGAAGAGTTTCAACCTAATTGCATCAGTTGATACATTAGGAATTTGCACAGTGTCACTCACTTCTAAGAACATATCTAAGTGTTGTGCGGGATCCTCTATGTATGAACCCAAAAATTGGTTTCTTTGTACCATAGTTATGGTAGCGGGTTTAATCTCAAACGGTTGGTGGTGAGGAATCCTAATAGTTCTATGCTCTTCATTCCACCTAGGGATAGCATAATCCCTAATGGTTCTAGGTCTATACCCATTCCTGGGAGCTTGGTGGGGTATATGTTGCTCTTCGATCCTAGGTGGTGGGTCATTCATAGGTTGCTCAATTTCTGGATTGTTCATGTTGTCTCTCAATCTTCTAATCCTATGAAATGTCCTCTCAATTTCAGGGTCTAATGGTAAGATGGGGTTGTCTCTCACCATAAACCACATAACATATAAAAAAAATCAGAAATTAGATGGAGAAGAGAAGAGAACACACACAAAATCACTTAAAAATTAAAGTAAGAAAACAAACGCCAATGTTTCCCCGGCAACGGCGCCAAAAACTTGACCGAATGCTAGCAAGTGTACTAGATCGGCTAGTAATATAGGGAAATAAGATTATGACCCAAAATATCGAACCCAAGGGAAACTTGTGCTTGTGTGTGTTATTTCAATTTCAAAACCAATTTTGTGTGTAAAGAGAGAAGAGAAATCCCAAAGTTGTGATGATTTGAAAACTAAATTAAAATAATTGGAAAAAACTAAAGTAAATAAGAAATCTATTTGAAAGCAAGTAAATTGAATGAGATAAAAATCAATGATAAAAACAACTTTTACTAAAGGACTATCCACCTTAACAAGTATTGATATGACTTAATTAAAAGAAAACATACAAGTGATCATGGAAAATTCAGTTTAGTAGACCCAAATAACTTTATTCAAGATTATTATTCCAAGTATTAAACTCCCTTATTCAGAACAATTCAATACTTAGCATAAATAACTGAATTACGTCTCCTAGATGTCTATTAAAACCTTTCTCAAGAGAATTAACTTTGACCTATTCTTGGTTATCCTTTTCTTAATCTTAACTTACTCAAATTAACACACAATTATAGCTTATTCAGATTATAACCATGTATTAATCCAACTATATCAACCTAAGAGCATGCAAATCATTAATCAACTTAAACCAATTAATTAACCAACTCTTAATCAAGTTAATAATCAATTCAATATTGAGAAAAGACAAGACTATTTTAAGAACCAAGAAATAATCAACTTGTATTTGAATTTAAGAACAAACTCAAGTCATGTTAATACAAGTCAAGGATTCAAGTATCCTTTAGCAAAAGTAAAGAAAAACTACTCACAAGACATTCTTAAAACTAAAAACAATGTTTTGGAAAAAAACTGTAAAAACAAAGAACGTAAACAAACTAAGAAAAGAAAGCTCAATTCTACAGCTTGATAACAACGATTGATGATTAAGATCCCCCTCTTCTGTGTTTTGGACTGCTATTTATAAGCAAGAGAAGATGTGGATTCCTTCTTAAACTCTTAGAACCAAAAAGGAAGTAATTCTGCTCAGAATAGGAAGTTCGATAAAATCCTTCGTGCCATGGGATTAGCATCACGTGGCCACGCCTCCAACTAGCCTTCTTCTTCACGTGGGCACGTGTTCCATTTGCTCTCCTTCACATGTGGTCACGTGTGGACTATCCCTTCCTCACACGTGGTCACGTGTTACATGGTTTTCTTTCTTTCCCCTTTTACGTGGCCATGGCTTTTCACACTTCATTCCTTCATTTTACTTCACATGGCCACGGCTTCTCAACCTTTGTTCTTCACGTGGCCACGTGATAAATTTTTCAATGAACTCACGTGGTCACGTCTCAAGGCTCTAGACCAGACGTCAACTTCTCTTGCATCAATTCTTCATATTTGTACTTTTGGCCCTAAACTTTGCCCTTTTTACACTTTAAGCCCTTTTATGTCAAATTAAACCTGAAAATCAACAAAAACACAGAATTAACCTCAAAATCATAATTATTAACAAATTAACTCTAAATTAACCTAAATCAAACCAAAACAACTAAATAACTTAACTAAAAACATATTAAAAGCTATATATATTTCACACTTATCAGACCTCGTTGCTTGATTAGCCCCTACACAGAAAATATGCATTAGTTAATAAATAGAAAATTCATGATGTACATAATTTTTTAAAAGTCTCCTAAATATTTCCCAAGCTTCATGGAATGGCTCCTTATAAAATTGCTGGAAGTCATTGATTTGTTTCTTGATGAGGGCTATCTTAGTAGGTGGAAAAAATTTGCACAAGAATTTTTCTTGTATTTGTTGCCAAGAGTGAATAGATTGATTGGGTAGCATTTGTAACCATTCTTTAGCCTTTCCTATGAGTGTAAAAGGAAAAAATTTAAGCTTAATAGCATCAATTGATACATTGGAGATTTGTATAGTATCGCTAACTTTTAAGAACATGTCTAGGTGTTGTACGGGATCCTCTCTATCCAAGCCTGAAAATTGGTTTCTTTGTACCATCGTAATGGTGGCAGGTTTTATCTCAAATAGCTGGTGATGAGGTATCCTAATAGTTTTATGTTCTTCATTCCACCTAGGAATAGCATAGTCTCTAATGGTTCTGGGTCTAAACCCATTCCCTTGAGCTTGATGAGGTCTATTTTGCTCTTCTATCCTAGGAGCTGATGGATCATTCATAGATATATTTTCACGAGGTAGACCATCGATGTTAAGAGGTGGGTTTATCTCTAGATCATTTATGTTTTCTCGTAACCTCCTTATCCTATGAAATATCCGTTAAATTTTCGGGTCTATGGGTAAAATTGGATTATTTCTCATCATAAACCAATACACCTGCAAAATTAAAACAATAAAATTAAAAAATAGATAAAAAAAAGAGAAAGAAAAAGAACACACAAAAATCCACTTTAAAAATTAAAATAAGTAAACAAATGCCAATGTTATTCCCCGACAACAACACCAAAAACTTGACCGGTGTCTAGTAATTGTACTAGATAGGCTAGTAATATAGGAAAATATAGATTAAGATACCAAATATTGAATCCAAGGGAAACTTGTGTTTGTATGAAAGAATATTGAATTTTAAAATGAAGTTTGTGTGTAAAAGAGAGAAGAAAAATCACAGAGGTTATGATTTTTTAAACTTAATTAAATTGAAAACAACTAATTAAAATAAACAACTGACATAAATAAACTAGATCTTAAATGAAAGCAAGTAAATAGATTTGGGAAAATCAATGTTAAACAACTTTTACTAAAGAATAATCCACCTTAATTTTTACTGCAATGACTTAAATCCAATAGAAATACCTGTGATAATGGAAAAAATAGATGAAATAAAGTCTGATACCTTGAATCAAGAATATCTTTCTTAAGCATCAAATTCTCTTTTTAAGAATGATTTAACACTTAGTATGAAAATCCAGTTTATATTCCTAAATATTCATTGAATTCTTTCACAAGAAATTTTAACTCCAATTTATTCTTAGTTCCTCATCTCTTAGTAATAATTAATATTTTCGATATAGAACTACCTCAAAGTTATAAAATAATCATGCATAGATAATAAACATTTAACCTGAGAACATACAAATCAATGATAGTGCGTAAACCAATTTTTAGTTACTGATTCAATAAATCAACAATTAATCTTAATATAATCAAAGATAAGAATAAGCTTAAAACCATAAAATAATCAACTAATATTTGAAATTAAAGCTCAATCAAGTCATCACAATACAAATTAAAGCTTCAAATATCCTTTAGCAAAAGTAAAGAAACTACTCATGATGTGGAACCCTAACCTATATGCCAAACTAGAACGCCAACATACCATGAATATTGAACATAAACAATATAATAAACCCCCAATCTAAAGAACCCCTAAACAAGATTGATTGGGAACGATTATGATAGATTGATTTAGAAAACAAGAAGAAGAAGAATCAAGCATACATTAATCATGCAAATAGCCTAAGTCTAATTCTTCATGCAATAACAAGAATCAATGAAAATTAATTCTCACAAATTCGGCCAAGCCAAAGAAAATTCTCATTAATCAAAAATCAAGTTTGTTACAAATGAAGAATTCAGTCCTTTATATAGGCTAGGCAACCACCCCTCCCTAGATGAATTAAAATCAAACACTAACTCTAAGAGATAAATAATGAAATAAATAACAAAGATAACTCCTAACCTTTATCTACATGTATTTGGCCATAATATAGACAAATTACATGAAAAAATAAAGATAAATACAATCTGAAAATAATCCTAAAAGCTATTGATAAATATGCATGATTATGCTAAGAAAATGAAGGAATGAATGTAGACTTAATGTTGGCTAAAAGTGAATTTTGGCTAGCCCTTTAAAGATATGGTCAAGCTATTATTTCTCGCTCAAACTCTACTTAATAATATTCCAAAATAAAAAGTATTTATCAAGGAAAATCCATTCATAAAATTTAGGACCCTAAGTTCATCAATGTAGGCCTAAACCTAAATCTGATCCAAACCCATTAAAATTCAATTCTCCCATGTAAAATTCAGCCCCCTTAGGTATTCTAAGCCTCAAATAGTTATTTTAACCCAACTCTTTAAAAAAGATAAGGCCAACTTTAGCTTAACCTAAAACAGTAAAATAAGCCTAAAATAAAACAAACCTATTCTAATCAAGCCTAATTCGTTTTTCTAGGTTCTAGGCAGCCCAAATATACTTAATTAAATGTTACATAAAGAATAGAAACTAAATAAAGTAGCTTGAAGGCCCATTACACCATTCGGTATAAACTTGTTTTCCTGTCCAATTTAGTTTTTTTCTTTTCTTAAACTTGCATCTTCTCCACATAAGGTCTCATGAATACTTGTAGGACTTCTTTAAGCTTTTTTGACCTTTCTCTTATTATTGGTCCTTGAGGAAGTTCTAGTTCATCTCTCTTGTTGCCATTCTGCTTGGTCATGCTCATATCATCCCCTCCCCTTTCGAAAGGATTCGTCCTCAAATCTGAATTACGGTCAAATGGAGATAAGTTAGAAACATTAAAAGTTGCACTTACACCATACTCACCTGGCAAATCAATCTTGTATGCATTGTCATTGATCTGTTCTAGCACTTGAAATGGTCCATCTCCTCTTGCATCAAGTTTAGACTTCCTTTGGTTAGAAAACCTCTCTTTACGCATATGGATCCAAACCCAATCTCCTCATTCGAATATCACTTGCTTATGGCCCTTATCAGCTTGCTTTGCATACATCATGTTCTTCTTTTCAATGTGCTCACGTGCTTTTATGTGTATTGTCTTAACAAAATCAGCTTTAGCCGTACCATCTAAGTTAGAAATTTCATTCAAAGGTAAAGACATCAAATCCAAAACAGTCAATGGATTAAAACCATACACAATTTCAAAAGGTGAAAAATCTGTAAAAGTATGAATTGCACGATTATAAGCGAACTCAACAAATGGTAAACAATCTTCCTAAGTTTTAATATTCTTACCAATTATAGCACACAATATAGTTCCTAAAGTTCTATTAACAATTTCAGTTTGGCCATCTATTTGTGGATGACAAGTAGTGGAAAACACAAGTTTAGTACCAAGTTTACCCCACAGAACACACCAAAAGTGACTTAAGAACTTTGAATCCCTATCAGAGACAATAGTTCTAGGTATACCATGCAATCGAACTACTTCCCTGAAAAATAAATCAGTTATATTTGTTGTATCATCAGTTTTATGACAAGCAATAAAATGTGTCATTTTACTAAATCGGTCCACTACAACAAACACACTATCCTTTCCCCTTTTTGTCCTAGGTAAACCTACAATGAAGTCCATAAAAATGTCAGTCCAAGGTTCAGTAGGAACAGGCAAAGGAGTATACAAACCTTGATTTAAAGACTTAGACTTAGCCTGTTTACATGCAAAGCATTGAGCACACACTTTTTCAACATATTAGGCCAATAAAAATATTCATTAAGCATGTCTAAAGTTTTTAGCACACCAATCAATCCCCCACTATGTGATTCCTTCACAAGCAACTCTCTAATAGAACATGTAGGTATACATAGTTGTTTTCCTCTAAAAAAAACCCATCATATTTATAGAACTTATTAAATGCATTATGTACATTTGCCTTATACACTTCACCAAAGTCAGAATCATGATCATATATTTCTTTCAAATGCTCAAAATCTAACATTTTAGAACTAAGCATAGAAATCAATGCACATCTCCTAGAAAGTGCATCAACAACAAAATTCTCTTTACCTTGCTTATACTTAATCACATATGGAAAAGTATCAAGGTACTCTACCCGATTACCATGCCTTCTATTCAACTTACCTTGTCCCTTCAGATATTTGAGAGATTGGTGATTTGTGTGTATCACGAATTCTTTAGGCAAAAGGTAGAGTTCCCAAACCTCAAGAGCTCTCACCAATGCATAGAACTCTTTGTCATAGGTAGAGTAATTCAGCTGCGCTCCACTCAAATTCTCACTAAAGTATGCTATTGGACCGTTGTCCTGCATTAAAACAACACCTATACCAATCCTAAAAGCATCACATTCAACCTCAAAGGTTTTAGAAAAATTAGGTAATTTCAAAACAGGAGCAGTACATAATTTATCTTTCAAAACATTAAAAGCATCTTCCTACTCTTTACCCCATTTAAAACCAACAGACTTTTTAATGATTTCATTTAGAGGTGCAGCAATAGTAAAAAAATCCATAACAAATCTCCTATAGAAACTTGTTAAACCATGAAAGCTCCTCACCTCACTTGCATTCTTAGGTGTTGGCCATTCATGGATAGCTTTAACATTTTCATTATCTACCTTAAAACCACGTGCACTAACAACAAATCCTAAGAAAATGACACTATCAACACAAAATATGCATTTCTTCAAATTAGTATACAATTTTTGTTCTCTCAAAATAGCTAACACAAGTTCAACATGCCTTAAATGATCTTTTAGGTTTTTGCTGTAAATCAAGATATCATCAAAATACACAACAACAAATTTACCTAAGAATTCACGCAAAACATGGTTCATGAGTCTCATAAATATGCTATGCACATTAGTTAAGCCAAAAGGCATAACCAACCATTCATACAAACCATATTTTATTTTAAAGGTAGTTTTCCATTCATCACCTAATTTCATCCTAATTTAATGATAACCACTTTTCAAGTTAATTTTTGTGAATATTATAGCACCATTTAACTCTTCAAGCATATCATCTAATCTAGGAATTGGATGGTGATACTTTACAGTATTTTGTTAACTGCTCGACAATTAACACACATGTGCATGGTTCCATCATTTTTAGGTACCAAAAGAACAGGTACAGCACAAGGACTTAGGTTTTCTCTCACGTGTCGTTTTGCTAAAAGTTCCTCCACTTGTCTTTACAACTCCTTTGTTTCCTCCGGATTACTTCGATAAACTGGATGGTTTGGAATTTGTGCACCAGGAACAAAATCAATTTGATATTCAATCCCTTTAATTGGCGGCAACCCAGGTGGTATGTCCTTAGGGAAGAAATTTTTATGATCTTGCAATAACTTAGAAAAAGAACTAGGTAAATTTGGGTCAAGGTTAGTTTCAGAGAAATAATTGTACTTAAACCTCAAAAGTATTAAAGCTCTCATGCCTAAGTATGCATTTCTCAGTTCTTTTTCTTTTGCATAAAAGGAGTATTTGCTAAATTTTTCACTCGGCTCACTCTGCTCTCCTTCTACCTCATCACACATTAACTTTTTCTCTCCTACACTTTTCTTTTTTTTTCTCACTAGTGCAGTTGCTCACTATTGGGCTTTTACTTTTATTCTTTTCACTACTGGCCTCTTTTCTCTCATTTTTCTTTTCTTTCTCACTTCCCTTTACCTTTTTTACAGATTGATGTATCTTTACTTGATCTGCATATACCTTTTTAGATGCCAAAGGGACAAGTGTGTGTTTACATCCTTTAAACTCAAAAGTGTACCTATTTTTAAATTCATCGTGTAATAAACGCATATCAAATTGCCAAGGCCTTCCTAACAAAATATGACTAGCATGCATAGGTACAACATCACAAGTGACTTTATCTTCATATTTACCAATGGAAAATAATACAGTTATACATTTGGTCACCTTTACTTTTCCAATATCATTCAACCACTGAAGTCTATATGGGTTAGGGTGTTTCTCAGTTTTAAGTTCTAATTTATCAACTAAGACTATATCGGCAATGTTAACACAACTACCCCCATCAATTATCATACTACAAACTTTCCCACCTATTAAACACCTAGTATGAAAGATGTTTTCCCTTTGTTCTAGTCCTTCTTCTTTCACATTTACATTCAGTGCATGCAATACAACTAAGGACTCCCCTTGAACATGATATTCTCCATTTTCATCTATATCAAAACAATCCTCCAAAGGTGGCATATGATCACGATTATCATCAAATTCAAGATCAGAAATAATTTCATCCCCCCTTATTATCATGATTTTTTTATTCCCACATTTATTAGCATAATGACCATGACCCTTACATTTAAAACATTGAATGTCCCTATGTCTATTAGTTTTAGGGGTTGTTTCAGAAGTACCTTTTTGTTTAGTGACCATTTTCTCTTTGGAATTGGATCGGTACTTGCCACTGGATTCCTTCTTTGAGTCACCCTTGTTCCACTTTGAATTCCATTTGTTGTTATTGGAATTTGAATAAGATTTGGATGTCCCACATCTACTTCATTGTCTCTCCACTTTAATTGCGATGTTCACCAAATTATTCATATCCACATAATGTTGTAATTCAATAATATCAGTAAGTTCTCTATTCATACCTTCCAAAAAGCACGACATCGTTTGATATTCATCCTCCACAATGCTTACTTTAATCATGAGTATCTCCATCTCCTTGTAGTAATTCTCCACAGAAGTAGATCCTTGTGTAAGTCTTTGTAACTGATTGTGGAGTTCCCTATGAAAGTAACCAGGCACATACTTCTTTCTCATGATTTTTTTCATCTCCTCCCAAAAAGTGATAGGGAGTTTCCCATTTCTCCTCCTATTTTTCAATAACTCATCCCACCAAATTAGTGCATAATTAGAAAATTTAATGGCTGCAAGTTTTACCTTTTTCTCATCCGAATAGTGGTGGCATGAAAATATCATCTCTACCTTTCTTTCCCAATCAAAATAGGCATCCACATCATTTGTTCCTTTGAATGGTGGAATCTTCATCTTGATAGCACTCAAATTGTTGTCTTGGCTCTCCATTCAATTGTCATACCTCCTTGCTCTTCTTGGAAAAGAATGAGCCTCCTCTTCCTCATCATCGTTGTACAACTGGTTTACCTCTTCCTCCCTTGTAGACTTAACCTTGGAACCTTTAAGGCTATCTTTTAGACTATCTATCCTGAGATTTAGCTTTTGCAAACTATCCATAAAAGTTTTGTACATAAACTTATTATCAGGCACAATCTTAATTTCCTCTTTACTATTAATTTCAGATATCTTTAAACTTTAAATAAACAAATAAAGAAAAGAATTCACTCAACCTCACATATTTTTCTCTCAACTCACAAATTGATATCCCATAATTGCACTTCCAGAAACAAACTCAAACAAATATGCAAATTAAGTAATTTGATTATCGAAACAATGAAAAATCTAACAAGAATAGCAAAGGTACTAATTCTAGAGGCAAATTGATCAAGTTGAACAAAAATCAGAAATTAGTACACAAGAAGAAGATTTTGTGCACTATAATATATATAGATGTTCAACAATGTGCAATATGTTAAACTAGTGTAAATGGAACCAAAAATAGCTTAGACACACAAATTGAAGACTTAGAATGAAGAAAATGGACAAGACGGATGCATTTAAAGGCAATGTTTAACTAAACCTAATGATTAATTTAAACAGATTTGATGTAAGACTCAACAAAAAAAATCAAAGAAAGTATGCAATAAACACGACCCAAATCCAAAATTAGGAGTACTAAACTGGACTTGAAGAAATCAAATCAATTATGAAAGTTCTAACTCCAATTCTTTTTTGATTGATCAAAACATACTCCAAGTGGTGTAGGACACTTTGTAGATCAAAATTATATCCAAACCAAGTTCAAATCACTCAAATATTGCAAATTATATGCTTGATATATTCAATGGAAAATTTGGATTTAACAAGAAGAAAAGATTCATCAATTGATCAAATATGAACTTAACAAGATAGTAAACCCGAATTGATAACAAGGTTGTTTCTAGTTTATTTTTTTCTTCTTTTTTTATAAATTTAATCAAACTAATTATCAAATACTTAAAGATATGTAATTAACACAATAAAGCAAGAACCAAATAAGGACCTAGATGCAAGATCCTATTTGGCAAAAATAGAAAATTAAAGTTTAAAAGCAAAATTAAAGGATAGTTAAGAATTTACCCTTTAGCCTATGTTCTGATACCAATTGATGCGGAATCCCAGCCTATATGCCAAACTAGAAGCCAACATACCATGAATATTGAAAATAAACAAGATAATAAACCCCTAATCTAAAGAACTCCCAAACAAGATTGATTGGAAATGCTGATGATAGATTGATTTAGAAAACAAGAAGAAGAAGAAGAATCAAGCATACATTAATCATGCAAATAGCCTAAGTCTAATTCTTCATGCAATAGCAAGAATCAATAAAAATTAACTCTCACAAATTCGGCCAAGCCAAAGAAAATTCTCATTAATCAAAAATCAAGTGTGTTACAAATGAAGAATTCAGCCCTTTATATAGGCTAGGAAACCACCCCTCCCTAGATGAATTAAAATCAAACACTAACTCTAAGAGATATATAATGAAATAAATAACAAAAATAATTTCTAACCTTTATCTACATGTATTTGGTCATAATATGGACTAAATACATGAGAAAATAAAGATAAATACAATCTAAAAATAATCCTAAAAGCTAGTGATAAATATGCATGATTATCCTAAGAAAATGAAGGAATGAATGTAGACTTAATGTTGGCTAAAAGTGAATTTCGGCCAACCCTTTAAAGATATGGTCAAGCTATTATTTCTTCCTCAAACTCTGCTTAATAATATTCCAAAATAATAAGTATTTATCAAGAAAAATCCATTCCTAAAATTTAGGACCCTAAGTTCACCAATGTAGGTCTAAACATAAATTTGACCCAAACCCATTAAAATTTAATTCTCCCATGTAAAATTCAGCCCTCTTAGGTATTCTAAGCCTTAAATAGTTATTTTGACCCAACTCTTTAGAAGAGATAAGCCCAACTTTAGCCTACCTACTTAAACTACCTAAAACAGTAAAATAAGCCTAAAATAAAACAAACCTATTCTAATCAAGCCCAATTCATTTTTCTAGGTTCTAGGCTGCCCAAATATACTTAATTAAATGTTACATAAAGAATAGAAACTAAATAAAGTAGCTTGAAGGCCCATTGCACCATTCGGCTTAAACTTGTCTTCATTATCCAATTTAGCTTCTTTCTTTTCTTGAACTTGCATCTTCTCCATATAAGGTCTCATGAATGCTTGTAGGACTTCTTTAAGCTTCTTTGACCTTACTCTTGTTATTGGTCCTTGAGGAAGTGCTAGTTCATCTCTCTTATTGCCATTTTGCTTGGTCGTGCTCATATCAACTCACTATTCATATTGAAAATTAAAGCTAAACTGATGAGAATAATAAAAAAACAAAGAGTTACAGAAGCTTCCTTAATCAACTTGTACAGAAAAATCAAAGAAACCCTCCAGCTCCTTGGTTTTAATACTCATAACTACAGAAAAAGAAATAAAGAACGTAAAACTAAACTAATTAAGTAATGAAGTTGCTACTTGAAGATTCTCCTCCTTGATGATCTTGTTCATGTGTTCTTGTTGACTATTTATAAGCAAAAACAAGGAATACTAGATCTTATAAAGCTTCATGAATTAGAATAGGAAAATAACTTTGTTTAATTAGGAAGTTTCATCAAATTGGACTCCTTGATGCACGGCCAAGCAAGATGAAGATTTAATTGATGCACTGCCGTGCATTTTCTCCCTACTAAGGCTGCACGGCCATGCAAGGAAATTGGCCTTGTGATGCATGGTCGTGCATAGCCTTCTTGCTCTTTTGTCCAATTTCTTCTACTTTTGATCTTTTCACATAATTCTTCACACGCGGCCATTCAAAATTTCATGCACAATAGTGTTAATTGCCTTTAGACTAAGCGATGATTTTCTAGCTTCAATTCCTCAAAATTACAAATTTAACACAAAAATTTTCATTTCTTACAATTAAGTCCTTTTTCCTTCAATTTGGCCCTGAAAAATATTAAAACTTACAATTAATCCTTAAAACACAAATTTAAATAATTAAACTAAAATTCAACCAAATTAAAGCTAAATAAACTCAATAAAACACCTAAAATCATACTAAAAATATCATATAATTCATAACTATCAAGGCCATTAATATTTTTGAAAAAAAAAGAGTTCAAAGGCATATATACATTATTTTACATAATTGAAGGAAAAATTATATCTTATCCTATCTATATATATATTGAAATAACAAAAACACATTTTATTGTAATTTCTAAATCTATGTAACTTTTTTTTGACATATTAGATTTTTTTTTCCTTAACAAAGCTTCATTTATTTTTTTTGCTTGAGACCTCTCCCAAGTTTGAACCGCCTTATTATTAATGATTTCTTAAAATTCATAAATTTTCATCTCTTGATGTTATCACCTAATTTTGCAAAAAAAAAAAAATGTGTAATGTAACCTCCCAACTTTCCTTTTGGTGAAATATTGGAATAATATTCTATCTCTTGTAAAGATCTAATAATCTAGATCAATTTTTGCTTGCTAAGTTTAACAAATGGCATATGATTCATTAATAAATGATACATAAAATATAATGTAGACTTTATATGTATACCACGTGGCATAAAAAATTTTACATTTTATATAAAAAAAAAATTTCTACTCTTTTTCCAACAACAATTATTTTTCAATTGGCATGAAATGATAAAAGTAGTTACATGAATGATAAGAGCATTTAGATGCATTGTTTAATTGTTTTACTAAAGTGAATTTTTGCATGAAATTTGATGCAATTACATTAATTAAAGAGAAGTTAAATGAAAATCAATAAAAATTGTTTAAAGAAACCTATTTTTGTTGGTTTTTTGGATTTGTCCATGATTGTTGGTCAAGGACAACTAATCCATTCTATATTGTTGAGGAATATGTATAATGAGAATAATCATAAATTATGGACAGAGGTGAATGGTAACTATTGAAGTTTGCGTTAGCTTACAATTACTGATTTGAAGTGCAGTGCAGAGTTCAATAAAAAAAATTATCAAAAGGTGGTAGTCATTTTATTGAGAAATATTTTGGAGGAAAGAAGAAGATAACAAAAGATTTAATAAGAGTATGTTGAATGGAAAATGGAAGTCAAATAACGATGGGATGAAAATAGCCATTTTGTTTCTGGTTGACAGATATAGGTGATAGAATGGTGAGGAAAAAGGATGTTGCACTTGTTGATAGTGGAGAATTTAATGATTATCCATGGGGTAAAAATATGTTTCAAATGATTATCCATGGGGTACCTTATGCAATTTAATTTCAAAGGATTTTCATTGGGTTTTCAAGTAGAGTTTTGTGGACGTTACTCTGAGGTTAATCGCAGAAGACAAGTTTCTTAGAATTATTAGAAAATTTCTAATTATTCACAATGGAAAAGTTTTGAGAAATATTTTTTTTTTTTAAAGTAATTATTTTTGAATATTTTTTTAATTTATAGAACATTTGTATATACAATTTACACACAAACATTCAGGGTGCATACACTATATATACTTTGTGTATACATTGTATTCGCTTTGGGTATAGTGTATACATTTTACACAAAGTGTATAGCTGTACACCCTTTTCTCTATACAAAGTATATCTAAATTATACCTTTTTTATACAAAAAAAAAATCATTTTTTCTACATTTTTCCAATTATACTTAAGTTATGCTGAAATTATACCAAAAATCAGAATTTGTATTTCATCAGATTACAGAAAAAAAAATACATTTTATAATATTCAAATTATATGTAAGTTATAAGTGGATTACACCAAAAACTTATGTATGGATTGAAAACCTTTGAAAAACGTATTTTGATTTCTGGTGTAACTCATTTATGTTTTGATAAATGTTGAATAAATGTATTATAGTTGTCGGTAAATCTCAAATATAACTTGAAAATTGAAATAAAAAAAAAAATTCATTATAGTTTTTAGTATAACGTAACTCAAAAAATTTAGAAAAAAGTATTTTTAATTTTTAGTACAATTGAGGTATGACTCGAGTAATACTCCATTCATAAGAAAAAAAACTAATATTTCAATTTTACCAAAAATTGAAGAGATAAAACTCAATTATATCTTAATTATACAAAAAAAATCCGATTCACAAACAAACGATTTTTTTTTTTTTTTTTGGAATCTTAGGAAATAAAAAATCCGAATTTAAAAGAAGAGAGATGGAGATAGATCTTAGGAAATAAAAAAATATAGAAAAATATTTTAAGAGAAATGATGGGATTAATTAGAATTTTTATAGCAAAATAAAAAATGGTCCTTTTAAATTGAAAATTTTAGAGTGTATTTTTTAATTGTAGCATTAAAATGAGAATATCTTTTTAAAAAGATAAAATAGATGTACGCCGTGCTATTTCCTTTTTTTAAGCATACACGTATAGTGGATCAGGCTAAGCTAAGCATACAGACAATCAAATACCAAGCTTGGCCTTTAATAAGTAGGCTTCTGAATGAATTCCTAAAGGGCCACACTTGCATGCAAAAATAGCTGTTCTAACCCATAAAATTTGCGGATGTATTGAACTGGACAAGGAGGATAGCTGAGCCCATGATGAGGTCTGCCATCTAATAAAAGAAGAAGTGAAGGGCAAATACCAGAGAATAATTTATACAATCGGTAGTCATCTAGCAAAAATGCGGAACCGACACTCAGAAGATACTGGTAATGAGACAGAAACAATTGAAATACCGAGACAAAACAAAGCCAGCTAATACATTATGAACAACGACAAAAAATAAAAAAATCATATCATACCACCTGACACAAAAGTAACTTATCAATTGTTAGGGTTCGAAAGAAAAAAAAAAAATTGTGGGGCTTGAGCGGTAGGTAGCCTTATTATCGGTAGCTGATATTATAATTACATGCACAGACAGGCTCTCATGGTGAGCACACGGTAGATTAAATAAAAATGACTTTCCAACAATCAGCCAAATAATTTACAACCACAACATCTCAAATGCTTGCATGCTTAACCATTGTTAATAAGTCATAATCCAAAAGGCTTCTATTCAGCATGTTCAATCTAACAAATGGGTGTTCCATATATACCCTAAAAGAAATTAAACCTTGGCTTGTGCTGTTCTAATCAATTCTCGGGGAAAAAATTCATCGAAAAATCTCCTCATCACAGTAATATGACAATGGATAAATAGGACATGATTGCTAATTACTATTTCTTTCAGAAACCTGCTTAGACATTTTCATTCTTCTTGATCATTTTTCCGGTCATTCGATCAAACAGTAAAACAATCGGAAGAGCACAAGCAAAATAAGAACCGGGTTACATTTCTGTAAAGATTAGACTTGTCAAATCTCCGTTATTTATTTGGCAATATGATATTCCAAGCAACATAATGCCCAAAGAAAAAAGACATGCTCCATGTAGTAACATACTCTCTATCTTTACTAATTAAACATTGATAATCAGTAATAGAATTTGGGTCATCCAAACAAAACACTTGGAGAAAACCCAAATTATCATCAAATCACCCAAAAAGGACCCCCTGCCAGTTAAAGTGAATGAGTATTCTTCCTCATCTAGAAAACCATGATAATAACAAACCCCAAACCTACCTATTAACCCACCATACACCTAATTAGTCAGTTTCTTGCTCACTAGCTATTGACCCACATTCTTCCCAAATATATTTAACACACCGTACAAACCATCACAAACACTCTCCATATATACAAAACATAAGACAACCACTCATTCAGTCTAATTAGTAATTACCTCAGCTTAGAAAAACTTTAAGGACTCAACGATGAAGCTTCCTGCCTTGGTTCTCTCAAATACCCAAGCAGCGTCTCAGCCTGCCATGAACAACAACTAAACAACATTAGCAATTTTTACCAATACGAAAGAGCAATTTTTTCCCCTTAGCATCAGAAATGTCTTTGGTAATACCCCTAACCCTCGACTTGATCCCAGTATTACCCAAACATCCAAAAGTGTTCTAATTTTCCCTGTTTTTACCGAATTTTCACATTTCATTAGAAAAAGGTGGAAGAAAACTGGTTTTGGCAGTTTAGGGGTAATTCAGGACCAAATTAACAGCTAGGATAACATTATTAAGACATTCCTCACAGTTCAGAGGTAAATTTAGCTCATATCTCTCAGCAAAAACCTTCAAGTTCTTCAAATTGAACTGACTTCAAGTTATTAAACTTCGAATCTAAACCTTGAAAAAGGGGCAACAAAAAACAATCAGCAGTAATGCACGCACCTTATGCTTCGCACGAATACTTCCCGTCTGCGAAAGTGCAACAAGAGGAGGAATCCCGCCTTCTCTGACAAGCAACCCACGATTCCTCACACTATCAGCACACAACTGCAGCAGTGTAAGAACTGCAAATTCTTTCCCTTTAACAGAACCATCTTCAATAGCTTCCACAAGTGCAGCAATCCCTCCTTCATCCACAATCACCTCTCTCCCTTCTTCAATGGCTGCCAAGCTACTCAGCACCACCATTGCCTTCTCTGCCATGCCTGACCCTTGTTCTGCCACCATCCCCACAAGCGGCTTGACGGCCCCAGCAGTCACCGCCCTCTCTTTGTTCTGTCTAATCGAACATAGCTTGTATAGGGTCGTTAAAGCATCCTTCTTTCCCCTGTTGGATCCACTGATTAGCAATGAAACCAATGGGGGTATTGCTCCAGAAGCACCAATCGAGCTCCTATTCTCTTCCACCAATGCTAGACTGAGCAAAGCACAAGCTGCGTTTTGCTTTGAAGTCTCAGTTCCTGTCTTGAGTACATAAACTAAAGATTTGATGGCTCCATTGTTTGTAATTAAACCCTTGTTTCCCTCGTGAAGGGAGAGATTTAACAGAGCTGTCACTGCGTGTTCTTGCGTCCATGGATCGGAGCAACGGAGAAGCGGGATTAATTCCGGAATAGCACCAGATTCCCCAATTAATGCCCGGTTGTCAGACCGATTCTTAGCGAGAAGTCGAAGCTTCGCTGCTGCCGATCTTTTCACGGCAATCGATGGTGATTGAAGCCCATCCACGCAGATCTTGACTGTCGGTTGAAGATCTTCCGGCGAAATACTCTCAATTATTTCCGTTGAGAAATTCTCCCTTTGTAAGAAACCTAGGCAGGGTTCAGGCTCCGGCTCCGTCGATTCACCGCCTTCATTTCTAGGTTCATTATCAGGGTAAGTTATGCTGGCGAGACGCTGTAGTTCCCCGGAGATATCGCTGCTACAGGCCGAGAAATCGCTGAATGCTTGAGAGATATCAAGGAAATCCTCGTCGTTTTTTAAAGAAGATTTTCCAGATTTGTCATTTGTATTGTTGTTTCGGGAAGCTAGCTCACCGAGACGCATATCAATGACGGATTCAGTCAGGTTTTCTGATACATAAGCCGAATTGTTGGTGGCAGTAGTGAAAGAGCAGCAGCTGCTACTGTTCTCATTCTGGTGGAGATTAGACCGTATAGTCCTCATCGAACGGCCAACATTGCGGCTAATTTTTGTATTAGAAGCTGAAGATGGGCTATAGAAATTGTTGTTTCGGGCTAAAGGGAAGCGATTTGAATTGGAATGCGAATGCGAATCTTCAAAAGAAACCATGTTTAAACGATTTTTAGCTTCTGAGACTGATTTCTGCAACTGATTCGTTATGGGTTTTGATTTCAAGATAATTTCATGGTGAATTTGAGGTCACAGACTGAAAGAGGACCAAATAATGTAGTCGAAGATTAAGAGCAGAAAAGGGAACGATGTTTTTCAATGGCGATGGCTGGCTTTGCTGGTTCAGTGGCTTTGGAACCTCGGCAAAGAAAAAGAGGCAAGATTTCATTAATGAGAATGGTCCCAGACAGACATATGGTAAGTTCAGATCTTATCAGGTTTTGTAAGATGGGTCCCAGTTCCGACAATTACTTTTCTTATATCAAAGGTCTTAAAATAGCTGTGGTATAAACTCCTGGTGTACATGGATTTAAATTTTTATTTACCGAATCGAAAGATGGAAAAAATAATTCAAAGAATCCAAATCAAATTATAAGCTTTATCTTTTAACTAGAACGAATAGGATAGAATGGCATCGTTAATTTTATTTAAAACGAATTTAAATATTTTATTTATAATTAAATTAAAAATTATATTAAATTATATCAAATTATTTTAATATTAAATTATATTAAAAAAATTAATAATTATTAATTATTATATATAATATTAATAATTTATATATAAATATTACTTATAATTTTTATTATATATCTACTATATAAATTTAATTTCATAATTATTTATATCATATATTTTAATAAATAAAATTAAAATAATAATTAATTAATAAATTAAATTAAATATTTTAATTATTAAAAAAAATTAATTATTATAATAATTATTCTATCTACATGAATATAAATATATAGTTAAAATAATTCATATTTATTTTATTTTATTTTTAATATCATTTAACTATTATTAATTTTTTTTACATAAATATCTATATAGATATGTAAATTAAAAAATTTAACACATAAATATTTTATCAATTAATTTCATTTACTTTGAATATCAATGAACTAGTACTTGTCTATTTTTAGGACAATACCTATATGAATAACTAAATTAATAATGTAATTAAATATATTTATTATATATAATAAAATATTACTAATTAATGTATTATATGAGTGTATAATCATTTTATCAATTAATTTTATTTATTTTTAGTGCCATTTAACTAGTATTTATATATTTTCGTATAATGTTTATATTAGTAATGAAGTTGTAAATCAATAATTTGATTATATATAGTTATTATATATAATAAAATTTTATCAATTATTATAACTATAAGAGTATATAATTATCTTATCAATTAACTTTATTTACTTTTATATCATGAATGATTAAATGTACTTAAATTAATACATAATTATTTTATAAATTAATTTTATTTATTTATAGTATTAATCAAATAGTACTCATTTATTTTTAGTTTAAAGCGTATATAAATATACAAATTAATAATTTAATTATATAGTTTAAAAATAAAATAAAATTATGTATTTATTCTAAATGCTTGATTTTTTGGGATATGAAATTCAATTCATTATTTTTCATTATAAGAATTGAATTCAAGTATTCAATGTGCCAATAGAACAATTAGAGTACCTATTTAAAGTGTTTGATAAACAAATTGAATATCGAGGACTAAATAAAAAAGAGACATAAAAGATAGCAAATATTTCATTGAGCTTAGGCCTAGTTATTTGATTGAAACTAATTGGAAACAACTCATAACTCTCACAAAAATTCTAAAAAAAAATTATGATGTAACTTGTAAATTGTTTAGATTATTATATTCAACTTTCAACTTGTATTTTTCAAAGATTGTGCATATTTTGAATTTATTGTATTTTTCTCAAACTAGTGGTGGTGATTTTTTAATGGAAATGAGAAAACTAATGCAATCAAAATTTGATAAGTATTGTGGTTTGATTAACAAGATGAATGTCATTCTTTCATAGTTGTGGTCTTGAATTTTAGATTTAAAATGAAACTTCTAGTTTCAAAATACACAATTTTTTATAGTGAGCATGAGACAGAAAAATTAGTTTCTAAAGTGACAACTATTTTGAATGCACTGATAGAAGAATATAAAAAAATGAAAGAGATTAATGTTAATCAAATTGTAGCCCCACCACCTAATTCTGATAAAATTGATGATGATGATTTTGATGCGTAGTTTTTGGAAAATAAGGATAAATAGCAAATTGTATCTCAAGGAGATTTAGATATTTATTTTATTGATAAATTAGTAAAAAAATTCTCTTGATTTTTAGATTTTTGAGTTTGTGAAAGATAAATTAGCCAGATTATCCAATTTTAGCTAAATTTTCTAGAGATATCTTGGCTATTCGATGCTCGATTGTAGCTTTTAAATTAGCTTTTAGCACTAAAGGAAGGACTTTAAATAAATTTAGAAGTTCTTTAACATTGATTACAGCCGATGTTCTCATTTGTTGCCAAAACTGGTTGAGATCGGTTACACTTTTGGCTTCAGCGACATCAACTAAAGAATTTAAAAATTTTGAATAGGGTAATTATTATATTTGAGTAAAATTTTTAAAAATTTTTTATTTAATATTTATATTTTTTAATGATCTAATTATTTAAAATATATATTATTTTTTTAGATATTGCTTAAAATTCTGAAATTGGTGTCAGCATAATGCGAAAAAACTGTCGAATGTTAATTTTTAAGTAATGTACTTTGACTTAAATTTTAATTATACTTGTTTAATTGTATGTGTATTTATTTTGTAAAATTTTAAAAATATTGAATTATCCGAGATACCGAATTATATTGTACTATATTGTTTAGTACCGAAAGAATCGAAAAACCTTACCAAATTGTCCCAAATTTTTATAGAACTATATCAAATTATCTCAAATTTTCAAGACAATACCAATACTTAATTTTTAAAATATTTGAAATTTCAAGACAATATGAAAATTTATAAATTTTTGAATTGTATCGTACTGTGTATACCCCAATATATAATAATGGAACACTTTTTTATTAATAATGTTTTTAAAAAATATTAATTATTTGGGGTATTTCGAAAAACGCATTGAAAAATAGAATTATTTACATTTCTACAAATATCTTTTGCTAAAATGGCATTATGGGGTTCGTCAATTACTGTATTCATTTCCTGCAAAAATGAGCAGTAGGGTCCATCCCAAGGCTGAAATGGCATGTTGATTTTTGCAAGTGGACGGAAGTGATCTCCACTCTTCGGTAAACATGCTTTATCTGTAGGACCCATACATTTGGTAAAAGTTTTTTAAAAAAAACTATATCAATTCTTTCCTACAAATCTTCTTCATTTTTCTTCTTCTTTGTTTTTTTAGGTTTCATCTTCTTCTTCTCCCTCCTTTCCATCCACACTTTCTTCTTCCTTTCTCCAAATCAAGTATTTACTTTCTCTCTCTGTCTCTTTCTTTTTATGCTTTTTCTTTTTTTCATTCAATCTCTTTTGCTTGATTAAAGAAAATGAAAAAAAAATTAAAGGATAAATATAATTCTTACCTTTAACAATGCACTTCCATTTTTAAACATAGAGAAATTCATATTTTCACCAACAACCATCTTCAACATTACACTGATAATTTGGCAATCGCTACCGAAAGAAGTAGCCATAACCCAAGAATCAATTCAAAGTTTGGATTTTTTTCAAATCCATCAATACCCGATTTGCAATCTCAAGCTGTATTTTCTTGGCAACTATATATACACATAAATCTTATTCACTTTGTCTACTAAATATTTAAAATTTTCTCAAGAAATCCTACGAATTTTCATAATGGTTGCATTTACTCTGGTCGACTGAAGGGTGGCAACATGATTGCAATTTTTGCAAGGCTGAGCTACGATAATGGATGCCATTTTTGTAATGGTCTTCTATGGGAATGATGGTCCTCCCTCACATTGTGCACCATAAGATAAGCTAAAGACTAAAAATACCTTTTTGACTTACCTTGGATTGGCCCATCCCAAGGTGCAATCCTATCTCACCAATGTAGGTTTATAAGCATCATACATCACATGAAAAAGGTGAAAATTTTAAAATTTGTAAACCTAAAATGCATGATCTAGTCAAAAGATTTAAATTTCTAAACTAAACACAACAAGAAAAATTCATTTTTTCAACGGAAAATTCCTGAAAGAATTGAGTGAATTTCCATAGGAAAACCAAATTATCGACGAAAAATGGCAAAGGAGAATCGGTTATAGGCACCTTTCTCGACAAAATTTTTTTCCATCGATAAATTTACCGACGGAAATTATTAACCGTCGCTAATTTCGTTGGGAGATGCAGACCAAAAACTGTCGTCATTTGCTATATTTACTGACGGAATTAGTTTCATCATTAAAAGTACCGACATAATTATATTTTTCGTCGGCAATTTTACCGACGAAAATAATTATTTCGTAGGCAAATTTTCGACGGAATGATAAATGTCGTAGGCAAATATAACGACGGTAAGTATATTTCCGTAGGTAAATTTGCATTCTGCTAAAAAAATTTGTGACGAAATTATCCATCACTATTCCTTCACGAAAAATATTATATATTTTTACAACTATTTAATAATTAAAAGGGGGCAATGGTTTACAATCTTCAATCTTGACCTATCTATTAAATTTGTTGCATAGCTATAGGGAAGGCCAAGAAAAAATATAAAATGATTAAAAGATAACAGCATGGATAGTTCAATTGCAAATGCAAAGTATTGTGCAATACCCTTTACTAATTAAAGATATCTAAGAATCAGAAAAAAGATATTCTTCCATCTCAAAATTAATGCCTCAAAGATTCTCATGTCGTATGTAAAATTAAATCTCAAATGCATAGCAACTATTATCTATGTACTTACAGGCGAATATATATAATTATTAGCCTAAATTAAAATATACTTAAATCAAAAAATCAAAATGTCATTGCTTTACTATTCAATCAAGGTAAAAGCAACAATGCTTATTTTTCACAATAATCCCTTTGTTATTTGGGTTACTATCTATTGATCGTGTTCATCTGATTTCTCAAGAATGATAGTAAAAAAAATTTTCAACATCCAAAGCAGTGAAGTATTATATGTGACATTAGATGTTACATTTCTAATCATCTATCTATACCAAAACATCATGTTATTTTAAGTTTACTTGAAAATGGTTTAAAAAATTAAATGTAAATTTGTTAATCATTGAGAAATTAAATAAGAGTAGGATATAAATAGCAAATAGAATAAAAATGAAAGTATTAGTTTGGGATGGAGGGTGTATGTTTTTTGACAATAAATGCAACTGAATTAGGTTTATGTGCATCCATATCAGTTTTATCTTACTATTAATTGGCTAAACTTTCTACCAATCGTTAACAATTCCAGAAATTAAAAGACTAGGATATGATTGAAAAATGAAATGACATCTTTTATTCTTTATTAATATTATTATTGGGTGTGGTTATCAAGCATTCATAAAAGGGTAATGAAGCGACCAACAAAAAGGAAAAACAATATAATCATACAGATAAATAGTTAAAAAAGGCAGGAAACTGTACAATATAAACAATATAGTCAATTAGTGATTTTCAAACTAAATAAATAAACAAGAAAAAATATAAATATGGAAAAATATGAAAATAATAATAATAAACAACAAAATCGTTTAAAGTGTAAAAACCTTATCAAGATTACCAAATTGGTGAAAAGAAGAAAAGGGTTTACCTTTTCTTTAATTCTTTAATCGAATAGAGGAGTGGCGTGGACTGCAAAATCATAAATAAAGATCAAGTTGGTTAAAAACAAAGAAGAATATATGCTTTTCCAATTCAAAAAGAAGTTTATGCTTTCTAAACCTTTTTATCTTTATGCTGCCAGATGCACAACTACTGAGTTGCAATCTTAACATCCTCTACTGTCTTTTTACCTTCGATGAGTGGGATTTAAAAGGAAAAAAAGAAATGGGGGAATGAAATTAGGGTTGAGATGGAGGAGCGGCTATGCGGGACTGAGAGAAGAGAGAAAATGCTGGAGAAAGAAATTAGGGTTTTTACTAGAGTATTTATAGGGAAGATCAAATATGTAAATAATTAAAAAATAAGGATATACATTTAAAAAAATTAATAAATAGTATATAAGAAAAATTTTAGTATATTTTATTATATATTTAATTATACTTAGTACATTACTTCCAACCTTTGAGCTAATAAAGTTTTAGTGTGGAATATACCGTGGATAGTGAACTTGCCGCTGCCTTTGAGCTAATAAAGTTTCTCAAAAATTTTAAAACCATCCATTTTGAACTTTAAGTTTGTAGAGTTCTTAGAAATGGTCGATAGAAGTTTATGTGCACCGACACCATAGTCTTCGATAAGGTAGGTTGGAAGGGGAATTTAAGAGCTGCCTTCAACATACTCCATGAACTCATTTATATTTTGTTAATAGATGCATGCAGAGGAAGAGGAATATTGCAATACGGGAAGGAGAGGGAGAATGAGAGGGAGATCAATGCTGCAGAGGGGAAGGAGAGGGCAGCAAAGGAAAGATTAGGGTTTTTCTCTTTTATATTTATAACAAGTATGGAAAATACTTAAATGCCCCAGATTTACCAATGAAATTTTAATTTCTGTTGCTATTTTAGTAACCAAAAATAAATTCCGTTGCTATTTTTCATTGAAAATGAGAATTAGCAACGAAAATCCAATTCCATTGCTATTTTTCATTGAAAATGTAAATTAGCAACGGAAATCCAATTCCATTGCTATTTTTCATTGAAAATGTAAATTAGCAATGAAATTCAATTTCGGTTAATTTAGCAACGAAATTCAATTTATGTTGCCATTTTAGCAACCATAAATCTATTCCATTGCTATTTTCATAGAAAATGTAAATTAGCAACGAAATTCTAATTCAGTTGCTAATTTAGCAATGAAATTTAATTAGTAACCGAAATAGAATTGTGTTGCTATTTTTCATTGAAAACATAAATTAGCAATGAAAATAGAATTTCATTTCTATTTTTAATTGAAAATGAAAATTAGCAATAGAATTCTATTTCAGTTGCTAATTTAGTAACGGAATTTAATTTCGTTTGCTATTTTAGCAATCATAGCAACATAATTTAATTTCGGTTGCTATTTTAGCAATCATAGCAACCAAAAATCAATTCCATTGCTATTTTTAATTGAAAATGAAAATTAGCAACGAAAATCCTTTCTATTGCTATTTTTCATTGAAAATAAAAATTTGCAACAAAAATCCAATTTCGTTACTAATTTAGCAACAGAAAAAAATTTTGTTGCTATTTTGGAACCAAAATTTTTTAACCCCATTTTTTTAGCAACCAAATTATTGTTCATTGCTAAAATAGTAACGTAAATTAAATTCCATTGCTAAAATAACAACAAAAATTAAATTATGTTGCTATTTTTCGTTTCAAAATTTTTTCGCCATCTATTGGTGCCTTATTTAGCAACGGTATAGTGATTTAGTTGCTAATTTCTGTTGCTAAATTTTGGGGTTAAAATTTCCTCCACTATTGGTGACAAAAGATAACCAAATATATTTTTGTTGCTAAATCTACAAAGTTTAACCAATTTTAGCAACAAAAATTATTTTTTGTTGCTATTTAATCAATTTTTCGTTGCTAATTTGGAAACATAATCAATTCCATTGCTATTGTTATATTTTCTTGTAGTGACATATGCTAGTTGTAGGTTCCTAGTTGAGATCGCATATTGCTGTAATTTGTAACTTTATAGATATCATAATCATAATCGCTTATAGACAAAGTCTCTTGGTGTCTAATACGGGCTTCATAACTTAAGAAATGTTAATGTTCTGAAGCTATATAAGAAAAGTATTATGATAAGTTAGGTCCATTAAAATGAAAAATGGATTATCTTGACAAGGATATGTATGAGGCACTAGTTGTAAAATTTGTCACAGGCTTATAGAATTTAATTAATTTAATAATTAGGGGTTTAAATGTGCCTTTATGTTTGAACAATGCATACTTGCTACAAAAAGCATGAAAAATTAGAAAGGTGATAATTAATGACTCTATATATGAATATGTATGTTCATGTATGTGAGTATATACGTACTACCTACATGTTGAAAATTCAAATATGAAAGCAAGTGATGAAGATTATGACAAATGGTAATATAGATATGACAATATCAATGTAAGCTAAAGGCTAATTATTATGCCCTTAGTAAACTAGTAGAGAAAATAGAAGTATAGGGTGTAGTTGGCTAGCCATAGGGATATCGTAAATTATACCATGGCAACAAGTCATGATGACTTGTATAGTGGATCAAAGGGATTCCACCTTGAAAAAGGAAAGAAAAAGAGATAGAAAAATAGAAATGACTTTTTTGGACCTTTGAGGTCCATAGTCTCGTGCATCCAACTCATCGATGTGCTTTCCACTAGACGTTACTAGGGTCAATACTAAATGAAAATAAGAAATGATAGTGAAATAAAAATGTTGCTAATTTGTTTATTTGAATATTAAGTGATTAATTAACATTAACCCATTGAATTATAAGCAATAAATTGGGTGTTTAAATGAAACATATATAATTTCAATGACCCTTAAATATTAAATGATAATGGATTTACTTATGTATGTTTATAATTCTTGTGAAATGATTTATGACGTGCAAATGAGAATTAGGATGCTGAAAGTATACTAATATTTAATTGGTTAAGAATTTTATGGAATTGTTCTTTATACATGTGTGTTGAACTTGTTTGTGGTGTGTTCATGAAAAGTTGTGAATTATCTTAGGAGAAAGAATTATAGAAGGATGGGAATTATACTATAATGGAGTTTGAATTGGTTTATGGATGGTGTGAATTGAAATGTAAAGAGAAGTGTGTATTTTCATGTGTGAATGGGGAGCAAATGCAACTTGTATAAGGAAAATGCTACCTGTTTTACTGCTAAAATTATAGTAAGGTTTATTTAATTGGGTAGATTAAAAAATATTTTGTAATTTAGTTTTAGATGCCTTGAGATTAACGTGTTGAGTTCGATATTTAGATTACTTTTCTTGCTGGGTATGGGATGTTACAATATTTTTAAAGGGTAATACTTAAGGGTGACATAACAAACCTTCATAGGCAGAACTATGTGGTTTTAATTCCCATTCTTAGGATATAAAGAAAGCTTGGAATATATATTTATATTCTAAGTTTGAACCAAATCATATGGACCTATAATATAAGGTACCTAAGTGTAAAGGTAATTATCAAAATGGAACTTCACCTGGAATTATAGGTGCTCTAACTATTGTTGTGAATAGAAAATTTACTATGTAATAACGTGGGGGTGTTACAAGAAGCCTAATTATAAACGATGAAACCTTAGGTATAAGAATGTCATTATTAAATAAAAAAAATAATATTATGGTAATGTAATATGTACATGTTATGAGAAACATTTGGATATTGGAATATTAAGTTTTTATTGGAGATTGTTAGCTTGTGTGACTATTTTGAAGTGTTTAATTTGAATTTTTGTAGATAGACAATTAAGGTTACAGCCATTATACTGTTGGATTTTTGATAAAATGAATAATATTTTTGCGCATAATTAAATAAATAATACTTATAAAGTATCATAGGAGAAGGATTGATTGAAAAAACTTATAGTCTATTGCATGAGAAAATTTGTGATCATTATAATTCAATAATCATCGATAGGTGTAACATGATTTGATATACAATGGATTTGTACTGGAGTTATGGAGTTGATGTACGATTTTGGAGTTGTAAAATGTATTTTCTTTCTACAGGAGATTAGGAAATATTTATTGAAAATTCTACTAAAAGTTTATAAATATGGCCAATAACAATTTAGAGTAATTATATTTTAAAAAAGGAAATTTTGTAGTCTAAATGTTTATAGATCAACATATAGTGGTAGCATTTAATACCTGACTCGATCAGTGGATCAAGTATAGGGTGTTTTATTCTTATTAAAAAGTGGCCAGTCTATAAACTTATGAGCCTTGTCCGATCTTTGATCCTAAAAGCGGACCTCTGAGAGAAAATTCGATTGCAAACGGGGCTCAACGCAGTTCATAGTGGCAACTCTACTGGGGACTTAAGAAACCTTGCTCCTAAAGTATCTCAGTTGAGTTTTTATAATTGAATTCTTAAAAGTAATCCTATCTCTTTTTGAAATTACATTTTTGCATTCACTTTAGAGCCTTAGAATTAAGTTAAAGTCCCTATTTCAGCGTCGATGTTATCCTGAAGTATGCATTATGTTCACTCGATGTAAAGATGAGTCAAGGAGAACCACCAGCCTAAATCTAGTACCAATTGGTATATAAAATGGTGACCCATTGGTTCGTTATGCTCTTGATGAGCTAGACTTATTGGCAAGGACCATGCTTGGGTAGCCCTAAAGTTTCACCACCTGACTACCAACCCATGTAATGACAATAGCTACTTCCCTAGATTGTATGACTATAACAACTCTTGCTTGTTTTGTGGGCCCTTACATATTGAATAAATTTAAATAAACTAGGTAGGTACTAATCAAAGGCTGTCATGCCCCAGTGGCCCTAACTTGGTTTATTTGAATTGTTTAAATATGTAATAGCTAAAACCCATATGCCTATGTTTTCAATTAAGAGAGATTATGCTATTGATTTTCCACTCTGTACTACACATGTCCATTGGGTTCCCAGTTGACCTATGGGCTAAGCCTATATATGAAAAAGACCACACATACTCTTATGTGGGAGCAATAAGGTTGGAAGGCTATTCCCTGCTTGCATGTTGTTGTGATTGACACCTAACACATTCATGCATTCATGCATCTAATTGTGTACATGCATCATTTCTAACAGCCGACTTGTGCGACCATCATAGACTATTCATCTAAGTGGTTTAGGGGGTAACTTTAAGCTTGTAATAAAGTCAGAGATGGCTAAGGAAACACCATAGGGACAATGTGATGAGTTGGACAAAAGGCTAGACAGAAGGTTCTACGAGTTTAAGGGGAGATGTTGGCCAAGATTGGAGTATTGCTTATGCTACCTATTGAAACTCCACATATAGCTCTTAACTTAGAGTATGTAGGAAGAAACATTACTTGGGACACCTCTTTAATAGGAGTTAAACAAAGAGGAAACAATATACTAGCTCTCGAGGAGGACTTTATAGAAGATGAGAAGGAGAATAAGCTAGTAGTAGTAAATGAGAAAAAAGATTCTATTGCCTTTAAGAAATTGGAGGTGAAAATTAAGGTGATGGCATGCCTATTATTGGCTAGTAAGGGGATCGACCTAGAAGATCAGGACTTATGTAGGGAAGAGCTATTGCCCCAAAAATTTGAGATGTTTGAACTGTCCAAATTCAATGGCACATCAGACCCTTTAACACACGTAAAGCAATACAATCTTGTGATGAAGGGAGCTATGCTAGCAAATAAGCAAAAGGTAGAGTACTTCTGCCTTAGCTTAGTAGGGATAGCCAATGACTAGTACCATAAGTTAGACACTTAGAGTAAAGAAGATTAGGACCTCTTGACAAAAGAGTTTATAAAGCAATATGACTGCTGTACTCAAATAGAGGTCACATTAAAAGATCTAAAGCTACTTCAGTAGAAACATGGTGAGTGTTTCCATGAATACTTGACTCGATGGAGAAATTGGGTTATGGAGATAAAAAGAAAGCTAGATATGATTAATCAAATAAGGTTGTTCATGAGAAATGCTAGCCTTTACTTGAGGGATGGCCTGAAAAGGAAAGGGCTCAAAGATTGGGAATCTCTCAAAGACATAGCCATTGAAGCTAAAAGAGAGTACTTGGCAAGGAAGGCGAGCAGTCGAAACCATGAGGGGCATAATGGCAATGGTACCCAAGGAACAGAAGAAGTATTAGTAGTTATAACAGTTCAGAGGCAGTATTCCAATCTATAAAAGCCTTTACTTAGGTATTTAAGCGGTTAGTTAAGGAAGGAAAGTTGTAGCCCTTACCATATAAGCATGCTAAAGATCATGGCAAGCCAGGTCACAAGTCAACTCAATTTTGTGCCTTTCACTAGCACACTGGCCATTTGACTAATAACTACTGAATCTTAAGGTACAAGATCTAAGACTTGATCGATAGTAAGCAGATTGCTAACCCATAAAAAAGGAACAAAGAGCAATGAAGCTATAACACCACAACCAAATTCAAAAAAGTTAGGGAGACTAAGATGCTGAAGATTTTAAAAGCTTTTCTCTTCTTTGATATAATAAACTATGTTCTAAAATCGATTTTTTTTGTTAGATGTTTTAATTATGCGAGTTTTCTTTCTTATAACTGCAACATCTTATTTATTTTCATCATGCATGGCAACACATAGTATTTTCAAGGCATTGACTTAATAAACATAAGCTTTCATTTAATCTCAAGGAAAAACACATATTGAATGCATCAATTTTGACTCCTAAAGTGAGAATTGAAGAAAAGCATTTTTTTTAAAAAAAATGAGAATAAAAATGAAAAAAGAAAAAAAAAGAGATAAAAGAAAAGAAAAAAGTCTTTGCTTGAACCTAAGGTGGCATTGAGAGTTGGTCGGTACACGTTGGTTCAACAAGTCAGCTAAATTAAAAAAAAATAGACATTGATCACAGTACAAAGACTAATTCACACTGAAAGAGTCAAGACCCAAAAGGCTAGTTTAACTTCTAATAATGAGGAAAAGGATTATGTTAGGATAATCCTCTATATACCAAAGATAAATTCTCTAACATGTATGGGCCAAAGGTGCTCTAATTTTTTTTTTTTTGCAATTCCAAGAGAACTTCCCTTTCACAAGATAAGGAATGGTTCATGAGATTGTTATAAACCCATATGCTTTCCTTCACCTCAAGCTATAAGGCAACTTTGGAAAAAGGAATTACTTACAGTGGGTCGATAAAATATACCACGCCTTTCTCCACTCTACCAGTTGAAGCAATCATAGAGCAGCTTCATAGAACTGGACTTTCCTAATGACGAAATACATTTTACATCATATTTTTGACTCCAACATTCTACCAATAGAAAATGCCAATTTCCAGAAAGATTAAGTGTCCCTATTGCCATGTTTACAAGTCTACAGATGACACAGTATAGGCTGATATACCTATTGGGCCAGTTTATTATGCCAACATCTCGAAGAAGGTTATAAGGCAAATACTCATATAAAAAAAAGAAAAAAAGGAAATAAAGAAAAAAGAGAAAGAAGCCCCATGAGGCCTGATTGGTAATAGGAGTTGGGTGCACATAAGATGTTCCCTGAGATTGAATGAAACCTATGTCATTGCATTACATGTCTAGTTATGCCTATTATTGTTGCTATGAGATATATATAGATAAGGATGCATGCATAAATAGTGTATTAACTAGTCAAAGGAAACTCATGGCACATACCAACACATACAGACGTTGGATGTTTAAAAAAATAGAAAACCAAATAAACAAAAAATAAAAAAGGGTCATTAGAGATGAAAATCGTGATTGGCTCTCTAAGCAAAAATTAAGCCAAAGGATAGGGTAAAAACCTGGAAATAGGTAGTTTATCCTAAAGAGAGAGCGAGAGAAGAAAAATGAAAAAGAAAAAGCCATTGGATTTTGTTGGGTCTATTCCAGGAAAAAATAAGGCACAAGGTTATGTGAAAATCCCTAACAAGATGCATTTTCTACTAAGAAAAGCTAGTGTGAAAACCCACAAAGGGTGCATTGTCTTTAAATAATGACCATATACATCTGCAGAAATAAGGGGTTGTTAATCAGGAAAATATCCAAGCTTCTGTTTAGAAAAATAGCTCACCAATAAAGGCTAAAGGTAGGATCCTAAGGAAAAAAGGTGCACCAATTCTTCAAGTAGGGGCTATGATTCTTCCTATATGAAATGGCATACACAAAACTATGTACCATGTGACTAAGTGAGAAGGCTCAAGACATAGAGCGAAGGCCAAGTAACACTCTCCCAGACTCCTACATAGGCATTAAATGGTATAGAAATCACAAAAAATGAGAAAACCTCTAAAAGAGCACCTGCGAGAAAAACATAAGTAGAGTTGTGCCCTGAATAAGCCCTTAAACTGCTTTAAATGTAGTCTATGCATTATTTTACATGCATACACATATATCATTCACATACACAAAGTCTCCAAATGCTTGCATCACATACAATTTGCATAAACATAGTCCTCTTTCCATATAATTCACGTACATAATTTCACACACGTGCATAATATTTTGTATATACATGTTGATGCACATGAAAGAAGAAAAGTGTACCTTTGTATGAGGGCACCAAATGTTGTTGTCACTAGAGATGATGAGAAGTAAGCTATGAAGTACATTCATTGTGTACTCAACATGGGTGAATTATGAAGTACACTCATTGTGAACTTGACATGGCTGGATAGGAAGTAAGCTTTGAAGCACACTCATTATGAACTAGATATATCTTATTGTTAAGTCCTAAATAGTGACCATATAAGAATAATCCTATACCAAGATAAAAAAACATCCTTAGTAAGCCATTGGTTCTCAACAACAAACCAAAATCCAAACCTCCTTACGGTAGAAAACCAAACTTTCCCAAAGGTCGTCAAAACTAAACTTTCCTACAGGTTGCCAAAACCAAACTTTCTCATGGGTTTTAAACTAACCAATAACTAGAAGACTTTCTTACGGGTCTCAAACTAATTAACAATAAGAAGACTTTCTCACGGGTCATAAACCAATCAACATCTAGAGTTTTGCTGCCTTAGGTATGCATTTTTTATCCTTTTACTCTAAATTTTGGCTTACTTAGGTACTAGTGTACTAAGTTCTCTAAAATTGGAGGTAATTATAGATACTAAGTCCTGAGGTAGTCCATATCAAAGTTACCAAATGATAAGGAAATTTTCACATTTCAAATGGAAAATGCTAACTTCAAGTTCTGTCTATAACTTTCACAATTTTCTAAAGTGTTTTATGAAGTTTTACCTTTATATTTCTAAAGTTTGAAAATTAGGTCTGAAAATCTTGCTTTTGGGTCTTTCCCATGACAGAAGGTCGTCTACCATGTAGGGACAGCCATTGGTAATCATTTTAGATGTTGGCCATCTGTCACTTACAGATGGCTGTCAGTTAAAATTTTCTAGCGATTTGCAGATTTTTAACAACATTTAAAACTTAGTCAAATTTGATTTTTAAAAGCCAAATTTGAGGGGCTTTCAAAGAGATTTCAAGGAAAATTTAAATGGATTTCTATTTTAAAATGATTTAAAATATTTTTTAATTTAAATGCCAAAAACCTTAGTTTTCCAAAAAAAGAAGGGAGAGAGAACATCTTAGAATTCAAGAGAGCAACTTTTTTTAGGCAGTAAACATCATTACTATTCTTGAGGATAAAAGGCTCTCACATATTTTCCTCACATGGACACAAATTTTTTTAATCTTTACAAATGTGAAAAGCATTTGGATTGGGACTTGGAGAGTAGCTTCCAAAGTTACATAATAGAAATTATTGAGGGTAATAATTTAGGTTCTCTTTTCTCTTTCGAGTTTTACACCATGAATATGTATTTTGATTTCATTTGATGCTTATGCCATGATTATATGATGTTTTATTATTTTAGATTCATTTTATTGTTTCTATGATTTATTTGTGATGCTACAATGATCTAATATGATAACAAGATTAGAATAGTAAGAATAGATTTTTAATCCTCTATTAATGCACGTGTAGTTTTCTTAATTGATATTCTATTTTTTTTATCATTTATTTATTCTGATGTGATTTAAATATGTTTTAATATTTTAGATTAAATTTGGCATGTTTTAAAAGTAGAAATATGCACATTTAGGTTTTGGGGTTGGATTCTTTGGTTTTGGCATATTTTTTCATCTTTCCATCTATGCATCGCTTGAAAGATGGGAAGAAGGTCTCATCGATAGCCATCTGTCATAGCGATATAGGTTACATGCTACATCTAATGAGGATCTCGTTGTGTGGTTACGTGCTACATAAAATATTGACATAAGCTGATGCATAGCTATCTTATGATGAGGATAGATCTTCAACAACCTTCTAAATCTCTCATATGCTTCATGAAAAGATTCCTCACTTAAATACTGAAAGTTATTGATACTATTCCTTAAACTTAAGATCTTTGTCAGAAAAAAGAATTTAACCAAAAAATTCTCTTGCATTTGTTCCCAAGACCTAATGGATTGATTAGGAAGCATTTGTAGCCAGTCTCTAGCTTTCCCAGTAAGAGTGAATGAAAAAAGCTTAAGCTTAATTGCATCAATAGAAACACCTTAAGTTTGAACCATATTATTGATTTCCAAAAATATATCCAAGTGTTATGTCGGGTCTTCAAATTCTGATCCTAAAAATTGATTCCTCTAAACCATAATGATTGTAACCAATTTAAGCTCAAAGTATGGTTGTTATTGCAGCAAAATTGTTTTATGCTCCTTATTTCACCTTAGAGTAGTATAATCTTTGATGCTCTTAGATCTAGGATCCTATTGATCTCGAGTATATTGTTGTCTTACTCCTTGTTAATTCTCAGGAGGTACATTACGAGGTGGTGGTTGATCATCCGTATTTCTAACTTGATTTTCTTGTTGCCTTCTATTTAGAGTCCTCTCGATTTTAGGATTAAATGGTGCTAGTTGTTGTAATCTTAATCTATTCATACACCAATATCACCTGAAAGAATAGATAAACAAAAAAAAATAAGAAAAGGAAAAACACATACAAATAATCAATCAAAAATTCACAAAAATGCCAATCCTCGATAATGGTGCTAAAAATATGACCAAACATCAACAAGTGTACTGAATCGGCAAAGTAATACAAAGGAATATACTTATGACCTAAAAAATATTGTACCTAAGAGACTGTGTTTGCGACATAAAGTTAACCAGCTAAAAAAGTTTTAGTGCCTTAAAACCTATTGAAATAAACTTCGATTGACCTAAAATTTTACATCCATCTTAATTATAATATTTAGAAATGTTTGGAATAATTTTGATGAAAAAACAAAATAAGAATGGATGAGCCAATGAGAAATTGACAAATGGCATAATTATATCCATATAAAGTGGTTTGATTCATTCACCCTTTAAACCACTGAGTTTGGAGCTGATTTTTGGAAACAATATTCATCCAAAACCTAAACATTTTTAGATAAAATATGGACAAAGAAAAGCTCTCCCTCTCTTCTAAAAATATAACCCAAAACTTAGTGAAATTCCACCTCTTTTCACTTGATTCAAGTTCACCCACCATAATTTTTCATGTTATATTAATTGGAATCACTCTTATCATCTCTTAATAGCTCCAAAATTAAAAAAAAATTCAAATTTAAAGTGGAGGCAGTGCTTAGAATTATGAAGAAAAAAGTTTAGAGCAAAATTTATATAAGTTAATTTAGTGGTATTTTAATCATTTTAATGGATATTTAGGTAGATTTTGATATATAAATTTGAATTTTAGGTTGAATTTGAATTATGGATGAAGAAATTTGAAGAGGGAAACAAGTGGAAACAAGGAGAAAATAGAAGAAAAAGATAGAAAAGGAGGAGAAATCATGGATAAAGCTTGAAAAATAGATAAGTCAATACCTAAACTAACTAATTTCATATAAACCCTAATTTATATGGTTTAGGGATTTTGATCTAAATAGTGTTTATAGTTAAATTAAAGGTAGAATATTGTAATTAAATGTTAAAGAATTGATTTGGCATGAGAAATTGTTTAAAAAAAATAAAAAATGATAAAATTAGTTTAAAATCTTATAAAGTCACTTAGAGAAAAATTGTGAAATGTGAAGTATAATTCAAATTAATGGTAAATTAGTGTAATTAGATGATAAATAATGGAATGTATGATGTCAAATGAACGAAAAATATGGTTAGAGATAATATATTAGTTATGTAACCTATTATGTCTATGAGGTCCCAAAATATACCCTAGTAGAATTAGTATATAATTAAATAAGAGGTTGAAAGCATTTCAATATGAAAGACTAATTAACTATGCAATTGAGGAATTAATCAACATTAATGTAAAAGTGAAGGATAATTTCTTAAATTGTTAATTTGAGGCATGTGACACGTGCTAAAGCTATCTTTAGTTTTCAATTAGAATCTTGGAGGCTCGTTTCAAAATCAGAAGAGGCTCGCTTAAATCATAAATTGGCCACTTCACTATAAATAGGGATCAAGCCCAATCTATGGTTGATGGTCAACCTATGAAGGTATCTACTAGTGGGACTAAAAAGGTAGGTGTCATGGAGTCGCCACCAAACAAAATGTTGGAAATTGATTATTGACCTCGTTTTGATGCCCGATTAGAGACTGATGTTTGGGACATCCCTTTTATTAGGCATCTTAGGTGTTGTTTTATAAATGAGTTTTGAAATTAATCCCCTCTCCTCTCTCACGCGATATAAGCGATAAAATTAAATAAACATCCTAACCAAATAAGGAAAGTAATAAAAAAAAGTAAAATTCCTACTTAAGATTATTATATAAACAAATCGTCCCAAAAGAATAATGTATAAAAAGAAAATAAATATCACATGTAAGATAGGTTATTGATTAGTTTGGGAACATTGGTTCTCTCATGCATATTTATAAAAAGATTTTGCATTTGTATTAGGTCAAAAATTGGACAATGGTCCATATTTATAAAGAAACCCGATTAATTCAATAGAAAATATTTTAGTATCTTTTTATGTTATCATGCTTAAAGATCCCTTTTTGTACTAACTAATACAACCCAAAAATAAAGTAATACATCCAAAACGAATAATAAACAATAAATAATGGCAAAAATAAATAAGTAATCAATCAAAAATCATAATAAATGAGTAAAATTAATTAGCACCATTGGGGAATAAAGGTGGTCACTAGCGAGGAAAGAATAATTTCCCATGCAAAAAACCATAAATCCTCCGAAACCATAAATGCACCAATCGCTTAAAAAATCACGTAAGGCAAATAAATTAGTATAAAAAAGTAAAAATAATCACAGAATTATTTACATAAGCAAAATTGGTTCAAATACAAATACATACTGTGCAAGAGCAAAGATATGTCAAATTACGCATAAGTATTATAATAGGCAGATAAGTGATGTAAAATTGCATAAAAGACCTATAATATAGGAAATAATGCCTTAAAAACCACTTAAGGATGATCAAAAGTGTGAGGGATGGTCACAGGAGGAGCGAGGGATGGGATGGAAGGAAAGGCTAAGGATGTCTCATCCATCGAACGATAGATGAGCATCTATCAGCCTGCCTTCCCATCTGTCACCTCTGGATAGAACAAAAAACCAGAGAAAGATGATAAAAATGTAGAAAAATCATATATAAATTATTCTTTACTTTAACATACTTTTATGTAACTTAAATCATATCAAAACATGTCTTTGCAATTAAATATACATAAGGTACATAAAAAACAATACAGTTATAGGATTAAAAGAACTAAAAATCAAGCTTTAAATACATAATAATGGAGGAATACCAAAGGACCTATCATGCTTCTATTATGTTAAAAAGCCCATAAAATGAATCATATCTCATACACAAATGCATATTATTCAAGTATAATAATTTAAGTATAACAATATACTTCAAAGAATCATGTGATCATGTTAATAAAATTTTAGAGAGAGAAAATAAAAGAAGAGCCTTGAATATTACCCTCAAGAGATATTTTGACTTTATGAAGATGGTAGTCCATATCTCAACTATGAATCATGCTTCTTATTCTCAAAAATCAAATCTGAAATTCATTTCCCTTAGTGTGTTTTTAACAAAAGTTATTTAGAGCTCAATATGCTAGAGAGAGAAATGTTTCTTCTTCTCTAATGGTGGCTCTCGAAAAATTGATTCCTTTTATCAAAACTCTAAGTCTCTTAGTTTTTACACTTTTGGAAGAATTTTGGTTGAAAAATCCCCCCAGATCACTCTAAATTCGGAGATAAAACCTCTCCAAATCTGAAAAAATATTAATAATAAAAAATACCATTTTTTGAAACCCTAGAAAGGTGGGAAAATTGGACTTCAAGTAAGGGACAGGCATCCCTCACCATTAATGCCTGGATTTAATGAAAAAACCTTCAGATGAGACCCATAAGAAGGAGGTACCCATAGATGGGCACCCTTCAAGTGACATACGACCATCTATCGCCTGAAGGCCCAAAATGAGGCATTTTCATGTATTTTTTTAAAACACTTGGAAATATTTGAAAATACTAAGACAATCATAAAAATTCTTTAAGAAAAAGTGAGAAATTCACTATTAAAGCCTTGAGATCCGAACTTGCTGTCAGTAATATGCTACTTCCTTATCATTGGGTAATCTTGATCTAAGCTGCCTTGGGTCAAGACATCTACACTTACCCCTAATTTTGAAAAGCTAGTGCACTGGTGCCAATGTGAGCCAAAATTTAGAGTATAAGGAAAAAGATGCGTACCTAAGGCAGCGAATCTCTTGGTTGACTTATTGCTTGGAATCCCTAATTAGCACTTAAGGCATACAAAATCAAGATTTTAAGGCTAACTCTATTGAAGGCGATGAGTCTTCAGTTGTTTAATTAGTGTCTGGGGCATGTAAAATTGAAACAACGAAAGGTTTTGCTTGATTAGTGCCTAAGGTATGAAGAATCAAGAATTACAGCTAACTCCATTAAAGGTGATGAATCTCTACTTGTCTAATTAGCGCCCAAAGCATGCAAAATTGAGATAAGGAAGAATGTTTTTGCCTGATTAGTGCTTAAGGTATTTAGAATTATGTTATTTGAATACATGTGATTAAAGCTTGGGGTATGCAAAATTGAGATGTCTTAAAGAAGACTGATTAGCACCTGAGGCATGCAGAATTAATGTTTTTAGAGTATATCTAGTTAGTGCCTAGGGCATGCAAAATTGAAATACTGTAGTTGGATTTGATTAGCCCCTAGAGCATGTATGATGGAGATAACTTATTGTATTTGACTGAGGTTGAAGAGGACTTGTAACATCAAGTAAGGTGATTAAGTTAATATTTGATTGATGGTACTTCTTATCTGACCTGTTGGCTACTGCCTTTGCGAGGTATGATTGCTTTATTACGATAGTATTCCATTGAGGATATCCTTGACAAATATGTGTCCATCCACTGGGGAGACTTCTGATAGGTGTGCATCTGTGAGAACTCATTGGAATGTTTGAAACCACTTTGGAAAATATGTATCTATGAGGTGTCATCAATATAGGGAAAACCATCATTATCAGAAAGGTGGTTAATCCTCCTTTTGTATTTGATCCCTGCTTAATAGTTCTTTGTTATCAACATTGATGCCTTGTAAAATGTCTACTTTTTAATATGTATTTTCTTATGTTTAAGTAGTTTAAGTATGTAATATTATGTGTATTTTGTGTGTTTATGTTTAGTTTATGCATTTATGTGTGTTTTTAGGTTAAAGTTGGTGTAAGTGCGAAGTAAAGTGAAGAAATGGTGAAGATTCAAGGATGAAGATCACGAGTCGTGAAGTGGCTCACGACTCGGACTAGAGTTTACGAGACGGATGGAAGATTACGAGTGAAGTAGAGAAGATTTGTTCACGAGTCGGTATGAACATCACGAGTCGGCATGAAGTTCACGAGTCAGCATGAACATCACGAGTCGGCATGCAGTTCATGAGTGAAGATAGTTTGATGGAGTTCACGACTCGTGAAGATGTTCACGAGTCGAACATGATGTCTGTTCCCAAAGGATGCCGTCTTTCTGCACATTATTTTTCAGCCAAGCATCATGACCCTCCATGGCAACTTTTCACATTGACAACCATTATGAAAAGACATGTTCATAGAGTTTTCCCTCTATAAATATGGATGGCATTAACTGAATAAGAGGAGAAAATCAATGTTTAGTTTTTAGGAATACAGGTTTGTTTTGGATAACATTTTTACTTAGCTTTTATTAGATGATTACAAAGGGATAAAGCCAAAGGAACATGAGATGAGTTTCTTTCTCTTGTTTTGTCTTTAATTCAATTATGTATTTGGCTAGTTTCCTTTGTACATTATAAATATGCTCTAGTATTTGTTTAAGACATGCTTATTATTCTTATTATGAATGAAGTATGATTTACATCCATTTGTGTGCTTTGATTTGCTATGTATGATTGGCCACCATATTTGGCATGTTAGTCAATCTATTCGCAATGAGAGTTGGAATTCTTTGATGGAAAAACAAATGTATGTACTTGAAGCATTGAATTCACTTAGAGATAAGGAATTCACTTTGAGGGGTTAAAGAATTGGCATAGAGCTTCATAATTTTTGTTTATCTCTATAATGACATGAGAGTGCTTATAGACTCTAAATGAAAACATCTTTACTGACAATGAGAGTTGCTTTAAAGAATCTTGGCTAAATTCTCCAATCACTTTATTTATACAATTACTAAAACTTGTTCTTAGATGAATTACTATTTCATATTTCTAATGTATGTTCATACCATCATTTAAGTCATCTTTAATCCAATTTCATTAATATATCCAAAGTAATTTAGATATTTATTTAAATACATAATCTACATTTTATTCGCTACCTATCCATCTTCTCTTTGTGGTTTCAATACAAAATTTACCCCGTTCCCTTTGGAATGATACCCTACTCATCCTATATGCAATCTAGTGAGACTAAGGGTTCAAATCAATTCCCATCAGATTTTGGCGCCGTTGCCGGGGAATGGCTTGAATGAATTTTTATTGATTGATACAAAAGAGTAGATGTTTTAGGATTGTATAATATAAATTAGTTATTAGATGTATGAATTCTTATATTGTATTTTGTTTGCTTTAGAATTAGAGTTTTTGTTTATGATTTATTTTAGGTTAAGTTTTAAGTAGTTTATAGTTTTCTTTCTTATTGATTTATTTATCTGTTATAATTTTAACTTTTGGCTTGAGATTGGTATGATTTTGTAGAAAAATTTTAGCACAGTATCATGTTCACGAGTGTAGTTCGACTCGTGAACATGTTCACGAGTGTTCCAAAGGCAACAATATACTCAGTCGTGAAGACTATACCTAGTCATGAAGAAGATCACGAGTAGCATAGAAAGGAAATGATACCGAGTCATGAAAGGCTATCCGACTCGTGAACATTTTCCTCACTTTCCTGCATTTTGTTTTTCACGAGTCATGATTCTTATGCCGACTCCTAAACATCTCCTCTTGTGCCACAAATGCTTTATTCTTCACGAGTCGTGATGATTATGCCGACTCGTGATGCACTGTTCCAAGATTACTGAATCGTGATTTTGACTTCATGTTCTTATTTTTAATTCATTTTTATTTCTTTCTTTAACTCTTATTTCTTTTAATTAATCATCTTTGTGATTTTAATTTGGATTGACTGCCCTTAATTAACTTAAATTTAATGGGGGGAACGGATATAAATCAAACCTAGGGTTTGTGAAACGACATTTCTTTTCACTTTCTCCTTCCTTCTTCTATAAATACTGCAGTTACTCTTTTCTTCACTTTTCATATTTCTTTTCTTTTACTTTCCTCGTACACTTCCTTTCTCTTTCACTTCTTTATACATTCCCGTTTGTTTACTTGCTTTTCTTTCACTACAACATACACTCACATTTCTTCTCTATACATTCACGTTTTCACATTTATTTCTCTGCCTCATTCTCTTTAACAACAATGGTGAGAACCAAGAACGTTTCAACCTCAAGGGGTCAGCAAGAAGGAGATAAAGCACAACTAGCAAGTTTACATGCAGATTTTGGTTCACCCTTTCCCCTTTCCTCTATCCATGAAGGTAATAGATTCCTTGTTCTTAAGGATAGAGCAATTTCTCAATGTAAGTATTTTCTAAAGTCTTTACTTGAACAAGTAGGATTGCTTGATGCAGTGAATGAAATGCTATCTCAATGTGGCTTATTACGTTTTGTTAATATGCATGAACAATTTTATACTGATTTGGTCTTGGAATTTTACACCAATTTGAAGGAAAATGCTAAAAATCCTAGGCTAGTGGACTTTTGTTTAAATGGGATTGATTATACATTAACATATTTCATGATGCATCGCATTTTTGACTTTAAACAATCTGGATTATGTGATCCTCCTAAGAGTTATAGGCCTAATGCTTTTTGGATTTTTCTCACTGGTTTAACTACACCATTTAGGGCTAAAGAGGCTAAGTTTATGTTTATAATAGATTTGAAGTATTGGATTTTGCATAAGATCCTTGCCTCTATTGTCTTTAACAAGCCTGAATTTAATCGAGTTTCAAGTCATGAACTTTTATTGATGTGGTGTGTGCATAATCGCAAGTCTATTTGTTGGTCTTTTTGGATTTTCAAACAATTATTGAATTGTGTTGGTCGTCCGAAGTCTCCTATCACCCATGGACATGTAATAGCTGCTATTGCTAGGAGTCTTGATATTGATTTGCATACTTATGACCCTGCCTTTCCATGCTTGTATTTTTCCAAACATCTTTTTGTTCGAGGTGAAATTGTCAATAATTATTTTCAATTTATTCCCCTGCTTTCACGCTCTTGTTGGAAGGATCTTGCAGGAAGCTCTACTCTACAAGAAGTGGCTGAGGAAAGCACTTCGGATGAGGCAAGGGATGAGGCACAGGAACAAGGAGATGTTCCTATGGAGGATGTTCCTAGAGACGAGGTTGCTATTTCACCACCTATTGCTGGATCTTCTTCACATTCCATTCATTCCATGTTCAACCAGTTGTTGCAAAATCAATCCACCATTCAGAATCAACTCACATCATTGGAGCAAGTTACCTCCCATTGGTTCAATGTCAACGCTGCCTTGAGCACAAGGTGGATGCCTTCATTGCCCAATCGGTCTATGTGGTGTCTTCACTTCCGCCTTCACCATGATCTTTAGGGGAGTTTTCTTTCCTCTATTTTCTTTAGTTGTTTCTTTTTGTTTTTGTTTTTATTTTTGTTGTTTATATTTTGTTCCCTCACATTGAGGACAATTTGTGTTCTAAGTGTGGGGGAGTATCATAAACCTTATGTGTGTTGTTTGTTTTTGTTTGTCTTTTTCTTTATTTAGGCTAACCTCTTTCGTAAGTTTTATTAGACATATTGCTCATATTGTATGTAATAAAGGTTGTTATGAAGAGTCATTTACCTTTTATACTCATTTGATTAGTTTTTCAAGACTTTTTGGCATGTATTTTATGTTTTCAAGTTATCTCTTTTTACTTCTTTCAACATTTTAGGTTATTTAGTCTCTTTACTAACTATGCTTTAAGGTTAGAATATGCTCATTTAGTTTAAGATTTTAGGATTTTGTTGCCTCATGGAAACTATAGCCATAATACTTACCTTTACCTTTCAATAATGGATGAGGGCTAGCAAAAAGAAAATAAATGATGAAATAAAATAAACAAAGCAAGATGTATACTTAAAAGTTTAATAAATTATGGGATGGAGCGTAAAACGTACCCATTACTACATTTTCTTGCTACTCTAAGTACATGGGATAAAGCTTTAAAAAATTCCAATGCTAAAAAAAAGAAAAAAAAGAAAGAAAACAAATGCAGTCTAAAAATGCCATGAGATTGGTTTAAGGGTATGAGTGCTTGCAATTTGTCGTAAAAGGCAACTATAGTCTTAGAATCTTAAGTTTTATGATCAATATTCTCTCGTAAGCATGGTTAGTTTTGAGACTTTATTATCTTGATGTTGGGTTTAGTAAACTTAGGTGACTTGGTAACTTAGAATACATGTCTTAAGATTTGATTTACTGATATTTTGAGTGTTTAAAGTATTTGACTTCATTTCAATCTTGTTTAAAGTGAATATTGAGCAATGCTTTATAATTTAACTTACTTAATTTAACTTGGAATTAGATTTTCTCATTCTTTTCTTGCTTAAGGACAAGCAAGGTTTAAGTGTGGGGGAATTTGATGCCTTGTAAAATGTCTACTTTTTAAGATGTATTTTCTTATGTTTAAGTAGTTTAAGTATGTAATATTATGTGTATTTTGTGTGTTTATGTTTAGTTTATGCATTTATGTGTGTTTTTAGGTTAAAGTTGGTGTAAGTGCGAAGTAAAGTGAAGAAATGGTGAAGATTCAAGGATGAATATCACAAGTCGTGAAGTGGCTCATGACTCGAACTGGAGTTTACGAGACGGATGGAAGATTACGAGTGAGGCAGAGAAGATTTGTTCATGAGTTGGCATGAACATCATAAGTCGGCATGAGGTTCACGAGTCAGCATGAACATCATGAGTCGGCATGCAGTTCACTAGTAAAGACAGTTTGATGGAGTTCCTGACTCATGAAGATGTTCATGAGTCGAACATGATGTCTGTTCCCAAACGATGCCATCTTTCTGCACATTATTTTTCATCCAAGCATCATGACCCTCCATGGCAACTTTTCACATTGACAGCCATTATGAAAAGACATGTTCATAGAGTTTTCCCTCTATAAATATGGATGGCATTAACTGAAGAAGAGGAGAAAATCAATGTTTAGTTTTTAGAAATATAGTTTTGTTTTGGATAACATTTTTACTTAGCTTTTATTAGATGATTACAAAGGGATAAAGCCAAAGGAACATGAGATGAGTTTCTTTCTCTTGTTTTGTCTTTAATTCAATTATGTATTTGGCTAGTTTCCTTTGTACATTATAAATATGATCTAGTATTTGTTTAAGACATGTTTATTATTCTTATTATGAATGAAGTATGATTTACATCCATTTGTGTGCTTTGATTTGCTATGTATGATTGGCCACCATATTTGGCATGTTAGTCAATTTATTTGCAACGAGAGTTGGAATTCTTTGATGGAAAAACAAATGTATGTACTTGAAGCATTGAATTCACTTAGAGATAAGGAATTCACTTTAAGGGGTTAAAGAATTGGCATAGAGCTTCATAGTTTTTGTTTATCTCTATAATGACATGAGAGTGCTTATAGACTCTAAATGAAAACATCTTTACTGACAACGAGAGTTGCTTTAAAGAATCTTGGCTAAATTCTCCAGTCACTTTATTTATACAATTACTAGAACTTGTTCTTAGATGAATTACTATTTCATATTTCTAATGTATGTTCATACCATCATTTAAGTCATCTTTAATCCAATTTCATTAATATATCAAAAGTAGTTTTGATATTTATTTAAATACATAATCTACATGTTATTCGCTACCTATCTATCTTCTCTTTGTGGTTTCAATGCAAAATTTACCCCGTTCCCTTTGGAACGATACCTTACTCATCCTATATGCAGTCTAGTGAGACTAAGGGTTCAAATAAATCCTCATCAAACATCAACCTTACAATTTAAAATATGTTCAAATTGAAATATTCCTTACTCTGATGAATGGTGGGTTCAGCCCATTGTGAATGGATCCCCAAGATAAGGAAGATCCTTTTGGTATATGAAAATATGCATACTTTTTTTGATGTGCATCTCTTTTAGATGAGTGAATATATGTCCCCTAATGTGGGCTCAAAGCACCTGTTATGAAAATTGTTGAATATTAGTGTACTGTTTATTAAATTTGGTCTTTTTATCATCATTTTTCTATTTCTAGATTCTTGCTTTATTATCTATGCCTTGTCATGGTGTGGTTTTTTTTATTGATCATCTTCTCAATTTCATGACATTTCATTGTTGCTCGTTCTTTTATTTTTGGACACAATAAGCGAAATGAGATATGAAAATATCATAATATAATAACATAATATAAATTATATACAATTACATTTATATACATAAAAATTTTTACAAAAAAGGAACTCCCTGAATACAAAATAAAGAGATCACTGAGAGGGCCCTAATCCAGGTGCTCTATAATAGGCTGGCCCTAATGGCAATCTGTGAGCTGATGGTTCGGGAGGTTGGGCTGGTGCCATGGCTTGAGGTGCTGGAGGTGGATGCTCTCCTATCTGCTTAAATTTAAACCTAAAGCCTGGTATCACTGATTTTAGTGGCTGTAATACCGTGCTATAAACTTTGGTAGTCTCTCTGATCATTATCCTACCTAACAGAGTACTCTAGAGTGGCTCTCTAAATATCTTAACAAGTCTCCTCTCAGGTACCTAATGTACCTACTTAGCTTTTTGTCAGTTTTGATCACAGCCTATATAGCCCCAGGAACCATGGTTTTGAAATGAGTACTCTGATCTCTGAGCTGGGTGATAGAATCATTAACCACCTGCAAAGACTCATTGAATCTATGCCCTATAACTTATATGTCTATCCTGAGGCTCTGAAACTTTGTTTGAAAAGTCTAGATAATTATTGGTAAGGTTTGGAGTGACTGTACTGCTATGAGAATGGCTCTTTGAGTCTTCTTTATGGCTTTCATCCTCCTAAAGATGTCATCTAGTAGAGTGACCGTAGGTGTTTATAGAGGAGATGGTGGAATTGATAATGGAGGTGCAGTCAAGGTAGATGCCCTTTAGTGTCCATAAAGTGGAAGAGCTGAAGATGATGATGCTACAGAATGCTCGTACGGAGAAAACTTCATTGCTGGTAACCTCTGATGCTTAAAGGGAGATCTAGGATGTACCAAAGTCTGTGGTGAACCCCTCAGGTGGTCGTGTATGTCAAACTATATGTCAAAGGCATAATTAAGATCCATGTCTGCCCCTACGCCTCTTTTGCCTCGTACGGCTCATCTGGTCGACCATCCTATTAAGGTGGCTGCTCTGGAGGCATCAAAGGCTCTATTGGTGCCTCATTTGACACCTGACTCTATCCATCAGCCTTATCTATTGCATCTAGTACTATAAGATCAAGAACGAGCCTCTTTCAAGTCTCTAGCACTGTAAGTAACCTGCATTGGCCCTCCTGCCCATTTATGGGTACCACCATAGTCATTGTAATAGCTGTCTACAAGTTTATATGCATGCTCTTTAGGATAGGGTCTCTAAAATAGTGCTCCTCTAACCAAGGAATATCAATAGCTTGGTGATGACTCCTCCCACACACATTTGAGTCCCTAGTGTGGTACTCACCCTGGTCAGTGTCGAGATGATCTCATGTGTGATATCTATGGTGTGCCCTCTTGCATCCCCCACAAGCTAGTAATGTCAACCAAATTAACAATACCGGTGCTCCTAGTATGCCCAAGGTAAGAGGTGGATAGGACTTTCTGCAGGTATCTATAAATTTGAAGAGCTTATTTGAGTCATAAATTGCTCCAGAAAATGTCACAACCTCTATCTCTCCCTATCCATCATCCTAGGCGGTGTAATTATATATAGTATGCTAAGAAGAACTATATCCTCTTCAAACTTGCATCTGGTGATGCTGAAAAGGATCCCCAAAGCTCTGAATCTCATTGCCCCTTTTCAAATATCTGACCACTGATACCCTCCATACTCTAGGGTGGCTAGGATCTCTTAGGTTATGTTTGGATTCATCCCAAAAGCTAAGGCAAAGAAATCAATCCAACCTGCATTGGCTAATAGTTTGTCATCCTCCTCAATCAATCCAAAACCCTTAAGAAATTGCTTGTACATAAATTTGCTAGTCCTGTACTTGACCTGCCTTAGGGTTTAGAATGTTCTAGCTTGTATGGGCATCATATAATTCGGCACTGGCTAGGATGGCTAGGGGTGTGCTATCCAATAAAAGATCGTGCAAAAATATTATATGGTAGTTTATGTTTGACTAGAATTGTAAGCAAATCAAAGCATCAACAGATAATTTACACAAGGAGCTCACACATAATTTTAACAATCATTCACAAAAGAAGAGATAAAAATGCATTGCATGCTAAATTAAGTAACATTCGAGTAGCATTTCGACTAGGATTGAGATTGCCTCCTATATACAAGAAATATTAAAATTACATGCAAGCCCCTAAGGCTTATGTGGCCACAATACTATATTTTATGCTTTTCAAGGAATTTTAACAAAAGTTCAATAGCATTCTGGCTAGGAATGTGACTGCCCCCTATATGGAAGACATATTTAAAGGCAAATGGCAAATCATAGGCCCTCAGAGCCACCAAATGACACAATTTTCAACACTTCATGCTTTATAAGAATAGTTAAAATGAGACAAAAACTTGGCAGCATTCCGGTTAGGAATGTGATTGCCTCCCTGTACAAAAGATGCATTTGAACACATAACAAGTCACAGGCCATTAAGGCTGCCAAATAATTGCAAACTTGAATTATTCATGTTTGGTGTAATAGAAAACATAAAAGGGTATTCAAAATCCAAAGATTAACTACTTTCTTAAAAAAATAATGCTGAAGATTTAAGTGCTCATATACAAGGCATTTTGATTATCTACAATGTTATACACAAAAGGTTCGGTATTTTCACTTATGTTACTTGAACTACAAGGCATTAGTTACTTTTCAAACTAAAACAATAAAGATAATAGTAACTATTGTTCCAATAGTAAGTGCTCACATCCATCATGCCTAAAACTAAAGTTTTCTAACCTAAATCGTATTCTAACTTAAGAGGAAAAAGAAGATAATAAAAAATTAGGCTTTTACTAACTTGGAAAAGATAAAAAGAAAAAGGAAAAAATGGTAGAAAAGCTTTGCTTCTTAAAGTGAACCTTGCTTCCAGGAATCCATAGGTGTAAATGGCTTGCGATTTGGAGGTTTGATGAGAGAAAACAAGAAGAAAAATCGGAGAGAGAACTTAAATCGCTGAAACTATGGAATTTGAATGAAAAATGCAGGAAATGGCCTTTATATGGTTGGAATCAAGTGAGGGATGGGAAGCCCATCCTTCGCTGAGTTACAGATGGGACAAAAAGGTTATCCCGTCCTTCAGCTCAAAATGACCAAAATGTCTTTTTTAATTTTTTCCTATTTTTCATATTTTAACTCTATTTTCATCGATTCTTTGACCATTTTCATTGATTTTTCATCCTCTGTCCCTCTAAAATTAATTTAAAATATTATTAACACTCTATTTATGGGCTACCATATTATTTTTACATTATTCACATGTTTTAATTACATTTTAATATACAATTTCACAAAAAGTATGAAATACCCCCTGAAATTTGGGTGTTCTTCAAAATATATGACCTTTCACATTCTAGAAACTCTAAGTTTGAATATTTACGTTATCAAGCCCTTTGAACTTCTTGCAAAAAATAAACAAAGACAAATACAATAATATGTGCGTGCAATGTATGGGATATGCAAAATGCGACTTTTGAACTTTCAGGGGTGAAGGATGGAATGCCCGTGGCTTGCTCAGTGGTGAGGGATGGGCATCCCTCATCACTTTCCTATAAATAGTGCTCGATCTCCTTAAATTTAATGCCTTTGACTCTTTATTTTCTTTTCCATCTATTTATCTTAGTCATTTATTATTTTTCCTATCATTTTTGTATTCTAAGCTTCTTACAAATAAAATGATCATTGCCATCATGACCATTGGACTTATGAAATTGCATTGGTTGCTAGATGACTTGAGACCTTAAGAGGATCACCAGTTGGTTCCCTATTCTAGCTTAAGGTTCTTGAGGAGAGTGTCTTTGGATAGGAATCTGCTGTTGGCCACTACTCTATTATAGGATTTGAGGTTTAATATGTTTAGGTTTACTCACCAGGAGCTTTACCACCTATTAGAGGAGTTTACTACTATGGTCGTTGTTAGGTTCAAGCCAAACTTCCAATTTTGCCTAACATCTAATGTTTCTAGGTATCCTAGAGAAGTGATTCATGCCTTTGTTGTTTTACCTTTTGAGGCTCGAGATTTGGTTCCTTTCGAAAGGTCATTTCCACTAGAGCATATGATCAATATTCTTGTGAATTTTAATGATGTGCCCACTTTTCATACTAGTGTAATGCTCATTTATTGTTCATCCGATGTCTACTAGTACATAGCGAAGATCCCATGACTAAAGATTGTGAGCTATTCAGCATAGTAGATGGCATATATTGGGGGCATAATCCATTCCCTATTATCATAATAGAGATTATCTTGGGCCTTGTTCCAGTTCACCGCGACCCTAACTCTCTTCTTATCGGCAGTCTATTGCTTTTTTAGGTACATCCTTGATTTTAAGGTAGTATGCCTTTTATGGGTTTTTATACTAGCATTTCTTATTGAAATACATATCCTTTCAAATTTTCATTTGTATTTTTGCCTTATTTTTTGCTTGAGATAAACCCAACTCATCCTAACACCTTTTTTTCTTTTTTTTATGGATTCACGAGAAGCTGCAGCTACTTCCAGAGCCTCCTTCTTGAGTTAGGGCTATAGATCCTTACCCTATGCATGATGTTACACTTCATTGCCTATTTTCAGGTTTTCATTCGGTATAGGAAATGGTTGATTGGCTGGGTTACTCGACAAATGCTAACATCATGTTCAGGTGTGCTTGATTATCCATCACTTTTGTGGTTATAGACGAGGATTCTAGGTGTGTTCCTTTATTTAGACTCTATCATGCTACCTCCTATATCACTACTTACTAAGCTCATTAGTTTGGGTGCAAGAAAGATATTGCCAGGCGATCATTGGGCTGTTAAGGTGATACCCTCGGCTATGCTTTTATGATAGACTATTATTAGAGGGTGTGGACCAAGCTTCCTGTAAGGATTACCATCCTTGTCATCGGTGCCAATGACTTCACCACTTGTAATGCTTATAGGCAATAGGTTACTAGTTCGATTGTTGATAATAGGCTTTAGGCTATTAGGGATAATGATCAGAGAGAAGTGATATAGATAGATTAGATCAGACGCTATTACAAATTATGTCTTTTATTTCTGATGGAATTTTTAACTTTGAACATGTAAAGAAATATGCTACTTTTGTTACATGAATGGTTATGTGTATGACATTTCTCTTTGATTTCAGTACACATGACCATTATTTGATGTTAACCCAATGACACATATTATTTAATCTCAAGAATGAAACTTTACATGCATCATAACTTCTATCATCAATCAGCCTTCTAAGGTTTTCTTGATTGATCATTTTCTTTTAGCCTTTAATTTTTGTGAAGGATGCCTTTTTTCTATTTTCACCATGGCAAGGGGCTCAATTTTAGTAAGGTCATCATTTTCTTCGATTTTTAACCCATAGGGCTTTTATTCTCTTCTTTTTCTCTTTTTAGCCTTTATTTAAGAAACCTTTTTAGTTTGTCGACATTCACAGGTTCTCTAAATTCATTGCTATCGATATTTGATAAAATAGCAACACCTTTGGATAATAACTTTTTATACACAAAAGAGTCTTCCAATGTGGCTTCAATTTTCCTCGGATATCTGGCATTCCTAGTCTCATCTATTTGAACACCAAGTCTCCCTTTTATAGTGGGTGATTCCTAACTTTCTTCCTAAATGAGTGAGCAAGCCTCTTCTTATAGGTTAAGCTGTGATAGTCTCTATCCAGCCCATTATGCTTCTGGTATCTCAGCTTCCAAAGCAACCCTCGGAGATTGATGTTTGATTTCTACAAGTAATACTGATTTGGTTCCATATACCAAGGAAATGGTATGGCTCCTATTGAAGTTATAGTTATGGCCCTATAATCCCATAGTGTAAAAGATAGCTTATCAGTCTAATCCTTGTAAATCCAAAATATTTTGGCCTGGATCCTTTTCATTTTCTTATTGGCTGGTTCGACTTCCCCATTTACTTGTGGCCTATAAAGAAAAGACTTATGATGTTGAACCCCACACTTGCTGAGCATTTATTTTGTTTCTCTTGAAAATTGTAACCTATTGTCTAATACTACATAGTGAGGCAACCCATATCTGTATATTAAATTCTTCTCGATAAACCTAGCCATATCACGTGCATCTACTTTCTTAAAAGATTCAGCTTCTACCCATTTGGAAAAAGTAATCAATGGTCACTATGATAAACCTTTATCCATTCAAAGAAGGTGGATAAATCATTCCCATGATATCCATATCCCATGCCATGAAAGGCCAAGGTGACATAAGGTTGCACAATTCTGAATTAGGCAAATGTCTCAAGTTTACATATTGCTTGCATAACTGACATTCTTTGACATACTTAGAGCAATCGGTGTCCGTTGTGTGCTAGAAGAAATCTTATATCATAATCTTCTTTGCTAAGGCTAGGCCATTCATATGTGCACCACACACTCCTACATGTACTTTCTCCATCACCTTCCTTGCTTTCTTCTCATCCAAATACCGTAACTGAATTTTGTTAGGCTATCCTTTGTAAAGAACCCCTCCTATGGTAATGAACTAGGAGGATAACTTGCAAATCAATCTCTAATCCTTTTTCAATTGCTTCTTTAGGGAATGTTGAACTTTTTAGATAATTTTGGATATCAATCATTCACCTTGACATCTATGACCTACTTTTCTCAAAGCACGGCTTGTTAGAACTCGAAATTAACATAGGCTTTAAGACTACTCCCTCTAGGCTATCCCATATGGACACCAAGGTAGCCAAAGCATCTGTTAACTGATTCGCTTCCCTATGCATAAATTTGAATGTACAATCTTTAAACTGACCACTCAAAACCTTCAGGTGCCTAAGATAAGGCAATAGACATTCTTCTTTCACTAACCATTCTCCGTTTGCTTGGTAAATGACTAAGAATGAGTCTCGAAATACTTTTATAGACATTACCCCTACAGCCATAAAAGCTTATAGCCCTAAAATGTAAGATTCATAATTTACTTCATTGTTCATGGCTTTATACCTTAACTTTTTAGCTAATGGCAATTTTTCTCCTTATAGGGTAATCAAGATTACTCCAACCCCTTCTCCTTTATTATTCATTGCTCTATCAAAGTATATAAGCCACCCTTGCACTATTATAACTGTTATATGTTCATCAGGGAATTCATAAGTCACTTTTTCTCCGTCCAAAGGCTGATAGCCAAGAACTCTGCTACTGCCCTTTCTTTAATGGTTTTTTTAGTGACATAATCTATATCAAATTCTTGCAAGAGAATCAACTACCTTTCCATCTTTCCTAACAATGAAGGAGCTTCTTGTAAGTACCTAAGAGGAACCTGCTTAGCCATAGCTTGGATTCTGTAGGAATGGAAATAATGTCTTAGCTTCTTTGATGCCCATACAAATAGATCTTCTTAAATTCTATATACTTCACCTCATAGGGAAAATTTTTTTTGCCGAGACAATACACTGCATACTCAATCTCGAAATCATCTTTTGTGCCATCATGGCTCCCACTGAACTATCCTTTATTTCCAAGTACAAAATCAAAGGTTTGCCTACTTGGGGTAGTCTTAACACTGGTGGATGTAACAAATAATTTCAGATGATATCAAAAGGCTTTTTGACAATCCTCATTCCAAGCCACGAGCTAGTCCTTTATGAGCAACTTGAATATTTGTTTGTAAATCAAAGTCAACTTAGCTATGAACCAACTTATATATTAGATCTTACCCAAGAACCCTCTGACTTCTTTCTCCTTTCAGGCCACTGGCATTTCTCTAATAACTTGTACCTTATGAGGATCTATTTTTATACCTCTCTGACTCATTACATGGCCTAAAAGCTTGCCTGAGGTAACTTTAAAAATACACTTCTTAGGATTGAGGCAAAAATTGTACTTGTTGATCCTCTAAAACACTTCTCTAATGCTTCAAAATGACCTTTCCTAGTGACTGACTTGATCATCATGTCATCTATATACACCTCTACTTCTTTGTGGATTAAGTCATCTAAGATTTTAGTGGCCATTCTTTGGTAAGACCAAAAGGCATGATTTTGTAGTCATACGTCCCCCATTCAGTTATGAAAGCCATTTTGATCCTATCCACTATTTTATTTAGAATCTGGTTATACCTATCATACCCATCCATAAAACTGTACATGGCGCAAGTAGTTGCATTGTCAACCGGAACATCTATGTGAGGTAGGGAAAATCATCCTTGGGATAAGCCTTGTTTAGATCTTTATAATCTACATAGACCCTAACTTTTCCATCCTTCTTCACTATAGGAACCACATTTGCTAGCCATGTGGGATATTGGACTTCCACTAAGAACTTAGCCTCTATTTTCTTTCTAACTTTCTCTTTAACTTTCTAAGGCTATTTTGTCCTAAGTCTTCTATGTTTATGCTTAATCGTCCTATACCCCAGGTATATTAGAATGGCATATTCAGTAATTTCTTAATCTATTCCCGGCATGTCTTTGTAGGTCCAGGCAAAGACTTTTTCAAGTTTTTTCAATATTCTCTCAAATTTTTCTCTCTCTTAAGGAGTTATATATAATGCCAATTAAATTTCTTTTGGATTTTTCTTAGTTTTGAGATTAAATGAAAATGTATTTGTTGAATTAATGTCAAATATGAATGCATTATGATCATGATAATGCATATTGAAATCAGAAGAAACATTATATAAGTAATAAAAATTATTCATCTCATTAATTTAATCAATAGAGAAAACATTGTTCTCATAAAAAAGTTCAGGAATATATACAACATCAATAAAAGTTTTTTCTTCAATCTTGTCAGCATCAAACGTCTCCTTCATCTTTAGGTTAGCCTTAGGTGGTTCTTCAGCTTCCAGTTTCTCTTTGCCTTTTAACTAAATAGCAAGCAATTTCTCTATCAGGATTTCCTCTGGTGCTTTATTATCCCAAGCTCAGTGGTGTAATAAGATCTTTTCATCCTAAAAACCCTCAACTGACTTGATGATTCTTTTTCATTAAAAAAATCATTGAATAGCTTAAACCCCAGCACTAGCTCATATCCTATCATTTGAGACTCATTCTTTCCATAATATAAATAAGGACTCGAAGCTGGTTTAAAGCTCAAAGAGTTATAAGGGATTTCTTTTGCTGCCTCTTTCTCTTTCCCTTTCTTACTAAGACCTATAAAGCCTAACCCCTTCTTGTCCTTCTGGCCTTTAGCAGCTACAATGGTTTAAGGTCCTTAAGAATTCTTGCCTAAACCAGCCCTTGATAAAAAAAACTCATCTTTTTAAGCATGTTAATTACCTGAGGACTGTCAAAGAAACTATCTTTACTCTTTTAATCGCTAATAACCATTATGTAAAACCCACTAAAAGGCTACTTTTCTATTTCAAGTACAGACACTTGATTTTTCCTCGCTGCCTTGATAGTAACCACTTGCCCATGGTGAAGGATTCTAATCATCTGATGCAAGTTGGATGGCATGCCTCCCAGTTTATGAAACCATGGCCTCCTAAAGAGCACGAAGAAATTTACTGGTATAAGCAACACTACAAACTTAACTTCCATTTTGATCGGCCCTCTCTTCATTATAGCCTTAAATGCCCAACCATCTGCCTTTTGGAATTATCATAGGCAGAAATGGTCAGATCAGATTTACTAAACATGTTCTCATTTAATCTGAATGTTGCAATTGCCACAAGGGGATAGACATTAATGGAAGACCCATTGTCTACCATCACACAAGTTGTGTGTTTACCATTAACCTGAGCCTTGATATAAAAAGGAAGATTATGATTCCTTCCTTCTACAGATAAGTTGACATCAAAGTATGCTACATTCTCCTCGGTTCCTCCTCTAACCAAGTCCAGCAATTCAGAAGACGAGATAATGAAAGCAACAGTAGCCTCGTTTAAAGCCTTCACCAACTTCTATCTATATGAAAAAGACTTCCTCAACAAATCTCAAATACCTATTTGAGCTTATGTCTTCTTCAGCTACTTGATTATCTGATCATCTATGAGTTTTTTCTCCATTAGCATTACAACAAGAGTTGGTTGCCTTTTGATCTCAGAGGCCACTCTCCCACTCCTTGTAATTGCCTTTACCTCTCTTTCCTCTTTTACCTCTTCCTCTTGTTCACTAGTTGAACTCCAAATGTCAACGGGCACCAAAGTCCCCTCATCCTCACTTTTTATAGGTGTATCCCAATAGTCAATCATAAAAACCGGACAATTTTCCTTAACTAGCTTTGTTACTTTTGGGGTAGAGTGAGTAATAGCCAGGTACTCATTCCCATACAAATCCTGCATCACATACCACTCATGCAAACTTGGCCCTATCATTTACACTCGTAGAGGCATACCATTGTAACCACTCTTTTTCTTTTTATCCCTTTTCTCTGGATCCGAGATATACTTACTGTCAATCAAATCTTGAATCTTATTCCTTAGAGTATAACAATAATCAGTCAAGTGCCTAATGTGTTGATGGTATGCACAATACTGGTCTTCTTTGTGATAAGGCATACCCTGACTCTTTGCGGGCCTTGATGGTAGAGGCTAGAGCTTCCCTTCTTTAACCAACCTATTCAGAACCTAAGATAATAACTTCCTCAGGTTAAAATATTGCCTTCGACGAACCTCTATGGTAGAGACCTCTGCAATCTTTCCAGCTTTATTCTGCCTACAACTATTTCTGATAGTTTTTTACTGCTAAAGTTCCTTTTTTCATTCTTACTATTAATCCGTCTGGCTAGATATTGTTCTTCAACCTCAATGGCTATATCCTTTAAAGATTTCTAGTCTTTCAGACCCTTCATCTTTAATCCCTTTTTGAGGTACGAGCTTGCATTCCCAATAAACAACCTAATTTGGTTGGCTGTGTCAGGATTACTCTTCATTTCTATCACCCTATTTCTCTACCTGGTGAGGTACTCATAGAAAGACTCATTATACTTTTGTTGAAGTAATTCAAGTTCTTTCAAAGTGACTTCTATCCTTGTACTACAATCATACTACTTAAGGAATTCTTCAGTCAAAAAGTCCTAATCTTCTTTAGTTCCTTTATTTAATGCATGATACCAGTCTATAGCAGGACTAGTTAAACTCAAGCAAAAGTACTCCACCTTTTATTTTTTTAGATAGAGTAGTCCCCTTTATGACCAAAGTGTACTACTTGATATGTGCCGAAGGATGTGAAGTGCCATCAAACCTTAGTAAATCAGGCATCTTAAACCTTTGAGGTAGTTGCTCGTCTCTATCTAAATCTCTTTCTTAAGGGTTCATCCCCCTTCTAGCAGATAACAGCCGAGATATGGCTTTAATCTTTTCTTTCATTTTCTTAAAAGTTGGATCCTCAACATTAGGTCCTTTTATGCTTATGTTCATCACCCAGAAAACATAGTCCTTATCCTCCTGCTCTATAAAATCATCTTTAGGATCATATCTTATTTCCCTTTTAAATGGGACTAAGCATAGTAGCATCAAATGGGGTAGTTTTCCCAACATGAGTTGGCTTTACTGTCTTATAGGCAGGTGCCCCGAGCTGCATTCTAGCATTAGGTTCTATGGAAGCCACCTCAATGAGGGATAAGTATCCTTTTATCACTAATCTTTATATTTAACCAAAAAGCCTCCAAATAGGCCCTACAGGACAAAGGTACCCATAGACAACCATTCCTCAGGTGATAAATGGCCATTTGTCACCACTAAAGGCTCGAAATGAGGCATTTTCATGTGTTTTGTTAAAACACATAGAAATATTTGAAAATACTTAGAAAATCATGAAAAATCTTTAAGAAAAAGTGAAAATTAATGATCAAAGCCTTGAGATCTAAACCTATTGTTAGTAATATGCTACTTCCTCATCATCGTGTAACTCTAATCTATGCTACCTCGGATCACAATGTCTACGGGATAAATATGCATTATTATTATTATTAAAGAAATAGGGATTAATGTATTAAAAAGAGTTAGTATGGTGTGTAATTGGTAATTAAGATTAATTAGATAGGGTAAAGTGCAAATTGCTTTAAGGTAAGCCAAATTAGGTTATGGCATGTTTCTCTCTAGAAAAGTGAAGAGAAAACAGAAAAAAGGGAAAGAAATTTACCCTTTTATGGGTTGGCCATCCACTTTATGGCCAAAAATATCTAGCAATTTTTCATCTTCTCTATACCACTCTCTTGCTTATAGTTTTACTTAAAAAGGGCTTATGTACATTGGATGATTTAAGGTGAGTTTCACTCAAATTTGATCATTTATTTATTCTAAACAAGAGAAGCTAAAATCATAAATGGGATTGGATATTGATATGCATTTATGATGTGATTTATCTAAAGAAGTTAGGATAAACAAAGGGAAAGAGAAGAATGAGCTCTAAAGGAGCTAATTTGGACCAATCTTGAGGTATGGGAGTTTTTATTTTATTTACATATGTTTAAATTGATATAGGATTGTAAATATATTAAAAAAACTATATTTAACATTTGTAAAAGAATTATAGTTGACGATAAAGTTCATAAGTGATGAATAAATGCATAAAAATAATGATTAGTGTCTTAGAGAATAAATTAGTGAAAATCTATCCTAGGTTCACCTGAACCAATTTTAGTGTAGAAATCCTAACTCTTACTATAGATGTCTAAATGAAGCAATTCTAATTGGAGATGAAAGATAAGAAATAGCTCTACAACTTTGTAGAATAAACCAAAACCTAATTCTACCTCTAAAGCCTTTAAAATATAGCTCAAAGTTGAGTCACCCTTGCTGCCCTATCATTTAGAATAGTTTTCACTATTTTTTTTTCAATATCTTGAGATTTAGAAGTTAGAATGGAATGCTTTTTAATTTTCTAAAAACTATAAACCTATAGGAACAATTTTGTAGAAGATCATTTTACCTAGTAATTCCATTTACTATACTTAAAATTTGTCACAAAAAAAGGAAGAATAGCTACCAACTAAAAAAGGAATCAACTTCGTAGGGACACCCCATCATCCTTAATAGGTCATAAGCTTCTAATCTGAATGGGACTATTTAACTCGATAGGGACACCCTCTCATCCATACTAAGACACCATCTACTAGAACAAAAACCATTAATTCAATAGGGATAGCCTACATCCCCATTGAGTCACGCTCTTTTCTTGCCTAAACTAGAGTTTTATATCTCAAAACACCATTGAAACTCACTCAAACACATTTAAAGTATTTTAAATGTAAAAATAAAAGTAATATGTGACATGAAATATAAGTAGAGCATGGTAAAATATTTAAATTAAGTTATAGAATAAACCTTAATACATATGAACATAAACATAAGAATTTATACAATTAATGAATGTGAGTGAATGTTATTAATGATATGCATAGTGTTATATGTTATATAACAAACGATAACCATGTTAAAGTGTATCTTAAGTGTAATTGAGTATGGATTGTTTAATGATTTTACACATGCTCTATTGTTTTTATTAACTTTATGATCTTAAATGCATTAAATTGGATATTTTTGAGTGACCATAGCCTAATTATAATCCTGAATTTCACATAGTAGTGGATAAATAATCATGCCTATAAGGGATAGTGATTGCAGCTGCTGGTGTTGGCATTGAAAGATGTCTAGTGTTTTGATACCCATTGGTATCCAGTGACTTGAGACTTATATCTCTAGTGTTTAATACTGTTCATCAGTATCTAATATTTATTCTTGTTATCCACCATTAATGGAAATTTAGGCAATGAAAGTGATTTGATTAACATATAATGATAAATGATTAATAGTGTAAATGCTATTGTATCTCATTATAATGTTAGTATCATTTTTTGTCCCTTTTTATTTATATGTGATATCCACATTTTAGGGAATTGAAGGATGATTGGGCAAACTAGCCCAAAATTGGTTTCCCACTTTTTCTCACCAATTTAATTGATTTGTTTTGGCTTGTGTTATTATTTTCTATTTTTTTTTTGTAAATCGGTTGTAATAGCTTAGTAAAAAAATGGAATTTACACGATAATTAAGGAAAATTCATATTAAACATTTTATACTTTAATTAATTGAGTTTTTCATAAAAAAAACCAACATTTGCTTTTTTATTCGAAAAATCATACAAAAGAATTTCATAAATATACATGAGGGAACTAGGGATGAGCATGATCCGATTGATTGATTCATTAACAATTTTCTTAAACCAGTCTATTACTATCGGTTAACCGCTATATCGATTTCGATTTTTAATTCAATTTTTCGAATCAATTTATCGATTAATCACTAAAAAAATTTAATATATAAATTTAATAAATTATACAATTTATAATATTATTTTTAATAGTTAAAAATGCTTTAAAAATGAAAAAATACTAATTAAATACAATATCCATTAAAATAATCAAAATGAAAATAAAATTTTCATAATTAATCATAAAAATTAAAAATATTCAATATAAAACTAACAACAGAGTGCTAATTATAAACATAATTTTAATATTTATTTACAAAAAATATATATTTTACAAAATTATATATCATAATATTTATAAATTATACAAAATTTGAAAAATATAAGTGTGAAATTTAAAATATAATTCATAAAATATATATATTTGGTTTCAATTTAGGATCGGTTAACCATCGATTTTTAAAGTAAAATTGATTCGATTTTGAACCGATTTTTCGATTAACTGAAATTTTGGTTAACCATGCTCACCCCTAGAAGGAACCAATGTTCTTGATCTACTAAATAGCCCTACTTATGCATGCCATTTTGTTTGTATTGTTATTCTTCCATATCTTTCTTTATTTATTGCAAATAACTGAGCTTCTGAGCATTAAACTAAAAATTCACTAAACGATTTTATATAAGTTTGAGTGGGATTTTTCTATAATAAAGGGACCAATATCCTAATTTTTTCACCCACAAAATAACATGTAAAATTAAGAATTTTTTTCTTAATAACATGAATGTTTTTTTTATCTAAAATTAACCAACACGATTCTCTTTCAAAACCACAAAGGATTAAAATTAACCTTCTTGTAAATATGTATGCATGGACCAATATACTCATCTAAATGAATATTCTAGATTAATTCCCCCACTTTATGAATGATTATTTTGCAATTGGTGTAAATATCTTCTTGTTTCGTTATTTTTACATATAATTATTGCTTTACAGCTTTTGACATACTTGAAATATGACTTTTAATTTCTTTGCCATAAAAATACGTGAGAAAAAGGTTGGAATTATGACACTCTATGTTCATTCGTAATTTCCTACATCATGAAATATCATTGATGGCTTCACATGGTTACTTAACTTGATTATCCTTTTTATGTTGTTGGCTATTAACTTAATTTAACAGTTTATTCCTAAATTCATTTTAATGTCGCAAAGTTACTATTCACTTAGTAAATTTTTTTGCAGCGTAATGGCTTATAAATCATTCTTTCTAAACCTGTGAGTTTGCAAAATAACACTCTTAAAAGGCAACCTCCACCTCCAATGCTCCAGTCACAATCACAACACTTCTAATATCAGTCGCAAACCATCATCACAATACAATCACATAACCGTCATGCACATAACTACCATAACATAAGTTTACTATTAAACTATCACTCGTTGCACAATTTAATACATGCAAATTATCAAAAGCCTAATACATATCATATCTAAATTCCACATCCATAAAAGTGATATATATACATGCCACTTTGTTTCTCTTATATCGAGTTTTCAATTGCCTATCCTTGTACATAGTCAAACAAACCATGCACTAAGCAATGTTGTTGCCTAATGGTGGATACAACTACATAATATTCATATCATAAAACTACTTTAAGTAAATTACCATTTTACCCCTAGTTGTCACTTTTAGTTAATTAATCTAAAACTTATTCTCTTAGTACCTTAAATTACCATGTAATCCTTCCCTTACTTATTTTTCTCATTTAATATCACATAATTCCTACTTAAATGGAAAACTACCATCAGGTCGCTAAACTTTCTTTTCATCATATTTTACTTTGTTTAAACCCAATTTTGACCTGTTTTGCTTCCTTTGACTTTTATTCCATCTTAAGTGAAAAATTTACATTTTAGTCCTTATACTTACCCATAAAGTGGTAAATTATAGCTTGGTCCCTAAAAGTTTTAACTAATTATGATTTTATCCTTCTTTAATTATTGGACTATTTTAACCTCTTTAATCACATTTTCAATGCAATAGTATAACTATTTCTTAAATTTATCGCATAATTATACTTTTACCCTTTTCTAAACTATTCATCATATTTCTCACTTTATTTATTATTTAATCACATTTATGACATCTTTTATGGATAATTTGCCATTTGGTCCATATTTTCTTACATATTTATAATATTTCCCCTAGTAGTGCTTAGTGAAAATCCTCAAACTCGATGTGTGGGGTGAGGATTTCAATGATACTAAATGGACAAAAGAGGTCACTTGGGTGGACCTAACTACTCTAGAATATATTAAAGGATCGCTTAGGGTGATCGGCTCTTCAATTATAAATCTAATATGTGTTGAGGGATCACTTGGGGTGGTCAACTCCTCAAATTTAAACCTAACATCAATTGAGGGGTCACTTGACGTGATTAACTCCTCAGCTATAACCTAATGTGAGGTCAGGGATCACTTGAGGTGATAAACTCCTCAATTGTAAATCTAATATGCATTGAGAGATCACTTGGGGTAATTAACTCCTAAACTATGAACCTAATATGAGTTGAGGGATTACTTGAGGTGATCAACTCCATAATTGTAAATCTAATATGCATTAAGGTATCACTTGGGGTGATAAACTCCTTAATGGTGAACCTAATATGAGTTAAAGGATCACTTAAGGTGATCAACTCCTTAACTATGAACCTAATGTGTGCATTAGCCAAATTTTCATGTTATTCACATTATGCTAACATTCTCATTTGTCCATTCCTCATTTATTCACACTTACCATACATATATTCATAATAACCATAAAATAATAATATTGAAAGTTGATAAGAACATATATTTTACCATGTGCACCATTTGGCCATGTAATGTACATAAGCATACATCATGGTTTCTCATACATTATCATGTTATACATGCTTTTCTAATCATTTTAAGCCCTTACATAATGATACACATTTAATTTTCACTAATAGCCATTTTATACATAAATAGACATTATTATGTACATTTGCATTAAATGATATCTAAATCAAATCTTGAATTCTAATGAATCATATCATGCTTAAGCATCATCATATCACTCATTTTAAGTTAAATATCCCATAACTCATCAAACTATCAGATAGTGTACTTAAGGTCACCGTTCGGCCTCTCTATGCTCCAGTTCATTTTTATTGTTTTCCTCATCAATTATTATTTCTTTAATGATATTTCATCATTCTATCATATCATCTTGAATTATTTCACAATTATACCTAAATTTTCATAGTTACATAATTGAAATTTATGTAAAATTTAAAGAAAATAAATAAAATTAAGTGTAAGATAGCATCCACTAATCTCAAAATGGCTTGAAATCACTTATTTTCCTTTTTCTTGCCTTTTCCCCTTTTGTTATTCTGCTCTCTATGTGTTATTCCTTTAGGCCAAATTAGGAGAGAGATAAATCATAAGTTTATATCATGAATTTCAACACATAAATGCTACTAAAAAACTATACTAATGATGCTTTAAAAGACTATACTAAAATTCCTAATTAATTCTAATAAAAACTTAAGAATTTACCTGATTAGGGCAAATTTCTCTCACTAGAAATTCCTAATTTTAAAGTTACCCTTTGCTCTAATTTGACTTATATAATGAGTAAGAGGTTCTCTAGTATATGTAGATAAAATTTAGGCTTAAAATTTGGCAGTGGAATGGTGATTATGAGTGGAATTTCAATTTTAATGAGGAAAATAGGAGAAGATGATAGATTTTTGGGCAAAAATATAGATTATTTTAGACCTTTCTAGGCTACCCTTAAGTCCACCAAGCCAAGGATCAAGATTTCTACATTTTTTATTTGATCTAATGGCTTATTTTTAAGCCATTTGTCATTATTGTATTAATCCCTATGTTCATTCAAGCCTAATATCTGATTACAATTGATTTTAACCCAATTTTCTATGACATTTATGTCCTTGGACAAATTAAATATGACATTTAAGCCCTCTAATTAAATTAACCTCCATTTTTACCCTTTTTCAGAAAATAATGTTCCCCTCATCAGAATGCTCTAAAATTTTTATTGCATGCAAAAATATATTCAGGAAGATGTGTCTAAAATTTCAAATCATTCTAACATCATTTTGGTATACTTTTAGCTTCGAAGGTAAAATCAGCCAGTTCGAAACCTGAAATTTTAAAAATATTAGAAAAAAATTTTTTCACTTCCAATAGCTCATTTATGCTATTTCTAATAGATCTATGCAATCATAAAAATTTTCTAAGGTCTATAAAATATTTTATAAACCGATCAAACATATAGTCAACTATATTGCGGTACCGTGAAAATTCTTCACTGTTTATTTTAGAGGCCTATTTAAGCTCAATTTCTCCTTAAGTTGTACAAATGGATCCCATTTAACATATATTTTCTCATTTAATGGTTAAGTATAACTTTTCATTAGGTCATCTATCCTAATACTACCCTAGGCTACACACATTTAATACTTAAACACTTTTAATTTTACTATATTATACTACTGTAATCACACTAAAAACTATCCTATGGTTACTATTAATGCTCTATAATGTACTATGCATGTCAAATAAAATTTTAGTGCATTATAAGAATAATTAATTATAAATACTTGTTTATATAAGAGTTAACCTACGTATAAATAAGGATGAAATCCTTAGCTATCTCTAGTTTCGACCTCATAAGGTTAGAACTTATTTTTTCAATATTTTATTAGGTAGCGACTCCGTGGTATTTGCCTTATGGTACCCAAAAGATGCTCTCATAGGTTAATTGATCGGTGTTTAGCAAGTGTACTATATCAGCTAGTAATATAGAAAAATATAATTATGATCCTAAGAAATTGAACCCAAATGATTGATTAAAATTATGTATTTTAGATTTATAAGTGATGATGTGTGAAAGAAATTCCAAAGTTATAGTAATAATGAATTGATTAAACATAAGTAAATAGTAACTAGATAATGAAATTAAACTAAAAGTAATAAACTAAAAACATAACAAAACTACAAAAGATATTAAAATTCAATGATAAAAATACGTTTACTAAAGGAACTATCCACCTTAACTCTTATTGTAATGATTTGATTAAAAATTAACACAAGTGATTATGGAAAACCAATATAAAATTCAGATATCTTATTCAGAATATCATTCTAAGCATCAAATTCTCGTATTAAGAATAATCTAACACTTAGCATGTAAATCTAAATAAATCTTATTTTTAATTAATTTTTGAAAATAATTTTTTTTTATTTTACCAATTCATTTTTTAATTATTTTTTAATTTTGAAAAAGGAAACATCTTATTTGAGAAAACACAAATGTTTTTATTTTCCTTAAAAAATACAATTCAATTCATTTTCATAGATAGAACAAGCTTTTAAAGGGTTTAAATTCCTTGTTCTAAGTTTTTCAATGAAAAAGGAAAACAATTTTATTGCCTTTTGTTTTCAAAGAAATAATATTGTAGTTGATAGAATAGGGAGTTATCATATTGATAAAAGGAGTGCCTAAGCTAACACTATAATTTATATTGTCTAACAAAATGAAAGGGACTTTAATCAAAATAATCCCATTTTTAATAGAAGCTTTAGTTTTGCTTTTTATTTGCATGTTAGAGTTGTTAGCTACGACAAGTTTTTAATTTGATTTTTTAAAAATACTTTTTGCGACAATATAGCTTTTTAAGTAATTTAAATCTAAACCTGTATTAAAAAAAGCAACAATGTTGACATTAAAATCTTTAAAAAAAACAAATGTAATTTTGATTAGATGTTTTCTTGTTGTAATGGCTTATAAAATAAATAAGAAATCTTTTATAACCTTTTTTAGGTTTTTGATTTTGTTTTCTTTTATTTGTTCTTCCTATATTTTGGTAGAACTTTGTTTTGTAATTTGTGAAAGAATTATTTGAAGAAGTTTTGAATCTATCTTCTGTTTTTCTTTAAGAGTTTTTAACTCTTGTTTTACAATCTTTATTTCTTCTTAAAGTGATTGTATTGTTACAAGAGTTTTGGTTTTTATTTTTGTTCTTATGATTTATGTCAAATCATAGGCATTGTTTGGAATCAAAGAAGATGAAGGAGATGTGGAAGTTTAAGAAGATTTTGATTCTTCTACATGTTTGATAATATTAAGAATTAGTTCTTGATCTTTTGTGAAGACATGCACAAATTTTAAAGATACTGAACTGGTACATGACTCATTAAAGGAATCAAAGGCTACTAATTTATTAAATTGTAAACGTTTTATCATTTTATGATGATCCTATTTGAGTTTCATTTTCTGAAGTTTCAAGGAAGAATGCTTCAATAGTTTGAATTATGTTTCCTTAACATGCAATTCATGAAGTTTTTATGTTAAGCTTGTAATATTTTGAAATATGGCCAAGTTTGCCACATTTGTAACAAGTGAATTATTTTGAAGTTTGAGGTTTGAAGGTTTTTTTTTAAATCCTAGATTTTTTGTAAGTTTGTGCGACTTAGATTCTTGTAAAACTCTTCTTTGTTTGGTTTCAAAGAAATCTTTTATAAGGATTCTTGTAGGATTTTAAATAAGAACCTTCACAGTCTTTTAGTGGGTTTTATATAGAGATTTTAAATTATTTCTAGAAGGATACTAGTTCTTGCCTGATTTCTTCATTTTCCATCTTAAATGTTTTTGAAGTTTTAAGTCTTGACATATTTTAAACCTTTATTTTAAGAGAAACTAAATAATTCACCATAAATTAATTGATTTATTTAATTTTTTTTCTAACTTTTTCTCCTAAAAGGGTAGAAAGACCTATTAGGAATTTTTCTATCCAAATGATTGCTTGGAATCTTCCCTAAGCATTACTTTAGTTGAGAAAGTGTTTTGTAATTTGAAAATGAAAAAGATTTTTGCATCTAAGGTTTGAAAGTATTCTTGTATTTTTATCTTTTAAGTGGGGAAGATTGCCCATGAAATGTAGACTAATCATATGAATTAGGGTTGTTACTGCATCTGAAACTGGGCTCCCTATCTCATTGAGAATGGATATTCCATCCTCTATTGTTTGAGTGTCACCTAACATTTATAATTGTTGCTGAGGAGTGAGATGATAATCCCACCAACCATTCAATTATCCTATGAACCTTGCTATAAGGAGTTTAGCTATAGCTCTTTCAGGTGTGTTGGTTTGGATTTTATTGGCATTTAGGCCATAGTCATATGCTAGAGATGACTAATGATGTTGTATTAACACATACCATCTATATTCCATTCATAAACAATAGCGGCATTGAAATTAAACTGAGACAAAATGTTTAATATATTTTATATACCTAAATTTGGTGCCATGGTAATGGCTAATGTTGGCCTCTTTTGCCAATGGTTTATACAACTCTAATTTTTGGGTTAGCTAGTGGTATTTTTAAGAAACAAAACCTAACCAAAGCACTAAAAGTTTTTTTTTGTCAAGGGTGTCCCATTCAACTACTGGTTTATAGGAAGAATTCTATTCTATCCTATAGAATTATGTTCTATCCAACTAAGTTGGTCATGTAAGGCTTAGGTAAATTTTAGTTACCTTTTTTGAACAACTTTTGACTTGTTTTTTAGATCTAAAATGGTATGAAAATAAGGCTTTCAATTTTGAATATGTTGTTTTAACATGGGAAACAATAGTGGCTCTTTTATTTACCTCTATCTTCGTTAATTGTTTAGCAATTATACTAAAATGAGTGTGTAAGGACCCTAAATAGGCCCTAATAGAATTCAATGGCAATTATACATTATTAAAGTCTAATTAAGCATTATTAGATGAATTATTAGTAGTTATGATCTAATGAATTCATGGTCTTATGTGATAGAGTATATAGTAGTCAATTGATATTATAGTATATAGTATGTATAATTGGAGCAAAAAATATAGTTAAGATATTGTTTAAGGCATAAATGTTATTAAGTTATCATTAATTATGTGATAGATGTGTGAATTATATGATATGAATTTTATAAGGGCATAATTATATTATTATGTTGGTATAATAATATTCGAAGGTGTAATTGAAGTATAAAGTATTAGTTTAGGGGTCAATTTGTATATATGACATCTTAAGGGTCAAATGTGAATAAAAAAATAATTTGAGAGGTTGATTTAAGAGAAGTAGAAAATAGAGAGGTCAATTTATAATATGCAAGATAATGAGAGGCATGGTGTAATATGCAAAATATAAAGGAAAGTTAGTGGAACATGCATATTTTTAAGGGACCAACAAGGGAATTTTTCCTTACCACTATATATAGTCATTTTTAATGTTAGAAAGAGAGTGTATGGGAGTGAGGGACGGCATTCTTGAGAGAAGTTACAAAAATTTTCTCTCTTCTCACTCTTTCATTCATTGTTAAGCATATCTAAGAAATCCTTGAAGAGAAATGCATGCATGTTGAATTAAATCAAGACAAGCTAAGCTTATTAATTAGTAATTCATCTCTTATTCTTCATTTTCTTATTTTGGTTGATAGTAAATTGAGTTAAAAGCTGGAAGTTGTGTTAATGGATGAAATTGTTGTGAAAGGAAAAGGAGAAAGTTAGGATCATGAAAGAAGAAGATAGTGAGAGAAAAGGAGACTTTTGAAGAATATTTGAGTTAATTGTCTAGGTTTGGGAACCTAATTTTCATGCAGGTGTTTTCCTTGATGAAATACGTGATTACAATATGATATGGATGCATTTTGGTATAGTGTTATAGCTACAAAAGAGAAGATTTGTAGATTTACCTCTTGCAGGTGTTAATTGATAAAGTTATGATAAATGAATTGTTAAAAACTTGATTTGAGATTATTTTAAAGTGATGTTATTATAGAAAGGTTATAATACAATGTATTAAATTATATTTAATGAGTAACTGGAAATAAAACATCAATCTTTGATGTTTAAAACTGCATGCATGTAAGTTTTAAAATTATGGGTTTGGGTTCACTAGACCTAGTTGTATTCTTTTGGTAATATCTGGAGTTTTAGAATAGATAATTAGATGATTCCAATTAGGTTTTAAAATAGAATTCCAGACAAAGATTTCATAAGAAGAAATCACATTCTAATTCTACCTCTAAAGGGGCCATAACCTAGCTTGAAAATCAGATAAGTGTGCAATCTCGTACTCATGAACAGTCTTCAGTTTTTGGACGATATCTTTCAATTTAGAACTGATATTGCAATACGATTTGATGTTATAGAAAATATAAATGTATATCTACAAATTTTTAGAAGAAAACGTTTTTCTAAAAAGGTCGTTTAGTGTGTCAAAAATGAATTACAAAATGAGTTTGTTAAGCAGTTTGCAGGATTCTGGGAAAATCCGTATGGCCAAAAAGGCTACTGTCGGGAGCGCGACATCATGATTTTGCCCATAGTTTTGTTTTTTATTCCCCTTTATCATTATATTAGGCTACCCCCATGTGTTACACATATAACTGAACAAAATAGGCCTTGAATGCAAGTATACGAGGGCTATAGACTATCATGTATATAAATTTGTATTAAAGTACATTTACAAGTTTGCATGATTTGTATCATTTACATTGAAAATTTTCTATGAATGTATACCTATGCATCATTGAAATTGTGCATTAATAGTTAAGTTATATCACCATGAATAATTATGAAAACTTATATGAGTTGTCATCTAATAAGATGTAATGTGAAAACCAAAACCTAAGAGTTTATATACTGTATCACATCATTATTTATATATATACCTAAATGTCTAAATGACATTATACTAAAAAATATACATATTTGTTATTAATCTATTGAGGTTGATGTTGTGTATAGTTAAAATGTTAACTTTACTTATATAAAGAAGTAATGCTATTAATAGAGTATATGTGTGCTTATAACATAAACATGGAATGATTATACATGTTTGGGTTTAAATCTTGAAATATTCTTTTACTTAAATATGATGTAGACATACATATACATTTACATATAATTATTATTCCTATAAATTTATAATATAAGTATGATAATACAAAGCTTATACAAGTATGAAATTTTAATCATAAACAAAAGTGTTCTTAAGCATAAAATATGTTTAACAGAATTATGAAAATGTAGATATGTGGCCATGTATATTTGAAATGTAAATATGGATGATAAATTGTACTTGGTTATATTATGCTGATTAATTGTGCTTGTTATGTAAAATATGTTTAAGAGTAATGATATAAAGCATGTTTTCATAGTGAATTGTATAAATACACAATTATATAATGATAACATCCATGTGTAAATTTATCTCCATATAACTATGATTCATATGAATGTGATATACAAGTATGATAGAAAAATTTGTAAAAAGATACGCATACTCAATATATGATTCTAAACTTTACTGTATATCTTGAAGTAATAGGAAATATTGGTATGTATGTATATAATAAATGAATATTAGAATCTAAGATAGCATGATGATAAGTATCGTTATCACATACATGTGAATGAATTACATGCATTTGAATTGATCAAGTGTACAGCTTATTTATGGTCGTACATGTTTGTGATATCTTGTTCATATATAGTGCCATATTGATAACATATTAAAGTACATAATGTGATGACATATGCTTAATAGTAAGTACTTGTTTTGTTATATCCCTATATTAATACATGTGTATATATATACATATATATACTTGTGATTATGAATCTTTTTTTTACATGATCACATCCATATGATGTGTTATAGTGCAAAGTTCTTATAACAAGGCATGTTTTATGATGAGCACTTGAACAGGTACGAAACATTACATGATATATGAAAAGAAAACTAAATAGAGTATTGCATGCAATTTGAGTTTAGTTGTGGATAGATAGGCACCTATAAGGATGTTGTAGCAGCCACCGTTGACCTTTTTAGGTCTAAAGTATAGTTGATCCTATTGGATCATGCACATCCCTTTTGGGTTGTTATTTGACCTCGTTTGGGTCTATTTGATCGGTCCACCATACATTCGACCCCATTTGGGTCTATAGTTTTGATATCTTCGGATATCAACCATTTTGATACCCTCGGGTATCCATCAATCCCGTTATCCACCTTTCAAACTTAGGCAAGCTAAACTATAAGTACAGTACAGACATTAAAGTATAAAGAATAAAGCAAGCATCTTATAATAGTTTAAGGATATTGCTTGATTACATGTCTAACATGATTTGCTTGTATTATTTAATAAGTTTAAATAAATATAGGTTACCAAGTAACACATGATATGTATGCTATTTATAGTTGGTTCCAAATGTTTGAAATTACTTAAATGAGTTAAATACATGAAGAATTCTCAGTCAGTATACAACACAAGCATGCTAAGTTAACTGTTAAGCTTTTCAAAAGCTTTTATTTTTTACTACATGAGGTTGTTAGATTTGTCAAGATTTTCTAATCCATTGATTACATGTTAAATAAATGTATATCTATCAAAGTGATCACTAAAATCCAAATGTGGGAACTCATAAAGTATAGATGAAGGATATATAAATATTTGTAAATAAGTGATAGAAATGTGGTATGTTTATTAAAATGTTTAGCAATTGATGTTAATACATGAATAATATAGTCATTAATGTTTGACAACTAATAATTCAAAGTAATTGGTCAAGAGTGACATATAAAAATCCAGAAAGTAAGTTTGATGCATAGGATTCAAAGTAATGAATGAATAATGATAAAGGAAATAAATTGATAAGCAAAGGAAATATCAATTAGTATTGATATTGGTTATAAGTATAGCAAAAGAGCATACAAGATGGGAGATTATTGTGAATATTGTTTATAATGATTGGTTTATTTGCTTTAAGATGTGTATATATGGGTTTTCATCTTGACGACCTTTTAAAGGGGTTGTCCACATGTTTTTGTTCCTCACTAAGCTTTATAGCTTAGCACGGGTGTTTCATCCGTGTAGGTTGCAAGTAAGGATTTTTCACTGGGATGATATCTGCAGCGGGATGGCCAACACAAGAAAGAGATTGAAAGTATAGTCTACTGTTGAATGCATTTTGATTACAAGATTCTTATTTATTTTGTCAAGGATGTGATGTACAAATGATTAATAGATGTAAATATTGTATTGTTTAAAAATACTCTTAAGTATGCAGTAAAGTTTTAATAGTATAGCACTTTTATGTATTAAGTTGAATATTTGTTCTCTGTATAGTTGGTTTATATTTAAGTTGCACTGTTAAACTTGCATAATGAGAAAGATAAAGTGATATGTAGTGGTTAAAGGATAAGAGTGCTATAATTAGTGGTATCAGAGCTTCGGTTTAGCCATTTATAGGCTATAGGTGTTTAGAGTTGTTATCATCGGAAGCTTTGAGAGTGTTGGCCAATGCAGATATCCTGGTCTTGATATGGTTAGATTGAAGTGTGATGATTTGATAGAATCTGATAAACATGATATAAGGATAGTTATATGTGGGTAAAGGTATATGATTGAAGTTTTTGAAATGGACTATGTGTATAATAGTACTTTCTTGGGATCTTAATTCCGAATTGAATACTACATAATATGTGCATAAGAAAGTATACAGGATTATGAAATAGGTGTGTTAATAAAATAACTAGTGATTGTTTAATTATGATACATGAGATGGAGTCGTGTTTAGTTGATAAAAACATCTATAGTTGAAGGTTCTGAGATATCAAGTTGAGGAGTGATGATAATACTCTATATGCATGTCGGTTTTTCCTTATCAAGTACGGGCGATTGATGAAACATTATACATGGGATGGGGCAAAAACATATACAGCACCTGAGAAAATACATTGGCATCTTACTGCATACACGAAAGCATCATTCGCATATAGCATAATATCAAGCATCATATCATATGTGCAGGCCCTAACTGATAAAGGAAACTGACAGGATATATGTTGCGTATAGTAATGATGTAATTGTCTAATAAGATCGCTCCTTGTGGAGATTGAATTATAAGAAAAGCGATTAAGTCAAAGTAAGAATCAAGGGAAAAGTTGTCAAGCTAGCATGGAATGAAAGTTTATAGTGCTAGACATAGAAATCTAAGAATTGATAGTGATACATTTGAGCAAAGGATATAGGTATGAACTTCGAGGATGAAATTCCTTAAGGGGGAGAGATTTGTAAGGACCCTAAATAGGCCCTAGTAGAATTCAAGGGCAATTATACATTATTAAAGTCTAATTAAGCATTATTGGATGAATTATTAGTAGTTATGATCTAATTAATTCATGGTCTTATGTGATAGAGTATATAGTAGTCAATTGATATTATAGTGTATAGTGTGTATAATTGGAGCAAAAATATAGTTAAGATATTATTTGGGGCATAAATGTTATTAAGTTATCATTAATTATGTGATAGATGTGTGAATTATATGATATGAATTTTATAAGGGCATAATTAGATTATTATGTTGGTATAAAAATATTCAAGGGTGTAATTGAAGTATGAAGTATTATTTTAGGGGTCAATTTGTAAATAAAGCATCTTAAGGGTCAAATGTGAATAAAAGAATGATTTGAGAGGTTGATTTAAGAGAAGTAGAATGGAGAGGTCAATGTATAACATGCAAGAAGATGAGAGGCATTGGTGTAACATGGAAAAGCTAAAGGGAAGTTAGTGGAACATGCATATTTTTAAGGGACCAACAAGGGAATTTTTCCTTACCACTATATATAGTCATTTTTAATGTTAGAAAGAGAGTGTATGGGAGTGGGGGACGGCATTCTTGAGAGAAGTTACATAAATTTTCTCTCTTCTCACTCTTTCATTCATTGTTAAGCATATCTAAGAAATCCTTGAAGAGAAATGCATGCATGTTGAATTAAATCAAGACAAATTAGTGTGTAACAATAAGGTAAGCTTATTATTTAGTAATTCATCTCTTCTTCTTCATCTTCTTGTTTTGGTTGATAGTAGATTGAGTTAAATGCTAGAAGTTGTGTTAATGGATGAAATTGTTGTGAAAGGAAAAGAATGAGAAAGTTAGGATCATGAAAGAAGAAGATGGTGAGAGAAAAAGGAGACTTTTGAAGAAGATTTGAGTTGCATGTCCAGGTTTGGAAACTAATTTTCATGCATGTGTTTTTCTTGAGTGAAATATGTGATTAAAATATGATATTGATGCATTTTGATATAGTGTTATAGCTACAAAAGAGGAGATTTGTAGATTTACCTCTTGCATGTGTTTATTGATAAAGTTAGGATAAATAAATTGTTAAAAACTTGATTTGAGATTATTTTAAAGTGATGTTATTATAGAAAGGTTATAATACAATGTATGAAATTATATTTGATGAGTAACTGGAAATAAAACATCAATCTTTGATGTTTAAAACTACATGCATGTAAGTTTTAAAATTCTGGGTTTGGGTTCACTGGACCTAGTTGTATTCTTTTAGTAATATATGGAGTTTTAGAATAGATAATTAGATGATTCCAATTAGGTTTTAAAATAGACTTCCAGAAAAAATTTCATAAGAGAAATCATATTCTAATTCTACTTCTAAAGGGGCCATAACCTAGCTTGAAAATCGGATAAGTGTGCAGTCTTATGCTCATGAACAGTCTTCAGTTTTTGGATGATATCTTTCAATTTAGAACTGATATTGAGATGAAGTTTGATGTTATAGAAAATATAAATGTATATCTACAACTTTGTAGGGAAAAGTTTTTCTAAAAAGGTCATTTAGTGTGTCAAAAACAAAGTACAAAATGAGTTTGTTAAGCAGTTTGCAGGATTCTGGGAACATGGGGAAAATTCATATGGCCAAAAAGGCTACTGTCATGAGCACGACATCATGATTTTTCCCATAGTTTTTCTTTTTATTTCTCCTTATCATTATATTAGGCTACCCCTATGTGTTACACATATAACTGAACAAAATAGGCCTTGAATGCAAGTATACGAGGGCTATAGACTCATGTGTATATAAATTTGTATTAAAGTACATTTATGGGTTAGCATGATTTGTATCATTTACAATGAAAATTGTCTATGAATGTTAACCTATGCATCATTGAAATTGTGCATTAATAGTTAAATTATATCACCACGAATAATTATGAAAACTTATACAAGTGGTCATCTAATAAGATGTAATGTGAAAACCTAAACCTAAGAGTTTATGTATTGTATCACATCATTATTTATATATACTTGAATGTCTAAATGACATTATACTAAAGAATATACATATTTGTTATTAATCTATTGAGGTTGATTTTGTGTATAGTTAAAATGTCAACTTTACTTATATAAAGAAGTAATGCTATTAACAGAATATATGTGTGCTTATAACATAAACATGGCATGATTATACATGTTTGGGTTTAAATCTTTAAATATTCTTTTACTTAAATATGACGTAGACATACATATGCATTTTAATATAATTATTGTTCCTATAAATTTATAATATAAGTATGATAATACAAAGCTTATACAAGTATGAAATTTTAATCATAAACAAAAGTGTTTTTAAGCATAAAATATGTTTAACAGAAATATGGAATATAGATATGTGGGCATGTATATTTGAAATGTAAATACGGATGATAAATTTACTTGGTTATATTATGCTGATTGATTGTGCTTGTTATGTAAAATTTGTTTAAGAGTAATGAAATAAAGCATGTTTTCATAGTGAATTGTATAAATACACAATTATATAATGATAACATCCATGTGTAAATTTATCTCCATATAACTATGATTCCTATGAATGTGATATACAAGTATGATAGAAAAATGTGTAAAAAGATATGCATACTCAATATATGATTCTAAACTTTACTGTATATCTTGATGTAATGGGAAATATTGGTATGTATGTATATAATAAATGAATATTAGAATCTAAGATAGCATGATGATAAGTATCGTTATCACATACATGTGAATGAATTACATGCATTTGAATGGATCAAGTGTATAGCTTATTTATGCTCATACATGTTTGTGATAACTTTTTCATATATAGTGCCATATTGATAACATGTTAAAGTACATAATGTGATGACATATGCTTAATAGTAAGTACTTGTTTTGGTATATGCCTATATTAATACATGTGTATATATATACATATATATACTTGTGATTATGAATCTTTTTTTTTACATGATCACATCCATATGATGTGCTATAGTGCAAAGTTCTTATAACAAGGCATGTTTTATGATGAGCACTCGAACAGGTACGACACATTACATGATATATCAAAAGAAAATTAAATAGAGTGTTGCCTGCAATTTGAGTTCAATTGTGGATAGATAGGCGCCTATAGGGATATTGCAGCCGCCACCATTGACCTTTTTAGATCTAAAGTACAGTTGATCCTATTGGATCATAAACAACCCTTTTGGATTGTTAGTTGACCCTGTTTTGGTCCATTTGACCGGTCCACTGTACAGTCAACCCCGTTTGGGTCTATAGTTTTGATATCTTCAGATATCCACCATTTTGATACCCTCGGATATCCACCAATCCCGTTATCCACCTTTCGAATTTAGGCAAGCTAAACTATAAGTACAATACAGATATTAAAGTATAAAGAACAAAGCAAGCATCATAAAATAGTTTAAGGATATTGCTTGATTACATGTCTAACATGATTTGCTTGTATTATTTCATAAGTTTAAATAAATAAAGGTTACTAAGTAACACATGATATGTATGCTATTTATAGTTGGTTCCAAATGTTCGAAATTTCTTAAATGAGTTAAATGAATGAAGAATTCTTAATCACTATACAACACAAGCATGCTAAGTTAATTGTTAAGCTTTACAAAAGCTTTTATTGTTTACTACGTGAGTTTGTTAGATTTGTCAAGATTTTCTAATCCATTGATTACATGTTAAAGAAATGTATATATATCAAAGTGATCACTAAAATCAAAATGTGGGAACTCATAAAGTATAGATGAAGTATATATAAATATTTGTAAATAAGTGATAGAAATATGGTATAGTTATTAAAATGTTTGGCAATTGATATTAATACATGAATAATATAGTCATTAATGTTTGACAACTAATAATTCAAAGTAATTGGTCAAGAGTAATATATAGAAATCCAAAAAGTAAGTTTGATGTATAGGATTCAAAGTAATGAATTAATAATGATAAAGGAAATAAATTAATAAGCAAAGGAAATATCAATAGGTATTGATATTGGTTATAAGTATAGCAAAAGAGCATACAAGATGGGAGATTATTGTGAGTATTGTTTATAATGATTAGTTTATTTGCTTTAAGATGTGTATATATGGGTTTTCATTTTGAAGGCCTTTTAAAAGGGTCATCCACATGTTTTTGTTCCCTACTAAGATTTATAGCTTAGCACGAGTGTTTCATCCGTGTAGGTTGCAAGTAAGGTTTTTTTCCTGGGATGATATCTGCAGCGGGATGGCCAACACAAGAGAGAGATTGAAAGTATAGTCTACTGTTGAATGCATTTTGGTTACAAGATTCTTATTTATTTTGTCAAGGATGTGATGTACAGATGATTAATAGATGTAAATATTGTATTGTTTAAAAATACTCTTGAGTATGCAGTAAAGTTTTAATAGTATAACACTCTTATGTATTAAGTTGAATATATGTTCTCTGTATAGTTGGTTTATATTTAAGTTGCACTGTTAAACTTGCGTAATGAGAAAGATAAAGTGATATGTAGTGGTTAAAGGATAAGGGTGCTACAGAGTTTTTGTAAAATTATTTTATTGAAAGATATTTTTAATATCCTTATTAATGTTTTCATTTGGCATTTTGTAAGGAGCAGCATCTGTTTTTTAGTTTAAGTGCACTGTTTTAGCTTGTCTTAATGGTAGATGTTCAGCTTGAATCTTCCTACCATTTGAGAATTGCCATTTTGAAACCTTGTTTCCAGAAGTTATAAAATTCATAGATTTTGAGTTTTCTATGAATGGATATGAAATTTATTTTAAGGATGTATAAATTCCAAACTAGTCAAAAAATAAAATGTGAGTTTTACTTTGCCAGAAAAAATCATAAAAATTATTTTAAATTTCTTTTTTCTCATTCAGAATTTTTTGAATAATCAAGTTCTTTTTTTCAAATAATGAGATGCATAAAAATCTTTATGCAAAAATTGTTTTTTTCAACTTTAAACTCCTTTTTTATGATATTTAATTCATCAATAATATTTTCAATTATTACATAAAAAGATGATGAAGTTGGTGACGAAACATATTATTGTTCTTCATTAGAAATCAGGGGTTCTATAAAAACTTGATGAGGCACATTTGTGAAATAATCAACATTTTGAAAAGAAACACTTGAAATGCTTGAATAAGAAAACCTTGATTTTTGAAAATTTTATGTTTTATTAGGAAAATAAATTATTAAGGGTGACTTTTTGATGTTTTCCCAAATCAACAGTACTCATGGAAGAACCAGCATCAAAAAACCTGCTACCGAAAGCTCTTTGGAAGCTTAGTTTTACCTTTCCATTATTGTATTGTGTAATTTCCTTTAAATGGGTATTTGATTCAATGTTATTATAATTGGACCGGATGAAGAACCGATAAGGCTGAGGGTTCGTGATCCAAAGGGTTCAACCGGGTTTTTTATTTTTTTTAAAATAATATTATTTATATAATTTTGTAAATATCACTATATAAAAATTCAATTAAAAAATCATTCATCAAATATTAAATATAAATTACAAATATTCCAATAACAAATTTCAAAATATCCTAAACACTTATCACATATAAATTTTAAACATTCAAATAAAATTTTGAAATATAGTAAATAAAATTATGTTAATTGATCATCTTCATTGTCACCTATCTTTTATAATTTGCTGAACTTTTATTTTTATTTTTTCCTATTAATTACTTGTGAATATCTGAAGTGGTAACTTGCGGTGCCGAGCTGCCAAGCTTAAAGGCTATAGGAAATGGAAGACTAAAAACCACACAGTCATCTCTATATGAAAGACAAATTAAGCTCGCAAAATCATCATAAACAGACAGAACTTGGAAGTTGGACCAAACTCCATTGTTAACTAAAAATAGGAAATATGAACTGCAAAATGTTCGTCCATTACTTCATTATTTCATTAAGAATATTTTGAAAAAAAAAAAGCGTAAAAAATTACAAAGCCAAGGCTTAAAATTAATTGCCCAGCACGTTGACCTACAAATTTTCATAAATCAAGAGATAAAATCTTAAGCAAATCTTTAAAAGAAACACCATCTTTATCATCTCCATCACCTAATTTAACCATAGTCCTAATATCATCATCATTAGCATCGAACCTAGCCCACTGCATATAGCTCTTCAAATCTTCATAGAGAAAGCTAATTATTTGTTTAGGCTGCTGAAAAATAAAAGGGAAAAGGAAGAAAACTAACCGAAATATGCAACCGATGGATGCCGGTAAGAGCTGCGATTGGTGGCGGGGCTACGTGTTTCAGTTGGTGGCGATGCATTCTCTTCCTCGACTCCCATTGTGCAGCTGCACAGAATGGAAGAAGGGAGAAAATGAGATGAAATGGTAATTTGCCCTAATCCTCTAACCCTTCCTAAATTGATCTTTTCTTCTTTTTTTTTTTTTAAATGAAAATGGCAGTGTTTTGAATATTTGGCCAAAAATTCGGTTCGTTTCGATTGCCGATTTTTTCAATCCAATTTGGTTTTTTCTCCTCCGATTTTTCCATGGCTTCAGAACCGGGGTGGCTTGTGGTTCGCGTTAAAAAAGTTCAATCGACCGATCTGATTCGGTTTTAATAACATTGATTTGATTTTGCTTGTTTAAAAGATTTTGGTTTTAAAATACCTTCCAAGATCTAGTCTTCAAGAAGAGTTGTGTTTTTAACAATATTTTCCCTTAACAAATCTGTTTGTAAAAATAGGGTTTCACCTCTTTTGTGATCAAAATTTTTAGTTGTTGTAAAAACAAAGACCATTGCTCTGCAATATACTCTGAAGATCACAGCTATTGGAATAAAGCCTTCCAACATATAATAATTATGAATTTTAATTTGTAAAATCAGATATTTTAAAATGTTGAGATCTTTAAAGAAATTGAAAAGTTTGGATAGCATTCAAAACAGATCGGTTCTTGACAAAAATTCAATTCTATCGAATCTATTATTGAATCTTTAAAATTTATCCACCTTGCATCTCTTAAAATACAAAGAATTGAAGTGTTTAAACTCTCTTTTGTTAAAACTTTGATTCATACCTGAATTTATATTTCTTTGTTTCAATGTTTTTGTAAAGTTTTTTCAAAAAGAAGATGAATTGTTTCAAAAAATTTTGAAATTTGAATATTTCTTCCTTCAATTTTGATTATGAAATCAGTTTTTAAAAGATTTTAAAACAAATCACTTCATAAATTTGTTATCCTTTTTTATTTTTGGATTTTTTTATTTTTAATTTATTATTGAAAATTTTCAATAGTTATTTTTTCACTGTCGTTAATTATTTTTGAGTTTTGATTGATATAAAACAAATCTTATAGCAGATGATCTTATAGCGAGTCCCCTGCACCACTTGCAAGAAACTGAACAGATGAAATGATAAGCTATAAAGCGAAATTTCCACATGTAGAAATCCTACGGCTACACATGATTTTAATGAAGTTACCCCGAGCGGTGAAAATTTTGCCAACAAAATGAGGTACCCAGACTGTTTCCTTTTTGACTTTTTTATTTTAACATATATACTAAAATAACCAGTATTAAATCTTGATTTTAGATTAAATGGTAATTACAAAAATTATTAGAATTTTAGGCGCTAAATCAATCATAACAGGCGTGTTGCCATCCTGAAATTTTGCTTGATTCCTTCATTATTCAACTGATACATTAGTTTGTTCCATTATCAATACAACAGTATACCTAAAACCTGTTTAATTTTACAATAAAAAGATAAGGACAACGCATGTTCATGAATCAATGACACATTTTTGGGACCCTTCAAATCACTTGGGGGAAATAGTAGGGTACAACATCATTAAACCAATTCTCCAATTCTGTCATACCTATAAGGATTTTAGTATAAAGCATATACAAGGGTGAAAAATGGTACCATAAATTTGTTTACTCTACCAAAATTGGACTCCATTGCAAAATTCACATGAGATTGCAAAAATACCTTAGAGAATACAAGCCCAGGGACAAGCAACAAGGTAATTCCAACCTTCTGTGTATGACGATTTTACCAATCATGCAGCTGAGAAGTTATGCTTTTTACCACAGGATGATATTCTGTGTGCATGAATCTTACAGATTTGTCTGAGCCAGGTTCTTCAAGCCATTCATCATATAAACTTCTAACAAGAGGATTCTGAAAGGGATCTGCTACCAGAACCTATAAATTGACCCAAAAAATTTAAAAAAAAAATTAAAAAACATAAGCACAGATAAAGAACCACTAAAACCATATAAAAAACGGATATAGAGATCTTAAAGGTACCCACAAGTTCCTCTTTAGCAGCTTAAAGAATTTTTTGGTATTTGCTATATTCTATGCTCAAATGATTTCATTCTTTCCATCTCATCCTGTTAGCTAAATTTTTCATTTAAATTATTGAGTGTACTGCTCGATTTAACCACAAATCAACAGCTTTATCTCTAGGTAGTAAATATGGTTACTGAGATGCAACCCATGTAAGCAAGGAATGTCTTGTAATGCTTTCCATCAAGTGCCCAGATAAAGAGATTGAAGTATGTCACTGGCCTAAAACGAAAAGAAACATCACGAGACTGAATTCCCCAATTCAAAAGAAATTTGTTTGGTCAAAATAAATATTACTTTAAAATAATAGGCTCAAAAACAATTCAGGATTCATTAAGAGCCTTAAAAATTATCAGCTCTCAAGGCCCGCAAGCAAGGAAAATTCTATCCTATACCTGATTTCCTGGTCCCATTTTTCCTCCAAACCAGTAAACATACACCACAATCATTATGGCAGCTTTTTCCTTCAACTTATATTTTAATAAAATTATTTCTACTTTTCATTTTCTGGTATATGCATACGCCAGCAGGCAGCTGTTGGGTAGGCTCCTCTAGCGGACAAATCCAAGGTTAGATTCTATATCTGCCTCATAAAGAGATTTTGCCAACAAGAGAGTCCCAAAATAATATAAAAGAAATAAGTTGTCTGTGTAAAGCACAAATGTCACATGGAATAGCCAATCTGAACAAGTTAGTAGGAACATACTTAGACAGGCCAAGTCCCAATATAAGCTTTCACAGCCTTCACAAGAGAATTAAAGAGGCCAAGTCCTAAAATAAGCTTTCACAGCCTTCACAATAGAAATTGAAATTCCATGGTTCCTTATATTGGACATTGCAGGAGGAAATACAATAAAGCGAGGAAAATAACCTAATCATAATATAAGAGCAAAGCTTAACAATCTTATATGAGCTTCTAAATTTATCTAGACAACAATGATCCAGTAGCATGCAATTGAGGACAAGTTCAGGTAAGAACTTACATTTTCCATGTAAATGGCTTGTAAAGATTGAAGCAATTCCTTGGGAGATTGCCCGGGTTTTGGTTTAATTTGACCACCACCACTTAAGCAGCCTGATTTGTCAAAAAGATCATTAACTAATGCCAGCATCAAAATCAGGTTGGAACAAGAAAGTTAAATATATCTACTTATAGAGAGAGAGAGAGAGACCTGAAGGGCAAGCCATAACCTCAACAAAATGATAATCACATTTTTGCATTTTAATTTTCCTCACAATATTTTGCAGGTTCTGGAAGCCATAACATACTGCAAATTTCAACACAACATTCCCATCCACCTGCATTATATTGCACAAAAATACAAACAAAATATTAGAAGAAATAACCAGGTACCAAACTTGCTCCTTGAATTATCAAATAAATATGGTGAGATCACTCAACTAGGGAATGCAGACATGTAGCCTGTGAATAATTAATAAAAAATATGTTCACATTTCTCTTTCGTGAAAAAATAAAATAAAACAAAGAAGAAGAAGAAGAAGAAGAAGAAGAAGAAGAAGAAGAAAGGAAGAAAGACAGAAAGAAAGAAAGAAAGAAAGAAAGAAATAAGAGCTCTTATTAATACTACAATAACAACGACTAGCCCTTAATCCAAACAAAGGGGTGTCATTGTCTCGCTAATACTACTAAAAAGGGAAATAGAGATAAGAGGGAGGGAGAGAAGACAAGGAGGAGGGGAGCTTCATTCATTTACTGCCTGCCTCTAGTCAAATGAAACCATGAAAACTTTAAAGTGCAACACTTACTTCCAGGTTCACTTCCTGGAAATCTGTATTTCTTATAGTTTTGAATGCCAAAGGACCTTCAATTTCTATTCCGAATAGGATTTTCGAAGCATTCCTGAATACTGTTTCTGCATACCCACCAGAACTTCCAGATACTCCATAAAGATGTCCCTCTTCGTTAACATTTGTCAAACTACACAAACAAAACACATATTTGCTCGTGGTTACCAACTTTATTACACATAGATAAAGCCTCCAAAGGGTAATCAATCTCTTACATTCTATCCAGAGGAGAGGCTTCTAAAGCTGGAAAATCCACTGATTTCAACTGCAAAAGTTGATTGATGAAATGTAATTATGTAGGAACAACATCATTAACTACAAGTTTTAAACAAGAAAGCTTATAGATTTTACCAAAACAGAAAAACCCAATCTCACCTTTATCAGATCCAGAACTTCTCCAGATGTCAAAACAGAGTCTACCTCTGTAATTCTGATACGACTCTGACTAGTTTCTTCCTGAGATTCCACTTCAAAACTGAAATCGTCCCTCACAGCCTCAAGCTTCTTATCATAACATGGCATCACAGTCACATGGTACACCTCATCTGGCCTATAATTCAGGTTGTCACCAATTATTTAGTACACTAAGTCCCAAAGAAGCATCATTAAACTTTCTTATCTGTACTTGTTCCCAACTCATACTTCAAACATAAGATGTAAAGCAGATAGAACCTATGAATGAATCAGCTCAAACCATAAGCTTTCAAACTTTTAGAATATAAAAATAAGAAATACTAAGGAGCTTACAAGAGTTCCATTGTCCTCACCCTCAAACATGGGTAGAAGTATCACATGCCTTAGACAAAATGTAACATCCTGTATGTAATTGCTAGAACTATTAGCAGCAATGTCACAATTACAATAGGAGGTTGAGTTTGTGCTGGATGACAAACAAAGTGCAGCAACTGCATTTAAAAAGAATGATTTCATGTTATGGGATTATCAACTATCCTATCTTGTCTTCTGCTATAATGAAATTTCTATGGAACCATTGATACAATTACAGTTGTGGACCTCCAAATATTTATTCAAACTAAAATCATATACATTATTCCGAAGTATACAGTACTTCCCAAACAAAAATTCATTATGATATTATCAGAGTTTAGACACAGAAGTGTTCTTGTAACAAGATACTCCTGTTATCCCTTAATTTTTGTCCAGTCTCTTTTTTCACACAAATTAAAAATTTGTAGCTATTATGGTTAAACGATAAAACTTTTCCTATATCCATTTAGGGTGAGTGATAAATTATTATTGAAACTATATAAATCGTGGTTAATAACATAATATAGAAAATATAAATTGCAATTAATAAGATGAAATTAAATAAGGGAATAATAAACAATTTATAAGTTAATCATAATGTAAAAAAGTAATTAGATAATAATTTGGGCCAAACTAAAAAGAAAAGACGAAAAAATTATGTAATGAAGGAAGTATAAAACAGAAGTACTTACCTAAGACCCATCTTTTGACATATCCAATGCTTGACTGCAGCTCCCATTGTTTGTTGAGGGCTCTTCACGGACGATATATAAGGTATCATATAGGATCCTAATTGCTTTTCAGCATAGCATATCCATCCTGCATTTACAGACAGACATTAATACAGCACAATTCTTCACGAACAACCCCAAACCCCCCAAAAAAATCATATATCTAGTCAATGTCTGTTAGTAGGAGTCCAGAGGAGAAGATTAACAAAGAAAGAGAAGCCATCACAGGCTCAGAAATATACCTGGGCATGCTGATGAAAGCATAGGAAGGAAAGATTTACATCTTTTATTATCAGTCAACTGGCTCTGTTTGTAGCGTGTAATGAACTCACTACAAGTTTCAATGAGTGTTAAATCTCTACTGCTACTTGTATCAAATACAGCCTTTACACCCAAGGACTTGAAAAATGTAGTTAGTTTCTTAAAAACCTGTAAATTTGCAAGAATTTTTTCTCTGTTAGAAACATAAAAATTTTCACACACAAAACTGTCCTTTCCCACATATTGGCATGAATAAGGGAATGTCACCTGAAGTGGGGAGATGCCAAAGTGAGCTGCAAGAGAAGCTCTTGATTGCGGTGATAGTGAGACAATTATTGCCTTGCCTTTACTAATACTGGAAAGGAATTCATCCAAACTTTGCTTCTCAAGCATAACTGACTCTGCTGATGTTATGCATCCGCTGCATTGTCAAAAGAGATTATAAGATTATATCTATTTATTCTATTTCATAAAAATTTGATTGTGACAACAATTCATAAAGGCAAGACATTTATGGAAAAGTTTTTAGGAGCTGGCAGCTTCTCATCCATATATGTGTAGACATTGTCAAAATGTCTCAAAAAAGATTGTTAGGATGGTACTCGACCCCCAAATGCATAACCAAGTTCCATAATCTTTCTAAAGAGAGCTAATTATGACCAGTTACAAATTCTACGTCTAGCTAATCATTTGATACTATCGAGAGGAAAAAAGACTTCAATCTTTTTTTACGAAACTACAGAAAGAATAGAATTTACCTGCAAGCCAAACAGTCCTTGAGCGAGATTTTAACCGGTTCCGCTTGCTGCTTATTAGAAATTGAAACCTTCGCCTAAACACCAAAAAAGCACGAATCAAATCCAAAAATATTTGCTTCATTTAACAAAACAAAATAAAGATAAATTAAGAATCCTTAATACCTCGGGTTTATCTGGCTGCTTTGTGTTTGATTTCAATCCCTTCAAAGAAACCACACAAGCCTGCGAAGGCGCAATGAAATCACTGAGATCTCCAATCCTTAATGTTGGGGAGAATTTGTCCGACATCTTTACGTGTTCACTTCAGTTAATTTGATACAAAAGCAGGGTATTCTGAATTATTTCCTTAATTTAGGGTTTTCCTATTGAAATGGGAAATTCAAAGTGCTGGTGTTGATCTTATCGTTCAAAGCTGCGTCAGGAAGCACGAAAATTTGTACTAAAATTCGCACTGATAAAAATTGGAAAAGAAGGGAAAAAATCATATTTTCTTTTTAATGATAAAACCAATGTTTCTAGAATCGGACGGAATGTCGAAACGACATGCCAACCGATATATATTTTAAGTAGTTCCATCATATTGAAGCGAAATTTTTATTTTTAAAAAATATAATTATTCATAAAAAAAATGAAAATATAGTATGAACAACTATATAAAAATTAAAGCAGAAGCTATTTAACAGTCAATAACTCTCTCAATTAAGTAAAATATTTATTGTTATTATTAATTTTTATTATCATATTTTAAATTTAAATTTGTATAATATTATTTCTTTTATTATAAATTCTCTTTGGATAAACCTTTTATATGTTATAAATAAAAAATAAAATTAAAAAAATATAAAAAAAGAGAAATATGTATTCTTTGATATTTTATTGTGTGTCTAAACAATAAAATCGAAAGTATTTATAGGTACAAAAACTTGATCTATTTAGGAAGACCTACTCTGTATAGAAAACAAATAAATTTAAAAACAAATCAAGTTACATAGGAAATAATCATGGGAATATAGGTAGTTATCCAAAATAAGAACATCCACAATACTTTTCTTTAGATGACTATACATGCAAGGATCCAACATTGACCCTAGGAGGATTCATGAAAATTCTCATGATGATAATTAGATGATGCATTACAAGTCAAGATTTAAGAATTTATTCTTTAAATGTATTGAACGGTAAAATAATTATTTATCCATGTATGCAATTGAAATAAAATTATAAGTATTAGGTTAATTACAATGTAAGAAAAGTCAACTAGGGTGCATTTGTAAATAAGAAAAGAGGAAGGATTTTAAGTGAATTTGTGTTAGGTTAGGCATGATGTCATTGCCCACTAAAAGTCTCATGCAAGACTAGTACAAAAGGGGAAATTTGGGTCTTAGAGTCGGCCACTCAAAGGGAAAAAGAAATAAACCTCAATTTTCACTCTCCCTCTCCTTTCTCTCTTATAAAAATTTGCAACTCCATCTCTCTCTTAAAGTTTTTAACTTTATTTCCTCCTCTCTTTTGTAATCCAACCCCTTTTCACCCAAAGAATATCCCTTCCTTTCAATCATCAAGGATGTAAGGTGGCTTGATTAAAAGTGTCTACAAAGAAGATGAGCAAGCTAGGAAAAAGGAAGAGTAGAAGTAGAGAGAAAAAGAGTATTTGCTGGAAGATTGGAGTTTGCATGTTAGGTTTGGGAACTCCTTTCATGTTGCATATGGTGGTATTGTATTGAAATGTTGAAATAGTGTGTAATGAATGCATTTTGAGATGGTGAAATGGTCATCTAGATGAGATATGAAGATTTAAACTCTGTACGTGTTTGATTTGATGAGATCTAAGATAGTAGTGTTCAAATAATACGCACTAGTTGTTTAAGTCTTTGCATGTGA